>CM067175.1:5706285-5750600 GCA_034093135.1 Erigeron breviscapus
AGGATATATAAGGTAATACCGGAATTGGGATTTCATGCTTCCTTAATCACACATATTCTTATAACACAATTAAGAAACTGTAACGCAAATGGTAAAGAGACATGAAAAGTTTAACTCATATCTGAATGTTGTAGAGGTCAACCATTATTAATGCGAGAGTAGAAATAGCATACACACTAACATACAAATAGTTGCGATCGTAATGGTCAAGTGTGACGTGTAATGTTGAGCAATCGTTGTACATATAATTCTACCATGCCAGAAAGTTCAATTATTCGGTGCTTGCTGTTCAGATAGGCAGTGATTGTGTACTGTCATTTTACAAGTGAATGAGAAAGACTACTTAGCAGTGGGAAAATGGGATCAGGTCAACACAAGTAATTCTCAGTGTGAGTAGAATGGATGGAGTCGGATTGAATTGACATGTGAACAGTTTATGTGATTTTCTTATTTACTTATCAATAATAAACACATTAAATTTATTATGGTTACAGCGATATCACTACCATAACCATCTAAATTGGTGAGAACACAAAAACAAGGTTGTCCTGATGTTCTTACAACAGGTGTGACATTTGAACCTTCCTAAGTAAACATGTTTGGGGTGGCAAGAGATTAGGAAAGGATAACAGGGATACCACGGTTAGTTAAGAAACAATTGGGCTGAAATGCCACTCGTAGAAGAAATTAAAAGAAAGTAACAATTAGGCGAAGTCCGCTCATTCTACTTTATGCAAGAAATTGATAGATTCCCTTATCCTAATTGTTTTGCAGGTTAGCAGACAAAAATGGTCCATGGCGGTTTTTGCAAGAGGTCCCCAACACCAAGGTTAGTCAAATAGTAGGCATAATTCATAATACCACAAAATTCAGTTATAACTTTTCCAAATGATTCTTAGGATTAGGATATGCAGATCACTTAAATTGTGTCATATAAAGCCAAATTAATGATTGTGTCCCGTAAATCCAGTTATAACTTTTCCAAATGATTCTTAGGATTAGGATATGCAGATCACTTAAATTGTGTCATATAAAGCCAAATTAATGATTGTGTCCCGTAAATCCAGTTATAACTTTTCAAAATGAATGATTCTTAGGATAATTTGCGTCTAGTTTATTCATATACATGATCTTCTTTGTTTACTGTCTTATGGGTCTCATTGTTCTTTCGGGTTGTAAACTTTTTGCAGATGGCTGTTCCACAAAATACTTGATGAAGTAATTTATAGCTGTACCTACAAAATGCAGGAATTCCACACAAAGTTTACTTACATTTGCATGGGTAGACTACCATTAGGGAAAGTATTGCGTTTTCGATAAGACGTTTGTGGCTGAAGTTCCAGGTTCAGTATTATACAGATCCCTCTTGGACGCCTTATTTGGTTGACATGATCCGATGATCGGGTATTGTGAGATAGCTAAAAAGCCATGGTAGCTGAAAGTTTTCTCCATGATTTATAGGCATTATATAACTACGTAGAGGCTTGTTATCCCTTAGTGCCATCTTATTTTCATTTTTATTATGGGTTATTCAGTTTTATTTACTAGTGTAAATAATCATTTGTATTGATTTGTATGGTAAGATAAATGATTCATTCGCCTAATAAAGATCTTATTTTTATACGGTTTAATTTAGTACCTAAAGATCTTACCTTCATTCGCCTAATAAGTTTGAGATGTGGCACAATCAATGATACATTCATACCGACCATTGAATGGATTAAATAAAAGGCGGATTAGGCAAAGCTTAATTAGGTTGATTTTAGACATACGTATGATTAACTTTCAAACTTGAAAATGTTAAACATAATTTGTCAACTTTTTATATCATCTCTCCATTGAAAATTAATCCTAACTTTTTAGGCACAGTCGCACAGATAAGTCATATAGATCAAAACAATACATCAAATTCTCAAATTAAGTAATTGCATTACGAGTTTGAGACGTGTGTTTGGTATTAAACATTGCACAACACTTGTACATCCTGAATTCTGAAAAATAATTGATTCTTACATTCAAGTCAAGATATGCTACCGAGAGCTTTTGCCTTTTCCCTTAGCAAAAACTTTTGCACCTTTCCGGTTGATGTTCTTGGTAACTCTTCAAAAACAACGGTTTTAGGCGCCATATAACGCGGCATACGATCACGACAATAGTCGATGATCTCTTGACCATCCAGAGTAAATCCATCCTTGAGTTTCACAAACGCACATGGCGTTTGACCCCAATGGTTGTCGGGTCGTGCAACTACTGCGACCTCCAGAACTGCTGGATGACTATATATTACAGTTTCAACCTCGACCGTACTAATATTCTCACCTCCCGATATAATGATATCTTTAGACCTATCCTTGACTTCTATGTACCCGTCCGAATGTTTCACTGCTAAATCGCCACTCCTAAACCATCCACCCGAAAATGCTTCTTCAGTTGCTTTCTGGTCCTTCAAGTATCCACTCATGACAGTATTCCCCCGAAACATAATCTCCCCAATCGACTTCCCATCATTCTTAACACTTTCCATCGTGATCGGATCTTTCACATCGACATCTTCCAACCCAAGATGCCTAACACCTTGTCGCGTTTTTAACTTCAACCGTTCTTCCATTGGCAACGAATCCCATTCGGGCTTCCAAGAACACATAGTCCCCGGGCCATAAGTTTCTGTGAGCCCATATAAATGTGACACACCAAAACCCAACTCTTCCATTTTCGAAAGGACTAAAGGAGGAGGAGGTGCACCACCTGTCATAATCTCGACCTTATGAGGAAGTGGCTTACGGTCCGGAGAGTTCACAATCATGTTCAAAACCGTAGGCGCACCACCCATATGTGTCACCTTATGCAGAACGATATGATCAAATATATCTTTCGGATCACATTTCCGAATACATACATTAGTCCCACCAACCGCCGCTAAGCCCCAAGCCACACACCACCCGTTGCAATGAAACATAGGGACGGACCAAAGGTAAGTCGGCATGGAGCCCATTCCGTGCATAAAAATAGTTGCTATTGAATTAAGATACGCACCACGATGGCTATAAACCACCCCTTTCGGCCTAGAAGTGGTTCCAGATGTGTAATTTACACTTATTGGATCCCATTCGTCTGATGGTCGAACTACAGAGAACCCAGTAACACCACCTTGTACTAAGCTTTCGTATTCGTAAGCATTTACTGATATATTAGAAGGAAACTCTTGGTTTTCGGATATAACGACAAGGAGAGGGGGTTTTTGGTGTGTGGTTTTCATCAAATTGACTGCAGCCAAAGCAATGTCGAGAAACTGGTGATCGACGACTAAAATTTTTGTTTCGGAATGCGATAAAAGAGTTGCAACCATGTTGGAATCATGGCGAGTATTGAGTGTGCAAAGAATGGCTCCGGCCATGGGTACAGCAAAATGTAGTTCTTGCATTGCTGGTACATTTGGTGCTAGTGTCGCAACCTGTGAAAAATGATAAGTAACTAAAAGAACAAAATAAAAGGATAGATATGTGACATGGAAAAGTCAATTCATTGAAACAGCCATTTGATTTTATAAGATTTGAATAATTTTTATCACTCGTACAATGTTGTTTACCATTTTGCTAAAAGCTAAATCTAAACATTTAAGTTGATATAAGTTTAATAATCAACCTCAATTGATTTTTTAAAATGTCAAATATTAAGTCCGCAACTTCTCATATAGCAAGTTGATTACAATTATGAGACGTTGTAAAGTAAATAAAAACATTTTATTGGTTAAAAAACAATTATCTATGTTAGTTGAAAATCAAGGTCAAATTATCTATCCACCTATTATCATATAATATAACGAATTATCTACATACTCAAATTCAGACGAAAAATGTAATTTACTCTTGAAAATATGTTACCAGTATGTACATATATTCATTCTTTGACTAGTGGTAACTGATACGAACAACCTAATAAGCAGCAATACAATATTGTTAATTTCCTGTATTTGTTAAACAAATCGACCAAAATGCTGCACATTTTCAACTTAAACAAAAAAACATTTATCAGAGATTTGATTTGATTATATATTTCTCCCTTTCAACTTTCAAGTAAGAAAAAGTCATGGGTGGGTAGTTGAGCTACGTAAGTCAATAATCCCTTTTCTGGCAAAGCTTGAAATACGGTAACTAAAGTTCATCTGATTAAATGCTAGTAAATTCTTATGTAACTAGGAAGAAAATATTAGATAACAATACCAAAACTCCATACAATTACGACTCATTCCAAAGTAATAACGAACCTACTTGTTCCACCAAACCTTTTCTAATATACGGGGAAGTGAAGATGGGGTTGTCTCACACCTAATTTCGGTGAAAACCCCTTACATTTTGATTTTTTATTCTCATAAAAATCATGGGCCTATTATTTATTCATTATACAAAAAAATATATAAAAAATAGTATGTGAATGGTTTTTCACGCAAATTAAGTGTTAGACAACACCACGTTCACTTTTCCCTCTAAAATTATAATGCAGTCGTCTATAATTTCACATAGGAACATTTAGCATATATAAAAGCGGGATGTTTTAAGTATTACGTATTTGTTAATTGTTATGTTGGTCTAAGTTAAGGGTAAAAGTTTTTTAAGTTATTAAGTCTGCATGTATTAAGTAAAAATAGATAATTGACGGTTATTTTTAGTTATTAATTCATAAAAGAATCATGAAATTTAATTGAATGATTTAAATATTTAACTATTAAGTTTATAATGAAAAAAATAAACGAGGCGTAAGTGTTGTATTCATGAGACTAATCATCTCAATCTACCACTAACAAACACACATGCAAACAAAGGTTGTTTCAAATTTCAATACATCCACATGATGACATGAAGTGGCATCATGTCTACACCACATCTTATAGCATGTGAATATTGCGTTTAAAAATAATAAACTTGAAGTCGTTGCAATTTGACAAAAAAAAAATAAATAAATAAATAAACATAAACAGTTTAAAGTTAAAAAACAAAATGAAGTCAATAATCTCTTGGTCTCGTGGTGTAAGACTTGAGAATGTAAGGCTTTGGCAGTGGGGCTTAATTACTAGTACGAGAAAAACTAACTATTAACTATTACGAGTAACATTTACTGAAAATAAAAAGAAAATGAAATTTTACTTACAACATCACCACGAGAAATTCCAAGTTGAGATAAAGCAGATGCAAGCTTAACACATCTTGTATATGTTTCATCCCATGTATATTTTAATGACCCATAAATCACAGATGTTCTGTCTCTATAAACATCAGCTGATCTTTCCAAGAAGCTTATTGGTGACAAAGGAACATAATTAGCCGAGCACCGGACCAGCCCGTCCATCGATCGCCATGATTCTTGCTGCAAATCATTTGTAAGTAATTGATGGTCAGATAATTTTGACAGTTGAGAGTATTGACGATGATGATGATATATATTTGTTTGATATGGTTTTGATAATATTGGATGCCTGAGAAGCCAATGTTTTGACTTATTGAAGATTTTGTTCATGGTGATAGTAGGGACAGAATTAATTGTGTCAAGTATAAAGGGATTGGAGATGTAAATGTGAGAACATGTATTCAATGTTCATATTATATGGATATAGATGAGACTATGACTTGGTATTTCTTTCTTTAGTTAAACAATGATGCTGATATATATTTCCCCGTCCTATTAAAAATGTCTTGTTTTGCATATTCAAAGTTTTGTTTCTTAACTTTGACCTTAAATATAATTTTTTGTGTTATATAAAATTTGATGAAAATTATACCTATGAAAACACATCTAAAACCGAGTTGATTCATATAACTTTCATGAAATGTTATATAACACAATTTTTTTATTTAAAGTCAAAGTTTAAAAACATAGACTTTGAAAATTCAAACTAAGACACTTTTAGTGGGACGGAGGGAGTAACATTTTTTTCTGGTGTGGGACATACAGTATGCGTTTAACTCATTTTGATTACTTTTTAGAAACATGTCATTACCAATCTTTACCTTTATTTTAACGTTCAACTAAGACAATTTTAACGTTCAACTAAGACAATGCTGGATAGTTTATATGCGGCCCTCAATGTATCACAGTGGCACATAATGGCCCAATCCAGAAACACAAAGGCTCTAGTCCATTTAACTCCACGTCCTGGAGAAAATTTACTCGCTTAAAGGCCCACACCCGATCGGCATTGGATCGAACCAGGGGTCGAAGCCCCGCAGGTCTTCCTTCATCGGGCATTATGTAAAAAAGCAAATAATGTTGATGGCAAGAATTGAACTTTGCTCACTTGTATCAAAGGCTAACCCTTAGCCAACTCAACCAAATGCCATTAAAATTGATAACTCTTATTGGAAAGAATGCTTGTAGATTGAATTAAACTAATGAATATAATTTAGAATATTTTAGGAAATATTTAGTTTAATGATTGGATACAAATATGTACCATCTTAGTTCCAAAATAGGAATTAAGATTTTATCAGTTACATTAGTCATAGTCGTTGATGAGATACATTAGAGGTTATTGATCTATAATGTCACAATGTGTCAATTAGCTGAAATCAAAAAAAGAAGTTGATAAAAGAATGAACTAGCATTGTTATTAAGATCATGGAAGGATAAACAAAAAGTCACCCGTATAAGTTTGATAGGTATATGAAATTATGATTAGTCATTTTGAAAATAACTAGACTTTATCCATTCATATTTATTTATTTGATTTAATTACTATTATTATTAATTTAACTCTTTAGTGATCCTAACTTATTAAAAAACAATAGACAAAAAAAAAGGTTAAATGTATTAGAAAACCATGTGTACATGTGTAAGCTTTTCATAAAACAAAAACCGCTTCAAAAAAACCCATCTCATCATTTTTTTTATCTAGTTTTTGGTTGTTCAAAACTTAATGTACTTAATAAAAATACTTATTTATTATGTTAATAAATCATGTTTATTTTTTGACATAATAAATAAATAACAATTGTATTAACTTAATTCAACAAATATTATTTATTCATTTTGTCACTTTATTTACTCAACATTAAGGAGGTGAGGTTAAACCCCAGTGGCCAGGGTGTTTCACTAAACCTGCTATGCGGGGCCCCGGGGGAGTTTACTCCAAGGTCTCGAGTTCGAACCTTGGTAAGTTCTCCTCGACGGTATTTTCCAATTAAGGAGGTGGTATGGTGAGAAAGGTTATTTAAAATCCGCTTAGTGCGGGACCCTTTCGTTGTGCGATTAGCACACATCATACGGGTCAGAGGTAAAATTCACTTGTCAAAAAAAAATTTACTCAACATTAATTGTTAAAAAACAAATAGACTGTTAAGACTCTCTGACTACAAAATGGGTCACGCTATTATTCGTATTACTATGTGGGCTTTGTGGACTTCCAGAAGCCAAAATGAAAGCCTAGATTTTTTATAAGGTTATGGACGAAGTAAAATCTCTTAGGCTATCTTCGGGTTAAAATCGTATTGAACTGGTTATAGTTTCGTGGTCAAACTTGAGGTTCTTCATATTTTTTTAGATATTGTCTTTTGATGTTTGGTTTTATTTCTTTCTTTTGATTGTTTTGTTATACTCTATTTTAATTTTCTTGTAATTTTGTATTTGGGTATATCAAGTCTCAAGCTGGCTTGATATACTTAATTTTTCTAAACGCCCAAAAATGTAAATTTATCTTTTTTATTTTTTACACCATGGAAGTGTGGAACTCAGCAATCGACTTCATTCATGTTCACCAAATAATTTTTAAATTTCTTATTGTTGTGTGTTAGAATTAAGTAAAAAAAAAGTAATATGAATATATAAAGTTATAATATGATTAAGTTACTTATTTTTGCGTGTCTAGAAAATATTAGTAACCTAAACCGTTTGGAAAATGAGCAGACATGTAACATGTACAAGGCCTTTAGGCCCACTCTTGTAATCGGCCCAAGGCCCTCTCATGTAATAATGCTTATATATTGATAGAGGTTTAATATTGCTTCACAAATCACAATGCCAGTTTAATTCTACCTTAATTTGTTCTCAGAAATCACATCAACATATATTAGGGCATACGGAGTCACAATGGGTTGAAAACTGGCTGGGCTAACCCGCCCAAAAACACCGCCGCCGACCCAGCGGGTTGTATGAGGGTTGGGATTGGACGGGCTTTGAAGCAGGAGAGGGTAGGGGAGCGGGATTGAAGATGTGACCGTTCAACGGTCAAAATGTGGGGGAGAGTGCAACGGTAAAAAAACCTCTTTTTTACTTATTTAAACACAATTCTTTCAAACCCACAACCACAAGAACTAAAATATATACATTTTACACACACTTTTCATATAAACCTTCAACCCAAACACCTCATTTTTATCACAAATGGATTCATCTTCCTCCTCGTCTTCATATTGTGTACCGCCTACTCTTCCGACTTATCAACGGGGAGTACTTTTGAGTTTTTCCAAAGGGTGTTAGACGAGCTTGAAGACACCGGAAACTCTACCGACACCCGTAGGTACATCGATCGAAACCGGGTCGAAGCTCACGAAACACTAATGCGTGACTATTTTGTTGAAGACTCAAAGTTCGACGAGCCATTTTTCCGTCATCGTTTTCGCATGAGCCAAAGGTTGTTTTTGAAGATTGTTGGTGATATCGAAGCTAGGTTCGAGTACTTTCAAGAGCGATACGACGGTCGGGGGAAAAAAAGCTTCACGGCTCTACAGAAATGCACATCGGCGATCAAACAATTGTCGACGGGTGAACCTCCGGATAACTTTGATGAGTATTTATGCATGGCGGA
Source organism: Erigeron breviscapus (assembly GCA_034093135.1). Lineage (NCBI taxonomy): Eukaryota > Viridiplantae > Streptophyta > Magnoliopsida > Asterales > Asteraceae > Erigeron > Erigeron breviscapus. The sequence goes on from CM067175.1 coordinate 5,715,080, forward strand.
AAGAACATCACGCGAGAGCCTCGAGTATTTTTGTGATGCGGTCATTGCTTTATATCAAAAGGAGTTCTTACGTAAGGCGACATCTCACGACATTGCTCTCATCACACAAGCGCATGAAGAAAGACACCGCATTCCAGGAATGCTTGGTAGTGTTACACTCGGCTATGGCCGAAGATAACAAATCACATTTTAGGTAAAGTGAATTTCGTGACCTATATAATCTACTTTAGATAAACCGGAATATGAATTGATAGATGGGTTAAGTGCGTTGGAATGTAACTTTTCAGGCATACTTAGTTACATTTCGGTGCACTTAACCCTTGATATATTGAGAATTTATATAAAGGAAATGGGTTGAACAGAATTTATAAGGCCAATACTACGATAATGCGAATGACCTTTGGATTTGAAACGGAATCCATTTAATATGAGAATTTGACTGGAATGAGTTCCTAGTAGTCGTTCTGGAGATTCTAATGCACGTGATGCTTAATTCTCCGGTGCTCGGTTTGCACATGAACTTCGTTGGGCTAATGATTCGGTCACATGATGTGGGCTCACAAGCACTATATCGGCTCGTACATGGACGGAATTATTATGAGCAGTGGTGTCAGCTGTCCCCACTCCAATTTTGGTATAATGTAATTTTTTAAAATTTAAATGGTATATTTGTAATTTTTTAAAAAAATAAGAAAACATAAATAGGAAATACATACAAATGTTACCTTCGTTGTCATAAACTTATTTTTTAGAAGTCATTGATCATCGAAATATTGATTTTGAGATAAATCTCTCCATCGGGAGAATAAAAAATTTGAGTTGTTTTGATTTTTAATAGAAAGAATGAAGAAAGGTTATATAAAAAGTTTTCTTTGTTTGAGTATGTAAATGTGTAGTACATTAATAGTGTAGATGTTTGTGAAAAATTATTTTCTTTCAAATTATTATATATATTTATCACAAACAACTAATTATAATAATTATAATAGTTATGATGAAAGATATATATACAAGCAAATAATATCATAAAAAATATATTTTTTGGGTTTCTTGCATGATTGAATACGTTTTCATTTAATAAAACCTTGTCAGACATGTTTGGTCTTTATTTATTAAAAAAATTAGTATTTTTAAATATGAGTGTTACACCCGATGTGGGAACAAAAATTCTTTTGAGGGTCCATTTTCTATTCTCGAGCTAGGGCCCACATTTTTTTACATTCTCGAATACGACTCTTATAAATTTGACAAACAATTTTTAAAATTACCCCCTCACAAAAAAAATTCTTACTCCGTCTTTTGACTCGTACATGAATGCCTAGAGTCTAGAAATTGTGGAGTGGATTGTTACTTTATTTATTTGTTCGTTCCTTGATACTTGTATAATACTCGTATTTTAAATAACTAGATAGATATTGGGTATTGCTTATTAATTGTCTGGTTGTGGAACTAGTAATTACTCTGTAACTACTAATGTATTTATTCTGTAAGAAATAAATGTTTTAGTATAAGCATGTAAGTATTCGCTTATCTATACTACATTGTGAAGTATTGTGACGGAGCTAGGAATTTAGGTGAGGAGCCACCAAAATTAATAGCGTTAAAAGTTATTGATACTTTATAAGGCCGGTGCCAACGCCTCGGCGTGGCACCTTAGTTCTCTTCCTGCGTTGGCAATGAGCTCGGCGTGCCTCTTCCTTGCTTTCCTCTTCACCCCATCGCCGAGTGAGGAAGAGGCGGTGGTGGTCCCGGTTTGCAACGTAAACAAAAAAAAACAATTTGTTTTTCAAAATTGAAGTAAACGGTCGAATTCTTTTTTTTTTCTTTTCCACCTTTTATTTAAACAACACATTACTCACTCTTTCAAACACACACACACACATTACTCTTTCAAAACACACACACACATTACTCTTTCAAACAGCACATACATATACTCTTCAACCATTCTATCATCCACCCCATTTCATTAAAAAAAACACACACACACACATACAAATTTAAAAACAATCCATCATTTCATAAAATAAAAATGTCAAGTTCTGACGAAGATTTAACATCATACATTCGTATGTACACAATAGATCCAGAAATTTTGAACACATTTGTTACTTTTTTGGAAGATGAAGAAAGAGAAGCCGAAAGTTCTGCACCGGTGAACATACCAAGAGCACCAAGAAGGTACATATCCAGAAACCATGCCGAATCGGCAACCCGTTTATTTAATCATTACTTCGCCCCGGAGCCCGTCTATCCTCCTGATTATTTTCGAAGGCGTTTTCGAATGCCTAAGGAAATGTTTATCCGTATAGTGAAAGACATACAATCCTTTAACGCCATACAACCATTACCGGCTCACTTTCAATACTTTCACAATCCTCCTTTCGATGTCGTGGGTGCTCCCACTTTAAACATTTTTCAAAAATGTACATCCGCTGTACGCCAGCTGGCGTACAGTGCCAACGCCGACCAATTAGATGAGTACTTGGAAATGGGTCGACAAACGTCATACGATTCTTTGAACAACTTTTGTAAGTGTATTGTTCAGTTGTATCACATAGAGTACCTGAGAAAACCGACACAAGAAGATGTTGATCGACTGACCGCGAAACATTTGGAGGTGCATGGTTTTCCGGGTATGCTCGGAAGCGTTGATTGTATGCACTGGCCATGGAGAAACTGCCCCACCGCATGACAAGGCCAATACACTCGTGGCGACAAAGGACACCCCACGATTATGCTTGAAGCGGTTGCTTTATATGATTTGTGGATTTGGCATGCTTACTTTGGACCCGCCGGTTCGAACAACGACATCAACGTACTCAATGAATCTGACTTGTTCGACCAGCTCCTTGAAGATATAGCTCCTGTGGTCAATTTTACTGCTAATGACAAGCAGTTTACAAAGGGGTATTATCTAGCCGACGGTATTTATCCTGAATGGTCGACACTTGTGAAGTCTTTTAAGTGTCCCATGGACCCCAAGACCACAAAGTTCAAGCGCTATCAAGAAGCTGCAAGGAAAGACGTAGAGCGTGCATTTGGGGTTCTTCAAGGTCGTTGGGAAATCCTAACTCATGGAGCGCGTCCATTGAGCATCAACAAAATTAAACGTACGATGTACGCTTGTGTGATTTTGCACAACATGGTCGTTGATTATAACGGTCGTGCAATTAGTCCGCTCGATTTGGAGTTAATTCCACCCCAGAGGCCAGTTCGTACTTGGGACGAACGAGTTGGAACACAGTTACGTATGATGAGGGAGTTACGTGATCGAGCGACTCACAACCGTCTTCGAGGCGCTCTAGTCGAACACATTTGGAACTTGCCGGAAAACCATCGTCAACGTTGAAGTTTGTTTTTTTATAATAATGTAAAACTTTCTTCTTTTTATTTATTTATTTATGTATTTTTGTTTTTTAGATGTAATCTGTTTTAATTTTATTAATGTAATGTTTTTTTTATAATAAAAGTAAGTTTATTTTATTTTAAGATAAATATAAAATATAAATAAATAAAAGTTGTGGAAGAGATGAGGAAGAGGTACGGTTGATAGTGAGTGAGGAAGAGGTGATTTAGGAGAGAGAAAAGCTGATGTGGCAGTGAGGAAGAGGGAGAAAGAGCTGCAGGATTGACAGAGGCCTAAATGGTCACCGCTATCCCCACACACTAGTATATAAAGCTGAAAGTGCACACTAGTAATGGTTAGGCCTTTCCCAATAGGGGGTCTTCCTCACCTCTTACTCACTGGCACAACAATTTTTCTCTCTCCTAAAACACTTCTTCCTTACCCACTACCAATAACACCTCTTTTTCAACTCTTCTCACCTCTTTCTTCAATTCTTTATTTATTATATTAACCAAAATTAAATAAATTTTTTTATTAATAAGAAAAATATTATATCTCCTTGAATAGTTGAATTGTACATAACTTTGTTGTAGCTAGTTTCTTACTAGCATTTAATATTTTAATTTAATTAAATTTTAAAGCCGTTTAAAAAAAAAACATAATATAGTTATACTCAAAACTTTTGAAAACTTCAATACTAAATTATAAATAAGCTAATACTTCAGGGACTAAACTAAAATTTATTTAAATATATAAAAAACATATGTAGAACATTGAATATGTAGGGACTAAAAGTGTTATATTCTAAAAATGTTATCTTCTTCGTCTTTGATCACCTACACACATATATATAGACACATTATCTATGAAAAGCAGATAAAAAAAAGGATAAGAAAAAGCTGGTCCCACTTTCACTCCTCTCCCTCTCGTCCATGCCCTTCGTTGGAACGATGGTAGTCGACGACGGTGAGGTTCTACGAGGTGCTACCAATAGGTTCACCGTCGACGAGGCCACAACCTCATCGTCTGCCTATTGAGAAGGGCCTTATGAGTTTATATATCCCAATTTGCCAGGTTGTTTGTGATGTATATATACTTATATAGGGTGGTCTCTAAAAGCTCTTGTTATGTTTGACTGCAAAAACTACCAAATTTACCTTACTTAACCTAACATATCTACATTGTTTCAGACTTCACAATTCACATAATAGGGGATGAAAATATAAGATTATTCAACATCTAAATTTAGGTGTGAAACTTTTATATTTTAAAATTTTAATGTATAAAAAATGTAAGAACCAATCATTTATTAATTATAAAAAATATTAAAAAACTAGTATATGAAAGATTCTACACATACATAAAAAGCTTGGGGTGGGCCATGGCCACCTATACCCTCCACACATTTTAGTTCCGATAATACATTTGTTCATTCTATTTTTTAATGAGTTGATAACCTCAAATAGTCTTTTCTCTCTATTAACTATTTTAAATATATTCACTTAAATTACTTATAATACCTACTTAAAACATCTATAACACCCTTAATGAAAAATAACAACATCTACCCTTAACTGCTAAAATAATTATATTACCTTTTTACATCAATAACCTATACTACTCGTCGCCGCTACCACCACCAATCACAACCGCCGCCACCACCACCACCACCCGTAACCGCTAACGGATTGTACGGGTACTCCTCTAACTCTAGTTTTACAATAGCCATGCAAGCGCTTATAAATAACCAAATAACCAATGTCGTATAAAATCTATTAAATAAAATCTATCAGATGATGGTGGTAAATATGGAATTGTTTATGATAATTTGATTTCCATATCGTATATGAAATTTTATATCAATGATGAAATATATAATGTCTATCTCATTCCATACGATGATACAAAAACAAACATTAGGGTGGAGGGTGTCATGATACACCAAACCACACTAACACATATCATCCACCAATAGAATGTTGCCAATTCATTTACACCCATCAACCTAAAAACTTATCAATTTTTACAAGGTGTCATGATAAAATCATACAAACCTACCATTTAATCTTTTTATATGTATATATACATATTTATATAACTATAATAAAGAAAAATAATAAACAATAACATAAAACAATTATGTAAAACATAATATTAAAACATATAATTTCATTAAAAATAAAAAGTAGTTCATTGCCAAAAATTTTAATAAAAAACAAACGCGAATACATGTCTAAAAACGGGTTGAGGTTGAGAGGCCCTTCCACAGACCGTTTGATTGGATTGAAACTCCTTTTTTTCCTTGGATCCATGTATAAATTCTTGTAGAATCAAAAGGTCTATGAAATATAGTTGTATAAAATGTGAATTTTGAAAGGGAAAATATTGGTGGTAAAATATATTATGATTTTTATAGATAACAATTAAAAGGATTGAAATTTTATTATTTAATGCATGCTTGCATGCAAACTGTGAACATTCAGATTACCAAGCAAACCGTCCTTTGACCGTATCCCACACCCACCGCTAGGGGTGAGTACGGTTCGATTTGGGTCGGTTTTTGACTAAAACCGAAACCGAACCGTTATAATTCGGTTTTTGAAAACCAAAACCATTGGGTTTCGGTTTTTTCGGTTTCGTTTGTTTGGGTCTATTTCGGTTCGGTTTTTCGGTTTTAGTCGGTTTTTAACCACTTGTGGTTTGGGTCAAATTAAGCTTGAAAAGTTTATAAGTTTATACCCTATAATTACACCATAATTAATTTCAACAAGTTTTCAAAACAATATTAGCAACAATAACACTACAACAATGACAACAAATCCATAAAAGTAAGTTGTACAAACTTCAAACGAATTTTATATATAACTATTTATATCTTTTACGCGTTGTTTAATTATACAATTATTAAAGCAAATCAATCTTGTTGTGTATTTTCACTTAAACATATAAATGATATTATTATATACACCTAAAACTGCAAATATATTAACATATTTACCAAAATTAATAATAAAATGATATAAATATAAAATAAAGTAAACAATATATATTTTTGGTTCGGTTCGGTTCGGTTTTTATGGTTCGGTTTTTCATTAGAAACCAAAACCGAACCATAACTTTCGGTTTTTAGAAAACCAAAACCAATGGTTTTTGGTTTTTTCGGTTTTCGCTTTTTTCGGTTCGGATTTTTCGGTTTTTATGGTTTTTCGGTTTTCGGTTCGGTTTTTGCTCACCCCTACCCACCGCCCTTACGAAATGGAGAGAAATCCTGGACATGCACCTGAAGTCGATATAGCTATAATAAATGATACAATTTCAAGTGTTGATGAAGTAAATGACCTACTTCAGGATGGACCAGGTATAGTCTGGTTCTTACTTTAGAATGGACCAGGTGTAGTCTGGTTCTTCTTGATGAATGAAGGATAAACTGCACACGATGGAACACACAATCGTTAGGAAGGGCCGAAGGAGAAATCTCCTTCGGGTGACGATTCCCTACTGGTAACTCAACCTTCTTAAGAGGAGAATTATACGCCACGGTTCGGTTGGAACCAAACCCCGGATGAAGCAGGATATAAGATTTGATATCAATATTTGTAGAGAGAGAGTGAGAGAGTAAATAAGTGAGTGATGAGTGTGTGTTTAACTGTTGGTGAACATGGCCTATTTATAGGCAAATGTGAAGAGGATAATAACCAGCTCTGATAGGGCAATGGTCTTATCCTCCATGTAATGGGAATGACCAACCTCCAGGTTGTCATCTCTTGATGGTCCCTCGGGTAGTAGAGTTACCCTATGGTTAATTACTACTCATTAAGATTTCTCCCTTAATGGTTCTTCTGATTAGTTGGTTCAAGATGGAGCTTGTGCTTCCTTATTGAAGGTTCTGCCGCCATGATGAACCTCTTGCTTCTGTTATGAAGCTCATCAGACGTTACGTCATCATCTCCCCCCAGTCTAGTACAATGTTGGTTCGGCGACTGTTGTGCTAGACTATATACTTCTTCTGCTTTTCGTGTCTTCTTGTTGATTCCTCTTTGAACCTCTTGGGTCTTTTTTTCAGTGGGTTGTTTCAATCATTGTGGAGCTTCTTCAGCCCCTTATAAGGATGAGTTTTCTGATGCATCAATAAGTAGAGTATTTATTCTTCGTCTTGCACGTCCACATGTTTCTTTGTAATTGAGCCTTTTTTATCTTTATTTTTGTATCTCTGGCCCAATGGGCTTCTTGTTCAATGAGAAGGATAATATGAGCTCCCTCTCAACTGTTGCGTGTTTCAACTAAGTTATTCATATCTAGTGCTCCCATAAGGTAACATTGGCCTGCACACCAGACTCTTTGGTTTTGTGGGGCTTCACATTCCTCTTACTTGGTTGTTTCTTTCAATTTTTGAATATTCTAAGGATAACCATTGTGTTTTTTTACACTTCTTTTATGTTGATGACGTGGTCGCACATATTCGGATGCATTGGTAGAAAAGCCAAAGAACCTCTTTCCGATCTGGTCCCTGCTTTATTGAGTTATGACCAGAAATTGCACTTCAAGTTAGTTGCTGAACCGGCTTGTGGGTTCGCATTTTTTCGGAGCACGTCCTTCTTCAAGTTGGCATCAGTTGCCATTGGCCCTTTCCTCATAAGGATCCTGTTGTGTTTTATGGAAGAGAAGATATCTTCTTTACTTCTATTTAGTAGCCCTCTTCATGTTTTTTGCTATATATAATAAGTATGTTTCCTTCTTTGTCTTCTTATTTTTGTTGTAGAGATGAGCCTTCAAGAGCTTGTTGCTCAACTTGATGCTCTCTCTTTTTCTGCCATCGTTGGCGGCTCTGATACTCTTGGTCCCCAAAGGTCCATTATTTACAATCTTAGTTAAAGTATTGTCTGCTTGGGTGGCTAAGGATGTGCCTTATTCTGCTCCTTTTAAAGATAAGAAGGTTTATGCTTCTAACGAAGCTACTGATATCGTTGTCAATTCTAGGAAGGAAAGAGCTATTAAGTGTGCCACCGGTCCCTCCACATTTGAATCTTCCTTTGACACTGATGATATTTTTAATACAGTGATTAATGAAGATTTGAAAATGTTGTGCCTGATCCTTATAAGGCCAATTATGCAAATTAATGGGTGTCACCCGATGCGGATATGTCTTTCGTTAGCTTTGAGAAGTATGTCCCATTTTGGGGAACTCGTTGTGACACTCTTCTTTTGGATGATCCTCATGTTTGTGAGGACTATACTGGCCACCTAGCCACTCCAGCTGAGAGGGAGCGGACTCGCGCCATGGTTGATCAAGTTCTTCTTGCTTGTCTATGTGTTGTGCTTCTGCTTATCTGTCAAAGGTGCACAGGTCGCCTTCATTCTAATACTTGCAACATAGATCGGTGTCAGGAGCTTAGGCTCTTACTTAATGCCCGATATGTTGAGTCTGGAAGGCTTAAGAAAGAGGTGCCTCTCTTGGAGGGGAATCAAATGATACCATTGATGTTGAGGCCCCCAAATTGATAAATTGATAGAGCTTCTATCTGCCTCAGAAAAATCTGGTACTGAGTTGTGGGAGTTTGTTCAGGAAGGTCAAGATGCAGCCAATCGTCTTGCTGCAGCTGAGATTGATTAATGGAGCACCAAAATGAGATGGGCTTTGTTAAAGGCCAACTTAATGAGGCTCGAAAAGAAGCTAATGAGCTTCGTATTGCCCTTGAGGTAGGTGCTTCTTAACTTCTTTTAGAGAGGCAAATATAGGAAGCAGAAAGGAAAGTTTCCGAATAGAAGGTGCAACAATAATGCAACTACAACGCTTCTCTTGAGGGTAGGAATGTGGAGCTATCCAATGTGAACCAATAGACCATTAGTGAGGGTTATTTTCATGCCATGGATTAGTTGCATTAATCTTCCCAATATTTATGCGGGCTTGACATTGTTGGTAGCAGTAGCAGTGCATCTGGACAAGATGGTATCCATGCCGAATATCGGAGTTCCCAGGTAAAGCACCCTCTTGAGAAAACTCTGGTCATGACCCTTTTGCTCCAGCTCACTTTGGAAAAGCTATTAGCACCTTTAATGCCATATGTTTTGAATACTTTGAGCAGTTGTTCAAATGTGTTGGTTGCTCTATTGAAGATTTGAAGGCCATTACTCTAGACCCTCCAGTTGCTTCTGATCCTCCCGCTATTTAGTTTTCGTGCATTTGGCTAATATTTGTAATTATGAAACTTTTGTTTCTTTTGTCGAACTCTGTTGTGGTTGGCTCTTGCATTTGAACAACGTTAATATGCACCTCGTGCTTTTGCAATTTTATCTTCTTTGCGCTTTTATTTGCTTCTTTTTAATGCGCGTAGCATTATTGTCTATTCATGTACCCAACCGTTGTTGAGCATATGAAGCTACTTTGCTTCTTTATTTATGTGTGTAGCATTATTGTTTGTTAATGTACCCAACCGTTGTTGAGCATATGAAGCTACTTTGCTTCTTTTTTGTGCGCGTAGCATTTTTGTTAATCAATGTACCCAACCATTGTTGAGCATATGAAGCTATTTGCTTCTTGTAGCCATTGAATATTGTTTGTAATTTGTAGCAATCGATACTTATTTCGTTGGAATTATATGCTTATGGTAGCAACGTAAATTTGTGCGCTTCTTGTATCCAATAGTATTTGAATTTAACTTGCTTCCCTTTAGCAACGGGGCTTTCACTTATCGGTGTACCCAACCGTTGTTTAGCATATGAAGCTACTTTGCTTCTTTTTTATGCGCGTAGCATTATTGTTTATTGATGTACCCAACCTTTGTTGAGTATCTGAAACTATTTTATTTGCTTCTTTTTGGCGCTGGAGCCTTAATTCACCCATGTACCCAATCTTTGTTGAGTATGCGAAGCTGACTTTATTTGATTCTTCTTAGCAGCAAAGCTTTGACTTATCGATGTACTCATCCCTTGTTTGAGTATCCTATGCTATTCTGCTTCTCTTTAGTAGTGGAACCTTGACTTGTTGATGTACTCAACCGTTGTTTGAGTATTTGAAGCTAATCTGCTTCTCTTTAGAAGCGGATCTTTGACTTATTGATGTACTCAACCGTGGTTTGAGTATCTGAAGCTAATCTGCTTCTCATTAGCTTTTGAGCTTTTATTTATCGATGCACCAAACTGTTGAATATATGAAGCTGATTTGCTTCTCGTTCCTGACAGAACCTTTATTTATCATTGTAACAACTGTTGTCAAAAACATGCAGCTGATTGGCTTCTATTTTTCGATAGAGCCTTTATTTATCAATGTACCAACCGTGGTCGAGTATATGAAGCTGATTTCCTTCTTTTTATCACAGGAACTTTGACTTACTAAGGTACCCAACCATAGTTGAGTATCTAAAGCTAATTTCTTTCCTCTTTTATTTATTGACGTACCCAACCGTTGTTGAGTATAAGACGCTGATTCGCTTCTCTTTAGCGATAGAGCCTTTATTTATCAGTGTACCCGACCATGGTCGAGTATATGTAGCTGCTTTGTTTTTTTTTTCCATGCGCGTAGCATTTTTGTTTATTGATGTACCCAACCGTTGTTTAGCATATGAAGCTACTTTGCTTCTTTTTTATGCGCGTAGCATTATTGTTTATTGATGTACCCAACCTTTGTTGAGCATATGAAGCTACTTTGCTTCTTTTTTTTATGCGCGTGGCATTATTGTCTATTAATGTACCCAACCGTTGTTGAGCATATGAAGCTACTTTGCTTCTTTATTTATGTGTGTAGCATTATTGTTTGTTAATGTACCCAACCGTTGTTGAGCATATGAAGCTACTTTGCTTCTTTTTTGTGCGCGTAGCATTTTTGTTAATCAATGTACCCAACCGTGGTCGAGTATATGAAGCTGTTTTGCTTTTTTTTTTTTTTATGCGCGTAACATTTTTGTTTATCAATGTACCCAACCGTTGTTGAGTATATGAAGCTCTTTTGCTTCCTTTTTATGCATGTAGCACTTTTGTTTATCAATGTACCCAACCATTGTTGAGTAAATGAAGCTCTTTTGCTTCCTTTTTATGCATGTATCACTTTTGTTTATCAATGTACCCAACCATTGTTGAGTATATGAAGCTCTTTTGCTTCCTTTTTATGCATGTAGCACTTTTGTTTATCAATGTACCCAACCGTTGTCGAGTATATGAAGCTTCTTTGCTTCTTTTTTTTATGCGCGTAGCATTTTTATGATAAGTAAGTCGTTAAGGCGTCCCATTAAAATACTTAGCTTTATTTACCAGCCTGGCGATGCTTGATAGTTTCACCAATAGGGAGGTTAATTAGTAGGTGCTCAACCTGTCAATGTACCAGACCGTTGTCGAGTACATGGAGCTAATTTTATGGGGTCGCTCAACTCTACGCCATTCCATAGGAGGCCTGCTCCCTCAGAATGGGGCTATGAAAATAGGCAGCCCAGCCAATTTATGTGCGCACATTAATTGCATCTGTCATGGTGCAGATGTCTTTATGCTAAACAGGTATGGACCAGATCATGGGACCTGTGGAACCACCTATTTGCTGGTCATTGGAGGTACCATAATTAATATATGTGGGTCTTACATTGGTTAAAAGGCCAAAGCAAAAAATGGACCATTAAGCTTTGCGTAACCGTTTGCCCCCAACTAACATGTAGCATTGTTGGAGGTGAGTACCATGCCATGGCCTTGGCGTTCCTTCACCCATGATGTTTTCAAAGTGTATGGTCGAGACCTGAGTGTCTTTGTAACAACATATGGTCCTTTCCAATTTGGAGTAATTTTTCCCAGAAGTTTTATTTGCTAGCTTCATTTTGTCGATGTACTAGTCCTCTTCTTTGATTTTTGATTTTCTCACCCTTTGATTGAAATACTTTTTATTAACTTCTTGTTTTTAGCTTCTCTTTTAGCTTCCAATTCTTGCTGCTCTTCCAAGAGGCTGACGTTCATGCTTAGATCCTCTTTCATTAGATTTTGGGAGGTGAGCCAAGGTTCCATACATTGGCATGCTTATTTCACTTGGATCAGTGCTTCAGTGCCATAAGTGAGGCTAAAAAGTTTCTCACTGTTACTTGTTTCTCGCATCATTCTATGCGCCATATATGAATTAAGTGATCCATATGGTCGCTTCCTTCTTGGTGGAGCGTTCTTTTTATTGCACAACTATGCTTCTGTTGGACCTTTCCACTTGCATTACCTTGCAAATATCACACAGTCATTTGTTTCATAGCAGGCCTGGTGCACAGTGAGCCAAAAATAGCCTCACTTCCTTAACTTCCGCGTAATTGCTCATGGTCCATCGTGCATTCCGCATGATCCTTCATGGACCTTTTTTACAACATAGCCTGCTTCCATTGGACCCACACATCTTAATAGAGGTCTCATGAAGTTCTTGTTCAATAAAGCTCCATTGACGAGAGCGCGCATAGGTGATTTTATTCTTATTAGTCTTGCTTCTCCACCAACTACTTTGACTTGGTGTCATGTATGAAGTCCGAAACTCGCATGGTTTCACTTGCTCCCATAATCTACAAACTTTTCCAATTGTATCATTCTATGAATGTCGTGAGGCTCTCGTTCTTTCTTTGACAAACATTGTGGACCTCCACTGGGTCTCGAGTGTACCTCTTTTGAATCATAAAGTGAGCGAGGAAGCTTTGCTTCAACTCTACGAAGTTATTGACGCTTCATTCAACTAAACTGTCGTGCTACACTCACATAAAACCAGAATGGGTCTGACCAAACATGTGGCACCAGACAGGCATGGACCATTGCTCCAATATGGCAGTTCCCAAAACCCCATGTGATCATTGGGATCAGTGGTACCATCATACATCTTTACATTTGATGGCATCTTAATTTTTGGGGGAAACCAGAAAGTGGTTATCCTTCTGGTAAGCTTAATTGGTAGTTGTTGCAGATCCGTATGGAGCGAATTAGTCATCCATCATGATGTAGGGTACCTTTTATACAACGGTACAAACATATAAATGCCAGGTGGGCCATAAGGAGGCTTTGCAAGTGAGGTATGGATCCCATATTAGGCATTAAATGATTCGGCAAGCGAACATTATTATTGGGTTGGACCGCACTCTCTTCTCCTAAAGATAGCTTTTTTGGAGCAGCACCTTCTTTCTTGTACTCATTCATCATCAAACTAAGTGTAGCATAGTTGTTCCTCATCAAATCTTGGAATGATGGGGTCCAAAGATCAGGTTTCAGATGAGGTCGGACCTTTAGTATGGACCACAAGTGGCTCGACTTGGAGCAAACTTTGTGGACATGTGGTTCCTCCTCTGGACGTAGCATGGTCCGAGGTAACCATGGTAATTCTTGAATATTCAGGTTCAATAGGTGGTGTGAGTCCCATCGGCGCAGATGGACCCGAACTTGTGACTTTACAAGTGTTAGGGTCCCACGGATGGCGCCACTTGATGAAGTAATGGACCTACTTCGGGATGGACCAGGTATAGTCTGGTTCTTACTTTAGAATGGACCAGGTGTAGTCTGGTTCTTCTTGATGAATGAAGGATAAACTGTAGCTTTTAGTGTTATAAGTTACACAAATGCCCTCATATCTCATAATCATATTTCCTTTTTAGTGTTTTAACAAAGATATTTGAGTAATTAGTTCCTTGAATGTATGTGGAAAAGATGCCATGAAAAAGATAGAAAAAATATATATATATCAACATTTAGTTGGTGAAGAAGATACTGGTTTTGTGTGGATAAGGATCAAATGAGTGGTATTTGTATAAAAGTTTGTGTGTATGTTATTGTGTGTTCTCTTGATCCTACGTGTGGCTATGTACGCATAATAAAAAAATGTGCTTGTAATTTGGCTGATATTCACTCTTGGGTACAATATTTGCTATACATTTTAATTCATCTTGAGAAACAAAAAGTACTTTATTTAGTATTTTTATATTATAAAACTTATGTAAGACGCCTAGTATTTTTATGTTATAAAACTTATGTAAGACGATATTTTTTCACATTTTAATTTTGTCCTTTATTGTCATTTTATATTTTCAAGTAACAGTTACAGTTATCGTGCCAAACGTTTTTAAAAAACAAAAGCTTATCGTAACAGCTTTGATGAAAAACTTCAGCTTACAGCTCCAACAAAAAGCTACAGCATCAGCTACTTATGCCAAACATACCCTAAGTACAGGACATATTCGTTAAGATGTTCTTGCCTAACAAAGCACTTCAGCTAGGAGTGTACCTAAAATTAGGAAAGAATTGTACCTCTAATATACAATGATGTTCGACACTGATGGGTGTATCTATCGTGATAGTCGACGCTTTTGGTTTCATGGTTGAAACTTGAAAATTGGAGTGAGTGAAGACTGTAATGTGGTCTAACTTTGAGCAAGAATTGACCTTTTTTGGATTAACTAAACTTGTAATGGTTTGGAACTCCATTTTGAGCAGTGTTTGAACCATACTTGTTTAGGCAACCTAAAAGATTGGAATATCTGGATTTAGAGTCTGCCTTGTGTGGGATGTTCGAAACATCCATGACGTTTAGAATTACTAGAATGTGGGATATGTATTTATGGACTGCACGAGTGGTTGAGGATAATAAATTACCATCCTCTTAAACCATCTTTATTAAAATCGGTTTATTGGTCTTAGGGATGTAAACGAGTCAAGTCTGCTCGTGATTCGTAAAAGGGCTTGTTTTGGGCCGAGCTTCAACGAGCTCGAGTCGAATTCGAGAATAAACGAGATTTCATATATAAAATATAATATAATATATATATATATATATTATTATATTACTCGAGCTTTCATATACTAATCCAGCCGAACCTAAACGAGCATTTTTCACGAGCCTTTGGTAATTGAGCTTTGTTTTGATAACTTACCGATCTCGAGCTCGATCCAAGCCCGAACTTGTTTAGTTTTATGACAAACGAGCCGATCTCGAGTCGAGCTCGAGAGCCGAGCTCGAGTTTAAATACTAAGGTTCGAACGGTGTCGAGCTCGAGCCCGAGATCTTTAAACGATCTCTCGCTCGAGTTCGAGCACTGTCAAGCTTGTAATAATTTATACCATTTTAGAACATTCAATTTTTGTTATATTACTTTAATATTAAAATCACACTATTACGGTCGCCACCATAACAATAAGAGTTAATTACACTTTTGGTCCCTGTCGAGGGTTAAAAGTTACCGTTTTCATCCCTACCTTTCATATATTACTGTTTTAGTCCAAAAAACTTTGTTCCGTCAACGCTTTTGGTCCAAATCTCGAAACGGACGTTAAACAGCCATCATGTGATCTGCACGTGATGGGTATTTTAGTCTTTTCATTATACAGGGACCAAAAGTGTAATTAACTCAAATCTATATCTCAATCTATGTATCTATATCTATTGTATCAATCCATATCTATATTCAATTTTTATATATCTAAATCTTTATCACTATAAATCTTGAAGATAGGAAGATACATGGGAAATGACTGGTTCGATCTTCTAAACCACTGCATCTCCATCACTACCTGTAGCTTCATCATCTCCCCCACATCTCATCTCTAGATCTATATCTATTTCTGTGTCTTTTTGTTTTACATCATACTGAATATCTATATCCAAATCTATTATATAAAAAATCAGATTTGTATCTATATCAAGTCTATATCTATATCTATGTCTATACTTTTTGTGAGGTGCGGTAGTGGTGATGGGTGGCGGTAGTGGTTTAGCGGTGGTGATGGGTAGTGGAGAAACCGGTAATGGTGGGTTTAATAATTAAATTTTTTATATCTATATTTATTTAGTATCGATATTTATATCTATATCAATCTTTATATCTATATCTCTTATCAATCTCTATGTATATATCTATATATCCAGATCTATATCTATAAAACGGGATCTATATCTATAATTTTTTGTGGGAGCTACGATGGTGTGATAGGTGGCGGAGAAACTGGAGGAGAAAGGAAGGCGATGGTGATAGGTTATGGACAGAGATTCGTGTGGTAGTGGTGGCGGACGGCGGTGTTGGCTGTGCTTTGTGAACGGAGGTGTTGGCGGCGATGCCGCCTTTTTGTTCATCAACATCATCATCATCATCATCACCGTCTATATGTGTACATGTGTGTGAATATTTGAGTTGTATATGTATGTTTCGTGCTTTTTGGAAAGGAGGTAGATAGATTGTGGAGATTGAAGCAAAGTATGGTCATGACCAATGTTTAACAGGTCATGAGATATTTATGTAAGCTGCTTCTTTAGGCTATTTAGAAATTGGGCTATTTATGTAAGCTATATCTTTGTGTTTTGCTACTGCTAAACTTCATTGATGATATTGATATTCAAGATTTGGAAAGTATATGATGAAGAAGATGATGGATATGTTTCTCTGTCTACATTCATACAGTATATTACACTTTTGGTCCGTGTATAATGAAAAGACTAAAATACCCATCACGTGCAGATCACGTGATGGGTGTTTAACGTCCGTTTTGAGAATTGGACCAAAAGCGTTGACGGAGCAAAGTTTTTTGGACTAAAACAGTAATATATGAAAGGTAGGGATGAAAACGGTAATTTTTAACCCTCGACAGGGACCAAAAGTGTAATTAACTCTAACAATAAAATATAATGGAGTCAAAAGAGATATAGAATTGGGAAGGCAAGAGAGGTTTTTTTCGGGGACCGAGAGTTGCAATATATAGATAGACCCCACAAGTTTTGAATTCGCCGCTACTAGTGAGGGAAGAGAATTCTCAATGAAAGTAGTGTTCTTTGAACCGAAAGTGAAACTCAGTTTTCAATGCTATACAATTATTTCTTCTTCAAGCGGTACTAACTTGTATGAATGTTAGGCCAACGATATAATAGTAGTTAGGTCACCCTATGTGACGTTTCATAAAGGGAGCTTTTAAACGCCCCCTAGTTTTGAAGTTTTTGATACAGTCACCTAATATTGACCCGTTTCAGAAAAAAATAATTCACCTAATATTGATGAAAAACACAATAATAGGCTAGTAGAGATCACATTACTCCTCAAGCTCACTCTTCAAGCCACCAAGCATACAGCTGCCATATATCCAAGATTATCTCTTGGTCCATCCTATCTACACGTGGATGACCAAACATTCCAACACATTCTAAGGGATGTTTGATTCCCAGAATTTAAACTCGTATAATAAGTTATAACTTTGCCAAAACAGAAACAAGATATTGGTGGAACAAAGTTTTCATTTTGTTCGAAAAAAAGAAAGAACTACGGAGTAAATAATTATAAATCATACTCCGTAATAAATTAATACATGTAGTTCACGAAAATTAACCCATAACTAAACACAATTCCAAAGGCCAAAACAATCATCAATTCATATCCAAATGGACACACAAAGAACAAATATCTCGAAAACTTTAAACCAAAACTTAAAAACACAAACCATTAGTAACTCTAGTATTTTAGTCATGCATGTTTAGTGTGATTGTTAACTAGCTTGACGATAAAGGATATTTAATTAAACTCGACTGCGACTTAGATAACTTTGATTGTACGCCTGTTTTTAATGTTTTGGTTTTCATGATTTTTGAGCTTTAACATCAAGTCTTATGCCAATGATGACTAGTCCAACTGGTCTCAGAGGCATCCCAGGTTTTACCCAAGGTCTTGAGTTCGATCCTTAGGGATGACAAGTCTTTGGGGTTTTTTCCTCCGAATACTTGTAACGGCCCATGGTCAACATCTCGTTGTCTATGGTACGTGCAAGGCTTCACCATTATATGGTGAGATTTCCCTGATGTCGCATACCGACTGAATGTTCGAAAAAAAAAACAACAAGTCTTATAACTAGAATTATGGAAACGATGGAAGGTGGAGAATTGATTATGTAGATGCAGATTTGTGTGACAGTAGCAACGTATATTTGGTTAACTATTTTGTTCTTAGGAATTTATATGTAATCATTGAATAATAAGTCGTTAGGACATATGTTTGTGTTTAATGATTACGTTTGAACTTCAATATGAGATGTGTTTATGATTATTGTTATGTTTGTGTATTATATTTATTGTTTTGCAGGTACAAGGATGTAGAGCCAAGGTTATAAGTGTTGTAAAACACTTAAACGATGACTGGACGTTATGTACAAGTCAAAATAAGGACCAAAGGAACGCTCCTCGTGCTGACGTCATCAGCACATTGAGTTGTCCTCGTGCTGACGTCAGCACGAACACCTAGTGGTTTTGGTGGATCGGTTTAATACACTTCATGTGAAGCCCAAGCCCACACGAATTAACATTACACAAGTATAAATACCTACCTATGTTACAATTAAGTAACGAATTGGTGATAATACGTCGAATTATTGCAATTGTGATCTCCTACACGAATTAACACTTCGTGTGTAACCTAGGTTGATTAATTACTCATTAATTGACAAAAGACAATAGCAATCTAGTTATCTCAAGAGGATTCCACACTCTTGACATAACGAACCACGTCTTGTTTATGATCAATACTCAATAGGGACTTACAAGTGGTATCAGAGCCCTAAGGTTGATTACCAGAAGGTTCAAGATCGTATTGATTGCTATTAATTGCAATTTCAATTCGAAATTCAAGTTTTTTCAAGAATTCGTGTTCGAATTCGCGTGACTTCGTGCTTACGTCATCGCGAGGTGGTTTCTACTTAGTGCTTACGTCAGCACGAACCCAGTGTCCTTCGTGTGTCACTTCGTGCCACGTCAGCACGAATCATAGTTCTTCACCTGCTCTTCGTGTGACAGTTCGTGCCACCTCAGCACGAATTATTGCTACAGTAACTTAGAGAAAGTCTTTATAAAGACAAAATTTGAGCTTCAGATAAAGATATTCTTGCCTTAAAAGAAAAACTTAGAGAGTCTGTCCTAATGGAAAAGGTGGGAATTGAGCAATATGCTAAACTAACTAAAGTTTTTTCGAAAAAAGAGAAAGAGTTAGTTGATGCTAGACTAGAAATTGTCAAGCTAAATACCAGACTTGAACAGATTAGAGGTTCTGAACTTATTAGGTCTATGCAGTTACAAACTCCTGTATCGCGAGATTCTAAAGATAAAGGTGGTTTAGGGATAGATTATAAAGAAGTTAGAGGTCCATTTAATGAAAATTATAGTGAGTCTCTAGCACAACTGACTGAGAAAGAAGAAACCTTCACTGGTCAACCTTCTCAATCTCAGACTGAAAAAACAAATAAGGATCCTAAGTCATCTGAGAGTTCAGTGAAAAAGACAAAACCCGTAAACAAGAAAGTTGAAACTGTAAATTCGTTTGTTAGACCATTAGATCCTAAAAATGCTGTTTATGATGCAAATGTCCTTGTAGGATCTAATTATGTGAATCCAGTATGTCATGCTGAAAAAGTAGAAAAATGTTTTACAATGAAGGGATGTGATATTGTTTTTACATCTTCTAAATATGATTTTGAGAAAATAGATCATGACAAGATTGACAAAGTTTGGAATAAGGATGAGTCTACATCTAGTGGGGTCACCTTGACACCTTTCTCGACTCAACCGAGGATTCAGAAGAAAGTACAGTTTTCTAATAATAAAAATGAATCAAAGGGTTTGTCAAAAGAAGAGTCAGCCACAATTCAATTAAAAGAGTGTTTAGGCGTGACTTCTGAGGAATCTGATATTAAAGCTAAGAAGCTTAGAGCAAGTAGATCATGCTTTTATTGCTATGAACAAGGTCATGTGTATAGTTGTTGTCCAAATAGGAAGAGACGTTGTCCTGATCATAGTAACTCTCCTCCTAAGTCTAGTATTCATGACACTTCTGTTTCTAGTAATCGCTCTAAGACTCCTAAAAGACAGGGATATTCACGAAATGCTACACCTAGTAGTCATGGAAGTGGAAGTCCAAGTCGATCTCGTACACCTCAGAGGAGTAATTCACCTAGGAATAAACATGTGCAACAGAATCGGTCACCCCCTCATAAAAATGAAAATGTTACCAAGTTTTTTGATCGATTAGAAACTCAGCCTAGGTTTGGTCCACATTCACCTAAGAATTCTTCTCCTACAGCTCGTTTCATTTCACCAAATAAAAGAACAATGGTGACACCACAGTCATCCAAGGCTCCATCAAAGAGCAATGGATATTAGACTGAATTGATTTTGAAAGATGAGTTTGGTAAACCTAAACCTCAAAAGGTTTGGGTGCCCTACGGAAACTAACTTAATTTTTGTCTATTGTGCAGGGAGAACTAAGGAAGCCCATCACTCTTTGTTATGTTGACAGTGGATGCTCTCGGCACATGACAGGGGACAAGAAGCTCTTGTCCAACTGTGTTGATATTATTGGTTCTTATGTTAGTTTCGCTGGTCCCAAGGGCGGCAATATCTTAGGTCAAGGTGATGTTGTCAATGGGAAGATTACATTGGAAAAAGTCAATTATGTGGAACAGCTATCTCATAATCTTATGAGTATTTCTCAGATTTGTGATAAGGGTAATCATGTCCATTTCACTGAAAAAGAAGCACTTATTTTAAAGCCGGGGTATGTTATTCCTGAAGACTGGATCCTACTAAAACCTCCTAGGAAGAAAAACATCTATGGCCTTATGTTAGGTGTTGATAATTCGAAGGAGCCAGTTTGTTTATCAAGTAAAGGAAATGAATCTGAATCACTGTTATGGCATAGAAGAATGGGACATATTCATTTCCGAAAGATGAATCATATTGTGAAACATGGTTTGGTTGAAGGTGTTCCTATGAAAAGGTTTGAAATGGAAGAAAAATGTGTACCTTGTCTGAAAGGTAAACAACAAAAGTCTTCTCATAAGCCTAAGCATGAAAATTCTATTGCTAACCCTTTTGAGTTACTTCACATGGATCTTTTTGGCCCTGTGAATGTACGGAGTATTGGTGGGATGTATTATTGTTTAGTGGTTACTGATGATTACTCGAGATTCTCATGGGAATTCTATCTACAATCAAAAGATGAAACTCCACAGATTTTGATAAATTTCTTTGTTGTAACTGAAAATGTTTATGGAGTTCGTGTAAAGAGAATCAGGAGTGACAACGGAACTGAATTCAAGAATAAAACATTGGAAGTCTTTTGTTTATCCAAAGGAATCCAACATCAATTTAGTGCACCGTATGAGCCACAACAAAATGAAGTTGCTGAAAAAAAGAATAGGACTCTAATCGAAAAAGCCAGAACAATGCTTGCTGATTCAGGGCTCCCTACTATGTTTTGGGGGGAGGCAGTGAATACAACATGTCACATTTTAAATCGGGTTTTGATTGTTAAACGTCTTAATAAGACATGTTATGAGCTTTTACATAAGAAGAAACCCAATTTACAGAATGTTGAGCCCTTTGGTGTACCGTGTACTTTCTTGAAATATCGACCTCAGTCAAAGTTTGATCCAAAAGTTGAAGAGGGATTTTTCATGGGATATAAACCGGATACTTCAATTCGTCGGGTTTATAATAAACAGACAGGCAAGGTTGACTTAGGTACAAATGTTAAGATTGTCAGTCATAAGCATGCCATTCATTCTGGAACCGGAAAAAATTTCGATTATGACAGTGTGTTTCGTTCGTTACACGGTACTAGAAAAGGTGCCGAGTGACTTTAATTTAGCTGATCAGTTCACTAAGGCTTTCGACCGAACTCGTTTCGAGTTGTTAGTCCAATTGATTGGAATGAGAAATCTATAGTGACAGTGTCTCTCAAAAGGAACTTTGTAAAATGTGTCAGTGTTTGTGTCGTAATGTATATGTGTCATATAGTGTCAGAAAAACAAAATAAAAATGAGAAAAATCAGAAAAGAAAAAGAAAATAATAAATAGAGTAAGGTCACTGCATCAAGACGATTAGACGTGACGATACTTTAGCTTTTAAGCCTACCAAATTGTACTTTAAATTGCTTAGTTCAGTGATACCATTATATGATGTATCGATAGGCATAAAGTACCAAAGTTTCCTTATGATCTGAACTTAAATGTATACAATGTTCTTATGGGAAACGTATTCAGATATATGGCTGAGAATGCTTGTTCTTAAAATAGACAAGTCCTTTAAATCTTATGAAAGATCTTGCATTGTAATTATGTATATTTGGTCATTATATAGAAGGTCTCGGGTACATATATGTGTGTGTATTGCTTTTTCGGATGTATATTTGTGACAAGATATGCAAATATCTAATAAAACAATAAATTTGTTGAAAATATGAAGCTAATGTGGCCTTTGAGATTCGAACAAGTAAGTCCTTGGGGTGTGTTTGTATACCTAGCCTACCTAAAGCTTCCAACTTGGGGTAGGTTGTCAGAAAGTTCGCTACACGGGTCTCATCGAAAGTCACGGGTTTTCATAAGTGCTTAAAATAATGTCACAAATATGCAAGTACTTGGCATTATGCAATGTTGAGTATATTTCCGTACGTGAGTCAAGTTAAGTCGCTTTGCGCGTGAGGAATCACCGACCTGTCACTGCTGACTTGATTCTTAAAGACTTTCTCACTTTACTCACCAAATGTCTTAATTTTAGTGCTTGTGTCGATTGTGAGAGTGTATCTGAATATGGGGCACATAAGTTCGCAAACATGATTAAGTGACATATTAGGCTACTCGGGTTGCATGGTGACTGTCCTTGGCCAGGGTATGTCGAAAGTGTCACAAACCAAAAAGAAGATTGGAAGTACCGAGTGTTTAAGAGGACAAATATATTGGTAATCGTTGATGGATCACTGTTCATAACTAATACTAAGAGAATTATTTCTCGCTAGTAGGCTTATATAACATGCTAATCTGATCTAATCAGCAGTATCTTTAGCTCTTGTAACTATGTTATTCGTTTATGTTTAGTGTATGTGTGTGTGTGTGTGTTATGTTTTTCGTGAAATGTTTAAATTTTTATTTGTATTGTATTGTTTAAATAAAAGTTCCTATTGCACGAGAGATATAGTCAAAATAGAATCTAGTTTCCAAGAGGACTCAACTACGTTCTATGGAACACTGAATAAACGAGTAGGGTAGTTAAGCAATAGTGTTGTGATTAAAAGCTAAAAGAAAGTATGTCATATTAACAGAATATGAGTTTAAGGAAAAGAACACAGAGTTGTTGATTTCAATAAACGGATATTGAGTTAATGCCTTTGCATTGATTCTTAGAAAGAAGATTTTCTTAAGATTGAACACTGAGATGTTCATAGTTTTGAATTTTATCTTTAAAAGAATCATTTTATATCTTAGAAAGAAGATTTTCTTAAGAATGAACACAGAGATGTTCATAGTTTTGAATTTAATCTTTGAAAGATTTTTGAATCAAAAAGATTTGGAACAGAGATTCTAAATAATTTTGATATGTTATGTGAAAAATTTGAAAGTGCTTGCAGTGAATTATTAGCCTAAATCACTCTAATAATAGATTGCTAAGTATATTCATTTTTATCTTGCTACTTTATTCAATTCTTCAGATTGTATGATTTTACTTTGAGAAGATTTGATGTGTATGTGTTGAGATGTGCAGGACATCGGACAAATATTCGTTTTTTGTAGGTTGTCGAGCAAGATCTCACCATGGAAGCAAGATATGGATCATGCAAATATATCCGGAACAAAGATAAATACTAGTTTGATGAGGCAATCATAGGAGTATTTATAATTGTTTAACCAAGATGAATACTAGTTTGATGAGGCAATCATAGGAGTATTCCATATGGTAAAAGGGAGTTTTGCATGATTAAGATCTCGTTTGCAAAAATATAAGAGATTAGGTTTCAGTTAGATGTTTTTACAGAGTTAAAGACAAGTGACTTTAGAAACAGAATCTATATAAGTTTGCGTTGGAAGACCTTAGTTTAGGTTATCCGTAGAATGATAAGACAGGGTTCTTAAGATTCTAGATAAATATCGGTAGAATGATAAGACAGGGTTCTTAAGATTCTAGATAAATATCGGTAGAATGATAAGACAGGGTTCTTAAGATTCTAGATAAATATCGGTAGAATGATAAGACAGGGTTCTTAAGATTCTAGATAAATATCGGTAGAATGATAAGACAGGGTTCTTAAGATTCTAGATAAATATCGGTAGAATGATAAGACAGGGTTCTTAAGATTCTAGATAAATATCGGTAGAATGATAAGACAGGGTTCTTAAGATTCTAGATAAATATCGGTAGAATGATAAGACAGGGTTCTTAAGATTCTAGATAAATATCGGTAGAATGATAAGACAGGGTTCTTAAGATTCTAGATAAATATCGGTAGAATGATAAGACAGGGATCTTAAGATTCTTACTTTTGAACCTTAAAATCTCGACTATAAGGGTTTAGTTTGGTTCAAGTTCTTGAAAATTTGTAATTCTAGACTAAGATAATGTCATATGTTTGTGACTTATGATAGTGAAGAATAACAAATTTGGAGAAGAAAATGAAAAATGTAGTTCTAGATTAAGTCGTTACTTTCGTATATTATAGTAATGAAATAATGAAGAATAACATTTTTATTTTGATCTCGTTGTGTATTTTGTTTAAGCTAGTTTGTGCAGGTATAGGCACAAGAAGCTGTATTTTATATGTTTTGTCTGAAGATGTTGATCATAATTAGAATTAACATTTTAGGGAGACAAGGTATTGCTTTTGAAACATGATCCATGTTCCTGAAGTTTGTGATTCAAGTTTCAAAGTTTCTGGTTTTCATGAGAGTCAACTAGTTCAGGATTGATTGTTGGAAATTCTACTTCTCTATTACATGCCGGTTATGCAAGGCGAGCAGGGACTCGAGCAATATATCCAAGAAGGAAGATTGCATATGCTTAATTCGGAGGGATTTATCGTTGAGGGGGAGAACTACAACAAGCTATGGTGCATTAGTTGATTATTATGACGATACAGAGAGTTTGAAGTTTGTCTTTCAAATCTGAAGTTTCAGAAGATCGAGTTTCGGGTATAGCAATGAAAATGTTGTTGTCTCGAAATTCTTTTTCAGTGTATTTGCAGAGAAGTCAATCTAAAGGAAGGGTTTCTAAGCAAAAGACTGAAGTATTCAAGACAATGCTAAGAACATCAGGTTTTTATAATATATTATTTATATTGTAATTACAGATGTTGATAGCAAGGTCATTATTAGTTGAAGATCTTAGATATAGAAATAATTTTATTTTAATATGAAAGATTATCAACTAGGTTATGTGAAACTTTAGACATAGACATTAAGTAATGTAGAAGATTATTAAAATCTTAGACATAGACATATGTAAATGTAGAAGGTTATGTGAAACCTTAGACATAGACATTAAGTGAATGTAGAAGATTATTAAAATCTTAGACATAGACATAATGTGAATGTAGAAGATTAAATAAAACCTTAGACATAGACATTAAGTGAATGTAGAAGATTATTAAAATCTTAGACATAGACATTAAGTGAATGTAGAAGATTATTAAAATCTTAGACATAGACATTAAGTGAATGTAGAAGATTATTAAAATCTTAGACATAGACATAATGTGAATGTAGAAGATTAATAAAATCTTAAACATAGACTTAATGTGAATGTAGAAGGTTAAATAATCCTTAGATATAGAAACATATATGAATGTGAAAGGTTTAAGCATTGATTATTTAGATCATATAGTTATGAAAACATGTCATAAATAGAGGAGGAATACCTAGTCAATTGTGTTTTCATAAGAATATGAAGTATTTAATCAATATTTTTTTTATCATAGTTATGTATCTCAGTCATAGATTGAGGGGGAGACATAAGAATGATAGTTGTTTTAATGATTAGTCATCGTTATACTTCCTAGTCATAAAATTGAGGGGGAGGTATAAGAATGAAGAATCAATTTTATAACTGGTTAGAAATATGAATTGTTGCAAGTGGTACAGATTCGGGAAAGCTAAATTCGAGAAAGTTTTGGAAAGATTGATCGTTGAAAAGTTAAAGAATTTTGTGTAAGTTTATTAACTTTTCAGGTTTAAGACGAAGATCAGGGAAAAGATGAAAATTTGAAGTCTACAGGTTTGATCTTTTAAATTTTCATATTTCCAGGATGTTTGTGATAATTGTTGATCAATTGTTCAGAAACTTTGTGCAGGAGGTTTTACAACCTCGTAATTAGCAAGAGGCAGAATACGACCTCGTAATTGGTCGATTGGGCCTTGTGCAGATACGACCTCGTAATTGGGCCGGGTTGACCCAGACTCATTCGGGTCAAGTGGGTATATAAACCAAATTTACCCAAACACGACCTCACATTTTATTTTATCAAAATTGAGCTTTACGACCCCGAAAATACTACTTTGCTACCCCGTTTGAGATTTGATATATACAATTAGATCGAGTGTTTTTGAGTGATATATTTGTGATCCTTTTGAAATACTGAATCTAGGTATACTATCTAAACGTCTTATAGTTGACCATGCAACAAAAAAATCAAGAAAATAGAGTTCGAAATTTTCGAACTAGGTTTTTCAATTTTCATTTGATTTTGATGTTTTTGGTTAAAAATAAGGGTTGGGGTATCTTTATCGTTTGAATACGAGTATAAAGAAACAATTTTTACCAGTTTTGGTTGGGTAAATCGCGTTTTCGCATTGGGGAAGATGAACAGTGCGACGGACTCGCATTTGGGGTTTTGCTAGCCCAGATTTGCGACCTCGTAAATGTCAATTTATTTTGACCGGTTTGACTTTCGAAATACGATGCCGATTTACGACTTGATCAAATACGTGGCCAAATTGGAAAATACGACCTCGTATTTTAGAGTTTGGTTGACCGTATTTTGACCTCGAAATACGACCTCGTACAGGGATACGACCTCGTGTTTTTGACTTAACAGATTTTCAAAAGTTTATTCTTATAAATGTTTGAAAATGAGTTAATCTTTATACTTTACTTAATTACAGGGATAATTTAAGTTAATTTAACAGATTTTGAAAAGTTTATGTATATAAAGATTTGAAAATGAGTTAATCTTTATACTTAACTTAATTACAGGGATAATTTAAGTTAATTTAACAGATTTTCAAAAGTTTATGTTAATAAAGATTTGAAAATAAGTTAATCTATCTAACTTATGTTATGTTGTAAATTACAGGGATAATTTATGCCTTTGACAAAATTACCGGGATAATTTTAGTTGTGTATGTTATGCATATGAATTTTTATGTCTTTTGAGTAATTAATTATTTGTTATTGATTACAGAAATGGCAAGAGAATTTGTATCAGGTCATAACTTTCTGATTAACTTGGACGAGAATCAAGATGGAACAGAGTATTATCATGATATTTTCAGGTTTTTGAAGCGGTCAAGAATTTACCATATTCTTACTCATTCACCAGTGTTATATGAGTCATACCTGGTAGAGTTCTGGGAAAATGCAAAACATAAAAAGACTGCTACTCAGGAGTTGATAGAGACAGTGGTTGCGGGCAAGACCATTAAGTTCTCAGCTTCCGATCTTATTGATATCTTGAAGTTAGGTACAGTAGATCAAGAAGGAGGAGAGAATGGACCTACTACTTTTAGTAGAGAGGTTATTGTTGGAGGATTTACTAGGATGGGATATGCCGATGACTTGAATGTGGGAACTTTGAAGAAGCGCGGATTCTTAGGAAGGTGGAGATACTTAGCACACGTATTGTTGGTAAGTTTGTGTAGTAGAAGAACCGGATGGGATACGCTTAATCAAGAATCTCAAGCTCAGATGGTTGGTCTGGTATACAACAAACCGTATAGTTTTTCTAAGTATTTCTTCAACGAATTGAGGAAACAAACAACTGCCAGGCAAGGGCATAGGTTTATGGTTTATCCTAGATTCGTTATGATGATCATTAATCATTATATTCCTAATCTCCCTGCTACTAAGTCGGTCCTGAAAGTGACATCTATTGTAAAAAGGGCATATGATGAGCTCAAGAGTCGCTTTGATGGTGATCCAGGTGCTCAAGATATTCCTTTGTTTGGAGCTCTAGTGGATATTAACTTCAATCCACCTACAGCTGAGGAGTTTGCCAGATTCAGGACTGAGATTGTTCCACATGAGCCAGTTGCTAATCCAGTTCCTCTACAGATGGTGATGCCAGATGTGCCAATGGACAACATAGCACAACCACAGGTTCAAGGCACAGAAGAGGTGATAGTTGAGAGAGATGTGGTTCTTGAAAAGGAAGCAGAAGCACATGAAGATACCGTGGATCATGCTGCTAGTACTTCTGAAGGTGCTTCAGAGAAAGTTTCATCTGATTCAGGTCTGAAAAGGAAACAAGCAGAGTCTTCTAAGGAATCTGAGGTGCCAGAAGTTGAAGAGGTACCTGCTCCAAAGAAGAAAAAAAAAAAAAAAAAAAAAAAAAAAAAAAAAAAAAAAAAAAAAAAAAAAAAAAAAAAAAAAAAAAAAAAAAAAAAAAAAAAAAAAAAAAAAAAAAAAAAAAAAAAAAAAAAAAAAAAAAAAAAAAAAAAAAAAAAAAAAAAAAAAAAAAAAAAAAAAAAAAAAAAAAAAAAAAAAAAAAAAAAAAAAAAAAAAAAAAAAAAAAAAAAAAAAAAAAAAAAAAAAAAAAAAAAAAAAAAAAAAAAAAAAAAAAAAAAAAAAAAAAAAAAAAAAAAAAAAAAAAAAAAAAAAAAAAAAAAAAAAAAAAAAAAAAAAAAAAAAAAAAAAAAAAAAAAAAAAAAAAAAAAAAAAAAAAAAAAAAAAAAAAAAAAAAAAAAAAAAAAAAAAAAAAAAAAAAAAAAAAAAAAAAAAAAAAAAAAAAAAAAAAAAAAAAAAAAAAAAAAAAAAAAAAAAAAAAAAAAAAAAAAAAAAAAAAAAAAAAAAAAAAAAAAAAAAAAAAAAAAAAAAAAAAAAAAAAAAAAAAAAAAAAAAAAAAAAAAAAAAAAAAAAAAAAAAAAAAAAAAAAAAAAAAAAAAAAAAAAAAAAAAAAAAAAAAAAAAAAAAAAAAAAAAAAAAAAAAAAAAAAAAAAAAAAAAAAAAAAAAAAAAAAAAAAAAAAAAAAAAAAAAAAAAAAAAAAAAAAAAAAAAAAAAAAAAAAAAAAAAAAAAAAAAAAAAAAAAAAAAAAAAAAAAAAAAAAAAAAAAAAAAAAAAAAAAAAAAAAAAAAAAAAAAAAAAAAAAAAAAAAAAAAAAAAAAAAAAAAAAAAAAAAAAAAAAAAAAAAAAAAAAAAAAAAAAAAAAAAAAAAAAAAAAAAAAAAAAAAAAAAAAAAAAAAAAAAAAAAAAAAAAAAAAAAAAAAAAAAAAAAAAAAAAAAAAAAAAAAAAAAAAAAAAAAAAAAAAAAAAAAAAAAAAAAAAAAAAAAAAAAAAAAAAAAAAAAAAAAAAAAAAAAAAAAAAAAAAAAAAAAAAAAAAAAAAAAAAAAAAAAAAAAAAAAAAAAAAAAAAAAAAAAAAAAAAAAAAAAAAAAAAAAAAAAAAAAAAAAAAAAAAAAAAAAAAAAAAAAAAAAAAAAAAAAAAAAAAAAAAAAAAAAAAAAAAAAAAAAAAAAAAAAAAAAAAAAAAAAAAAAAAAAAAAAAAAAAAAAAAAAAAAAAAAAAAAAAAAAAAAAAAAAAAAAAAAAAAAAAAAAAAAAAAAAAAAAAAAAAAAAAAAAAAAAAAAAAAAAAAAAAAAAAAAAAAAAAAAAAAAAAAAAAAAAAAAAAAAAAAAAAAAAAAAAAAAAAAAAAAAAAAAAAAAAAAAAAAAAAAAAAAAAAAAAAAAAAAAAAAAAAAAAAAAAAAAAAAAAAAAAAAAAAAAAAAAAAAAAAAAAAAAAAAAAAAAAAAAAAAAAAAAAAAAAAAAAAAAAAAAAAAAAAAAAAAAAAAAAAAAAAAAAAAAAAAAAAAAAAAAAAAAAAAAAAAAAAAAAAAAAAAAAAAAAAAAAAAAAAAAAAAAAAAAAAAAAAAAAAAAAAAAAAAAAAAAAAAAAAAAAAAAAAAAAAAAAAAAAAAAAAAAAAAAAAAAAAAAAAAAAAAAAAAAAAAAAAAAAAAAAAAAAAAAAAAAAAAAAAAAAAAAAAAAAAAAAAAAAAAAAAAAAAAAAAAAAAAAAAAAAAAAAAAAAAAAAAAAAAAAAAAAAAAAAAAAAAAAAAAAAAAAAAAAAAAAAAAAAAAAAAAAAAAAAAAAAAAAAAAAAAAAAAAAAAAAAAAAAAAAAAAAAAAAAAAAAAAAAAAAAAAAAAAAAAAAAAAAAAAAAAAAAAAAAAAAAAAAAAAAGCATCAAGAA
The DNA here is from genome assembly GCA_034093135.1 of Erigeron breviscapus. Classification (NCBI taxonomy): domain Eukaryota; kingdom Viridiplantae; phylum Streptophyta; class Magnoliopsida; order Asterales; family Asteraceae; genus Erigeron; species Erigeron breviscapus. The sequence goes on from CM067175.1 coordinate 5,745,578, forward strand.
GATCTGACCAAGACAATAGAGTCTCTGAATGAGATTGCAACTGGTATGGTAGGGTCTTCTAAGACAACTGATGCTGTGAGGGAAGAAGGTGAGATAATCTATGGTGATGAGAGCTGGATGGATATCGCAGAAGTCGATATGCCAGTTACAGCTTCAAGGCTTGTGGATAAAGATGCTGAGCGCAAAGGGTTTAGTATTGATGACTTCAGAGCTAAGCTTGATAGAAGAACAAGTCCAAGATCCTGAAGCTCCAGTCATGCAAGAACCAATTGCTGAAGATCCTGATGTGCAACATACAGAGCCTGTTGATACTAGACCAGATTGGGTTATTACTTGGAAGAAAAACATGGCTAAGTATGAGGTATCGCATAAACCTATCAAATATAAAGACAAGATTCAGGGAGAGAAGGTTGAAGCCTACGTCACTACTGCATGCTCAAGAATCGTGAGTTTTCATTGGGATGATGAGTTGAGACTTCTCATTATCAGGAGAACAAACGGAGTGCAGTATTTGGACTATAACGAAGAAGCCATCAACTCACTTACTGATGTTGATTTTTGGTGCTTAGCTAGGCTAGAACTAATCAATCCTAGTGGATCTGAGTTTGGAAATTACACTGCTAGGTCTATAGCGAAAGACATGAAGATCAAGGATCCATCTCAAAGAAAGTATCATCCACAGGAAGGCAAGATGGTCAAGGATAAATCAAAGATAGATCCGAAGACAAAGAAGCCTGTCGTTACTTTGAAGTATGAGCCGACCAAGTTTGCCAAAGAAGTGCCTTTGAAGAAATTCAAAGGACTTATTGGATAATATGATAGGCTGGTACTTTGATAGTAAGACGTATGAAGCTGTGATGTATGGTGATCATTACTATGAGATTGTGAGGATTTATGAGCCTTTGCATCTAGTGAACTTCTGCAAGAAAGATCTGCTGAAGCTGAACAGTGTTAATATTTGGTTTCCAAAAGATTTTCAGGGTCCAGCGTTGCGATATAGAAATACAGTGAGTTTGTGCTTGAAGATCGGCTTACATTCAGACTGTGATTTTTATAAGGCAGCAGATGATTCAGAGGAAGTTCAGAAGAAGAAGAAGGCTGATAAGAAGAAGCAGAGGAAGTAGATTGATGACAAAGACAAGACAAAGACATAGGTATGTTAACGTCTAGAAGCTATTGCCAAGGGGGAGTCTGTAAGTGCACGTCTATGTCAATAGCAGTCTAGATTGTTTGGGCTTATATTGTTATATGTCTTTGTAATGTGATTGTCATTAATGAACTTAGTATTATGCATTGAATACTAGATTAAGTTTAAGTATTGAATGTGTAATAAATCTGCTAAGTGTGAAATGCGACCTCGCATTTCACATAGGGAATACGACACCGTATTTGCAGGATCAAATACGAGGCCAATCACAGAATGCGACCTCGCATTAGTGACGGGTTAGGCTGGATTTGAGAGGCCGACTCGCTGAAGCCCATGTCAGGTGTTACCTATATAAACCGAACCCTAACAGAGTTTAGGGTTGAACATTTGTCGAAATATCAAGCATAGTTGTGCAGGTTAAGTCGTCAAAGGTTGTTCCGCTAGCCCGAAGAAGATCTGCGAGGCAACAGGTGATCTAGGGGCTTTTTGTTGATCACCAAGTTATTGTGAGGGATTCCGCACCTCAAGATAACTGGAGCAAGCTATTAACGATCCGTGCCAGGGGACTTACAGGAGGGTTAGCCGCTGGTACACCCTGTATACATACCTTGCCAATACCTTGAGGCATATCAGAACCGAATCCCGACATGCATCTGATTTGCTAGAGGTGTGGAGGGTTAGCCGCTGGTACACCCTGTATACATACACCTCTAGTATGTTGGATGTAGGAGTTAGATTCGGACCGCGCTTTAGCTGTTGAAATTTGATCGATGCATCTAATTTACCGTACATGTGGAGGGTTAGCCGCTGGTACACCCTGTATACATACATGGATGGTGGGTTGGATGTAGAGGTCAGACTCGACTTGCCCTTTTCGTTGTGTTTAATGAATGTTTAATTGTGGTATTGCTTTGTACTTAATGATTGACATTGATGATAATGCTTAACTTCAGTTGTAATACTTGATTTCTTGAGTTTGCATGTAATTATGGATGCATAATTGTGTAGAATTCTATGAAGCTAACACGAGTTTGTTTGAGAGTGCGTAAACTATGATTCTTTAAACGACACCACAGACGACTATTTCCTCAATCTAACGCTGATAACGCCTTTTCCTAATATAGGAAAAATGGTGTGAACAAGAGCAAACCCAAATGCCGAAACTCAAGGAGATCAGGGCGGCCGTGGTAACCCCAGGTCGAGGCAACCCAGGAGGTGGTCGTGGGAGAAATCAAGGAGGAGGCCGTGGTGGTCGTGGTGGTGTTACAAGTCATGTTGAGATTCCCGATTTGGCCACTATCTTTGCTGAACAGTTGACAGCTTCAATGCCAACTATTGTGGCGCAAGTAACTGCTGCAATGGGTAACTCTCAGAATCAGACTTAAGGAGTAGCACCAGAGGCTATGCAGGAACCAGTGGGAGTTGAACCAGTAGGAGCTGATCCAGAGCAGGTGGTTCAGGAACAAGAGGACATCAACCCAGAAGTAGAGTTTATTAGAGATGGCGTGTATGTTGGGCCGAGACCCAGGAGAGTTGCTTGAGAGGATGTTGATGATGATGAGACCCAAAAGGGTTGTACTTATAGGGAGTTCCGTCATTGTGGGCCACAAGACTATGATGGAAAGGGTGGTGCTGTGAAGTTCATTCAGTGGTTGGAGAAAGTGGAGTCTGTGATTGATATGAGTGAGTGTGCTCCGCATCAGACGGTCAAGTATGTAGTTGGGTACCTCACTGGTGATGCTTTATCATGGTGGGGCACTCAATTGCGAGTTAGAGGAAGAACTGCTGCTATAGCTATGCCGTGGGAAGAGTATAAGGAACTAATGTTGAAGAAGTTTTGTTCGGCAGTGGAAGTTAATAGGTTGGAAAGAGAATTCAGAGAACTCAAGATGACTGGAGCTGAGCACGCTAAGTACACTAGCCGATTTGAAGAGTTGTCCAGGCTTGTTCCGCACCTAGTGACACCGGATTCCAAGGGGATTCAGAAGTACATCTCTGGTCTGATTCCCCAGATTAGATTGACTATGGCAGGGACGACCCCCACTACTATGCATGAAGCAGTGTTGAGTCTGAGGCTATTACTAATGAGTTGGTTCAAAGTGGGGTTTTTAGTAAGGCAAATGAGAAGAGGAAGGATTGGGGTAAACAAGCAAATGGAAGGGTGACATGAAGGATAAGAGGGCCAAGACAGGGAAAGTGTTTGCAGCAATAGAGACTGGGCATAAGGGGTATGTTGGGCAACACCCTTTGTGTGGCAGGTGTAATACTCATCATCTGTTAGCAGCACCGTGTAGAGCTTGTTACAATTGTCAGAAATTTGGTCACTTAGCGAAGGATTGCAGATTACCCAGAGTCCAAGCGGCACTACTGAACGTTGCACCGTTGAATTCCGTGCCACCGAATGCCAGAAACCCTCAAGCTAACCGCAGAACTTGTTATGAGTGTGGGAGCACTGATCACTACCGTAATGTATGCCCCCGACTTAACCGTCAGCCAGCCCCAGCAGCAGTGAACCCTAACCAGCTTCGAATTTCCGGTCCACCTCCACCAAGAGCAAACCAAGGACAACAAGCCAAAGGTCGAGTCTTTGCCCTAAATGTTGTGGAAGCTGCCGGTGATCCTAACGTTGTTACTGGTACATTTCTTCTGAACGATCTTGATGCTACTGTGTTGTTCGATTCTGGAGCCGACTATAGTTTTGTGTCTACTAACTTTCTGTGTAACTTAAATGTGCCAACATGTTACTTGCATACTTATTATGAGATAGAGGTAGCTAGTGGCCAACTAGCTAGACTAGATCGTGTATTGCCCAAGTGTATTCTTACTTTAGAGGGCTATTCGTTTTACATTGATTTGATTCCTTTTGGAATGGGTAGTTTTGATGTTATCGTTGGGATGGATTGGTTGTCCCGTGTGGATGCATCCATCGTATGTCGCACTAAAATCCTTTAAATACCTATGAGTGATGGACATGTACTAGAAATTTATGGCGAGTGAACAGAAACCGCCGACCGACGCCTTATGAGTGCTACTGATAAAGTAGTCAAGTTAGCTGACATTCCTATTGTGTGCGACTTCCCCAATGTTTTTCCTGATGATATGGTGGGATTACCCCCATCTAGACAAGTCGAGTTTCACATTGATCTTGTACCTGACGCTATTCCAGTAGCGAAAGCACTGTACCGTTTGGCTCCTTCCGAAAAGCAAGAACTAGCGACACAATTGCAAGAGTTACAAGATAAGGGATTCATTCGACCGAGTTCTTCTCCTTGGGGCGCGCCGATATTATTTGTTAAGAAGAAGGACGGGTCTTTTCGCATGTGCATTGATTATCGCGAGTTGAACAAGTTAACCGTTAAGAATCGATATCCTCTACCGCGTATTGATGATTTGTTCGACCAATTGCAAGGCGCAAAGTACTTCTCTAAGATTGATCTTCTTTCGGGCTACCATCAGTTAAGAGTCCGCGAAGAGGATATACCAAAGACAACATTTAGCACGAGATATGGGCACTCTGAGTTTTTGGTGATGCTATTTGGATTGACGAATGCGCCCGCTGTTTTCATGGATCTCATGAACCGAGTATGTAAACCCTATTTAGATAAGTTCATCATTGTATTCATCGACGACATCCTCATCTACTCAAAGACCAAGAAAGAGCACGAAGTACATCTGGGGGAAGCGTTAGAGATTCTGAGAGCTGAAAAGTTGTACGGAAAATTCTCAAAATGTGAATTTTGGTTGGAAGAGGTGAAGTTTTTGGGTCATGTAGTTAACAAGGATGGAATAAAGGTTGATCCCAGCAAGATAGAAGCGGTGGAGAATTGGAGAAGGCCGGAGACACCGACAGAGATCAGACAGTTCCTTGGATTAGCA
>CM067175.1:5751600-5775469 GCA_034093135.1 Erigeron breviscapus
GACTGTAAGTCTGTAATATCAGATTGAGCAGAGAGTAGTTCCTTTTGTAAAGAGGCGTAATCATTACTCAATTTCTCATGATTCTCTTGTCCCAATTGTTTTCTAAGAGTGATTTCCCTCAGCTCATTTCTTATACAATCATTCTCTCTTTCATTAACTCTAATCTTGTCTGAGAGATCCTTTTCTCTTCTAGTCAAGATGTTCACCTGCTGTCTTAAGAGAAATTTTTCTTCTTGATCCTCATCCATCCTCTTTTGTAAGTCATCAAACCTTAGATATAACTCACATGCGGTTTGAGACATTTTAAAATTATCCTTACAAACATCAATTAATGAATGCAAAGAAAAATCTATTCGCTGCTCTGGAGCATGTAAATCTATCATAAAGGTAACTAGATCCTTTACTCCCAAGTTTTCTGGAATCTTTACATTTTCGACTTAGAAGTTTCTTCCTTTGAACAATTATCACTATATTTTATACTTGATGCTTCAACATTTGAAGATGATCTTTCAAGTGAGGTGAAAGGAACATTTTCATTTGGAGGGTTTTTTGATTCTTGAGAGGATGTCTCATCCGAAGGAACAGTACTACTCTCTGAATCAACCTCAGCGACATATGCATTGTCTTCTTCATTTACTTGAGTACTCCAGTCATATGATCCGTCTTGTTGTTGGAACACCAAAGCTCTTGAGTTACTCTGATCAACTGAGCCTTGATTTCCATTAGACTTATCACTATATGACCTTTGTCTAGAGGTGTTCGAAGATGAAGGTACTGTTCCACCTTGATTGAAGTTCTGACGAGTCACAATAGACCTGTCATCCTTCTTAGGTCTCTGGCATTCCCTAGCAAAGTGTCCAAAGCCCTCGCAATTGTAGCACTTTACCTTTGACCTATCAAAGCCAAGCTTGGAACCCACAACCTTTCGCCCTGTTCTTGCCAAGAACCATTTAGCCCGAAGAGTCAACATGGCCATTTGCCATTGCAAGTCAATCTCTTCTAAGTACAAAGGATCAATTTGTTCGTAGTCTTCATTTATAAGACTAGGATCCTGAACCTTTCCTTGGATAAATTGTTCATAAGATCTCACGAATGACGCAAGAACGGATAAGTGACTTTCCGCACATTTGACACTTATAGGCACGGTGGAACTATCACTGGAGGTAGGATACTGACGGTTGCCTTGATTGTCACTTGACTTGAAACAAGACATATGTTCCCCTCAGAGTCAAACGAGATTTTCTGTAAGTCAACATCTTCACTCAGGAAGGCACTTGTGCTTCCACTAGAAGAACCTTGACCCACATTGATCGTAGGCCTACCGTAATAAAGCTCAGGAATCTGAGCATTATTATATCCTGCTTCCCTCCTCTTTAGTTTCATTTCTTGTCCCCGAAACTTAGCAACTATCTGAGTCAAGGACATGTCAGATAAATCTGCTTTCTCCTGCAAAGTGGTAATATAATTACTCCATTTTTCCGGCAAGGAGATCAAAAATTTCTCGACTTTTTCCTCCTCAGAGTAGGTAACCTCAAATGCTTGCAACTCTGCTAACAAGTGATAATACCTAGTAATTAATTGATCTAAGTTTTCACTTCTTAACCCGTTGATTACATTATACTGATGCTTTAGAAGGTATCTACGATTCTTTTTAAGTGTTTCATCCCCTTCACAAGGATTCTTTAATGCTAACCAAAGTTCTTTAGATGTATTGAATCCGTTAAATAAATGCAATATTTCTTGTGGCAATGACATTTTTAAACATGATAGTGCCTTTTTCTCTGCCTCATACATTTTTTTATTAGATTGAGTCATGTCTTGATAAGCATATACTTTGTTAACACCACTATCCTCATATGTTGGGCACTATATCCTTCGGTCATACAAGTCCACATTCTAATGTCCATTAATTGCATAAAGGATTCGAATCGGCCTTTCCAAGAAAAGTATTGGTGTATGATCATCAGTTTGGGTGGTGAATTACCCTTACCGGTCTCATGGTCCATTAGTATCAATTGGTTAAGATAATTTGCTGCCATTGTGTATGTGGTTTAACCTATAAACACGCAAAGACATAAGAACACGCAAATCTGGGAACACTCAAATTAAACACACAAGATGTCGGAACACGCAAACGATAACACTCAAAACTGAAACCTCTCAAACTTGAGAACACTTAAACAGAATACGCAAAACACTAGAACGCGCAAACTGTTTGAAAATCACGCAGATCTGAGATGTACTGAAACACGCAAAAGGTACTGTACCAGGAAATGCGCAAAATGTACAGTGCCAAAAACACGCAAAACGTTGATGTTCTCTCTTTTTTCTAGATCCCGAACCCGATATTGTTCCTTGATCCTTGAAAGTTTGAGATAACAGTTTTAGGATTGAGATGTGTCTTATTTTGGTGTCAAGTTTGCAACCCGTATTTTGCGACCCCGTATTGCGACCCCGTATTTGCGACCCCGTATTGCGACCCCGTATTTGCGACCCCGTAATTGCGACCCCGTGATTTGCGACCCCGTAATTGCGAACCCCGTATTTGCGACCCCGTAATTGCAACCCCGTATTTGCGACCCCGTAATTGCGACCCCGTCATTTGCGACCCCGTAATTGCAACCGCCGTTACTATTCCAATTCAATTTTGTCTTTTAGTGAAATACTACCCAGATTTGTAGCCTCTCAAATTTACTCACAATTGTACACCTTACTTTGACTTATCAAAGCCAAGCTTGGAACCCACAACCTTTCGCCCTGTTCTTGCCAAGAACCATTTAGCCCGAAGAGTCAACATGGCCATTTGCCATTGCAAGTCAATCTCTTCTAAGTACAAAGGATCAATTTGTTCGTAGTCTTCATTTATAAGACTAGGATCCTGAACCTTTCCTTGGATAAATTGTTCATAAGATCTCACGAATGACGCAAGAACGGATAAGTGACTTTCCGCACATTTGACACTTATAGGCACGGTGGAACTATCACTGAAGGTAGGATACTGACGGTTGCCTTGATTGTCACCTTGACTTTGAAACAAGACATATGTTCCCCTCAGAGTCAAACGAGATTTTCTGTAAGTCAACATCTTCACTCAGGAAGGCACTTGTGCTTCCACTAGAAGAACCTTGACCCACATTGATCGTAGGCCTACCGTAATAAAGCTCAGGGGGGGGGGGGGGGGGGGGGGGGGGGGGGGGGGGGGGGGGGGGGGGGGGGGGGGGGGGGGGGGGGGGGGGGGGGGGGGGGGGGGGGGGGGGGGGGGGGGGGGGGGGGGGGGGGGGGGGGGGGACGGGGGGGGGGGGTTCGTGGGGGGGGGGGGCCCTCATTTGTCGGACCGTCGAAACAAGATTGACTAAGGATATGTCGAGGTCCGGAATCCCTCGAGATAACCCACGGTTTCTATATCACCTTTTGTAAGATATATATATATATTCGTGAACATAAACACTCGTATTTGGTTAATATAAATATATATATATATATATATATATATATATATATATATATATATATGCGTGAACATAAACACTCGTATTTGGTTAATATAGTGAGGCGGCTTTCCGGACAAACAATACCCACTTGGTAACTTAAGTCCTAAACCAACCAACACGAGTGTGTGTTTTGCGGTTCGTGCGTGAGACGAGTAACACCCCAAGATCTACTAGATTTGTGTTCTTAGCTCTAGTAGTTTCTCTCTCAAGATTTTGCTCGTTTCTCTCTCTACCCTCTCCTTCTTTTGAACTGCGCATACACACACTCTATTTATAGAGCCAGGGCTGGAACACGCAAAACCCACTTGGTTTGCGTGTTTCCTTGGCAGCCCATTAAGGCCCATAAGGTTTGGCCTATATGCGCGTTCTTAAGAACACGCATATTGGTTTGAGTGTTCTTCTGAACAAGCAAACTTTTGCTTGTTCCCAAGAACCTCTCAAACCATTTGAGTGTTCTTCTGAACAAGCAAACTTTTGCTTGTTCCCAAGAACTCTCAAATGACACTTAGGAATATTTGAGTTAATGTTCCTACTGCTGTTAAACGCAGAACCAACATTAACTCAGCCAATGTTCCTACTTCTATAAACGCAGAACCAACATTGACTAGATTACCATTGGAAGTATATTAAGTTAATGTTTCTACTGCTGTTAAACGCAGAAACAACATTAACTTAATTACCCTTTACATGTAATGTCTACATTCATGTCAAGTACCTGCAAAACACAAATAATAAACAAACATATAAACATATATATAAAGATCCCAATATGATCTCAATATATTCCAAGGTAATTTCATTAACAAACGGTAATTTACATTACAAGACTTGAATATAAAATACATAACACATCTAGAATGCTTTTGTCACCGAGAAACATGCACCAACATTTGCGACCCCGTAATTGCAACCCCGTTACTATGCCAATTTCAATTTTGTCTTTTAGTGAAATACTACCACAGATTTGCTAGCCTCTCAAATTTAGCCTCTCAATTGTAGCCTCTCAATTTAGCCTCTCAATTTCAGCCTCTCAATTAAGACCCCAAATTCAATTTAAAACCCCAAATTCAATTTAAGACCTAAAATTTCATTGAGACCTCGGACTTCGATTACTACCTCGTTTTGGTCAACTTTGGTCGGTTTAGTCAACTTTGGTCAACTTTGGTCAACTTTGGTCGGTTTAGTCAACTTTGGTCAACTTTGGTGGGTTTAGTCAACTTTGGTCAACTTTAGTCGATTTGGTCAACTTTGGTCAAACTTATAAAATTGGGTCAAAATCAAACTAGTACGCTTTTGGACAACATAGTCAACACTTGGCAGGCACGTTATGAGCACGTTTACCTATAATGAACACATACTTAATTGTGATAACTTGAAACAGATTGTTGCGTGCCGGTTACTTGCTTTCTGATATCTTGCGTAGCTTAATCTGGTTGCTAGTATTCAGGTGAGCTTCGTAGTCCCCTTTTTACATGTTTTTATGGGGCTGAAATGATACAAAATATTTTCTTGTAAACTGTATTTATTTGATATGATATTGTGACAACCTATTTTGAATACCTATTTGATAACATATTTTGGATATATTTATGATAACATGTTTTGGATACCTATATGATTTCATAATTTGGATACCTATTGATTTACATTTTGGATACATTTGGATGCATTGGATACATATTCTTGAGTACGGCTGGTTGTTGAACTGTAAGTCCCTTCATAGTCAACATTAGCCTAGTACCGTAAGCGTTGTCAACATTGAGAATATCTATGGCAACATTGTTATTATGGCAACATTGTGATTATGGCAACATTGTGATTATGCCAACATTTGTGATTATGGCAACATCGAGTATACTTTAAATGCATCACGTTAACCTGATAACATAGACAACAAACCTATGAACTCACCAACCATTGTATTGACGCTTTTAAGTATCCTTTCAGGTGCACAGGTTAGAGGTGGCTGAGGAGAGTAGCATGGAGCCTTTATAGCAGACTTTGGACTCTAGGATTCCTTGTTGCTGCTATGTTATCTTATGTTTTATGTTATGTTAGTATGGCATTATGCCTAACCTTTGATCCCCTGCATGGGAGTTGAATTATGCTTTATTTGTGTTTGGATTGATGTTGAATGTTTGTGGTAATCTATGCTAAGATTTTGAATATTTTGTGGATTCATTTAGTCTTCCTATGTAATATCCATGACGCGTGTACTATGCGTCGCATCCCGAGTTTTCCGCCTTAGTCGGGGTGTGACACTTATGTAATTGCTAAACTGATCTAATCCACAGAAACTTAGAATTTCTTGTACATAAATAATGTAGTTCTAGATTTAAAGTTTTTATTTTTAGTTAGTTTTTATCTTTAATTCTTTACTATCATTTCTTTTAGTTAGTATTTTTACATTGTGTGTGTCAGTCTGTAGTGTCAAACTAGTTCTTATTGCATGAGAGATTTGATAAGCATCTGATGATTCTATTGAAAGTTATATGGTCCTTTATTGGATTATATGAGTCTTGTTGCTTATGGTATATGTGTTTAAAAGATGAATTTTCTAATATGGACATTAATTTGTTTAAGTTTAGAAAATGATTTTTGTTTTGGTTATTGAAAAGTCAAGATATATTTTTGAATAAGTTTTAATATATTTTTGAGATTTCAATTGGTTATGGTTGATAAGTATGCTTGACAAAGATGTTGACTTGACTTAGATTTTTAGTTAGCCGCTAGGTTAAGATTTTGATTGTTTTGGCATGCTTATTATATTTGTTGATTTTGATGCATTGATGAAATTTGTTAAGTGTGCAGGTTACAGGTATCAAATTTCATTTTTGCTTGAAGGAATAGTTTAAGATCGATTAGTTTTGATCTTATGAACTATGGAATTATATATACAATTCTTGATTGATGATTGTTTTGGTGTGAAGCTTACAGGGTTTACCCGTTTTTCCTCCAAATTTCTGGAAAACTCATGAAACATTGGTATTCATGTAATCATCAAAATCATGGAATCAAAACCTAAACCTAAGACTTCTTGTGATACGTTTAGAGTGAGATAAAATTTGAATTGTTATATATAAATGTTTGTGATAAATTGATGAATGCATTATACATTGAATTTGTTTCTATGTAAGTTTGCATATTTTTAGGTTAAGCATTAATGGAGAAAAGATCGATTTTATGTCAAGATTGTAATGTAAGATTGTATTTTACATTATTCTGGTGACATATTTGTACGGATGATTTATGGTAAGATTACATTTACGAGCAGATACAAGGTTCAGGTAACGAGTATCTACAGGTTTATGTTTTCTGAAAATTTGTAATTTTTCCTTGTTGAATTTTCTGGAAAAATTAATGAATTTTGAAGTGTGTAGCTCGTGGAAATTAAAATTCGAAAAACTCGTTCGTGCTGACGTCAGCATTCCCCGCGCTGACGTCAGCAAGCCCACGAAGAGGGTCCTTCGGCCCGGCCTAAGTGCTTGTGGATATAAATACGGGTTTTAACCTTAAATATTTACTTTAATCGCAATTAAATCCTAAAAATTACCACACAAACTCATCCTTCTTCGTGCTTACTATTCATCACCAAATTCGATTTTTTTATCATCTTTTCGTGTTAATCATCCAGATTTGTTGGTATATACACGATCTAGGATAGTTTATTGATGTTCTAACTTCAAAAATCATCGATTTTAAGCCGTTATAATGCCCGAATTTTGAATTTTCCTTCGCGTGAACAGTAACTTGGACGAATTGGATTTTTAGATCTTCGATTTTTGAATTTTTGGACTAAAATTGAACTTAAAATTGGATTAAGATATGTATATTACACTTAAATCTAAACATAGATTAAATTTACATGTGTCTAATCAAGATTAATTGAAGAAATTGCTTGGCACGGCACTGTTCATGTGACTTCGTGCTTACGTCAGCACGAAGTCATCATTCGATTGATTAAAAACAAGTTCAAGTTGATATCACGAGTTGATATTGATCGACTTAGTTATCAAAATGGAGATGTTTTTCTGGGTTCTTCGTCAGTTCGTGCTGACGTCATCACGAAGGAATTTCTCCTCGTGCTGACGTCATCACGAATTGATTTTGAAATTTTATTTTTAACTTTTTCGATTTTCGTTTTTGTTTTGTTTTTTATGCAGGTATGGCAGGATAAGGTTGTTTGGGGTAGAATTTCCGCTGCTAGGATCCTGATAAGAATTTACACTTTAGTCCTTCTATGATAAATACTTAACAATACGTTGTCTTAACGGATCCTTAGTTCCTGTTAATTTATTAGTTCTGATTGTGTTATGTTGTTATCTCGATATAACAGGATCTTGATATCTTCAGGATCCGTGATTTCACTAACAAATATATGTCTAGTACAGTAGATATTATGTGCAGGATTGAAGTACAAACGTGTTACAAAAAGAAAACGTGTTTCAACGGATAGTTTACCACTTCAACCACAAGAATCGGGATTGTGAGTCCCAAATATAGATGATTAACTTAAACCCGACTGGCAAGTACAACTGATCTTGATGGACAAGTTCAGTTTACGATCCAGATATGGATAACAAGAAACAATTGACTTAAAGTAAAATGCAAGAACTAAATGGCAGAAACTATATAAAGATATATATATGTATAATCAAGTATGTAGCATTGAGACACGTTGTTTTCTTTCTAATGTATTTGATTTATTGATATATAAACAATACAAGGATTGTTGCGGAACAAAGATAAACACCCAAGTGTAAGTATCTAAACAATCCTGAAAAACAAGTGATCTAATTAACTTGGAAATACTCGTAAGTTTACTTAGAGTATATCTCACAAGTTGCAATGCAAAGTTTCAAGCCTTTTGCAAGTTATGAGAAGACTTTGTATTTATAGACCAAGTCCATGATGATGTGGACAAGATCGTACAAATGTGGTTGTGAGCATTTAAGGAATTAAACCTAATTCCTTATGTGCTCATACTAGGAAGAGTATATAAGTCAGTTGATGTGACTTATAGTACTATGTTCCAAACCTATACTTTTACCTTGTACCTTTTATTAATAGATAAATCTATTAACTGGGTAAAGGTATGTAAAGTAAAAGTCTTCCTCGTAATCAGTGTAAAGTGTTGTAAGTACTTTACACTGAGATGCTTCAGTCTTCGATCTGGTAGAATCACTCTTTGCTCGCTTCTGAGATGATTCTCTTCTTCATACTTCAGTCTTTCACTTCAGAATGAATGCTTCAGATTTGTCTTGATCTGAACTGAAGTGAAGCTTCAGTGAAGGAATTCTGAGACATCTCAGAATTCTGTACAAACGTCTTCACTAAACTTCAAGCTATTTCTGAACAAATTATACTTGGTCGATTTCCGACCTAACAAATTCCCCCTATTTGTTCTGAAATAGTGCATGCATCTCAGACTTCTATCTATACATGTTTGTAAGTCTGAAATGTAAGTTTTTGTTTAAGTTGTAAAAATTTTCTAAGTACATCTTATAGATCATTGATGTCTCAGAATTTTACTTGTGGTTTTCTAACTTAAACTTACCATCTACTTATTGGTTACAATTTGCAACATATATATACAAACTGAAATGTTTGTTACAAATGTAAATATATTACAAGTACATGATAAACTGAAAAGAAACTACTTCTTGGCAGGCCTTGAACCAGAAGGTGCCTCAGTAGGTTTTCTCTTCAGTGGAGAATGATCCTTCTTTCCAAACAACCTTCCTTCAATTTCTACCTTGGCCTGCATCTTTTGTTGTATTCTAGCTAACCATGCACCAATCAAGGTAGATTTAGGCTTCCCCTTCAGAATCTGGATCATCTCCCTATGCTCAGAAATCCCAAACTCGTGCACTGAAACCTGATGGTATTCTTCAGCTGCCCTTCCTTCTCTTTTAACAACCAAGTCAAAAAGCTTCAATCCATCAGCTTTTGTTACTTCCATATCAATTATTTTGGCTGAATGAGATCGATGCTTCATATAATGCTCATATTGATCTCTTTCATGTTTTCTTTCAATTTCAATAGCATCATCAGACATTGGTTTGAAGGTAGAAAGATCAGCATCACGAACACTCTTTCTTGATGATCTTGGTCCAGTCACTTTGGGCTTAATGGTTGGTCTGAGCAACTCTTTCTCAACCTTCAGAATTTCGGCCAGAATATCCTTCCTTTTGATCGCCATTTCTTTTTCTCTATTTTTCTTTAAGTCTTCAATGGACAACTTAAAGGTCAGACTTTCTAACTTTTGTTCCAGAGGAGAGTAGTTCATCCCACACTCATACTCAAGCACATCAACAATAGCCTTTTGCACTCTTGGATCATTTTTGTTTTTCAAGTATCTTTCCAATGATAAACCAAGAGCTGCAGCATCTATATGATCAAGGGTCCCCATCTTCAGATGTTGTTCCCTTTCTCTTTCCTTGTTTTCCCTCCACATAATAAATTGATTGGAAACCTGCTTTTGCAAAGCTTCCAACTTCTTACTATCAGCCTCAAGATCGTGCAAGGGATAACCATGCTCATCCACATTCTCACCAACAATGATTCCAGAACCCTTAGAATTTTTCTTTGGTTCTTTTACTTCTTTGCCTTTTCCCTTGTCTTTCTTCTGAACTTGTTCCCCCTGAACTGAGGCACTACCAGATGGTACCTCAGTTTGCTTCTTGGTTGCTTCAATCATTTCTTGAGTACTAGCCAGCAAACCAATAGGCACACTTCCCCCTTTGGGAATCTCTGAAGGCATTTTAGCATAAAGGTCAATTGAAGTTTTAATTGCCTTCAGTGGTTCCCAACTTTGTTGTTCTAGGCAATCACATATACCCTTTGCCATTGTAGCAAACTGAGCCCTTAATCTGAATGAAGAATTAAGGTTCAGTGCTTCTTGATTTTTACATCCTTCAACATCTTTCTATCTTCTTCAGTGAAAGAAGCAGGGGGAGGAGGAGCAATAACAGTTTCTTTCTTTAGAAGAGTTAGAATTTCATCTAACTGTTTGGACTGATTCTGAACTGAACCTTCAAGCTTGGACACTGAATCTTTTACTTCATTTACAGCCTTGTCCACTTTGTCTTTTGTGTCTTTGGTTAGTTCAGCAATCATCATTCTAACTTCCGCACCAACCTTCTCAGAAATGGATTCTAAAATCTGAGCAGCTAGATTCTGAGTTAGCTCAGACTTCAGATTATCTAAAATACTAACACTTATAGAAGCCCCAAGTTCTTTCTCATTTACACTTGGCTTCTGAACCAACTCATGCACTTCTCTTCCAACAGCCAAAAAATCTTGCTTCAACAGCTGAACACAAGATGTCAAGTTTGCAACCACCGAAGCTTGCACATCTCTCTTTGTTAACCTGAAGGCTTCTCTGATTGCAGAGCTCACCTTGTTGCAAGTCATCACCAGCTCATTCAGCTTCCCAACTACTAGTCTTCGTTTCCAGCAACCTTGGTTAACTCAGTTCCAAGAAACATCTGAGCACCTTTCAAATCAGCCACAGAACTAGTATTGGCAGTTAGAGACTTGGTTAAATCCTCTACCCTAAGAATAAGGCTTTGGACTTCGGTTTGTGTTTTCTCTAACTGTGCTTCCATATTTAAAGGTGGTGGCGGTTGTGCAGAAGCAGGAGCAACAAATGGTAGATTACCAAGCCCTTTAAGTACCTTATTCATTTGTAAATCAGTTGGACTCTTAGATTCTGTCTCAGAATCCAAGTCCTTCTCTATTGGGGCATCATAATTGATAGGTGGTGGGATGTTGTGAATTTGGGGGTGAAGAAATTGAAGTGATGGAGTGAAAGTTGGATCGGTGACATAGGCAGGAGTAGTGCCTGGTGGAAAAAATGGATGTTGATGAGATGGAGGTGGTGGAACATAAGGATTAATATCTTGTTGGTCAGGTTGAATTTGGATTTCTGGGGGAGGAGGAGGGGCGTTTGCGAGGATGGCGGCTGGCTCAGAATCAGATTGATTCGCCTCCAATAATCCCTCGTCAAACTCAAAATCAGCAAGAGAATCAAGATTCTCCTGAGGTAGCTCATCGTCATCCCAGAAAGTATTCACTTTTACAATCTGGTTAGATATGCTCTGGTTTGGGTCACTAGTACCCGCACCAGTTTCTGGTTCAACATCTGCAGAAGCAGGTGCATCGTTACCAGATTTAATGATTTGCTCAACCTTATCTTTAGGTCGACTAACGGGTCCCACATTCTTTTGTGGCCCACTTAGTAACCTTTCTGAACCAGCTAGTGTGGCTGAAACAGTTTTATTAAATACCTGAAGCATAGCAGAGGAGAGTTCAGGCTCATCTTCAGCAGTGGATGCCTTTGAGAAATCTCTGTTGTATTCTGGTACAAGCTTCAGGTCCAGCTTGATCTAAAAAACAACAACCAACAAGCAGGCTCATTTTCAGCAGTGGATGCCTTTGAGAAATCTATGCTGTATTCTGGTACTGAAGCTTCAGGTCCAGCTTGATTATATTCTTCACCAAGAATATCCATGAAACACAAGCTCAGAAATCTTGGAAAGGCGATATGCAGACTTCTCTTTCCTTTTAATTTTGTAACCAGCTGAGAAAAGAGAATCTCAGCAAAGTCTGCCTGTATCCCATTCCAAATATAATACCCCATCTCAACTTGGGGTAATGAAAGTTGGTCCAACCCTCCATGGTTGCCACCAAGACTTTCCACAATTTGGGTCCAGAAGAACCTCCAGCAATTGCCAAATCCAGACATAAATATGTGTCCGGAGGTCTTCAAATTACCATCAGCATTCTCCATATCGCCATGACCGGTGGCGACTAGAACCTCCCTGAAATTGACTCCTTTGAGTCTTTTAGCAAACACCTGGGAAGGTTCGAGGTAGTTCAGATGAAGGGAATTTCTGAACCCCTCAAGAGTGATAACACACTGCTTGGTGCCCTCATTGAGAGTGAAGGAGATGGATTGTTCATCTTTGTACACCACAGCAGTATACCAGAATTCAAGCAAGTATCGATGATACAATGCCTGAGGATTAGCGGTCAAAGCATAATGGAAAGGGGATTTCTCCCAAAAATTATTGATTCTTCCCATTAGCGTTTTGGATTTCACATTTAATTGAGCCAAGAAATTGCTCATGTTAAATCGAATTTGTGAAGGAGTGAAATTCTTTGGCCAAATGGCAGATGTTTTCACATCATCCGATGGAGTATATTTAAAATTGATGAGCGATTTAGGTTGTGAAGAAGATGATGATTTAGACATTTTTAAGAGTCGAAAGTGAAAGTGAAAAGAATATGAAGAGTTAAGGAATTTTGAGAGTAAATATGAGAGAGATTGATGATTGGAAAGTAAATGAAAAACGAAGTAAATGAAAGAATAAAAAGGAATTTGAATTTAAGATGGAATACAAAGTGATTTTCCAATTAAAAACAATTTCTGGGGTCAAGTCCGCATTTAATGCAGAGACGTTTGAGTGACCCCACCCTGCAACACTTTTTCAGAAAAAGTACTCATTTCTTTCCCTTTTACGGCGCAACTTGTGTGACACATAAGCATGACCAACGTAAGTTAAATCATAGTATGCAGTAAGTCACGTGTACACACAATTGACCAAGTATCAAAAAAATATCTTGAAAAGATTGTTGTATTTCAGTGATTACTAAACAAATTCTGAGCATGGTCAGTTCCAAAGAGATCTGAACCATCTCAGTTAATAAAATTCAACTGAAATATTTTTGATTTTCTGAAGTGCTTCAGTTAAATATGTTTTTCTGAGTAAAAGGTTCCCCCTCAAAAATGAAGGTTTATTTTAACGTTTGAAAAATATTTAACATTCCCCCTGAAGAGATGATCCATGAATTAATAAGTGCCAAGATAGTATCACAAAGGCGTTCGATAGCTAGGCGAGCAAAAATTACATGGATCGCTCAGACTGGTGAACCAGATCAGTGTGACTGAGGCGTTCATAACAAGATTACCAGTCTAAGGATTTAACATACCCAACTCACTGACTAGATGTTTAAAGGTTTTGACATCTAAAGGTTTTGTAAAAACATCAGCAAGTTGCTTATCAGTGGGAATAAAGTGCAATTCAATATCTCCTTTCAGAATATGATCACGAATGAAATGATACCTGAGATCAATGTGCTTGGTTTTTGAGTGCATCACAGGATTGTGAGATATGGCAATGGCACTAGTGTTATCACAAAAGATTGGAGTCTTTGTGTAAGTAACACCATAATCAGTCAGCTGGTTTTTCATCCATAGATCTGAGCACAACAACTTGCTGCAGAAATATACTCAGCTTCTGCAGTGGATAGTGATACTGCAGTCTGCCTCTTACTGGTCCAGCTTACTAATTTGCCACCAAGGAAATGACACCCACCTGTGGTACTTTTCCTGTCTATCTTACAACCTGCATGATCAGAATCTGAATAACCCATTAGATCTAGACTAGAGCCTTTGGGATACTAAAGACCCAGTCTGGGGACACCCTTAAGGTATCTGAAGATCCTTTTAACAGCATTAGCATGTGCTTCTCTGGGATCAGACTGAAATCTAGCACAAAGGCATGTTGCAAACATTATGTCTGGTCTACTTGCAGTTAAATATATCAGTGAACCAACCATACCACGATATTTTGTATGGTCCACTGGTTTTCCATGTGGATCAGAATCCAAAGTTAATGGAGCAGAAATAGGAGTATCTTTTGATGAGACTGAATCAAATTGATATTTCTTTAATAAATCTCTGACATATTTTTCCTGGTTTATGAAAATACCATCTTCAGTTTGTTTTACTTGAAGTCCCAGAAAATATGTCAGTTCACCCATCATACTAATTTCATACTCAGAAGACATGATTTTAGAAAAATTTTCACACATCTTCTCATTTGTAGAACCAAACACATATCATCAACATAAATTTGTACTAAAAGGATATCACTTTTATCATGCAATATGAACAAAGTGTTATCAATCGCACCACGTTTAAAACCATTTTTAAGAAGATGTTTAGTAAGAGTATCATACCAGGCTCTGGGTGCTTGTCTCAGACCATATAAGGCTTTGTTCAGTCTGTATACCCAATGTGGTTTTTCTTCATTGATGAACCCTGGTGGTTGATACACATAAACGACTTCTTCTAGTTCTTCATTCAGGAATGCACTTTTGACATCCATTTGATAGACTTTAAACTGATGATGAGCTGCAAAAGCTAAGAATATTCTGATAGCTTCAAGTCTAGCAACTGGTGTAAAAGTTTCATCAAAATCTATTCCCTCTTCTTGTGCATATCCTTTTGCAACAAGTCTTGCTTTGTTTCTGATGATATGACCATCTTCATCCATCTTGTTTCTGAAGACCCATCTTGTCCCAATTGGTTCCTTCTTCAGGTTACTGGGACAAGGAACGAGTTCCCATACATTGTTTCTTTTAAACTGGTTGAGCTCATCTTGCATGGCTTCAACACAGCTTGGGTCTTGCATAGCCTCGTCAATCTTCTTGGGTTCAATTAGAGATAAGAAACTGACGTTTAAGCATTGATCGCTTATGGCTCTTCTGGTCTGAACCCCTCTACTGGACTCTCCAATAATTTGCTCGATTGGATGTGCTTTTGTCCATTTAGAGTATTGACCAGGATGAACAATGATATCAGTGCAAGAACTTCTCTGAGTACCTTCAGGAGGAGCTTCAGAACATACATCTTCAGCTTCTTCTTCTTCCTGCAGATCATGACTTGCATCATGAAATTCTTCAGATTGAGGTTGCTCAGTGGAGCCTGATATCTGAGGAGAAGCAGCATGTACATCTGATCCAATAGTCAGTTCAAAAGGTAGTTTGAAACTGACTGGAGGATAAAATGGAATGTTGCTAGGCTTGTTTACTACTGGTTCTGAATGGAGATGTTCAGAAGCAGGTTCAGGTGACTGATCAGTTTCAGCAATAGGATCAGAATCACCAAAACTTATTGGACTTTCTGAGGGTGGTATAGGAATGGAATTTTTAAAGATTGCAGAATTGGATTCATCAAAGGTAACATGAATTGACTCATCAACCTTTTCAAGTCTCTTGTTAAAGACTCTAAAGGCCTTGCGATTTGATGAATATCCTAGGAAGTACCCTTCATCAGCTTTTGCATCAAATTTTCCAAGCTGATTAGAATTATTCAGAATGTATACTGGACATCCAAATACATGGAAGTATCCAATATTAGGCTTTCTATTTCTGAGTACTTCATAGGAGGTCTTCTTGTATCTTTTGACATAAACAGATCTGTTCTGAGTGTAGCAGGCAGTTGCAACAGCTTCAGCCCAGAAATTCTTGGGAAGACCAGATTCATTCACCATACTTCTAGCAGCTTCAATCAGCGTGCGATTCTTTCTTTCTACAACACCATTTTGCTCTGGTGTGTGGGCTGAGGAGAAGTTCTGAGATATGCCAGTTTCAGTACAGAAGGACTCCAGAGTGGCATTTCTGAATTCAGTGCCATTGTCACTTCTGAGCTGACAAACTTTTCGCTTGTGCTTGAGCTCAATTTGTTGATGAGAGCAATGATTTCAGCAGCAGCTTCACTTTTGGACCTGAGAAAAATCACCCAGCAGTATCTTGAATATTCATCAACGATAACAAGGGTGTACTTCTTTCCTGCTCTGGTCTGAACATTCACTGGTCCAAAAGGTCCATGTGAAGCATGTGAAGAGGTTCAGTTATACTAAAGCTTTGCTTTGTCTTGAATGAAGCTCTTTTCTGCTTACCCATTTCACAACCTGGACATGGCTTGTCTTTATTGAAAGACATAGAGGGTATCCCATCAACAAGTTGTTTTCTAGACAACTTATTGATGTTCTTGAAGTTCAGATGGGATAATCTCTTGTGCCACAACCAGTTTGTGTCTTCATCTGCCTTTGAATAGAAACATTGTTCAGAGGTAGAAGGATTCATATCAATGACATAAATGTTTCCCTTCCTTGGTGCAATCAGTACCACCTTTCCATCTCTGTTGAATATGGTGCCTTGTGAAATATCAAATAAAACCTTGAAGCCATCATCACACAGTTGACTGACACTGATCAGGTTATATTTCAGACCGTTCACATAAGCAACACGTGTGAATTTGACTTGACCATTATTCACCACACCATATCCCTCAGTTTTTCCATTACCATCATTTCCAAAAACTATTGAGGGCCCCTCTTGCACCCTATATTCCTCTAGCAGGGTCTGATAACCAGTTATGGTTCGGCCAGCAGCACTGTCCAGAAACCATATATTCTTCTTTCGGTCTCCCTTTTTCATTACAATATCCACCCAGCGGCCAGATTCAACATCGGATTTGACCAAATGACCTTGATCTTCTTGTGCCATGAAACACATGTCCCTAACTTCTTCTTCATCATCAGATGATTCATCAGAATCTTCCCATTTTTCAGTTTTGGCAATCATACAACTGTTGCTTGAGTTGTCTTGTGCCAGAAGAGCCATATGTGCCTTTAACTTCTTGTATTTGGCCTTATAGCTGTCATCAGATTTCTGAAAAAAAGAATGGTTAGGAGCAGATTGTGATGATGATGGTTGACTAGATCTGCATTCCTTCATGAAATGTCCTTTCTTGCATTCAAGATTAGACTTGTCAATAGAAGCGCTGGAAGCAAAAGGTTTGCCAGCTCGATTTGATTTGGCCTTAAAATGATTGAACGTTTTAGCCAGCATGGCAACCAGATCATCATTGTCATCCTCATTACAATCACGAGTAACATTACCAGAGACACCAGTTTTTAACATTTCAGAAACCATCTTCTTCATCGAGTCAGAAATGTCACTCTCAGAAGATAGTAGAGCAGTGCTATGTGGTTCAGAATACTGAACCATACCAGAACTGGTAGAAACATGATTCTTGGCATCCTGCTCAGCCAAAGCTCTCTCAGCTTTGTTCTCTTCAGTATATCTGAAGGCTCCATAAAGGGAAGCAAGAGTGTGACTGTGCAAAGTTTTGCCTTGTCTCAAGACCAAGATTAAATTTTCCCATTTAGAAGGTAAAATGTCACAAAAAATTTTCAACAAAATTTCTTTATCTTTGGTTACACCCAGGGCTTTCAGTTGATTTACCAGATTTGTGAATCTGATGTAAGTTTGAGTTAAGGTTTCCCCGGGGATAGCAAAGAAAGACTCATATCTTTTGTTTAAAGCAACTTTTCTTGTGACAATTGTCTCATTTGTGCCTTCAAACTGTGTCATTAGTTCCTCCCACATTAATTTGGAATTTTCAAGTAAAACAAGAGTGGGCATAAGGGTTTCAGGAACTGCATATAAATCATATTTTGTAACTTAGTGTCAAGGTCTACAAGTCTATGATCTTCTCAGACCAATGATCCTTCTCCTTAGGTGACTGCCTAGGAGTCCCATCGGTATTTCTGACAACAGTAGAAGCATTCATGGGGACAAAGGGTCCTTCTTTTAAGATATCGGGCAAATGTCTTTCAACACCAGCAATATACTTTAGCATGCATGCTTTCCATGTTTGAAAGTTTTCACTGTTCCCATCAAACTTGGGAACAGGATTATTTGGAAAGTGTACGTGTACATTATGTGATGGTATATTGTTGTTGATGACAGGGGGTGGAGTAGTGTTATTAGGGTCAGGACGTTCTTGTTGAAAGTCAACCATCTATGCAGATCAAAGGTTAATGAATTGAAATAATTCAACCTTTAGGCTCTGATACCAATTGTGAGTCCCAAATATAGATGATTAACTTAAACCCGACTGGCAAGTACAACTGATCTTGATGGACAAGTTCAGTTTACGATCCAGATATGGATAACAAGAAACAATTGACTTAAAGTAAAATGCAAGAACTAAATGGCAGAAACTATATAAAGATATATATATGTATAATCAAGTATGTAGCATTGAGGACACGTTGTTTTCTTTCTAATGTATTTGATTTATTGATATATAAACAAATACAAGGATTGTTGCGGAACAAAGATAAACACCCAAGTGTAAGTATCTAAACAATCCTGAAAAACAAGTGATCTAATTAACTTGGAAATACTCGTAAGTTTACTTAGAGTATATCTCACAAGTTGCAATGCAAAGTTTCAAGCCTTTTGCAAGTTATGAGAAGACTTTGTATTTATAGACCAAGTCCATGATGATGTGGACAAGATCGTACAAATGTGGTTGTGAGCATTTAAGGAATTAAACCTAATTCCTTATGTGCTCATACTAGGAAGAGTATATAAGTCAGTTGATGTGACTTATAGTACTATGTTCCAAACCTATACTTTTACCTTGTACCTTTTATTAATAGAAAAATCTATTAACTGGGTAAAGGTATGTAAAGTAAAAAGTCTTCCTCGTAATCAGTGTAAAGTGTTGTAAGTACTTTACACTGAGATGCTTCAGTCTTCGATCTGGTAGAATCACTCTTTGCTCGCTTCTGAGATGATTCTCTTCTTCATACTTCAGTCTTTGACTTCAGAATGAATGCTTCAGATTTGTCTTGATCTGAACTGAAGTGAAGCTTCAGTGAATGAATTCTGAGACATCTCAGAATTCTGTACAAACGTCTTCACTAAACTTCAAGCTATTTCTGAACAAATTATACTTGGTCAATTTCCGACCTAACAGGGATTGATAACAGTTTTACCATGTGAAGAATAATGCTCACCGGTCATCTATGCCATTTCTTCAGCGTAAAGAGCAAGTCCAGGAAGATCCCAGATATTTCGGAGATACAGTTTAACGTCTAGCTCTATAAATAGGAAAGGATGTCATTCAGAAGAGGGGAGAACACACACATACGTTCCACACACAAGCAATCATCACACAAACATTCATCCGCTCTACAAACACAGAACAACAATTTAGTTTACTAGCTATTATTAGTTTTCATATTCATTCATTCGTTCATTTCATTGTAATCATTCCAAAACAACAACAATAATAATAAAAGAACAGCAGGTAGGATCGATTGAATCCTCCCGGGGTTTTTTACCTAAGATCTCTTAATTGGATCAAGGGTTTTTCCTCGTCAACAAAATTCTGGTGTCGTTGTGCTTTTCGTTTTTTCTTTAAGATCCTAGCTTTAATTTTTAGTGCTTTACTTTTATCTTCAACGGTTTTCTTAATTACTCAAAGTATTTCTGTCTCAAAGGCTTTCATAAAACTCTTTATGATAAAAACTCTTAGTTTTAGTCATTATATTTAAGAAAACTTTACTTTTAATTGAAGATCCTAAAACACCAAACCCCACTTACAAATCTTCGGTACTTGAGTTGTCTAAAATCCTTCCTAAAATTATCTTAGGTAATTTTTGACCGAAACAATTTGGCGCCCACCGTGGGGCAAAAAGGTGTTTTTGCAAATTAGATCATTGTCATAAAAACAAAGTTTTTTATTTAAAAAAGATTTTGTGTTTCACGGAAAACGTTTTCTAAGAAAATCATGTCCGAGCAATCTCAAAATCCTTCTTCTTCTGAATTGGTTTACGATTATCCTTATGTGAAAGAAAGCTTGAGAAACCCTCCTGAAAATGCAAGATTCTTAGCTGAACAAACTCTGAAAGGAAAAACTGAAGGAATACCCTCAGTAGATCCATATCTAGCTATGTTATGGAAAAAGCATTTCGATCAATTCTCTGAATCGATTCCTGAAGCAGAAACTGAAGAATTGACCCAAGGATCAGATGAGTCGGTGAAAAGCTATATGGAAAGATTTGAACGCAAACAGGGACCGACATCGAAGATCAAGAAGAATCTCTTGAAGATCAAGTCATCAAATAAAATCCAAAAGGATCCAGGTATAGCCAACAAAGGTAAGAGTGATAAGAAATATTTACAATTTTCTGATTATCATTTTACCACTGATATGTCTGGACTTCTTACTATTATGAAAAGTCTGGGGGACAAGGTTAATTGGCCAGAAACATTACCTAGAAAATTTTATACTGAAAGAACTAAATGGTGTGTTTTTCATGGTATTTTTGGTCACGAAACTAAACAATGTGCAGCATTTAATTATGAACTTTGGAGATTAATACATGAAGGCTTATTGGATGAAATACTTCCTAATCAAAATTGGGTTTTAGCAAAAAAGTAATTTCCAAAATGAAAGTCGTTAAATCAGTTATAATAATACTAACCCAAGCAAATGAGTCATGTTAGCCATAAGGGCTAACATAAACCATTAGCATTTGTTTTGTCTTGATGCAGGATCATTAACATTTAGGATCTTAATGAATGAAGATCACAAGCTAGTATCCGAGGTACAGATCCTGAATAAGAACAGTTTCTCCTAAGTCTAAATCCTCGAACGGATTACAGTGGATTGAACTAAAACTTCAATCCTAAGTTGAAGGGATCACCTTCTCGAACGCCGAGGTTAACATGAACACCTCATTTCGCCCGGGGAGCACGTCATAAAAAATTCTTGATCGTGGGTAGACCCTCATGGTTGGGAATTTTCAAAGGGTTGTTGATTTTACAATCAACTCATTTGGTTATGACTATTAATAAACAGTCATCAAAAAGAATAGGGATAATCTGTCTATTAGATAAAAACGATTGACAAAGGAATTGGCCAATAAACTAACAAATAGATTGATAAATTGATTATCATTTGCAGTGATTTTTGCATTTGAACAGGGAATAAAGATAAGAGAAAATCATTGCAAAAGACTTATCCAAGGATCCACAAGATCAGGGAAAGCAAAGGTATGGATTAAAATTTTAATAGCATTTCGGAAATAAAGTCAACATAACAAATTGAAACTAAAATTAAGGCATAGGCCTCCTATTATTGCGGTTATAGGAAGAAGGTTTGATGTTGATTCCTAGTTTGCTTTCTTCGGCTGCTTCGTCTTCCCCAAAAATTTGAGGATATTTGAGTTTTAGCCATCCCAAAAAGCTTTTTAAATTACTAACTTCTCTTTTTGCGTCGCCCAATTCATTTTTCAAACTCGTCATCTCTCTTAAAGTTTGATTTCTGGTATCCATAACCGAGTTTAAAAGACGATTAGCGCTTTTGATAGTTTCATTTTTGTACATAATTTCTGCTTCGTAGGCGTCAGACAACTTTTCGATGATCTACGAAAATAAAACAAAAAAGTTTTAGAAACAAATAAGAAATTAAAATCCATATTTAAAGTAAAAAACTTACTGAAATAGAACGATCCCTAAGTCTTTCAAGACCCCTGCTTCTAGATGATGACTCGCCTTCCATTGTATTATTGTAAATATTAATTGAAAAGGAAAAGATAATTTTAATATATTCTTTGGGCATGAGAATATATGTATGAAAAAGGGTGATCTTTGATATAAATAAGTCAATAGAGGGTAACTAAATCGACAAAATGGGGGTTTACTGTCAAATCAAAGCGCGTAGGGGACATTAATCATTGAACATTGGGATACTAACATTAGGGATTAGATGTTTCGTGGAAGATATGTCTTAAATGCAGGTTCTTAAAAAGAGATGCGAGAATAAAAAGTCTCAATTGATTGAAGATCAAATGTTATTCTCAAGAAGGAATAAGACTAAGGTACAATATTTAAAACAATTGTAGAGATTTCCTATATTGATCTAGTTTACTAGCAAATGCCTCTTTAGCAAATGACTCTTCTAGATTAGATAATAGGCTATTCCACTTGTTAACATCCCAACTAGAAATCTCAAAATCCATAGTCTTAGCCTCTGCTGCCATTAGAAGTTTAGTTTCTAAAACTTGGATGGCTGCATCCATATGAAAGGCCCTTAGTAATGCCTCATGTTCTGCGTAATGCCAAGCGATATGATAGAAAGTTTTATTAGGCGAGCAATGATTAAGTCTTTTTCTTGCAATTGATGCTTGAAACACTCAATCATTTGTTTTAATTTCTAAGATAAGAGATTAAGAAATAGATTTGTTAAGATAATGGAAACAAGACGATTAGAAAAATTAAGAAATGATACTTACCTGATACGTCCCACGGTGTATCAATATACCAAAGTATATTGAACACAGAACAGTTGTAGAGGGGGGTGAATACAACTTTCCACAATCTTTACAAACTTTTAAACACAAAACGTTTTAAGATTCAGATAAAGAATATCAAGTAAGTAAGTAAAGTGCAGGAATCATTAAAACAGTAAAGCAGTAAAGGAATCAAAACATTCTTGAACACAGATTGTTATTTCAAATGTAATCCTTTATTAAGAAATAATCTATACAAAGAATTACAGGGTTGTTGCGGAATAAAGATAGCCTATAGATATCTAAACAACCCTATGAAATGACAAACAACAATCAATTAGTTTCAGCTCAAGAGAATCAGCCCAATCTGATCTCGTACAGACTAAGCTGTGTGTAAGAGCAGAGAAACTTGTGTGAAGAATGATTCTCAGGAAATGCCACACATATGCAATCCATGAATAAGGCTTTTATAGGCACAAGCTCATTCATTAGGTGTCCTGTTGCAGCTACGTGTAATTCGTTCAGTGGTTGATGAAGGAATAATCAATCGTGCCTTTCATGGTACTTGTGGTCCCCCGCGTACTGACGCACATTCTTCATCTACCAATAGAAGTATGGACACGCATATGTAAACAACCACCAACCTGGATCCTAGGATTCTTCCTAGTCACGTCATTTGTCCTTATCTTCAATCCAGGTTTTTATCTTCACTTGATTGTCAGACATAGATTGGGCCGTTTGTCAAGGCACCAATCTGCCTAAGTGTTTCCAAGCTGACTGCTAATCCCAAGCTGTCTTCCACTAACATCTTGGTCTTCTATCTTCAATCTCTCTTCGACTTGGACTGAATGCTAATACAATTTGATGCAGCTTGAATAACACTTGCTTCCATAAGATATTACAATTACAAGTATGAAGCATGATCTGGGTCAGAGACAGATCGTAAGTTGTGTCAGCTTAGTCTGACCCAGATTAGATTACAAGAACCAAAAGATTACTAAGTGTTTATAGGTCAGATTTGTCATCATTAAATTTACAATTAACATTGGGACTCAACAATCTCCCCCTATTTGATGATGACAAAACCCAACTACACTTCTAACTATCAGCTTACAAAGAATCAAATGAAAATATGACTAACAGCTTGTGACCCTTTGAATCTTTTGGGTTCTTTTCAATCTGATATGAAATTTTAACCAAGAAGCTAAGTTTGTACAACTGCCTTTGTATATATAGAGAGTAAACCAAAGATATTACAATCTACATCACTATTCTCCAAGCATTTCAATTGCTTCTTGCTTAACCTCAAATGATGGAGCAACTCTCACATCTAGTTGCCTATCTAAACCTTCATCTATAAGGAACTGCTCATACCCATTACCTTCTTCACTAAAGTTTCTGCAGAATTTGTATAAGGTAAATATTTGC
>CM067175.1:5784370-5839621 GCA_034093135.1 Erigeron breviscapus
AGAATGAAGTCAAAGACTGAAGACTGAAGAAAGAGAATTAACTCAGATGTGGAGCTCAGAAGTTGATTCTACCTGATCGAAGACTGAAGCATCTCAGTGTAAAGTACTTACAACACTTTACACTGATTACGAGGAAGCCTTTTTACTTTACCAACCTTTACCCGGTTATAACATATTAAAAGTACCAAGGTTGAGTATACGTGATGGATATGGAAACAGAGCAGTGTTTCTATACTCAAGCTGATAAAGACACAAACTGGTTATGGCACAAAAGGTTATCCCATTGAAATTTCAAGAATATTAATAAGTTGTCCAGAAAACAAATTGCAGATGGGATACCTTCAGTTTCCTTCAAAAAGGAAAGGCCATGTCCAGGATGTGAGATGGGTAAGCAGAAACGTACCAGTTTCAAGACCAGACAGAATTTCAGCATATCTGAACCTCTTCATATGCTTCATATGACCTCTTTGGTCCAGTGAACGTTCAGACTCGTGCTGGTAAAAGATACACCCTGGTGATCGTAGATTAATTCTCCAGATATTGTTGGGTGATCTTTCTGAGGTCTAAAAGTGAAGCTACTGCTGAAATCATCAGTCTTATCAAGCAAATTGAGCTCAAGTACAGTCGAAAGGTGTATCAGTTAAGAAGTGACAATGGAACAGAATTCCAGAATGCAACTCTGGAGTCATTCTGTACTGACACTGGCATCTCCCAGAACTTTTGGGCTGAAGCAATTGCTACTGCTTGCCACACCCAGAACCGGTCAGTGTATGTGAAACGACACAAAAAGACAGCCTATGAAGTCTTAAGAAATAGAAAACCAAATATTGGTTATTTTCATGTTTTTGGATGTCCAGTTTACATCCTGAACGACTCCAGTCAGTTAGGCAAATTTGATGCCAAAGCTGATGAAGGGTATTTCTTAGGCTATTCAGCCATTCGCAAGGCCTTCAGAGTCTACAACAATAGACTGGAGAAGGTCCATGAGTCAATTCATGTCACATTTGATGAATCAAATGCTGCAATCAACAAGAAGCCAACCCTTGACACTCCCCCAGTAACTCCAATTGTCTTCGGAGAATCTGATCCTATCAACTACAATAAAGAAGATTCAGAAGACACAGTTTCCAGTCATCCTGATCTGGAACCTGTTCAGAAAAAGAAACTCTCCAGTGTACTCCATTCTATCCTTCTATTATTTTCAAACTACCCTCTGAAATTAATATTGGATCAGATGTTCGTACTGCTCCCCCAGTATCAGTGTCAGTTGAGAATATACCAGAAATGTCTTCTTATGAAGAATTCCAAACTGAACCAGTACTTCAAGAAATGCCTTCAAATTAAGAATTTCATGATGCAAATCGTGATTTAAATGACTCAGATGAAGATGCTGAAGTAGTCTGGCAATATCCTCCTCCTGAAGCAACTTCAGAGGAGACTCAACTGAATTATTGCACTTATATTGTTGTCAGTAACAATCCTGGTCAGTACTCCAGATGGACAAAAGCTCACATCCTATTGATCAGATCATAGGTGACTCCAGTAGAGGAGTTCAGACCAGAAGAGCCTCCAGTAATCAATGCTTATATGTTAGTTTTCTATAATTGATGGAACCAAGAAGATTGACGAGGCTATGGAAGATCCAAGCTGGGTGACTGCTATGCAAGAAGAGCTTCACCAGTTTGAAAGGAACAAGGTCTGGTATCTGGTTCCTTTCCCAGTTGGAAAGAAAGAACCAATTTAAACAAGATGGGTCTTCAGGAACAAGGTAGATGAAGATGTCCACGTAATCAGAAACAAGGCCAGACTGGTAGCACAAGGCTACTGCCAGTCAGATGTCGATTTTGATGAATCATTTGCTCCAGTAGCTAGACTTGAAGCGATCAGAATATTCTTAGCATTCGCTGCTTATCATCAGTTCAAAGTCTACCAGATGGATGTAAAGAATGCTTTCTTGAATGGAAAGCTTGAAGAAGAAGTTTATGTCAGACAACCACCAGGTTTTGTTGATGAAAAGCATCCACATTGGGTATATCGTCTGGACAAAGCGCTGTATGGCCTCAAACAAGCCCCACGTGTCTGGTATGACACTCTGACTAAACATTTATTGAAAATGGTTTCAAAAGAGGTGCAATTGACAATACCTTATTTATTCTTCATGAAAAAGGTAATCTGTTAATGGTACAAATTTATGTTGATGATATTATTTTTGGGTCTACTGATGAAAACATGTGCAAGAAATTTCGAAAATAATGTCAACTGAATATGAAATGAGTTTGATGGGTGAATTAACATATTTTCTTGGACTCCAGATTAAACAAACAAAGATGGCATTTTTATTAATCAGGAAAAATATGTTAGAGATCTTTTAAAGAAATATGATATAACTCTTCACCATCTAAACCAACTCCAATTTCTGCACCACTGACACTGGACTCCGATCCAGATGGTAAACCAGTGAACACCACTGTCTACAGAGGCATGGTTGGTTCACTGATGTATTTAACTGCCAGTAGACCAGATATTATGTTTTCAACATGTTTATGTGCCAGATATCAGTCTAATCCAAGGAATCTCATATGCTTGCTGTAAAGCGCATACTGAAGTACCTTAAAGGTGTCCCAGTCTAGGTCTTTGGTATCCCAAAGGCTCAGGCATGGATCTAATGGGTTATTCAGATTCAGATCATGCAGGTTGTAAGATAGACAGGAAATCCACTACTGGTGGATGTCATTTCCTTGGTGGCAAACTGGTCAGCTGGACCAGTAGAAGCAAACTTCAGTTTCATTGTCCACTGCTGAAGCTGAATACGTGTCTGCAGCCAGTTGTTGTGCTCAGATACTCTGGATGAAGAACCATTTGCTTGATTATGGTATTAAGTACTCAAAGACCCCAATCTTTTGTGATAATACCAGTGCCATTGCTAACTCTAACAATCCAGTCATGCACTCCAAAACGAAGCACATTGATCTCAGGTATCATTTCATTCGTGATCATATTATGAAAAACAACATTGAACTCCATTTTATTCCTACTGATAAACAACTCGCTGACATTTTTACTAAACCTCTGGATGTCAAAACTTTTGAATATCTTGTTGGTGAGTTGGGAATGTTAAACCCTTAAATCTGGGACTACTCAGATATTGAACGCCTTTGTGTACTATGTTAGGTCGAGTTCACCTGGAACTGGCCAGTCACCAGTTTCCACTGACCAGTTCACCAGTTGCATCTGGTGACCAGTAAACTGGTGACCAAGAAGATTTGTCGAGAAATATATTGAAGTCCAGTTGCACCGTACAGTTAACGCAACTGAAGACTTCCTCCAGTTGAGAACTGACCAAGTTGAAGAAACATTCCAGTTGAAGTCGAAGACAACAAATGGAAGAAAGAGAATGACAATGGCAGCGAAGCCCAGTTGACATTCTAGTCAGTTACAAACTGGAGACCTTCAGTGGAAAGCCCTTACAAAGCTTTACACTGATTACGAGGAATTGACTTGTATACTTTATGTACCTTTACCCGGATAATAAGCCTTATCTTATTATTTAAGTATTAAAAGGTACATAAAGGTGGTTGTGTAAAGTCACTGTAACATGCGACTTTACAACACTTTTTAAGGAATTAAATGCTATTCCTTAAATGCTTCCAACCACATTTGTACGGCTAAAGTTAACATCCATATGTTAACTTTGCCTATAAATACAAGTCATTGCACAACCAAGAAACAGAAGTTATTCAACAAGTATTTGTGCTCTCAAAGTTATTTCACACACAAACGAATAACTTCTTACTTTGCAAACCTGCAATATTCTTGGTGAACTTGTGCAATATTCTCTCAATCGCTAAAAGGAACATTTCACTACTTTAAGTGTTTCGATTGTAGAAGAGAAATTCCGAGTATAGATCAATTGTATTTCATAGGTTGTTAGGATATTTACATTCGTGTATTATCTTGGTTCCGCATCAACCTTGTAATTTGTTTAATATCAATAAATAAATTACACTTTGAAAACTACATATTGTCTCATCAAGATTGTTTACAAGTTATTGTATTATTGCATTGTTCTTTACTTATTGTCTTTTATATAAGTAATCTATCTAGAACTTGGTATATACTTATCTAACTGGTCGTCTCCAGTTTAGTAAGTATATTGCAAAGTAACTCCACCATCGACATAGAGGTGTCTTCAGTAGTACCATCTAACAAGTTGGGACTTACAAGTGGTATCAGAGCAGAAGGCTAATAAACTTGCCTAGATCTGCAAAGATGAACACTACTGAAGGTGGAGATGGTTCTGGTTTAGGTGAAAACCCATTGAACAATAATTCACCACCTTTTCAAAATGTTAACACCAACCCTCCTCCTCCTTCTACCCCAAGCCACGTCCATGTACATTACTCTAACACTCCTGTTCCAAAATTTGATGGAAACAGTGAGACCTTTGGTACATGGAAAGCTAGAATGCTGTTGCATTTTGGTGGTATTGAGAGGTATATGTTGAAAATCATTAAAGATGGACCATATATACCTATGTCTATTGGGGTGAGTCCTCTTCTTGATCCAACTGGAAGAAGAGGCTCAAGGGAAAAGCCAGAAGACCATTGGTCTGATGAGGATCGCAGACTGGTGGACTTGGACACCAGACTGAAAAACATGATCCTTGGGGCTGTCCCTGAAGACCTAATTCCAACACTTGTGTTGTTTCCCAGTGCCAAGTCTATGTGGGATGAATTAGTGATTCAATTTGAAGGAGGTGACGACACTATTGTCACCAGAAAAGTTGCTTTGAACAAGAAGTATGAATCCTTCTTTGCCTTGCCCAATGAGAGTTTAACTGGTACATATACCAGATTTTCTAGCCTCATCAATCAGTTGAGAGGTTTGGGTGTAGAGAAGGATAAGGATCAGTGCTTAATTGCACAAACTGAGGGAAAATGGGAGTACTCTGATGACTCATCTGAGGATGAAGAAGAGGAAAGGGACATGTGTTTCATGGCCTTGGAAGATCAACAACAACAGCAGCATGTGGTGAAAGATGATGTCGTCACTGGAAGATGGGTGGACATCATACTGAAAAAGGTATGTGATTATGATCACCAGGTTGACCCCGAATTAAAACTGGACCTGGCTGAATCATTAAGTGGTGATTTGGCATTTGTAGAAACTGTTAGAGCTGATAGTGAAAGATATTTAGACACTATCTTAATTGAACTAAACAATGTCAAACCACAACTGAATGATTTGCAAAGTGTCCAGTTGGCTCTCAAGGAGTCAGTTTTAAAGATTGAGGCTTTAGAACTTGATAATCAAAAACTGTCTCATGATTTTGAAAAAGCTCAAATGATTATCAAGTCCTGGGTAAAAGCATCTGGCAAAAACTATGATGCATTTTCAAGAACCATCGATGCCCAGAAAAATGCATGGAAATCTGAAGATCTGGAGATGGCAGCTCTTATACCAGATCTTCATGCATTGCCTCCAGCTCTCCAGGTTGAAACACCTTATGATCAACCTGAAGCTGTTGAAACTGAAACCAATGAGACCACCCCCATTGAGGTTAAAACTGGACCTGGCTGAATCATTAAGTGGTGATTTGGCATTTGTAGAAACTGTTAGAGCTGATAGTGAAAGATATTTAGACACTATCTTAATTGAACTAAACAATGTCAAACCACAACTGAATGATTTGCAAAGTGTCCAGTTGGCTCTCAAGGAGTCAGTTTTAAAGATTGAGGCTTTAGAACTTGATAATCAAAAACTGTCTCATGATTTTGAAAAAGCTCAAATGATTATCAAGTCCTGGGTAAAAGCATCTGGCAAAAACTATGATGCATTTTCAAGAACCATCGATGCCCAGAAAAATGCATGGAAATCTGAAGATCTGGAGATGGCAGCTCTTATACCAGATCTTCATGCATTGCCTCCAGCTCTCCAGGTTGAAACACCTTATGATCAACCTGAAGCTGTTGAAACTGAAACCAATGAGACCACCCCCATTGAGGTTAAAACTGGAGCCAAACAGGCTAAAGCTCCAGTCAAAAAGGCCACTGTTAACAAGCCTTTACCTCATAAGTCTAAGGAGCCCAAGACCCGAAAGACTAAATCCCCAGTTGAACCAATGTCCAAGGTTCAACTGCCTGAACAAAACAATGTTTTGGTTAATTTGGAAAGGCAACTCCAACTTTTGTCTCGGCAGGTTCAGAGTTGCACTGCCCGAATTAACAATCTGGAAGGAGGTTCACCACCTCCAGTTTTAAAACAAAACATTAAATCACTCCCTTCTGTACCTAAACAAAAGAATGTTCCATCTGGAACAAAATCTGGTAAACTTAAGGTGAGTAAATATCAAATACCAATCGTTTTTACTTCTGCACCTGGAGCTGGTGATAATGCTCCAGATGTAGCCTCCAGTTCAACACCTCAACAATCAACTGTGGCTTCTGTAGAGAAGTCCAGTGGACCCATCAAGAAAAGATGGGTTCACAAAAATAACTAATGATTTTTGTGTGTGTGTAGGGCGATCGAAAGAAGAATATCTGGTATCTGGACAGCGCTGCTGGCCGGACTATGACCGGATGTAAGCCCCTACTGGAAGAGTTCACTGTCCAAGATGGACCGACAGTGACGTTTGGTAACGATCAATCTGGAAAGACTGAAGGATATGGTGTGCTCAATAATGGACAAGTCGAATTCAAAAGAGTTGCATTTGTGAATGGTTTGAAATATAACTTGATCAGTGTAAGCCAACTTTGCGATGATGGCTTCAGAGTATTGTTCGATATTGCTCAAGGCACCATATTTAACAAGGATTGGAAAGTGGTGATGATTGCACCAAGAAAAGGGAATGTGTACATCATGGATATGGAACCAGCTCCAAAAGAGCAATGTTTCTATACCAAAGCTGATGAGGACACCAACTGGCTATGGCATAAAAGGTTATCCCACCTTAATTTCAAGAACATTAACAAGTTGTCTCGCAAACAACTGGTTGATGGGATACCCCAGATTTCCTTCAATAAGGAAAAGCCATGTCCAGGGTGTGAGATGGGCAAGCAGAAGAGAGCCAGTTTCAAAACTAGGCAAAATTTTAGCATCACTGAACCTCTTCACATGCTTCATATGGATCTTTTTGGTCCAGTGAATGTTCAAACTAGAGCTGGAAAGAAATACACTCTAGTTGTGGTTGATGAATTCACCAGATATTGCTGGGTGGTATTCATCAGATCCAAAAGTGATGCACCTGCTGAAATCATCTCCCTTATCAAAAGAATTGAGCTCAAGTACACTCGAAAAGTTTGTCAGTTGCGAAGTGATAATGGTACTGAATTCCAAAATAAGGTACTTGAAACATTTTGCACTGACACTGGCATTTCTCAAAACTTCTCATCAGTTCACTCTCCAGAGCAAAATGGAGTTGTGGAAAGAAAGAATCGTACACTGATAGAAGCGGCCAGAAGCATGCTATCTGAATCTGGTCTTCCCACCAGTTTTTGGGCTGAGGCAGTTGCAACTGCTTGTCACACCCAAAACCGGTCAGTCTACATCAAGAGACATAAGAAGACTGCCTACGAAGTACTCAGGAATCGTAAACCAAATATTGGATACTTTCATGTATTTGGTTGTCCAGTTTATATACTGAACGATTCCAGTCAGCTTGGAAAGTTTGATGCAAAAGCTGATGAAGGGGTATTTTTAGGCTATTCAGATATTCGAAAGGCCTTTAGAGTTTATAATTATAGACTCCAAAAGGTGCATGAGACAATTCATGTCACATTCGATGAATCAACTGAAGCAATCAACAAGAGACCAAGCCTTGATATTTCTCCAGTCATTCCAATCAACTTTGGTGAAACTGACCAAGTTCATCGGTCAGTTGTTTCACCAGAAGATGCTTCCAGTTACAACAAACTGGAACCAGTCAAGAAGAAGAAAAGCACCAGTGACACATCATTTTATCCCTCCATCAATTTTAACTTACCACAAGAATTGGTGATTGGATCAGATGTACGTGCCACTCCAATATCAGCACCAGTTCAAGCCCCTACTTCTCCAGTTACTCATGAAATACCTTCAACTGAGGAATTTCATGATGCCAATCGAGACCTCATTGACTCTGATGAGGATGTAGAAGCTGTTTGGACTGATCCTTCTCCAGATGCTGCTGCAACTGAAGAAGATCGCCAGGTACCTTGCACTGATATTGTAGTTCACCAGCCTAGTCAATACACTAGATGGACTAAAGCCCACCCAATTGAACAAATTGTGGGTAATCCAACTAGTGGGGTTCAGACTAGAAGAGCCACCAGTGAGCAATGCTTAAACGTCACCTTCTTATCTTTAATTGAACCAAAGAAGATTGACGAGGCTATGGCAGACCCAAGCTGGGTGGAAGCTATGCAAGAAGAGCTCCTCCAGTTTGAAAGGAACAATGTTTGGGAGCTTGTTCCTTGTCCACCAGGGTTAAAGAAAGAACCTATTGGTACCAGATGGGTCTACCGAAACAAAATGGATGAAGATGGCCATGTTGTAAGAAACAAGGCCAGATTAGTTGCCCAGGGTTATTGTCAAGCAGAGGGCGTTGACTTTGATGAGACTTTTGCTCCAGTTGCAAGACTTGAAGCCATAAGAATTTTCTTGGCTTATGCAGCCCATCTGCAGTTCAAGGTCTTCCAGATGGATGTCAAAAGTGCGTTCCTTAATGGAACATTGGAAGAAGAAGTTTATGTTAAGCAGACTCCAGGTTTCATCGATGAGAAGCATCCTCATTGGGTTTATAGACTGAACAAAGCATTGTATGGTCTAAGACAAGCCCCAAGAGCCTGGTATGATACTTTAACTAAACATCTTCTCAAAAATGGCTTTCAAAGAGGTGCAATAGATAATACCTTGTTTATCTTGAAAGAAAGAGGTAATATCTTATTGGTACAAATTTATGTTGATGACATTATTTTTGGTTCAACTGATGATGCAATGTGTAAAAAGTTTTCTAAAATCATGTCATCTGAATATGAGATGAGTTTAATGGGTGAATTAACATTTTTCTTAGGTCTTCAGATTAAGCAAACTGAAAATGGAATTTTCATAAACCAAGGAAAATATGTCAGAGATTTGTTAAGAAAATACAAATATGATTCAATCCCATCGAAAAACACACCTATTGCAGCACCATTGAATTTGGACTCTGACCCAACTGGCAAACCAGTTAACATAACTGACTATAGAGGTATGGTTGGTTCACTGATGTACTTAACTGCCAGTCGACCAGATATAATGTTTGCAACATGTTTATGTGCCAGGTTTCAGGCTAACCCTAAAGAATCACATTTGCACGCTGTAAAGCGTATCTTTAGATACCTGAAAGGGTGTCCTAATCTTGGTCTTTGGTACCCCAAAGGCTCAGGATTAGATCTAATGGGTTATTCAGATTCTGATCATGCAGGTTGTAAGATTGATAGAAAATCCACAACTGGTGGTTGTCATTTCCTTGGAGGAAAACTGGTGAGTTGGACCAGCAAGAAGCAGACTTCAGTCTCTATGTCCACTGCAGAGGCAGAGTACATTTCTGCGGCCAGTTGTTGTGCCCAGATTCTCTGGATCAAAAACCAGTTACTAGATTATGGTCAGAAGTACACCAAGACCCCAATCTTTTGTGACAACACCAGTGCAATTGCTATCTCTCACAATCCAGTGATGCACTCAAAAACAAAGCATATTGACATCAGGTATCATTTTATTCGTGATCATGTTATGAAAGGTGATATTGAAATTCATTTCATCCCCACTGACAAACAGTTAGCTGATGTTTTTACTAAACCTCTCGATGAGAAAACTTTTAAACATCTCATCAGCATTTACTCTCTTCATTTACCTCCAATCATAAACATTGCTTCATTCTTCTCTTATCTTGACCCTTATTACCCTTATTTACTCCAATACTCCTCATTTACTCTCTTTTTCATTCTCTTCATTTACTCTCTTCATTTACTTCCAATCATAAACATTGCCTCATTCTTCTCTTTGCTTCATCATTACCCTTATTTACTCCAAAACTCATTTACTTTCTTTTTCATTCTATTCATTTACTCTCTTCATTTACTTCCAATATACATTGCTTCATTCTTCTCATTTACTCTCTTCATTTACTCTCTTCATTTACCCTTATTTACTCCAAAACTCATTTACTTTCTTTTTCATTCTATTCATTTACTCTCTTCATTTACTTCTCATTTACATTGCTTCATTCTCTCTTCATTTACTCTCTTCATTTACTCTCTTCATTTACTTCTTCATTTCCTTATAAATACCTCTTATTTACTCCTCATTTACTCTCTTATTTACCCTTCATTTACTCTCTTCATTTACTCTCTTCATTTACTCTCTTCATTTACTCTCTTCATTTACTCTCTTCATTTACTCTCTTCATTTACTTCATTTACTTCATTTTTCATTTACTCCCAATCATTCATTCTCTCTCATTCTCTCTTCTTGGGACTCTTCATACCCTTATTTACTCCGAAACTCATTTACTCTCTTTTCATTATCTTCATTTACTCTCTTCATTTACTCTCTTCATTGAATCCCCTTATAAATACCCTTATTTACTTCATAACTCATTTACTCTCTTTTCA
The DNA here is from genome assembly GCA_034093135.1 of Erigeron breviscapus. Classification (NCBI taxonomy): domain Eukaryota; kingdom Viridiplantae; phylum Streptophyta; class Magnoliopsida; order Asterales; family Asteraceae; genus Erigeron; species Erigeron breviscapus. The sequence continues at coordinate 5,795,002 of CM067175.1, forward strand.
TTCTCTTCATTTACTCTCTTCATTTATTTCCAATCATAAACATTGCTTCATTTTTCCTTATTTACTCCTTCATTTACTCTCTTCATTTACTCTCTTCATTTACTCTCTTCATTTACTCTCTTCATTTACTCTCTTCATTTACTCTCTTCATTTACTTCTTATCTCTTCATTACCTCTTCATTTACTCTCTTCATTTACTTTCTTTTTCATCCTCTTCATTTACTCTCTTCATTTACTTCTTCATTTACTCTTTCTTTCCTTATAAATACCCTTATTTACTCCAAAACTCATTTACTTCTTCTTTCCTCTTCATTTACTCTCTTCATTTACTCTCTTCATTTACTCTCTCATTTACTTTCTTTTTCATTCTCTTCATTTACTCTCTTCATTGAATCCCCTTATAAATACCCTTATTTACTTCATAACTCATTTACTTTCTTTTTCATTCTCTTCATTTACTCTCTTCATTTACTTCCAATCATAAATTTCAATTTCATTCATGGCACCTAAATCATCCCGCTCAAGAGATGTAAATCTCTTGACTGCTCCTTACAATCCCTCACCAGATGTCTCCCAGGCACCTGGTGCTCCTTATAGCGCAGCCCTAAAATTAAACCCAAACAATCCTTTGGCTAGCCTACAAGGCTCTCAAGGGTCTAGAACCCTTATTGGAAGAATCACATTTGCACGCTGTAAAGCGTATCTTTAGATACCTGAAAGGGTGTCCTAATCTTGGTCTTTGGTACCCCAAAGGCTCAGGATTAGATCTAATGGGTTATTCAGATTCTGATCATGCAGGTTGTAAGATTGATAGAAAATCCACAACTGGTGGTTGTCATTTCCTTGGAGGAAAACTGGTGAGTTGGACCAGCAAGAAGCAGACTTCAGTCTCTATGTCCACTGCAGAGGCAGAGTACATTTCTGCGGCCAGTTGTTGTGCCCAGATTCTCTGGATCAAAAACCAGTTACTAGATTATGGTCAGAAGTACACCAAGACCCCAATCTTTTGTGACAACACCAGTGCAATTGCTATCTCTCACAATCCAGTGATGCACTCAAAAACAAAGCATATTGACATCAGGTATCATTTTATTCGTGATCATGTTATGAAAGGTGATATTGAAATTCATTTCATCCCCACTGACAAACAGTTAGCTGATGTTTTTACTAAACCTCTCGATGAGAAAACTTTTAAACATCTCATCAGCGAACTGGGAATGCTAAACCCTTAACTGGAGCTTTCTTTGTTATTGAACGCGTCAGTGACACTGATGAAGTTCTCCAGTTGAGGAGGTCCAGATTATCTTTGCTCGCCAGGCTATCGAACGCCTTTGTGATACTATCTTGGCACTAATTGATATCTGGATCATCATTTTAGGGGGAAAGACTCAAAATAATTTTCTGACTAAAATTCGTTTTTGTTTGAAAATGCAACTGGAGAACTCTTCAGTTGGAACTGGAACTGGATTGATCCTCCAGTTACCAGGTTCAGTCTTTGTCTAATTTTCATAACGTTACAAATACTTGGTCAATTTATGTGACACGTGATGATACTCGAGTGTTTTTAAACTACTTGATATCGTGATCTGACGTGTTGAAACCATTTTTAGTACTTGACAACTGTTTGTGTTGGGAAAACAAAAAGTGTGTGGGGTTATGGGTAAAGTAAGCCGTCGTAGCATTTAATGCTGACATGGTAACATTTAATGCTTACATGGAAAATTATATTTTATTTTCAAAATATCTTCGAAAATATTTGGTTTAATAAAATATGATTTGTGGGTTTACATTGGGATCTTGAATCCCCTTATAAATACCCTTATTTACTTCATAACACATTTACTTTCTTTTTCATTCTCTTCATTTACTCTCTTCATTTACTTCCATTTACTCTTTCATTTACTTCTCATTTACTTTCTTTTTCATTCTCTTCATTTACTCTCTTCATTTACTTCCAATCATAAATTTCAATTTCATTCTATGGCACCTAAATCATCCCGCTCAAGAGATGTAAATCTCTTGACTGCTCCTTACAATCCCTCACCAGATGTCTCCCAGGCACCTGGTGCTCCTTATAGCGCAGCCCTAAAATTAAACCCAAACAATCCTTTGGCTAGCCTACAAGGCTCTCAAGGGTCTAGAACCCTTATTGGAAGAATCAGAAAATTTTTAAAGGATTCTCCAATAGGACCCTTATTCACCAGGAACCCACGCAAGATGTATCATGATTACTTGTGTGAGTTCTGGTTCTCTGCCACACTTTCTTCCGATTGTTCCTCCATCAGTTTCACTTTAAAGGATGGAACAATCAAATGTACTCTGGATGTAGAAGTGTTGAGGGATGCTCTTCGCCTCAATTACTGGAGAGAGGGTGAGTCTCCAGTTGTCCTAGCCTCAAATATCAATTTTCGTCAAGTACTCCTTGAGATGGGTCATAAGGAGTGCTTGGACAGTGATGGTGTTTTAAAGACCAAGGGGGCGATGACCATGAAGGGCCTTACACCTTCATGGAGGTATTTCTTTGTACATTTGGTTGAAAGTCTGGGTGGTAGTTCAGGTGGTCTTGACCAGATCAACTCTTCACAAGCTGAAATGGCTTATTGTTTGTGGAAGGGGTTGAGGGTGGATTTTGCTGACATATTGTATAGGAGTCTTGTGCAAAAGCTGAAAGGCTCAAGGGGTGTTTGTATCCCCTTTTCCAGATTTCTTTCTTTATGTTTCAGGCAGATTCTGGGTGAAGAAGAGTATAGAAATACAGACTCTTCATTCACAAGGCCAGATGTTTTGAGGAATCTAGACTCACTAGTGTCTGAAGCTGGTGAGGTTGAAATTCCTGAGCAGATGCTGCTGGCATTTGCTAAAACTGGTGCACCTTTGGAAAGTGAACCAGAAAGACAACTGGGCGGGCCTCAAAATAATGAGGGACCCTCCAGTTCGTCTCCAGTTGTGGTTGAGGATAGAACAACCATAACTCAAGCCGTTCCTATCACGTCTATCCCTGGTGAAGATGTTCCGGCATCTGATCCTTCAACTGATGAAACCATCCAGGTAACTGGAACTGGTCATCAGGAGCCTGAACATGATGTTCAGCCATCCCTATCATTTATGGATCTAGGCATAAATGAGGATGAGTTTCATCTTGAATCTTCGGATTCAGAAGAAACACAAGCTGATCAAGAAATGGTTGATGCATCTGTACATGCTCAACTCCCTTCTTTCTTTGATCAACCCCTAGAACACCAAGTTTCAGTTTCCCATCAAGATACTCCTACAAATATTTCCCCACAAAGAACTCAATCACCACCACCGTCGCCGTTGGTCATACCTGAGCATTCTCAGCCTGACCAACACATTGTTTCTCCTCAGCCTTCTTTTTCACCCCCTATATTTCCTTCTTCTACTGGAACAACTGGAGAGGCTCCCTTTGTTTTGCCTCCTTCAGTTGAACTGGTGCATCCTGCTACTGGTCCAGTGACAACTGCTCCTTTGTCACTGGAAGCTCAATTTGTCTCTTTCTCAACCGATATCCAAAACCTGATCAAACGGGTGGAGGGTGTTCATAAGACAATAGAGCAAAATGCCAAGTCTATTTCCAGATTCAACAAGGAAACAATTATAAATTCAAAGGTTGTTGATCTGGGAATCAATAAGTTTGCTGCAAATGAAGACTTGGTATTTAGAAAGTTGAATGAGTTAGTCTCAAGCTGTAACAATTTGTCCACATCTTTGAAGGAAGCTTTTGACTTAACCCATTCAAATGTCAATACATCTATCTCCAACCTCTTAAGCAACACTGTTCGATCATCAGAGGTGGATCTTAAGGAGATAGAAAGGCAGGTCAAGGAGTTGCTTGATAGACCTGGCCTTAATGTAGTTGATATTGGTCAGCAGGTGGCCACTTCTGTTGGCCAGATGATTGATGAGAAACTGGCCAGTCGAGAAGATGCATTGGTCAAGAAGGTTATGGCTGAATTTGCCAAGCTCCCACCTCCTAAGATTAATCTGGAGCCTCTGGCACTTGAAGTTAGCCAGTTAAGGGGTGCAGTGAATGCAGTGAACACTCAGTTGGCCTCCCACACTTCATCTATCAATAAATTGGCAACTGAAGTGGAGAACTTAAAGAGGAAAGATGATGCAGTAAAGGAACAGGTGGTTAAGGGCTTAAATGAAGACTCACAATTATTGAAAGACTTGAAGACTGGACAAGACCAAACTGCAGCAAATGTATTGTCCCAGTCTCAAGAGATTAGCCACTTGTGGAGATCCTTTAGGATGATTTGCACTGTGTTCAGAGAGTGCAAGGATATGCAATCGTGGCAGCCTCTAGCCCGTTTGCCCTCTAGCAATGAAGACTTGGTATTTAGAAAGTTGAATGAGTTAGTCTCAAGCTGTAACAGTTTGTCCACATCTTTGAAGGAAGCTTTTGACTTAACCCATTCAAATGTCAATACATCTATCTCCAACCTCTTAAGCAACACTGTTCGATCATCAGAGGTGGATCTTAAGGAGATAGAAAGGCAGGTCAAGGAGTTGCTTGATAGACCTGGCCTTAATGTAGTTGATATTGGTCAGCAGGTGGCCACTTCTGTTGGCCAGATGATTGATGAGAAACTGGCCAGTCGAGAAGATGCATTGGTCAAGAAGGTTATGGCTGAATTTGCCAAGCTCCCACCTCCTAAGATTAATCTGGAGCCTCTGGCACTTGAAGTTAGCCAGTTAAGGGGTGCAGTGAATGCAGTGAACACTCAGTTGGCCTCCCACACTTCATCTATCAATAAATTGGCAACTGAAGTGGAGAACTTAAAGAGGAAAGATGATGCAGTAAAGGAACAGGTGGTTAAGGGCTTAAATGAAGACTCACAATTATTGAAAGACTTGAAGACTGGACAAGACCAAACTGCAGCAAATGTATTGTCCCAGTCTCAAGAGATTAGCCACTTGTGGAGATCCTTTAGGATGATTTGCACTGTGTTCAGAGAGTGCAAGGATATGCAATCGTGGCAGCCTCTAGCCCGTTTGCCCTCTAGCAATGAAGACTTGGTATTTAGAAAGTTGAATGAGTTAGTCTCAAGCTGTAACAGTTTGTCCACATCTTTGAAGGAAGCTTTTGACTTAACCCATTCAAATGTCAATACATCTATCTCCAACCTCTTAAGCAACACTGTTCGATCATCAGAGGTGGATCTTAAGGAGATAGAAAGGCAGGTCAAGGAGTTGCTTGATAGACCTGGCCTTAATGTAGTTGATATTGGTCAGCAGGTGGCCACTTCTGTTGGCCAGATGATTGATGAGAAACTGGCCAGTCGAGAAGATGCATTGGTCAAGAAGGTTATGGCTGAATTTGCCAAGCTCCCACCTCCTAAGATTAATCTGGAGCCTCTGGCACTTGAAGTTAGCCAGTTAAGGGGTGCAGTGAATGCAGTGAACACTCAGTTGGCCTCCCACACTTCATCTATCAATAAATTGGCAACTGAAGTGGAGAACTTAAAGAGGAAAGATGATGCAGTAAAGGAACAGGTGGTTAAGGGCTTAAATGAAGACTCACAATTATTGAAAGACTTGAAGACTGGACAAGACCAAACTGCAGCAAATGTATTGTCCCAGTCTCAAGAGATTAGCCACTTGTGGAGATCCTTTAGGATGATTTGCACTGTGTTCAGAGAGTGCAAGGATATGCAATCGTGGCAGCCTCTAGCCCGTTTGCCCTCTAGCAATGAAGACTTGGTATTTAGAAAGTTGAATGAGTTAGTCTCAAGCTGTAACAGTTTGTCCACATCTTTGAAGGAAGCTTTTGACTTAACCCATTCAAATGTCAATACATCTATCTCCAACCTCTTAAGCAACACTGTTCGATCATCAGAGGTGGATCTTAAGGAGATAGAAAGGCAGGTCAAGGAGTTGCTTGATAGACCTGGCCTTAATGTAGTTGATATTGGTCAGCAGGTGGCCACTTCTGTTGGCCAGATGATTGATGAGAGACTGAATGTTGATCCTGAAGACAAACAGCCCATCTCTACAGTTGCCAAAAGAAGAAGAACTGGCGAAGGGCCATCAGTTTAAGTTCTTTCTTCATTTTTATCTTCTTGTAATTTGTTGTACATTCTGTTGTAACTTGTGTAAATTTCACTCCTTGTATAAAAGAAGTTACCAGTTTGTAACCACAAGGTAGATAAAAGATTAAAATCTAACAAACACAAAAGAAAAACCTAAGGCATTTGTTGATCTATAAAAATGCCCTAGATATCTTAGATAGATTTAAATCAAACAAGTCTCTATAGTTTACACTTGTATAGATACAAAAACTAGAAAAGACTTAGACTATATTTCTAGACAAATAGGGGGAATTTGTTAGGTCCAGTTCACCTGGAACTGGCCAGTCACCAGTTTCCACTGACCAGTTCACCAGTTGCATCTGGTGACCAGTAAACTGGTGACCAAGAAGATTTGTCGAGAAATATATTGAAGTCCAGTTGCACCGTACAGTTAACGCAACTGAAGACTTCCTCCAGTTTCAGAAGATGTTAGTAGGCAGCTAGCAAGGCTTGGAGATGCCATCAAGGAGAGAAAGAAACAAATGAGGGTGAATCAAGCAAAGGATAGAAATACCTTAGCCCCAACTCTTCTTGATATTAGTGATGGTCGTCTTCTGGGCATGACACTTGCAGAGTATGCCAAGGTCAAGGCTGATCCCAGAATTATTAATGCATTGAAAGAACAACTGGAGATTGAGCTTGACAAACATTATAGGGAGGATGAGGCTGAGTATGATGCCAGGTGTTTGAATATCACAGTGGAGAAGGCCAAAGAAGTTAGAACTGAAGGAATTCTCAAGAGAGCTGAACATGTCAAGAAGGTGGTCAAACAGGTGATGAATCCACCTAAGTCCAAAGGTAAACCTAAGATGTTGCCAAGAGATGCTGACCTTAGGACCTGGGTGGATACAACTGAACCATCAAGTGAAGATATCAAAGCTGCAGTGCATAGTATGAGCACTGGCCAGATCAAACTGGCCAATGAATCTGAAGCTAGAGAGTATTTATCTGAAGTGCAGCAGCGGAGATATCACCCTGGTAAGATTATTGATATGAAAGTGTTTATCAAACCAGGTACCAAACATTTCACTGTTGGGGTTCAACATCTGGATGGACCCTTAAGGCAAACTGAGAATCCTGATGTACTTTCTTATGGTTACACTGAACTGGTGGAAATGGCAAAGCTGTTAGAGGCCAAGCAACAAAGAAACAAGGTTGAAAGAGGATGGATGTTTGTGCTTCAAAGTCTGCTCAAGTTTAAAGAAAATATTGAAGAGAGACTGAATGTTGATCCTGAAGACAAACAGCCCATCTCTACAGTTGCCAAAAGAAGAAGAACTGGCGAAGGGCCATCAGTTTAAGTTCTTTCTTCATTTTTATCTTCTTGTAATTTGTTGTACATTCTGTTGTAACTTGTGTAAATTTCACTCCTTGTATAAAAGAAGTTACCAGTTTGTAACCACAAGGTAGATAAAAGATTAAAATCTAACAAACACAAAAGAAAAACCTAAGGCATTTGTTGATCTATAAAAATGCCCTAGATATCTTAGATAGATTTAAATCAAACAAGTCTCTATAGTTTACACTTGTATAGATACAAAAACTAGAAAAGACTTAGACTATATTTCTAGACAAATAGGGGGAATTTGTTAGGTCCAGTTCACCTGGAACTGGCCAGTCACCAGTTTCCACTGACCAGTTCACCAGTTGCATCTGGTGACCAGTAAACTGGTGACCAAGAAGATTTGTCGAGAAATATATTGAAGTCCAGTTGCACCGTACAGTTAACGCAACTGAAGACTTCCTCCAGTTGAGAACTGACCAAGTTGAAGAAACATTCCAGTTGAAGTCGAAGACAACAAATGAAAGAAAGAGAATGACAATGGCAGCGAAGCCCAGTTGACATTCTAGTCAGTTACAAACTGGAGACCTTCAGTGGAAAGCCCTTACAAAGCTTTACACTGATTACGAGGAATTGACTTGTATACTTTATGTACCTTTACCCGGATAATAAGCCTTATCTTATTATTTAAGTATTAAAAGGTACATAAAGGTGGTTGTGTAAAGTCACTGTAACATGCGACTTTACAACACTTTTTAAGGAATTAAATGCTATTCCTTAAATGCTTCCAACCACATTTGTACGGCTAAAGTTAACATCCATATGTTAACTTTGCCTATAAATACAAGTCATTGCACAACCAAGAAACAGAAGTTATTCAACAAGTATTTGTGCTCTCAAAGTTATTTCACACACAAACGAATAACTTCTTACTTTGCAAACCTGCAATATTCTTGGTGAACTTGTGCAATATTCTCTCAATCGCTAAAAGGAACATTTCACTACTTTAAGTGTTTCGATTGTAGAAGAGAAATTCCGAGTATAGATCAATTGTATTTCATAGGTTGTTAGGATATTTACATTCGTGTATTATCTTGGTTCCGCATCAACCTGGTAATTGGACAGATTGAAGTGCGTGTTTGAGGTGATTTTTGTCTCCTTGTAAATGTGTCCCTCTCATTTGTCTGTATTAGTTGACGTGCACGTTTGAGGTTACCAGTCTTTCAAAATGGTTTTCACTGGTACTTTACTGGAGTGTCCCTCCAGTGTACCATCAGTGCATACTTCACTGGACTAATCCACCAGTGATACTGGAGTGTCCCTCCAGTGTACCATCAGTGCATACTTCACTGGACTAATCCACCAGTGATACTGGAGTGTCCCTCCAGTGTACCATCAGTGCATACTTCACTGGACTAATCCACCAGTGATACTGGAGTGTCCCTCCAGTGTACCATCAGTGCATACTTCACTGGACTAATCCACCAGTGATACTGGAGTGTCCCTCCAGTGTACCATCAGTGCATACTTCACTGGACTAATCCACCAGTGATACTGGAGTGTCCCTCCAGTGTACCATCAGTGCATACTTCACTGGACTAATCCACCAGTGATACTGGAGTGTCCCTCCAGTGTACCATCAGTGCATACTTCACTGGACTAATCCACCAGTGATACTGGAGTGTCCCTCCAGTGTACCATCAGTGCATACTTCACTGGACTAATCCACCAGTGATACTGGAGTGTCCCTCCAGTGTACCATCAGTGCATACTTCACTGGACTAATCCACCAGTGATACTGGAGTGTCCCTCCAGTGTACCATCAGTGCATACTTCACTGGACTAATCCACCAGTGATACTGGAGTGTCCAGTCAACCTCCAGATGCACTGAAATAAGTCATAATGTTTTTTTTAATACTTGGTCATTGTGCGTGCCACGTAAGCAAACTTTTTAAAGATATTTATCTTATAATCCTACGTGGCATGTAAATTTTTCAACGTAATGATGGTATTTTTACCTTGGGAAGTCAAAAAGAGCAACTTGATACTGAATTAGGTAGATATTCCTCAGTCCATGCTCTCCTTTCAAAGAGAAGAAGCTGAAGTGGCTCCAGGTAGAGGTCAAGTTGGTGAAGGACCCTCTGGTGACCAAGATGTACAGATAATAGAAGCTGTACAACCCATTAGACAAGTTGCTCCTGAAGGTTAAGGACCAGAAAATGTTGAACCTTCCAGACGACCTAGAACTAACAGGCGTCTGATGAGAGCTGGACTTCAGGTGAATCTTGAAAGACATCCTGGTGATGTAATGAATCTGGATGGGTCTCCGATTTTTGAACCTGAAGAGAATGTTGAGCAAGAAAATGTGGCCTAGATTATTGAGCAGGTTGTTGAGCAAGTCGAACAAGATGTTCAGACTGATGAACATGTATCTGGTGAGCAAGAGGCTCAAATCGACTTGAATGTAGAGGCTGGTGAACAAGTTAGTGAACAGGCTAGTGAATAGACTGGTGATCAGACAGTTGGGATGATGTAGATTCCCCAATGTCTGAAGGTTTTGATGTAAACATGAATTTCCTGGGTGATGAAGAAGAAAATATTGACACATCTGCTATTGCTTCAGTCACCCAACCAATTATATCTGCTGAAATGCCACCACCACCACCAGAATCAAATGAACCACCTCCACCACCACCACCACCACCACCACCACACACCTCCACCAGAATCTACCACCACCACCACCACCTTCAATTCCAAGAAATACTCAATGCTTCACTCCTGCAACCACTCAAACTTCACAATCTCAACCTCCACCACTTCAAACTCCAGTCAACGTAACTGAACCTCGTGCACTGGACTCAACAGTTGTAACATCTGAAGCTGCAACTGAAGAGGACTGGTCACAAGTACCTCTTATGACCAGATTGCCTTCCAATCTTGAACCTCCCAGTGGTCTCTCCACTTCATCTTCTGCCGAGGTCCGAGGCCTTTTAAGTAAGGTGGCGGACCTGGAGAGATCATTCCAGACTTCATCGTAGGTTATTTCAGACTTTAAATCTTTATTATCAAATAACCTTGCATCTGAGATGAATCTGTTTGCTGGGAATGAGAAGCTTGTTTTTGAGAAGCTTGATGAACTGGTACTGGCCACAAACAACAATACTGGAAATTTCAAAGTGGCAGTCCAGGGATTGGAGACAAGGCTGGTGAACTCTGTTCAGACTACAGTGAAAGGTGAACTTGTTCAACCACTGGCAGGTCTGAATGAAGAGGTTCAGAAGTTGGTTACCAGGATAAGTTCTCTGGAGAGTAGATCCACACTTGATCAGGATGCTGTTGTTAGCACGATAAGTGATGAATGTACAAAGAAGTTCAGAATCAGTATGCTGAAAGAGTTATCTGAATAAATTTCTGAGAGTGTTCTTCGAACTCTTCAAGATGGGCTGTTACCCCAAGTGGAGAGGTTGATGGAAGAAAAATTGCCAAAGCACTTGCCTAAAGAAGTTGAAACTGTTAAAAAGGAAGTGGAGGCACTTAAGAAAGTTGTGACTGATACAACTCCAGTGGGAGGAAGAACCTTTGGTGCACTAGACAGACATATACTAGAACAATTATGGAATGATCTCAAGTCCAGAACTGGTGATCATTCCAAGGGGGAAAAGTCGTCTGGTGACCAAAAATAAGTGACACTGAAGCATTTGGCACAAAGAGCATTTGGCACTGAAGCCACTATGCTGTCTGAAGAAGCTGCTGGTACTGAAGCCAGTGAGCCCCAGTTTGAGTCTTTCCCAGATATACCAACTACACTAAAGTCTGTTAAAGGAAAAGCAAAATTGGTATCTGGTGAAGAAGAACAAACTGCTGAAGAATCATCAGAGTATCCTACTGCTGATGATGAAACCTCCAAGAAGCTAGAACAAGAATGCATAATGACAGAGATCTTTAAGAGAAATCAAAAAGATGAACTGCTGGCCCATTAAAGGGAGATGGCAACTATGGGAACTCTGGACTCTTACAATGCTGGCAGGTTAGGCATAAATATTGATGTGTACAAAAAGATGAAGGAAGACCCTAGAGTTCATCAATGTCTGAATGCATTGAATGATGTTCATGTACGCTCCTTTTACGCCGAAGAAGAACAGGTTTATGATTCTATAATTTATGGCGTTAGTGTACCAGAACTCATCAGGCAGAGGAAGGAGGAACTGGTAATGCTCCAGAGGAAGATAAGGAAGAATACTAGTGCTCTGGAGTTAGAGTACAGAAAGAAACTGTCTGGCTTACCAAAACTGACTGCCAAACAGATCAAAGCTATTAAAGATACTGATGTAAGCAGATTCATTCCCCTGGACACTTCTCTGAAAATTAATCGTCAACAACTCCAGTCTGTTGTTGAGCAAAAGAGAGTGTCAAAGGAAACTGAAGCATTGATCCAGACAGCCAAATTGAAAGACAAGTATAATGAAATGTTAAATTTCAGGGCTGATGCTAGACGGATCACTGGTGCAGAAATCAAGCTTGCTGGTAATCATGAAGGTATGTCCAAGTTTGAAGTAAAGTTGACCAGGGAAGGTAACTTTACTGATGAAAGAAAGAGTACTTTAGTCCAAGCGTTTGGATGGAGTGAACTGAAAGAGATTGCTTTAACGTTCAGGGGGAAGACAAATGTGTCGACTGATGTTAAAGCATTTCTGAAGAGGATTGAGAAGGTATGGAGAAGAAAGCAACAGATGGAAGTTGCAATGGGCATGAAATCGCCAGAATCAGTACCATCTTCTCCATCACCAAAGAGAAAGGCTTCTGAAGATGCTCCAGGACAGACATCGAAGAGAAGGGCCTGACTCTTATCATTTACTTGTTGTAATTTATTGTTTGATGAAAATTGTAAACTATTTATCAGTTGATGTATGTAATATTAGTTGCAATTTTTGATTCATAAAAGTAAATGATCAGATTTAGTTTAAGTTAGAACTTAAAAGATGAAACTGAAAACACTCATGATCTATAAAGTGTTTTCCAGTAACTTATATTTTTTAGACTAAAATCAAAACTTGTGTTTTTCAAGCATACAAAATTGTATAGATTTAAGCTTGAAAACACTTGCATTATTTCTAAACAAATAGGGGGAATTTGTTAGGTCCAGATTTACTGGACTCGCTCCAGACTCGACTACTGGAGCCTTACTAAAGATCTGTCCAGAAACGTGTTCTACTGGACCTACTCCAGACTTGGAATCTGGAGTCCCTCTGAAGATTTGTCCAGAAATAATGGAAGACAAGTGAGCAAATACTTGTATAGGAAATCTGGAGTACTCTTCAGATTAGCTCACTGGACTTCACCCCAGTCCAGATCTACTCTACTGAAGACGTTCTCACTGAAGTCAAAGACTGAAGTCTGAAATAAAGAAGACTGACAAATGGCGGAGTCCACTGGAAGTCTTACCAGATCTGTACACTGGAGGATTGTCAGTGTTCTAGACCTTACAAGTCTGAACACTGATATCGAGTAATTAACTTTTGCCTTTACACACTTTCCAAAGAACAATCCACTTGTTCTTTCCCAAAGTTTATACGTGTGTAAAGGTGGTTGGTTAAAAGAATAAATTCATATTGATGTGACTTTATCCTTATACCTTATCCAATGCATTTAATGTTCTTGTCAAATCATTAAATGCATGCAACCATATTTGTACGGCATAAAATTCACTGGTGAATTTTGTTGCCTATAAATACAAAGTCATTTCCTTGAGAAAATTACTTTTAAGCATACATTTTGCATTAGGTGAAACACAATGTAATATTTTCAAGTGTATTTTATTTATGATGTTAAATAAAATACAAGGTTGTGCGGAATCAAGATAATACAAATAAGTATGTATCCTAACTACCTATGAATTACAAATGATCTATATTTTCCAAATAAACTCTTTGGATCGAGATACTTAAAGTTGTGAACCTGTTTAGATCGAGAGTATTTAGACAAATTCACCTTTAATGCTAAAAGTAATTTTCTCAAAGAAATGACTTTGTATTTATAGGCAAACAATTTCACAAGTGAAATCGTGACGTACAAATATGGTTGCATGCATTTAATGAACCGACAAGATCATTAAATGCATTGGTTAAGGTACAAGGATAAAGTCACATCAATATGACTTTATTCTTTTAACCAACCACCTTTACACACGTATAAACTTTGGTAAAGAACAAGTGGAATGTCCTTTGGAAAGTGTGTAAAGGCAAAAGTAAATTCCTCGATATCAATGTTCAGACTTGTAAGGTCTAGAACACTGACAATCCTCCAGTGTACAGATCTGGTAAGACTTCCAGTGGACTCCGCCATTTGTCAGTCTTCTTTATTCTGACTTCAGTCTTTGACTTCAGTGAGAACGTATTCAGTAGAGTAGATCTGGACTGGGGTGAAGTCTAGTGAGCTAATCTGGAATACTCCAGATTTCCTATACAAGTATTTGCTCACTGTTCTTCTTCATTATTTCTGAACAAATCCTTAGAGGGACTCCAGATTCCAAGTCTGGAGTAGGTCCAGTAATATACCATTTCTGGACAGATCTTCAGTAAGGCTCCAGTAGTCGAGTCTGGAGCGAGTCCAGTAAATCTGGACCTAACATATGATATCATCATTTTGATCTAATGGTTCTAATTAAAGCTTAAACTTAATCTAAAAGTCCAAACATCTCCATTTTGGAATTAGGTTTTCTCTTTTATATAAATTTAGAGATATTTAGGTTAATGAATAAATGAGAGAGTTAGTTTATAAAGATATAGTTGGAAAATCTTTTAAAGATATTTGGGTAGATGTGGCGTGTTGGTTGAAATGTATTGAAAGTTATTTTGGGTATTTTAAAGATAGAAAATAGAAAAAAGGGAATGGTAATTTGTTTTATAAAGGGATAAAAGTTAATAACCCGGTCAACGACCGGGTATAGATCTAGTATTTATTGGGTTAAATTTGTTATTTAAGAATTTGTGTTTTTTTCATTGCTTTATATAATACTATAAAAAAGAAAAAAAGGAAATTATCAAACATATACACTATATAAAAAATTACCACATATCAACACTAAAATCTTTACCACTTTTTTTTATTAGAGATTAGTAAAGATTACAATTCTTTTTATCAAACATATCATAAGCTATGAGTCTCATTGCTTTATATTATATATAATATAAAAAAGGAAAAACATTATCAACTTTTGAAATTTCTTTCATATGAACTTGTGAATTTTTTTATTGGAGATTAGTAATTAAAATGGACTTAAAAAAATTAATATATATATAACTAAGAAAACATATTATTTCATATCAATTCACCCAAACCACATGACCGACAAAATTCCCATATCAAACTATCAAGTTTTCCGTATACCATAATGTCACTTCAAAGCATTGAAAAATTCCCATATCAAACTATCAAGTTTTCCGTATACCATAATGTCACTTCAAAGCATTGAAAAATTCCCATATCAAACTATCAAGTTTTCCGTATACCATAATGTCACTTCAAAGCATTGAAAAATTCCCATATCAAACTATCAAGTTTTCCGTATACCATAATGTCACTTCAAAGCATTGAAAAATTCCCATATCAAACTATCAAGTTTTCCGTATACCATAATGTCACTTCAAAGCATTGAAAAATTCCCATATCAAACTATCAAGTTTTCCGTATACCATAATGTCACTTCAAAGCATTGAAAAATTCCCATATCAAACTATCAAGTTTTCCGTATACCATAATGTCACTTCAAAGCATTGAAAAATTCCCATATCAAACTATCAAGTTTTCCGTATACCATAATGTCACTTCAAAGCATTGAAAAATTCCCATATCAAACTATCAAGTTTTCCGTATACCATAATGTCACTTCAAAGCATTGAAAAATTCCCATATCAAACTATCAAGTTTTCCGTATACCATAATGTCACTTCAAAGCATTGAAAAATTCCCATATCAAACTATCAAGTTTTCCGTATACCATAATGTCACTTCAAAGCATTGAAAAATTCCCATATCAAACTATCAAGTTTTCCGTATACCATAATGTCACTTCAAAGCATTGAAAAATTCCCATATCAAACTATCAAGTTTTCCGTATACCATAATGTCACTTCAAAGCATTGAAAAATTCCCATATCAAACTATCAAGTTTTCCGTATACCATAATGTCACTTCAAAGCATTGAAAAATTCCCATATCAAACTATCAAGTTTTCCGTATACCATAATGTCACTTCAAAGCATTGAAAAATTCCCATATCAAACTATCAAGTTTTCCGTATACCATAATGTCACTTCAAAGCATTGAAAAATTCCCATATCAAACTATCAAGTTTTCCGTATACCATAATGTCACTTCAAAGCATTGAAAAATTCCCATATCAAACTATCAAGTTTTCCGTATACCATAATGTCACTTCAAAGCATTGAAAAATTCCCATATCAAACTATCAAGTTTTCCGTATACCATAATGTCACTTCAAAGCATTGAAAAATTCCCATATCAAACTATCAAGTTTTCCGTATACCATAATGTCACTTCAAAGCATTGAAAAATTCCCATATCAAACTATCAAGTTTTCCGTATACCATAATGTCACTTCAAAGCATTGAAAAATTCCCATATCAAACTATCAAGTTTTCCGTATACCATAATGTCACTTCAAAGCATTGAAAAATTCCCATATCAAACTATCAAGTTTTCCGTATACCATAATGTCACTTCAAAGCATTGAAAAATTCCCATATCAAACTATCAAGTTTTCCGTATACCATAATGTCACTTCAAAGCATTGAAAAATTCCCATATCAAACTATCAAGTTTTCCGTATACCATAATGTCACTTCAAAGCATTGAAAAATTCCCATATCAAACTATCAAGTTTTCCGTATACCATAATGTCACTTCAAAGCATTGAAAAATTCCCATATCAAACTATCAAGTTTTCCGTATACCATAATGTCACTTCAAAGCATTGAAAAATTCCCATATCAAACTATCAAGTTTTCCGTATACCATAATGTCACTTCAAAGCATTGAAAAATTCCCATATCAAACTATCAAGTTTTCCGTATACCATAATGTCACTTCAAAGCATTGAAAAATTCCCATATCAAACTATCAAGTTTTCCGTATACCATAATGTCACTTCAAAGCATTGAAAAATTCCCATATCAAACTATCAAGTTTTCCGTATACCATAATGTCACTTCAAAGCATTGAAAAATTCCCATATCAAACTATCAAGTTTTCCGTATACCATAATGTCACTTCAAAGCATTGAAAAATTCCCATATCAAACTATCAAGTTTTCCGTATACCATAATGTCACTTCAAAGCATTGAAAAATTCCCATATCAAACTATCAAGTTTTCCGTATACCATAATGTCACTTCAAAGCATTGAAAAATTCCCATATCAAACTATCAAGTTTTCCGTATACCATAATGTCACTTCAAAGCATTGAAAAATTCCCATATCAAACTATCAAGTTTTCCGTATACCATAATGTCACTTCAAAGCATTGAAAAATTCCCATATCAAACTATCAAGTTTTCCGTATACCATAATGTCACTTCAAAGCATTGAAAAATTCCCATATCAAACTATCAAGTTTTCCGTATACCATAATGTCACTTCAAAGCATTGAAAAATTCCCATATCAAACTATCAAGTTTTCCGTATACCATAATGTCACTTCAAAGCATTGAAAAATTCCCATATCAAACTATCAAGTTTTCCGTATACCATAATGTCACTTCAAAGCATTGAAAAATTCCCATATCAAACTATCAAGTTTTCCGTATACCATAATGTCACTTCAAAGCATTGAAAAATTCCCATATCAAACTATCAAGTTTTCCGTATACCATAATGTCACTTCAAAGCATTGAAAAATTCCCATATCAAACTATCAAGTTTTCCGTATACCATAATTATAAAGCTCTCATTTATCAAAATCATTGTGAGAGAAAAATATATCTATCGAATAATCATATATCACGCCCAAACCGTATGTTCAATCAATAATAACCAACCATCAATAAAATCAATATCACTTGGGCAGAGGCATATTTGATGAGTTTGGCTTGAGCCACTACTAAGACCCTTCTCGTCAAAATAATAATAATGATAATATGTCCCGAAGAAATGATAATAGAAGCACATGCTGTCAATCACGTGCAATAATAATAATAAAGGGGTCGTGCCATGGAGACGACCGATAATATAAAGTAGATTAGAGCACCCCTAGGCAGACCGGAGATGAGGGCGGCCACTTAGGCGGCCAGTCAACCCGCTGCCATCTTGGTGAGTGAGGGGACGAATCCTAGTTGTGCAACCCTCTAACTACAGGGCTCAATGAGTTAATAGTAGTGTACAGGGGACCACCGTTTGACAGTACTCAAGCTCATCATATAACATATAACACGTTGAACATACAATATAATTCCCATATCATTATCATTATTTCAAAGAATCATTTCATAAGAGAAAGTCATTTTAATTAATCATGCTTTTCACCCCGCAAGTAAAACATATAAAAGAGTTTGAAAGGGGGCTATGACTTACCTTGATATGCCGAGCATTATATCAACTTATCCAAAATGGGTACTTCCCATCTATAGCTTCCTTTGACCATATATTCCTTACGCTCCTCATTCGCATTTCAGAGCCAAGACCATTTCTACGCGAAACTAAGGCGAATAAGGTCCTATCTTGGGTTATCATATAGAAGTGCCATATTAAGTTATATTATCCTTATTCATCATTTGATGTGTAACCGATTTTAGCACGAATTAGCATTTGTGATATCAATTTATAGTTTGGTTAACGTAATTACTTATGTCCATTCCGCTTAGTTATCTTTTGTGTTACTTTGATTACGCTTATCTTTTAACTCACATACTTCTCAATATGTCGTATGATTACTCGGATTTATGAAATTGGTTTAAGTGTTATGGGCCATTACCAATTGGGTCAAAGTGTCATGGGCTTCTAAATGTTTTGGGTTTAAAATTAATTATTGGGCTTAACCTTATTTGGGTTATGTGCTTAGTGGGTTATATTGGTTATTGGGCCAGGTGGGCCTACTGATTTATAGTCCTTTTGGGTTCACTAATTGGGCCGGTTTAGCCCATTTTGGCCTTTAGTCCATTCCTTAGCCCATTACACAAGTTATTAGATTACTTACAAATTTTCTGTTTTTATACAACAGATTTATGAAATGTTGGCCACTAATTCGGGGTTAAAGCTAATTATTTGGACCCTCCTGATTTTTATACAACAACCTATATGTGTCCACTTATTTTGTGAATTTTGTCTTAATTTATTGTAAGTCCCAACTCAATAGATGGCACTACCTGAAGACACCTCAATGTCGATGGTGGAGTTACTTTGCAATATAAGCTCTGAACTGGAGACGACCAGTTACAGAGAGTATATACCAAGTTCTAGATAGATTACTTATTAAGTGACAATAAGTAAAGAACAATGCAATAAAGTAAAATACTCAAAGTAAATTGGTGAGACAATATGTAATTTTCAAGTGTAATTTATTTATTAACTTTAAATAAGTTACAAGGTTGTTGCGGAACCAAGATAATACAAAGTATGTAAATATCCTAACAACCTATGAACTACAATTGATCTACACTTGGAATTTCTCTAAACAATCGAAACACTTAAAGTTGTGAAATGTTCCTTTTTGTGATTGAGAGAATATTGCACAAGTTCACCAAGAATATTGCAGGTATGCAAAGTGTGAATTCTTTCGAAGTGTGTTCGAAGAAGTAATATTCTTGGTGTGCAATGACTTGTATTTATAGGCAAAGTTAACTTTGGGATGTTAACTTTGGCCGTACAAATGTGGTTGAGAGCATTTAAGGAATAACATTTAATTCCTTAAAATGCAGTGTAAAGTTGCAGTATAAAGCAACTTTATTCAACCAGCTTTATGTACCTTTTTGTACTTAAATAATAAGATAAATCTTATTATCCGGGTAAAAGCACATAAAGCACAAAAGTCAATTCCTCGTAATCAGTGTAAAG
This sequence comes from Erigeron breviscapus, assembly GCA_034093135.1. Classification (NCBI taxonomy): domain Eukaryota; kingdom Viridiplantae; phylum Streptophyta; class Magnoliopsida; order Asterales; family Asteraceae; genus Erigeron; species Erigeron breviscapus. Next base: position 5,814,446 of record CM067175.1, read on the forward strand.
CTTTGTAAGAGCTTTCCACTGACGGTCTCCAGTTTGTAACTGACTAGAATGTCAACTGGGCTTCGCTGCCATTGTCATTCTCTATCTTCCACTTGTTGTCTTCGACTTCAACTGAAAGGATTCTTCAACTGGTCAGTTCTCAACTGGAGGAAGTCTTCAGTTGCGTTGACTGTACGATGCAACTGGACTTCAATATATTTTTGGACAAATCTTCTGGGTCTCCAGTTTTACTGGGTCTCCAGGTGCAACTGGAGACTGGACAGTTTACCAGTAAACTGGTCCTAACAAATTCCCCCTATTTGTCTAGAAATATTGGCAAGTCTTTTTCAGTCCTTGTATCTGTACAAGTGTGAACTGGAGAGACTTGTTCGATTAAATCTATCTAAGTTTTCCAAGGCATTTTTATAGATCAATAAATGCCTTGGGTTTTTCTTTTAAGTTTGTTAGATCTAATCTATTATCTACCTTGTGGTTACAAACTGGTAACTTCATTTATACAAGGAAATGAAATTTATACAAGTTACGGAATGTAAATAAAATTACAAGTAGATACAATGAAAAGAGAACTTAATGAGATAGCCCTTTGCCAGTTTTTCTTCTCTTGGTCACTGAAGAGATAGGCTGAGAGTCTTCAGGATCAATATTCAACTTTAGCTCCAGATTTTCTTTATGTTGAATCTTGCCCTTTAAGAAGTTCACCCATGCTTTCTCAAACCTATTCTTTTGTGCCTTTGCATCCAAAACATTCACCATTTCAACCCATTCAGTGAACCCATGTTAGAAATATAAATGTAGTAGTTGATTTGTATCTCTTGTACTTACAATGTAAATATCTAAGTATGGAAGGGGGCATATTGTAATATGTGTATAAGTATATAAACCCCCTCCATAATGCAAAATGTAACCTTTCACCCATTTTAATGCAAACTAATCTTCCAGCCAAACACTCTTTCTCTCTCTACTTTCTCTCTCTTAAAACCTCCATTGTTACACACACTAACACACACATAAGCTCGAATTGATCACTTATCAATTGGTATCAGAGCACAATCAGAGTAACTAAACGATCCACAAGCTTAAAACAAGCTTAATTTGTGCTTATTTTCAGAATTTGGCTTATTTTCTGAAAGGTTCATTTGCCGAGATCACTGTTTGAGTGATTTCTGCAAATTAAGTGTGTTTTTGTTCGAATTTTGTTCATCGATCGATTCATAATCAGTATATCATCCTTCGTTATCGATTTCAGAAGTTAATTTCATCGTTTGAGTTGTTTTTGCTCGAGCTCGGCAAATCGCATGTTCGAGAGGGTTTGAATTCTGGTTGAAATTAGCATCTAATTTGTTCAAGGATTTGTGCGCATTGTTTTCCTGATCATTTTGATATAAAATACAAGCTTTAATTCGCAAAAATGAAGGAGAAATCGAAGATTTACAGTCTGTTCTGCAAATGAAGGTTTGGCTGAACGAAGAAGATAACCAGTATCCGACTATTTTGTCACGTAGTGATTACTCGTGTTTGCAGAGGTCGTTGGCTTGGTTTGATCTTACTTGTACTATTTGCAGAGCTCACTGCTCGGCAAATACGTATGTCAAGAAATTTGGTTAAGGCTTGATCTTACTTGTTCTATTTGCAGAGCTCTTTGCTCGGCAAATAGTTATTTCAATAAAATTTGTTAAGTATTGGTGCTAATTGTTCTATTTGCAGAGCTCTTTGCTCGGCAAATAGTTGTTCCAAGAATTTTTGATTTGAGACTGGTGCTACTTGTATTGTTTGCAGAGGTTTAAGCTCGGCAAACAAGTGTTTTTGGTTGGTGCAACTAAGTACAAGTTCTTTGTACTATTTGTAGAGATATTTGCTCGGCAATTAGTTGATTTGAATTCTTCAACCAAGTGACTTTCTTAGTTGTGCTGTTTGCAGAGGTCTAAGCTCGGCAAACAGTTGAAATTGATTATTGATCAAAGTTCTTGGGTTGCAACTTGGTTACTTACACCATTTGCAGAGGATTAAGCTCGGCACTTAGTTGTTTTTGAAATTCTCAAATCAAATTTTTTCAAGAAAATCAATTCAAAACCATTTTTCATCAATATTCTTCAAGTGGGAAGAAATTCAAAATTTTCAAATTTCTACTTGTTCTATTTACAGAGGTCTAAGTTCTGCATCTAGTTAAAATAGAAAATTTTTCAAATTTTTTTTGGAATTTATTTGAAATGGCTTCAAGGGAAGCTTTAGCACTTGTTTCTGAAGGAAGACCTCCTGTCCTGTTTAGAGGTTCTTATCCTCTATGGAAGAAAAGGTTTCTGAACTGGATAGACAGACATAAGAATGAAAAACTTTTAAGGAAATCATACAAAGATGGTCCTGAAATTCCAAAGAACCCTGTTAATGGAGAAGCTTTACCTGAAGAGAGTTGGAATACAGATCAGAAAAATAGAGTTGAGGCTGATCAAAGTGCAATTGCCTATCTTTACCAAGCACTTCCTGATGACATTTATTGCAATGTGGACTCCTATGAAACAGGAAAAGACATATGGGATGAAGTGGAGAAGCAGATGGAAGGATCTGATGTGTCAAACACCATAAGATTGTCGACTGTTCTGAACATGTATGAAACTTTCAAGCAATAGAAGGGTGAACCATTGAATGAAGTATACATCAGATTCTGTAATGTCATCAATGAGCTTAGAAAGAATGATGATAAGAGAACGAATATGGAACTGAACATCAAATTCATCAAAAATCTGGAAGAGGAATGGCAAGTTTATGGAACCCAACTCAACCAACAATCAGACTTTGGGAAACTCACCATTCACACCTTGTATGAAAAATTGAAGCTGAATGTTGAGGATGTTCAGAGGATCCAAAAGAAGAAAGAAGAAAGTTCTCATTCCGATCCATTAGCCTTGGTAGCTGAGAAGAAGACTTCAAAAGTGTCAAGACAAAGCTTTGTTGAGTATGACACTGATTCTGATACAAGTGAAATGAGTGATTGTGATCTTGATGAGAAACAAAAAGAGATGTACAAAGAACTCGCTTATTTCACAAAGGCTTTCAAGAAGAAATTATTCAAGAAGAAACCAATAAATAATCAGCTTAGGACTTCATCAGTCTCTTCGTATGCTAAAAATGCGAATACTCCTAAGTTCGATCAGAAGAAAGAAAAGAAGAAAGTTCTCATTCCGATCCATTAGCCTTGGTAGCTGAGAAGAAGACTTCAAAAGTGTCAAGACAAAGCTTTGTTGAGTATGACACTGATTCTGATACAAGTGAAATGAGTGATTGTGATCTTGATGAGAAACAAAAAGAGATGTACAAAGAACTCGCTTATTTCACAAAGGCTTTCAAGAAGAAACCAACAAATAATCAGCTTAGGACTTCATCAGTCTCTTCGTATGCTAAAAATGCGAATACTCCTAAGTTCGATCAGAAGAAAGATTTTGTTGGTGGTGAGAAGAAGTATGACAATCAGAAGAAGTTTGAGAAGAAGGTCATGGAGAAAAGGAATGAAGACAAGAAATGCTACAACTGTGGTCTTACTGGACATTTTGCCATCAATTGCACTAAACCTCGACAAAAGAACTCCGAGTACTATAAGTACAAACTTTTGCTAGCAAGACAAGAGGAAAGTGGAATTGCTCTTCTCGCTGAGGATGACAAGTGGTTACATCATTCTGATGAGGAGACAGACGAACTTGCAGCAAATGTGTGCTTCATGACGAAGATCAAGAAATCAAAGGAGTTGGATGATGTTGAGGAAAGTTCTTCAGAGGATGATCAGGTACTTACACTTCCCAAATCAGTGTTAAAACACTATATGGATATGAGTGAAACAGCAAAGGTATCGAACGCCTTTGTGTACTACCTTGTTTTCTCATTTCTAATATATATGCAAAACATTGTTTATGTGTAATAAATGTGTTTTTTAAATGTTAGTTTGTGTTGTTATTTTTCTGTGTTTAAATTGTATTTTCTGGTCAAAACTTTGGTCAGTTTGTCTTAACAGAAAAATAATAAATTACCAAGATGGCTATGTTCAAAGAAAGGAGATTCAATGAAGATGCAAGCCAATCAAGCACTTCATATACCATTTGCTTGTAAATTCCCAATAATAACGGAGATTTTGAGCCATCATCCGTTGAATAATGCTTTGACTGGAGGGGCAATTGTTCCCGAGAAGTATGTATTTGAGTTATGGGAATCAATTCAATATGTTAAAGGAAGTAAAAGGCATAGGACAACCGACTACTTCAAGTTTTCTCTTCAGTCAGAAGATGAAATCTTCAATTGTAAATTCAATCTGGCTGAGTTCAGAACTATCATTGGTTTTCCTGAACTTGAAGAATACGAAGAACTTCCATCAGTTGAAGAAATGTTGGCTGGAGTTCATTCGTTGGGTTATGAAGGAGAGTTGGCAACGATGAGAGATTTTAGAAGAATGAATGTAGCAACTCTCTGGCATACAATGTACAATATTCTAAGCACTTGTTTGATGCCATCACAGAAAGGGATTGATCTCATGACGAAGCATTCCTTATCAATGTACTATGCAGTCACTCACAATGTGTAGTGTGACTTTGCAAAGATAATATGGGATAAAATGATCCAAGTTGTCAAGGGAAAGGATAAACAAGAAAGAAAATATATTCCCTTTATCAGATTCTTCACACTGATTATCGAAGACGTTCTTGATAATGCAGAAGAAATTCCAAAGTTGGAAGACAACTTCAAGTGTGTAATTGCTATCTATAAATCCAACTTGAGAGGCACAGGAAGTGAAGCTGCTAGACCTTTTCCGATTCCACCATTCCTAATTAATCTGGTTCCTGCTCAGAGTCCTCATCTTAGGGCTTATCTCGAGTGGTTAGTCTCAGCAATGGGGTCTGAAAGCCGACAGACTCCTACCCAAGCTGAGCATAGGTCGCCAAGTGAGGGTCCTAGGTTATCTAAAAGAAAAAGAGGGGATAGTGGTGAGGGGACTTCTGGGCAGAGGAGAAGGAAATCGAAAAGAGTTATGTTTGAGCAAGATGTTGTAACACCTGAACCTGTTTCTTCACCTGTTTCTCAACCCACACCAAATATTACTTCGCAAACTTCACCATCCATTCAATCAACACAATCTACACCAACCATTTACTTTTCGCAATCTTCACCTTCACAATCTACACCTATACCATCCGTTGTTTCACCAAATCCACCAATTCTAACACCACCTCGTTTATCACCCGTACTTAATCCAACACCGCTTGCTTCAGCACTACCTAATGAACCAACTCCACCACCAGGTAGAAGACTTAAAATGGCTGCTAGAAGGTCACCAAAGAAATCAAAGAAGAAGAAATCCAAAAGAAAACATAAGTCTGTTGGATCTGAACATATTGGTGCCTCGACAGAGTTGGATGCTGAACAAGTAACTCAAGGAATTCATAATGTTGTATCTGAATTGGAAACTGAGCATGTTAGCACTGGAGATGATGTTGTGCTGGAGGAACAAGGCGGAATTGAGGGAGGAGTTGAAAATGTAAGAGAGGATGTGCGGTCCGGGTTAGGACAAGGGCATAAAGAAAATGTTGGCCCTCCGATAGTTCAAACCACAGAGTCTAGCCGGGTTGTTTACCCTAGGGTAGAAGTCGGGAACTGCCCATTCTCGCTTGCACCAAACTCTCCTAGCCATTCTGACTCCTCACAACAGGAGTTAGTCTCACAAACGCACGGGGATCAGCCACGCTCACCACACTCTCCTCATTTGGAGGATGAGAGTGTTGAAATAAGAGAGGATCAGCCCCACCTCTCGCCTTCATTTCGTGCACATGAGTCTAGATCTCCTAGGTACACGGATTCACAAGCTCAGTTGAGTACTAATGCCGGAACAAGCGGAGGGGGACCCACTTTGTGTGACCCTCAAGGACAGCTTGGAAATCCTACCTTAGCTAACATCACGCCAGCTTTAGCCACAGGTAACAGTTCTCAAACCGAGACTGAGGATAGTATGAACGCCGTAGTGACACTGCTGTTCCTCAGGATCAACCTGAGACTGTATTAACGGGCATTCTCAGTGACCCCGGTGTTGTGAGAGGTGTTGCCCAACAACAACTTGATTCGGGTTGCAAAGCCCATGAATCTGAAACTGCTGGTGAGGGTATAACCCGAGGATCCGCAGGAAATCCTGAATCAGCTTCGCTGAATTTAGGTCACATCACAAATGTGCAAACAACCCCCGGGTTGGCTACTCCACCTCCTACCCAAACACAAAGAACACAAACACCTATTCAAACATCATCAACCACAACAAATCTTCCAACCAAAGATCAAGCATGTGAAGTTTTACTTGGCATTCTACGTTCGGAAGGGGATTTGTTGACTATGACTGAAAGGGGTGTGTTGAATGCTCTTGAGGTAAGAGAAAGAGAAATGGCTAACGAACGAAGAGTCAAAGCTTTACAAGATCAAGTTGAAAAACAAAAGGCTGAATATGATGCAAAGCTTGTTGCATTTGAGCTAAGACTGTTAGCATTAGAATACTGCCAACCGGCCTCGGTTGCTTCTAGACGGGATGATTCTGATTCTGATGATCACCCCAAGGGGGAGAACCAAGGAGAGGGTCAAGCTAATATTGAAAATACTTCGGCAAGAGTTGATGTGAATGTTGAGGATGTAGTGATGCAAGAAAGATCAGAGGGTGGAAATCAAGATACTTTAGATGATGTGATTAAAAGAAGATTAGATGAAGTTTTTGGTGTTGATTCAGAAGTAGAAAGTGAAGAAGAATATGAGAATGTTGAGGTTAATGAAGAAGAAGGTTTTATAATTGAAGATGATATAGTTGAATATGCTGAAGGAGAAGCTGATATTGAGGCCATAAAAGATAATGTAATATTGGATGAGCCAGAGATAGTTGAAACTCCAGTGAACGTAGAAGCTGTAGAGGAACCAATGTTTAAAGAATTTGCAGATCTTGATTACTTTGAAACAGGTTCTTCAAGCAGAGTTGAAGTTGGAGAATCATCTGTTCATGCTAGCTCAGCTCCACAGCATTACAATTTCAATGAATTTAACAATTTTGATGATCTGAGAAAGACTCCAGAAGCTGCAGTTTAGAACTTTAAGAAATCAACTTACAAACAAGTTTTGAGAGAGGCAATCATATCCGAGGAAGTTCTTCCTGATTATTTTCCAACTGAGTTAACTGACGAACAACTAAAATTTATTAATCGGGGATACTTCTTGAGGGATAAAGAAAGAATGGTTGTTCTCGGCATCAAACCTAAAGAAGCAGCTAAGAAATCAAGATATCAGGAGGAAAGGGCATATCCTATATTTTGTGGAGCAACTAAAGTCACTAAAACCAAGAGACCAGAGTTAGACTCGATGTACAAGTTTAAGGAAGCAAGGCAAATAGAAGAATACACAGAGCTTCTTAAACATACAAAACAATACAATCCAAAGTTGCTGGAAGAACAAAGAAATCATAAGATATTGGTGCTGATAAGAGTGATATTGATTAAAAGAGTTACTATCTCAGTTCCATGTTTTCAAGTTAAAAGAGATAATAACAAGATCTACAGATTTACAGAAGCCCAATTCAAACTTTTGCCAGTTGATGACATTATCTTCCTCTACAACCATTTCCTGAATGCAATGCAAAGATACCGTGAAGATGTAATTGCTTTTGATGCTGTAAAAGATACATGTCAAGTTGTATTCAATATGCTTCACTGGAAGATTTTCAAATAGGGTTTGAAGTTGTGAAGAGGAAGATAAATGTTCCATATCCAGATCAGAGTCTTTACACTGAAGACATTGAAAAACTCAGTATTGGTCATGTCATCGAAGAACCATCTTTTGGGGTTGTCTTTTTAAATAGCCGAAAGAAGAAGATTTTCATTCGCATGGATGAACTTGCTTCTTATTCTGATGGAACATTGGAGTTTTGTAAAAATGTGTTGCTGTGCTTAAAAGAAGATGAGCAAGATGAAAAGAAAAAGGAAGTGTTTGATAAAGTAATATCCAAGATCAATCAAAGGCTTGAGTACCGAGACAGCATTCGAATGATGAGAGAAGCAAAGAATGTTCAGAAGTCAAAGTATGTTGTTCGTCGAAAAGGAGGTTGCTGGATCAAGTACGAGCCTAGTCATCTACCAGGGCCATATAACATTCCTCCAAGAAACTTTGAAGCTAATATGATTGTTTCTGGTGACAGACCCGAAGGAGAAAATTGGTTCTGGCATCCAAACAAAGACAGACCGAATACAAGAGTTTGAAGATGGATAAAGACTGGATATTTTTCACAAATCACTACTAAGGGGGAGAACCAAGGAGAGGGTCAAGCTAATATTGAAAATACTTCGGCAAGAGTTGATGTGAATGTTGAGGATGTAGTGATGCAAGAAAGATCAGAGGGTGGAAATCAAGATATCTGGAGGAAAGGGCATATCCTATATTTTGTGGAGCAACTAAAGTCACTAAAACCAAGAGACCAGAGTTAGACTCGATGTACAAGTTTAAGGAAGCAAGGCAAATAGAAGAATACACAGAGCTTCTTAAACATACAAAACAATACAATCCAAAGTTGCTGGAAGAACAAAGAAATCATAAGATATTGGTGCTGATAAGAGTGATATTGATTAAAAGAGTTACTATCTCAGTTCCATGTTTTCAAGTTAAAAGAGATAATAACAAGATCTACAGATTTACAGAAGCCCAATTCAAACTTTTGCCAGTTGATGACATTATCTTCCTCTACAACCATTTCCTGAATGCAATGCAAAGATACCGTGAAGATGTAATTGCTTTTGATGCTGTAAAAGATACATGTCAAGTTGTATTCAATATGCTTCACTGGAAGATTTTCAAATAGGGTTTGAAGTTGTGAAGAGGAAGATAAATGTTCCATATCCAGATCAGAGTCTTTACACTGAAGACATTGAAAAACTCAGTATTGGTCATGTCATCGAAGAACCATCTTTTGGGGTTGTCTTTTTAAATAGCCGAAAGAAGAAGATTTTCATTCGCATGGATGAACTTGCTTCTTATTCTGATGGAACATTGGAGTTTTGTAAAAATGTGTTGCTGTGCTTAAAAGAAGATGAGCAAGATGAAAAGAAAAAGGAAGTGTTTGATAAAGTAATATCCAAGATCAATCAAAGGCTTGAGTACCGAGACAGCATTCGAATGATGAGAGAAGCAAAGAATGTTCAGAAGTCAAAGTATGTTGTTCGTCGAAAAGGAGGTTGCTGGATCAAGTACGAGCCTAGTCATCTACCAGGGCCATATAACATTCCTCCAAGAAACTTTGAAGCTAATATGATTGTTTCTGGTGACAGACCCGAAGGAGAAAATTGGTTCTGGCATCCAAACAAAGACAGACCGAATACAAGAGTTTGAAGATGGATAAAGACTGGATATTTTTCACAAATCACTACTAAGGGGGAGATTGTTAGAAATATAAATGTAGTAGTTGATTTGTATCTCTTGTACTTACAATGTAAATATCTAAGTATGGAAGGGGGCATATTGTAATATGTGTATAGGTATTTAAACCCTCTCCATAATGCAAAATGTAACCTTTCACCCATTTTAATGCAAACTAATCTTCCAGCCAAACACACTTTCTCTCTCTACTTTCTCTCTCTTAAAACCTTCATTGTTACACACACTAACACACACATAAGCTCGAATTCATCACTTATCAACCCATACTGCATTGCACCAGGATTGTCAGTTTTAACCAATGGCCCTCTGGTATAACTAACTTCAACTTGAAAGTGCTTGGTGCCTGTCTTAATGGTTACATTAACATCATTGATAGTCCCACTATGTCTTCTGGTTGCCATGATCTGGGAGTAATAGCTTCTTGCTTCAGATTCATTTGTTATTTTAATACTCCCAGCTCCAGCAGCCAGTACAGCAGACTTGATGTCATCATTTGATACTTCACCAGCTGATTCAATGAAGGTTCTAAGGTCAGCATCTCTTGTCAGTGGTCTTCTTGGTTGAGGGATCCTCCTTGGTGGATTCAATACCCTTTTCACAACCTTCTTAACATGTTCAATTCTTTTTAGAATCCCACTGGCCCTATTCTCTTTAGCCTTCTCCACTGATATATTCAAGCTTCTGGCATCAAATTCAGCTTCATCATCAGGATAGTGTCTGTCCAGTTCAACATCAAGCATTTCTTTCAACTGGTCAACTATCCTGGAATCCTTCTTTACTCTGGCATACTCCTCCTAGTAATTCCCAAAAGATGAGCATCACTCATATCAAGCAATTTGATCTGTGCAAGATGTGCTCTGGCTTCAACTTAGTTTCTTTGTTTCATCTTCTTTCTTTCTTTAATTTCATTGCCAAGTCTAGCCAATCTTCTGCTATCACTATCTGAAACTGGAGGAAGTAGATCAGCATTGCCAGTTTCTAACATTGGTACATCAGTGGCCGGCTGGGCAGATACATCATATGCCAAACCTTTTCCTTTATCCACAACATTCCCCCTAACACTTATATCACCAGTTCTTTGCTCACCAGCTTCAGTACTGGAAGCTACAACCATTTCCTGAATGCAATGCAAAGATACCGTGAAGATGTAATTGCTTTTGATGCTGTAAAAGATACATGTCAAGTTGTATTCAATATGCTTCACTGGAAGATTTTCAAATAGGGTTTGAAGTTGTGAAGAGGAAGATAAATGTTCCATATCCAGATCAGAGTCTTTACACTGAAGACATTGAAAAACTCAGTATTGGTCATGTCATCGAAGAACCATCTTTTGGGGTTGTCTTTTTAAATAGCCGAAAGAAGAAGATTTTCATTCGCATGGATGAACTTGCTTCTTATTCTGATGGAACATTGGAGTTTTGTAAAAATGTGTTGCTGTGCTTAAAAGAAGATGAGCAAGATGAAAAGAAAAAGGAAGTGTTTGATAAAGTAATATCCAAGATCAATCAAAGGCTTGAGTACCGAGACAGCATTCGAATGATGAGAGAAGCAAAGAATGTTCAGAAGTCAAAGTATGTTGTTCGTCGAAAAGGAGGTTGCTGGATCAAGTACGAGCCTAGTCATCTACCAGGGCCATATAACATTCCTCCAAGAAACTTTGAAGCTAATATGATTGTTTCTGGTGACAGACCCGAAGGAGAAAATTGGTTCTGGCATCCAAACAAAGACAGACCGAATACAAGAGTTTGAAGATGGATAAAGACTGGATATTTTTCACAAATCACTACTAAGGGGGAGATTGTTAGAAATATAAATGTAGTAGTTGATTTGTATCTCTTGTACTTACAATGTAAATATCTAAGTATGGAAGGGGGCATATTGTAATATGTGTATAGGTATTTAAACCCTCTCCATAATGCAAAATGTAACCTTTCACCCATTTTAATGTAAACTAATCTTCCAGCCAAACACTATTTCTCTCTCTACTTTCTCTCTCTTAAAACCTTCATTGTTACACACACTAACACACACATAAGCTCGAATTCATCACTTATCAACCCATACTGCATTGCACCAGGATTGTCAGTTTTAACCAATGGCCCTCTGGTATAACTAACTTCAACTTGAAAGTGCTTGGTGCCTGTCTTAATGGTTACATTAACATCATTGATAGTCCCACTATGTCTTCTGGTTGCCATGATCTGGGAGTAATAGCTTCTTGCTTCAGATTCATTTGTTATTTTAATACTCCCAGCTCCAGCAGCCAGTACAGCAGACTTGATGTCATCATTTGATACTTCACCAGCTGATTCAATGAAGGTTCTAAGGTCAGCATCTCTTGTCAGTGGTCTTCTTGGTTGAGGGATCCTCCTTGGTGGATTCAATACCCTTTTCACAACCTTCTTAACATGTTCAATTCTTTTTAGAATCCCACTGGCCCTATTCTCTTTAGCCTTCTCCACTGATATATTCAAGCTTCTGGCATCAAATTCAGCTTCATCATCAGGATAGTGTCTGTCCAGTTCAACATCAAGCATTTCTTTCAACTGGTCAACTATCCTGGAATCCTTCTTTACTCTGGCATACTCCTCCTAGTAATTCCCAAAAGATGAGCATCACTCATATCAAGCAATTTGATCTGTGCAAGATGTGCTCTGGCTTCAACTTAGTTTCTTTGTTTCATCTTCTTTCTTTCTTTCTTTAATTTCATTGCCAAGTCTAGCCAATCTTCTGCTATCACTATCTGAAACTGGAGGAAGTAGATCAGCATTGCCAGTTTCTAACATTGGTACATCAGTGGCCGGCTGGGCAGATACATCATATGCCAAACCTTTTCCTTTATCCACAACATTCCCCCTAACACTTATATCACCAGTTCTTTGCTCACCAGCTTCAGTACTGGAAGCTACAACCATTTCCCTACCTGCTTGACTTCCAGATGAATTTCTTTCAGTTTGAGTTTGTACAAGAACTGCACTACTTTCCCCCTTGGCAGCATCTAGACCTGCCCTAATCACTTCCCATTCAGAATGGTGAGCTGGAAACCGGTCAAGAGGCTGCCATGATTGCATGTTCTTGCATTCTTTGAAGATTATGCACATCATCCTGAAAGATCTCCAAAGGTGGTTGGTTTCCTTAGACTGGGTCAGAACATTAGCTGCAACTTGTTCCTGACCAGTTTTCAATTAATTTAAAATCTTGGAATCTTCATCCAAACCAGAAACCACCTTATCCTTCACTTCTTCATCCTTCTTCTTCAAACTTTCTACTTCAGTTGTCAGTTTATCCAAAGATTGAGCATGAAGTGATACCTGGGTGATCAAGTTATCAATGCTGCCCCTCAACTGGTTGATCTCATTTGTGAGTGGGGCCAGATCAACCTGAGGAGTGGCCAGCTTGGTGATCTCAGACATCACCCTTTCAATCAATTGTGCTTCTCTTGCACCCAGCGTATCATCTATCTTCTGACCAACTGAAGTCATTAACTGCTCTCCAAGTTCATTCACATTCAACCCAGGTTTGTCAACCAATTCCTTTACCTGTTTTTCAATCTCCCTTAAATCCACTTCTGATGTTCTAACAGTGTTGCGCAGCAAGTTGGAGATTGAGGTTGTGACCTTGGACTGAGTGAGGTCAAAGGCTTCTTTTAAAGTACTTGCCAGATTGTTGCAGCCAGTGACCAACTCATTCAGCTTCTTCAACACCAAGTCTTCATTAGATGAAAACTTGTTAATCCCCAGATCAACCACTTTAATATTGGTCAAGTGATCCTTGTGGTATCTGGAGAAAGACTTGGTGTTTTTGTCAAGTGTCTTTTGAATCTCCTCCACCCTGGTGAGAAGGTTTTGGAGATCGGCTTGTGCAGAGACAACTTGACTATCCAGTGACGGAGGAGAAGATGTCACTGGACCAGCAGCAGTTTCTAGTGGAGCAACTGGAGGAGGCAAACTTAGAGTAGAAGAAAGGAGTGGTGGCAGAAGAAAGGACTGGAAGTTCAATGTGTTGTTCATCCTGAGAATGCTCAGGTGTGAACAACGGCGTCGGCGGGGGTGGCATTTCTCGAAGGAGTGAGAATTGCCCAGATGGTGAAAGTACCATACATCTGTTTCCAGACATATAGTTATAAGTTGGGAATGAAATATCTGTAGGCTCATTTTGTTGGGATGGTGAAAGTGAAATTGATGCATTTGGAAGCGAGACTGGAGATGAAGGGTTTTAATCTTGTACAGCAGAATAAAAAATCTCCAAGTCTGAAGCAGTACCTTCAGAATCTGAAGATTCTATAAGGATTTCCTCGTCATTAACATTCATGTCCAGATCCATGAATGTAACTGAGGGCTGACCAGAAGGGTCAGTCTCTAGATGACCTTCCCCAGTTTCCTGGTTGGGTGCATCTGTTGGAGGATCAGATACCGAGGTATCTTCACCAGGGATAGATGTTATTGGAGTTGCCTCAGTTATGGTTGCTCTATCCTCAACCATAACATTAGACGAACTGGAGGGTCCCTCATTATTTTGAGGCCCGCCCAGTTGTCTTTCTTACTCACCTAGAATTGGTGCATCAGTTTTGGCGAATGCCAGCTGCATTCGATCTGGAATCTCGACCTCTCCAGCTTCAGATACTAGAGAGTCTAAATTCCTCAACAAATCTGGCACAGTGTAAGGTGAATCTGTGCTTAAGTATGCTTCACTGCCCAGAATTTATAAAAAGCAAAGAGAGAGAAACCTTGAGAAGGGGATACAAAGTCCCCTGGTGCCCTTCAGTTTTTGTACTAGGCTTCTAAACAAGATATCAGCAAAGTCTACTCTCAATCCATTCCACAAGCAGTATGCCATCTCTGCTTGTGCGGAGTTAATCTGGTCAAGTCCACCAAAACTCCCACCCATACTCTCTACCAGGTGGATGAAAAAATACCTCCATGAAGGTGTAAGACCCTTCATGGTCATCGCACCTTTCGTCTTCAGAATCCCTTTCTCCAAGCACTCCTTATGTCCCATTTCAAGGAGGACTTCGCAAAAATTAACGTTTGGGGGTAACACAACTGGAGATTCACCCTCTCTCCAGTAGTTGAGGTGTAAGGCATCCCTCAACACATCAGCGGACAAGGTACACTGGATTGTTCCACCTTTTAATGTAAAAGTGATGGAAGAACAATCGGAAGAAAGAGTGGCAGTGTACCAAAACTCACACAAGTAGTCGTGAAACATCTTGCGTGGGTTTAGAGAGAATGAGGGTCCTATTGGAGAATCCTTCAAAAAATTTTGAATTCTTCCAATAAGGGTATTGGACCCTTGAGATCCTTGTAAACTCGCCATCGGATTATTTGGATTGAGTTTGATGAGCGAAGTGTTACTAGGAGCACCAGATGCCGGTTTGACATCTGGTGAAGGAGCATATGGAACAGTTAAGAGATTTACATCTCTTGAACGGGATGATTTAGGAGCCATTTGAAAATGAAATTGAAATTTAGGAATTAGGGTTCTTGATTTATGAATCAGAGAGAGAAATGAGGCAATTTTTTTTTTTAGATGATTGGGAAGTAAATGAAAGAATGTGAAGGAAAGTAAATGTGTTCGGAGTAAATAAGGGTATTTATAAGGAATTCAAGATCCCAATGTAATACCAAAAATTATATTTTATTAACAAAATCAGTTTTGTAGATATTTTTACAAAATAAGTTTGAATTTTGAAATAAAAACATAATTAACTGTGTCAGCATTAAATGCTACGACGGCTTATCTTACCCACGCGCCCACTAACATTAATTTTCCCAAAACAAACAGTGTTCATTTACCAAAATGACTTTAAACACGTCAGATGACGATACCAAGTGGTTTAAAACACTCGAGTACCATCACGTGTATCAAATATTGACCAAGTATTTCTAACGTTATAAAAAATAAGACAAGACTGAATCTGGTCACTGGAGGATTAGTCCAGTGCCAGTTTCCAACTGGAGAGTTCTCCAGTTGCCATTTTCAACAAAAACGTATTTTAGTCAGAAAATTATTTTTGAGTCTTTCCCCCAAAAATGATGATCCAGAAATCTATTAGTGCCAGGATAGTATCACAAAGGCGTTCAATAGTCTGGCGAGCAAAGATTACCTGGACCTCCTCAACTGGAGAACTTCATCAGTGTCACTGACGCATTCCATAACAAAGAAATCTCCAGTTTTAAGGATTTAACATTCCCAGTTCGCTGATGAGATATTTAAAGGTTTTCTCATCAAGAGGTTTTGTAAAAACATCAGCGAGCTGTTTGTCAGTGGGGATGAAATGAATTTCAATGTCTCCTTTCATAACATGATCACGAATAAAATGATACCTGATGTCAATATGCTTTGTCTTGGAGTGCATCACTGGGTTGTAAGATATAGCAATTGCACTGGTGTTGTCACAAAAGATTGGGGTCCTTGTATACTTTTGACCATAATCTAGTAACTGGTTCTTGATCCAGAGAATCTGGGCACAGCAACTGGCCGCAGAAATGTACTCTGCCTCAGTAGTGGACATGGAGACTGAAGTTTGCTTTTTGCTGGTCCAACTTACCAGTTTTCCTACAAGGAAATGACAACCACCAGTTGTTGATTTTCTATCTATCTTACAACCTGCATGATCTGAATCTGAATAACCCATTAGATCTAATCCTAAACCTTTGGGGTACCAAAGACCAAGATTAGGACACCCTTTCAGGTATCTAAAGATACGCTTAACAGCGTGAAAGTGTGATTCTTTTGGGTTAGCCTGAAACCTGGCACATAGACATGTTGCAAACATTATATCTGGTCGACTGGCAGTTAAATACATTAGTGAACCAACCATACCACGATAGTCAGTTATGTTCACTGGTTTGCCAGTTGGGTCAGAGTCCAAATTTAATGGTGCTGTAGTAGGTGTGTTTTTTGATGGAATTGAATCATATTTGTATTTTCTTAACAAATCTCTGACATATTTTCCTTGGTTTATGAAAATTTCATTTTCAGTTTGCTTAATCTGAAGACCTAAGAAAAATGTTAATTCTCCCATTAAACTCATCTCATACTCAGATGACATGATTTTAGAAAACTTTTTACACATTGCATCATCAGTTGAACCAAATATAATGTCATCAACATAAATTTGTACCAATAAGATATTACCTCTTTCTTTCAAGATAAATAAGGTATTATCTATTGCACCTCTTTGAAAGCCATTTTTAAGAAGATGTTTAGTTAAAGTATCATACCAGGCTCTTGGGGCTTGTCTTAGACCATACAAATCTTTGTTCAGTCTATAAACACAATGAGGATGCTTCTCATCGATGAAGCCTGGAGTCTGCTTAACATACACAACTTCTTCTAATGTTCCATTAAGGAACGCACTTTTGACATCCATCTGGAAGACCTTGAACTATAGATGGGCTGCATAAGCCAGAAATATTCTGATGGCTTCAAGTCTTGCAACTGGAGCAAACGTTTCATCAAAGTCAACGCCTTCTGCTTGACAATAACCCTGGGCAACTAATCTGGCCTTGTTTCTTACAACATGGCCATCTTCATCCATCTTGTTTCGGTAGACCCATCTTGTACCAATAGGTTCTTTCTTTAACCCTGGTGGACAAGGAAAAAGCTCCCAAACATTGTTCCTTTCAAACTGGACGAGCTCTTCTTGCATAGCTTCCACCAAGCTTGGGTCTGCCATAGCCTCGTCAATCTTCTTTGGTTCAATTAGAGATAAGAAGGTGACGTTTAAGCATTGCTCACTGGTGGCTCTTCTAGTCTGAACCCCACTTTTTGGATCTCCCACAATCTGTTCAATTGGATGTGCTCGAGTCCATCTAGTGTATTGACTAGGCAGGTGTAAAACAATATCAGTACAAGTCACCTGGCGATCTTCTTCAGTTGCAGTAGCTTCTGGAGGAGGATCAGTCCAAACTACTTCTACATCCTCATCAGAGTCAATGAGGTCACGATTTGCATCATGAAATTCTTCATTCAAGGGCATTTCTTGAAGAACTGGAGAAGTTGGAGTTTGAACTGGTGCTGATATTGGAGTGGCACGTACATCAGATCCAATCACCAATTCTTGTGGTAAGTTGTAATTGATGGAGGGATATAATGATGTGTCACTGGTGGTGTTCTTCTTTTTAACTGGTTCCAATTTGTTGTAACTGGAAACATTTTTTGGTGAAACAACTGACTGATGAACTTGGTCAGTTTCGCCAAAATTTATTGGAACGACTGGAGTAATATCAAGGCTTGGTCTCTTGTTGATTGCTTCAGTTGATTCGTCGAATGTGACATGAATTGTCTCATGAACCTTTTGGAGTCTATAATTATAAACTCTAAAGGCCTTTCGAATATCTGAATAACCTAAAAATACCCCTTCATCAGCTTTTGCATCAAACTTTCCAAGCTGACTGGAATCGTTTAAGATATAAACTGGACAACCAAATACATGAAAATATCTAATATTTGGTTTACGATTCCTGAGTACTTCATAGGCAGTCTTCTTATGTCTCTTGATGTAGACTGACCGGTTTTGGGTGTGACAAGCAGTTGCGACTGCTTCAGCCCAAAAACTGGTGGGAAGACCTGATTCAGATAGCATACTTCTGGCTGCTTCTATCAGTGTGCGATTCTTTCTTTCCACAACTCCATTATGCTCTGGAGAGTGTGCTGTTGAGAAGTTTTAAGAGATGCCACTGTCATTGCAAAATGTTTCAAGTACCTTATTTCGAAATTCAGTACCATTATCACTTCGCAACTGACAGACTTTTCGAGTATACTTGAGTTCAATTCTCTTGATGAGAGAGATGATTTCAGCAGGTGCATCACTTTTGGATCTGAGGAATCCCACCCAATAGTATCTGGTGAATTCATCGACCACTACTAGAGTGTACTTCTTTCCAGCTCTAGTTTGAACATTCACTGGACCAAAGAGATCCATATGTAGCATGTGAAGAGGTTCAGTGATGCTAAAGTTTTGCCTAGTTTTGAAACTGGCTCTTTTCTGCTTGCCCATCTCACACCCTGGACATGGCTTTTCTTTATTAAAAGAAATCTGTGGTATCCCATCAACCAGTTGTTTGCGAGACAACTTGTTAATATTTTTGAAATTAAGATGGGATAATCTTTTATGCCACAGCCAGTTGGTGTCCTCATCAGCTTTGGTATAGAAGCACTGCTCTTTTGGAGCTGGTTCGATATCCATGATGTACACATTACCTTTTCTTGGTGAAACCATCACCACTTTCCAATCCTTGTTAAATATGGTGCCTTGAGCAATATCGAACAAAACTCTGAAGCCATCATCACAAAGTTGGCTGACACTGATCAGGTTGTATTTCAAACCATTCACAAATGCAACTCTTTTGAATTCGACTTGTCCATTATTGAGCACACCATATCCTTCAGTCTTTCCACTTTGATCATTACCAAACGTCACTGTCGGTCGATCTTGGACAGTGAACTCTTCAAGCAGGGGCTTACATCCGGTCATAGTCCGGCCAGCAGCGCTGTCCAGATACCAGATATTCTTATTTCGATCGCCCTGCACACCCACAAAAATCATCAGTTATTTTTGTGAACCCATCTTTTCTTGATGGGTTCACTGGACTTCTCTACAGAAGTCACAGTTGATTGTTGTGGAGGTAAACTGAAGACTACATCTGGACCTTTTTCACCAGATCCAGGTGCAGGAGTAAAAACGATTGGTATTTGATACTTGCTCCCCATATTTTTACCAGATTTAGTTCCAGATGGAACATTCTTTTGTTTAGGTTTTGAAAGGGGGGTTTAATATTTTGTTTAAAAACTGGAGGTGATGAACCTCCTTCCAGATTTTTAATCCGGGCAGTACAACTCTGAACCCGTCGAGACAAAAGTTGGAGTTGACTTTCCAGTTTAAACAAAATATTGTTTTCATGAGGCAGCTGAACCTTGGACCTTGGTTCAGCTGGAGTTTTAGTCTTTTGGGTCTTGGGCACCTTAGACTTTTGAGGTAAAGGCTTGTTACCAGTGGCCTTTTTTACTGGAGCACTAGCCTGTTTGGCTCCAGGTTTAACCTCAATGGGGGTGGTCTCAATGGGTTCAGTTTTAACAGCTTCAGGTTGATCATAAGAAGTTTCAACCTTGAGAGCTGGAGGCAATGCATGAAGATCTGGTATGAGAGCTGCCATCTCCAGATCTCCAGATTTCCATGCATTCTTCTGGGCATCAATAGTTCTAGAAAATGCATCATAGTTCTTTCCAGATGCTTTTACCCATGACTTGATAATCTTTTGTTATTTTTCAAGATCAGAAAATAATTCTTAAAAAGACAATAGAACAGAGGGATCTCACTGCGGCGCAGTAAGGCATCACACCCCTCACTGCGGCGCAGTGAGGCAGTTTTCTGGGCAACATACTTCGGGGTAAAGAACAAGCTCACAAAAAGGGGTATAATCCAACAATCAAACATAGGGATAAAGAACCAGTAATCTCCACTCGAAACAACCGACATCTACATTCCCCATACTTGTTCTTAAAAACAAATCCCCAATTTGTTTCAAAACCCTAGTTTTCTCAATTAAAATCAAAAATTGATGAACAAGTGAACAAGATGATGGATTTACACTCAAATAGCTTCTATTATTCACAAGCATCAAAACCCCTAAATTAATTTGAAAGATTAGGCTAGCATAAACCCTTAGAAATTAAAAACTTCAAAATAAAAGAAAAATAACAAGGAAACTAAAGAAAAAGACTTACACTTCTCCCCATTGTGCAAATATGAAGCAAGAAACCTTGAAGAATTATTAAAGATGGGAAGAAAGGGAAGGATTTGATAGGTGTTAGGTTTTCTTTTCTAGATGAGAGAAAGAAAGAAGGATAAGTGAAAAGTAAAAAAAAAAATGAGACACCCACACTTACCTGGCCCTTATTGACTTACCCGGCCTCTCACTGCGGCGCAGTGGAGATTCTTCACTCCAACTGCGGCGCAGTGGGAGGTATTCCACAAGTGAGCAGAGGATTCTCACTGCCTCGCATCTGGGACCTTCCACCCCTCACTGCGGCGCAGTGGGGAATCTCTGGAAATTTTCTTCACACTTTTTTTTTATATGTCAAAAGTGGAACAAACTTACCCGGAACTGTATCAAATCGAAATCACACATGCACTTACTAACGAAAACAAGATTAAAACTAACTAATCCAAAGGAAAGTAAAATGCGATAAAATAAACACGGGTTGCCTCCCGAGAAGCGCTTAAGTTATTAACGAGTCTTTAGCTTGACTCGACCAACTTTCAAGTATTCAACTCAAACACGGGGATCTCCTCAAATATCCCTCGACCTGCTCTTCTTCCAAATATAGCTTAAGTCGATGACCATTGACAATGAACGATCCTTCACCATTTCGCTTAAACAACTCTACGTAACCAGATGGGTATACGTACTTAATGACAAACGGTCCAATCCACCTAGAAGTTAGTTTAGGTTGCTTAATCTTAAATTTTGACAAGAACAACAACACTTTAGCCACAACCTTAAACTCCTTCCTACGAATCCTCTTATCATGCCAAATCTTGGTCCTCTCCTTATATAGCCTTGAATTCTCATAAGCACCTAGCCTAAGCTCATCAAGCTCGTGAAGTTGCAACATCCTAAGTTCACGCGCTTCCAACAAATCCAAATTCCAATTCCTCAAGGCCCAATACGCCTTATGCTCTATCTCGAGAGGAAGATGGCAAGTTTTGCCATAGAGCAACCGGTATGGCGTGGTGCCAATCGGCATCTTGTAAGCCGTCCTAAACGCCCACAAGGCGTCATCTAATTTTTTCGACCACACCTTGGGGTTATCCCCAACAGTTTTCTCAAGAATTCTCTTCAAAGCCCTATTCGTGTTTTCCACTTGACCACTGGTCTGTGGATGATATGAGGTAGAAAAGTAGTGGACAACACCGTACCTCTTCAACACTTTGGCTAACTGATGGTTTGCAAAATGGGTACCATGGTCACTAATCAGAGCTCTAGGGCAACCAAAACGACAGAACAACTGTTTCAAGAAATCAATGACTACACGCGCGTCGTTCGTTGGCAAATCCTTGGCTTCAGCCCATTTACACACGTAGTCAACGGCGAAAAGAATATACAGAAACTTATTAGACGGTGGGAAAGGTCCCATAAAGTCTATACCCCAGATATCAAAGACCACACATACCTGAATACTTTGTTGAGGCATTTCGTCCCGTTTGGTGATGTTCCCTTGTCGCTGGCAAATGTCACAAGTCTCGACCAAAGTTTGGGCCTATTTGAAAATCGTTGGCCAATAAAATCCTGCATCATAGACTTTCTTACCCGTGACTGAAGGACATAATGACCCCCAGTTGGCCCGTAGTGACACGCATCCAAAATCTCTCTTGTCTCACTTCCAGCAACACATCTCCTTACCATACCATCTGCACAAACACGGAACAAATATGGGTTCTCCCAAAAGTAATACTTAACATCCGATTTAAGCTTCTTCTTCTGCTGAGACGTGAAGTCATTAGGTATCTCACCTGTAACTAGATAATTAGCTATATCTACAAACCAAGGAGTTTCATCAGTATTAGAAATAAACATCAAAGACTCATCGGAGAAGTTATCATTGATATCCCCCTCGCGAATTTCCTCGCGGTGGGGATCTTCCAAACGACTCAAATGGTCGGCAGCCAAATTTTCAGCCCCTTTCTTATCCTTTATCTCTATATCAAATTCTTGCAACAAAAGAATCCAACGGATAAGCCTGGGTTTAGCATCCTGTTTCGGGAACAGGTACTTCAGGGCTGAATGGTCAGTGAAAACTATGGTCTTACTCAAAACCAGATATGATCTAAACTTATCAAATGCAAAGACCACTGCAAGCAACTCCTTCTCCGTCGTGGTATAATTTTGCTGGGCAGGGTTCAAAGTCTTACTAGCGAAGTAAATGGGTTTGAAATGATTCCCAACCCTCTGCCCTAGCACAACTCCAACAGCATAGTCGCTTGCATCACACATCAACTCGAAAGGCAATTCCCAATCTGGAGCTACCATGATAGGAGAATCAGTCAACTTCTCCTTCAACACCTAAAAAGCTCTCAAACAAGCATCGTCAAAAACAAAAGGAACGTCCTTCTCCAACAAGTGGGTCATAGGACGAGTAATCTTAGAGAAATCCTTAATAAACCGACGATAAAAACCAGCATGTCCTAGGAAACTCCTTACCCCTTTCACATTGGAAGGAGGGGGTAATTTGGCAATAACATCTATTTTGGCCCGATCAACCTCAATCCCGGCTTTGGACACTTTATGTCCTAACACAATACCCTCAGTGACCATAAAATGGCACTTTTCCCAATTCAAGACAAGGTGTGCCCTCTCACACCTTTCCAACATCCTATCCAAGTTAATTAAGCAAGACTGGAATGATTCCCCAAAGACTGAAAAGTCATCCATGAAAACTTCCATGGAAGTTTCAAGCATGTCTTGAAAGATAGCAATCATGCACCTTTGGAAGGTGCCAGGGGCATTACATAGACCAAACGGCATACGCCGATAAGCAAAAGTGCCAAAGGGACAAGTGAAAGTGGTTTTCTCTTGGTCCTTGGGATCAATGGGTATTTGGAAGTACCCGGAAAACCCATCCAAGAAACAGAAATATTCATTCCCCGCTAGACGTTCCAGCATTTGGTCAATAAAAGGGAGAGGAAAGTGATCCTTACGGGTGGCATCATTAAGCTTACGGTAGTCTATACAAACCCGCCAACCCGTAATAGTCCTAGTGGCCAAAAGCTCTTTGTTATCATTCTCAATGACTGTCATGCCCCTTTTTTGGGCACAAAGTGAACAGAGCTTACCCAAGAACTGTCAGAAATAGGAAAAATAATTCCCGCATCAAGAAGCTTAATGACCTCCTTCTTGACAGCCTCTTTCATTTTCGGATTCAGCCTCCTTTATCGCTGGAAAACATGTAACATTCGTGATTTTTACCCGTTTGGCTGTACTTGTAATTTGATTAACTACTTTAATAAATGAAAACTTTGGGCCTAATTATGTTCGTTTATCTGTAAATTGGGCCAGTTATAATGTCATAATTGGATTTCTAGAATTAAGTCCCATGATTACAAGACCGTGATATTGGCCCATACGTGTTATAAAAATTATATTATAGAAAATAATTGAGTAAATGTAGTAACAGGGAAAACGTATATACAAAACCTTAAGTATAATGTACGGTAAAAGTGTCGGTGGCACAGTGTCGGTGATTATCTAATAATTCCATTAATAAGACAAAGCCGACATACTTTATGGAAAGTAGGAATACTCGTGAAATTGTCACAAGCTATATTTGATTTATTAGTTGAATAATGTTACTAGTAGACAATTGTTGTGTAAATTGTTAAGAAAACTTACTTCCAAAGCTAGTAAAACCATACACCTCCATGAGGAAACTTCCTAGCACTTTCCTTTACTTAGTAGCAAAGTTATAAACCTCTAAATATCTTCAAAAATCAGATCATAAGTTGTTAAAGTCAAGAATGGATACTAATTTTATCATATTTAATTCTATTTCATTTACTATAAATACTAGGCTTAAGTTTTCATAAATACTTACACCTTAAACTTCATTCTCTCTCAATTTAGCATTCTATAAGTCTAAAATCATCCTTTCCCTTCTTGTTATAAGTTTCAAAGAACACTTGATTGTTCTAGTATAAGCAAAGTCGCTTTGATCTCAAAGTTCGCCGAAAATCGTCAAGAGAAGTTGTTATCAACAAATCTCTCTAACATCTTCAAAAGTTCTAGTTATAATACTCAATTTGGGTTGGGAATAATCTTCAATTATTAAGTAAACAAGTCTAAGTCTTGAAAGAATTTCATTTGAATCAGAAGTCGTGTTCTTCGTACGTCGAAAGTTTGATCTTAGAGTTCATAAACTCTCCTTTCTTGTAAGTATTTTTATAAAACCTTACTATACTTTGCTCTATGATTTTAGAAATATACGTTATGTATTGAAATGCTTGTCAACTTAATTTTATACTCAATTGATACATAATTGCATTTAAATACAGTAACAATCGCTTTTATATATGAATATTGAAATATTGTTACTATTGCGAAAAATGAATTATTAGCAAAAGTACGAGAAATCGTAAAACTTTTATTAAATCATTTTAAATACTTATTATGGTATATAAACAAGGGCATAGTTATATACCTAACTATCTTAATTCATATAATTACTATTCACCATCTGTGAATTATTTCGTATTTTCGAATTGTTTGATTTATGGATAGAATATATCCTCGATACGTTTTTAACCGCACAATGTTTCCGAAAGTGATTGCACCTTGGGCCTCTTTGGCTTATGATGGAGGAATGGAAGGTAGTTCGCGAAAAGTTTGCATAAGCATTCACTAAGCAACTTAATTCGCCCCGGTATTCTTCACGACCCAAGGCCAACCCTAACACAACTTGGAAATAAAATGCTGGTTTTTCCTGCCATTTAAGGTATCTCTTCAATTGTAATCAATACATTTTGTATTGATTATAATACATACCATTCAAGGTATCATTTCATATCTCTGCTATTGAAAACATCTATTCGTTACAAGGTTAATACATTCTTCCTATTAATCCTATTATTTAAAAATACTTGAAAAGGATTTATAAATATCAGAGGAATACTTTATATATCCTACGAATACGTATTACATACGGAAAGTTACATTTTTACCCTACAGTTTCAAAGGTATCATTTTTCGT
>CM067175.1:5840621-5903249 GCA_034093135.1 Erigeron breviscapus
TTGTTGAAAGTCAGCCATCTATGTAGATCAAAGGTTAATGAATTGATATAATTCAACCTTTAGGCTCTGATACCAATTGTGAGTCCCAAATATAGATGATTAACTAAACCCGACTGGCAAGTACAACTAATCTTGATGGACAAGTTAAGTTTACAATCCAGATATGGATAACAAAAAGCAATTGACTTAAAGTAAATTACAAGAACTAAATGGCTGAAACTATATAAGATATATATATGTATAATCAAGTATGTAGCATTGAGACACGTTGTTTCCTTTCTAATGTATTTGATTTATTGATATATAAACAAATACAAGGATTGTTGCGGAACAAAGATAAACACCCAAGTGTAAGTATCTAAACAATCTTGAAAAACAAGTGATCTAAATAACTTGGAAATACTCGTAAGTTTACTTGGAGTATATCTCACAAGTTGCAATGCTAAAGTTTCAAGCCTTTTGCAAGTTGTGAGAAGACTTTGTATTTATAGACCAAGTCCATGATGATGTGGACAAGATCGTACAAATGTGGTTGTGAGTATTTAAGGAATTAAACCTAATTCCTTATGTGCTCAACTAGGAAGAGTATATAAGTCAGTTGATGTGACTTATAGTACTATGTTCCAACCTTATACTTTTACCTTGTACCTTTTATCAATAGATAAATCTATTGACTGGGTAAAGGTATGTAAAGTGAAAAGTCTTCCTCGTAATCAGTGTAAAGTGTAGTTAATACTTTACACTGAGACGCTTCAGTCTTCGATCTGGTAGAATCACTCTTTGCTCGCTTCTGAGATGATTCTCTTCTTCATACTTCAGTCTTTGACTTCAGAATGAATGCTTCAGATTTATCTCGATCTGAACTGAAGTGAAGCTTCAGTGAAGGAATTCTGAGACATCTCAGAATTCTGTGCAGACGTCTTCACTAAACTTCAAGCTATTTCTGAACAAATTATACTTGGTCAATTTCTGACCTAACAAAGTAGATTTCAGACAATATTAATAAAGATCATCCACTTCGAATCCACTCGACTACAGCTATGATTGCTTTCATTTAAAACCAAATTCAAAAGAGTTGACAAGATAATCGTGAATGGATAAAAGTGCTCACGTGGTACCACCAATCGCTCGCAAATCACCCAAACACCTAAATTGCTAGTTTAATTACCCAAGCTGGTACCACCAATGCCTAGGGAATCTCCCCAACGATTAGTTTGATTGATTATCCAAATATCAATTATGTCTATGTGAATTAAAACGTGGTACCACCAACCGTTTCTAAACACGTTTACCGATTAATTCCTATTATCGACTTGACATCCACCGTCATACAATGAACCAGTGACAAATGATCAAAGACAATCGACATGAAACAATAAATATATTCACCTAGTACCACTAACGATGAACACATAAACCATCAACATCAATAGAATAAATCACAAGGAAATTAATTGATAAAGATCACGACACAACAATAATTGAATCAACTCTTGAATTAAAATTATGCAATCATATCATTCGTCAAGTTTCATCAAAGTGGATGATTAAGAATTCTAGCCACTCATGCTAAATTGAAATTCATAAAAGAAATTGAAAGAGAACATATTGTACCAATGATTGTTTTAATTAAAATTGCAAAGACGGAAAAGTAGATACGATCTAGACGGTGTTCTTGAATCTTCAATGAATCCAATTGATGGAATTTGAGATCACCCTTGAAGGAATTCGTGTGGAACAGCCCCTAGAAAGAAAACTTAGATGCAGAAAAATGGTTTATGTTTTTGCTTATATACCTCCCCCAACCTGGACGGCTGAAAAGCTGAAGCATTAGGTTTCCCATACTGCTGACTGCAGCGCAGTGGGGCTGGCGCACTCCCACTGCGGCGCAGTGGAATATCCCTGGAAATTAAGTCTTTTGCACGACCTTTGAATGCGGCGCAGTGGGGCTTCATTTCTCCCACTGCGGCGCAATGTAAATCCCCTGGAAAGCATGGGGTCACTTCACCCAATGAGTGCGGCGCAGTGGGGTTTCGTTCTTCCCACTGCGGCGCAGTGTACTTCCTCTGGAAAACATGTAATCTTTTCACCAGTGACTGCGGCGCAGTCACGCTTCATTCTTCCCACTGCAGCGTAGTGGGGCTAACCTCCTCAAAATTCTTTCTCATTAACAGCTCTGGAACACTAGGATTAACATCTTGGCCTTAATTCGTCATAAAGCACTAACAAACACCATAAACACGCCAATTGTATACAAAATTGACTCAAGACACGTACGAAACAGGCCATAAATGATGTGGGCGATACATATAAATTGGACACATCAAAACGGTTCATAACGTGAGTTAAAGTAAAATAGTAAAAAACGTTGGAATATCGGTCGTTGGTGGCTACTCATATCCATTGCCACTTTGTGTACTTTCCTTTATCATTTTCTTTCTCAATTAAAGAAACGTCTCAATGGTTTCTCGCCTATCTTCATCTTTCTTCAGTTTGAAGTTAGACACGCTTGCCGCTACTTGAATATATTGACTTCGTTTGTGACTATTCACTTGTTAAGGGATTACCCCCTTAACAAGAGTGATACTAACTGGGATGCCGAGTTGCACTAAAATTGCAAAGGTACATCTTCGTAGTATCTCATTTTAGGGTTTTCCATTGTCGTCCTTGTTGCTTTATGACGTTCGAGGGAATCATGAATTGTATGATGATAGTACCATCTTGTTCCTCATACTCACCTATGTTCTTCAATTTCGCCCTTATTTTTCCAAAGTCACCTCTTTCATTATTCGCTAAGTCATATCGTTACCAATTTCTCTTGCTTTTGCCGATATTGGCTTTCAAATCGTTTTAAGGTACCCTTAACTACTCCCTTTTCAAGCTAGAAGGACTACTACCTATGACTCATCATCGACAAATCTCTTTTACCATCGCACATATAACCTATTCGGTTTCTTTGCTATACCTACGCATTCCTCATGATAGGGTTTACACAATCCTTATGCTCACCAAAAATCATATCACCACCATCTTGACAAGACAAACACCTCAAGTCCTCATTGGTGTGAAATCCTTCTTAGGTCCTTCTGACCTAAATCTACGAAACTTCCAGTTACCTTGCTCTCCAAAGCCTCATGTCCCTTTTCAACTTTCTGATCTAAGCTTTTTATCAATACACTAGCATAATGTCGTTAGGAATTGTGATGTATGACAACTTAGGTGAAAAATTCGGTTACTCCGTCTTTTTCTCAACCATTCGTTTCCTTCCATTTTCCTTTCATTTTCTTATGGGTCACCATACTCCTTACCGTTTTGCCACTCGGATCCATCTCTTACTAGAGTAATCGTCATCTTAAATGTCACCGCGCAGTCGCTAGTCCTTGAAGTTATCTTAGGGTATGCTGGTGCGAATCCTTTATTCCTAACTTATCATAGATGTGTGTTACCCTTATCACACTTCCGTTCAAACATTCCATAACTAGCTCTTCCCGGAGTTTGCAGTTGTTTGTTCAGCAACTAACTTCCTTGATCATTGTGGTAGTATGGGCCTTGAATTCTAGCGTCGTATTCCTTATTTTCTTCCACCACTATCTTAGCGATTCCATGTTGGTTTCCTTCTTCACTCTTCTTGGGCGCACTACTCCGTGGGTTGATGGTCCTTGACGGTTCACCATGTGTTGCGAGGTTTTTCTCACCCAAGTTTATCTTATTTTAGCTTATCTATGACCGTTGGCCTTAAGGGGATAACCATCACAGGTCATCGTGCTTCCTCTACTTATCGACCATACTTCTCCTCTTTAGTAAAGCTAGCTTCCATCGGGTGTTCTGCGTATACCGCTTTCTCTTAGCTTAGTTGATATGCTCTACTAATAGCTTGTCTTTCGATAGAGGTTTTCCAATTGATATTCAGAGAATAACGTGTGGAGCGCCATAAAGATGAACGCTACCGGAACTACATCTTGTAGATGGCGTCAATGCCGTCACTCTACTTGTTTGAGTTAAATGGCGTTTCTTCACTTTTATCTTCTACTCCACATCACCTTCAATGATGCTAGTGAATAACTCTTTTTGAGAGATAAAGTAAAATCTTGCAATTCATATTCCTTGTTCGAGTATCTACTTTTGCTGTGATTACCCCCTTAACATTTTTCTAGAAAAATGCAAGGGATTTCCTGCTCTTCACTTCATCTCGCCTTCCTTGACGATCTTTAATTCGCCAAATTCCTTATTCCTTCATGTAACAAATATCCATCTGCTCGGGTGTTTTGAAAAAGAAAAGGATAGCTCAGAATCCTTTATGTTACTCTTCCATCTTGAGGGTTACTCGACACATCCTAATTATCTTATTGTCCTTGGTTTTCTTCTTTTAACTACATTCGTTTTCCAACATTGCTAGTGATATCCCCCAAGTTCTAGGGGAGTCCTTATACTTAACCGAAGGTGACCTTCATGTCACACAACCTCCCTTTTGTTGGCCGCTCAATCTTTCCTTTTGGTCGATCAACATAGATAGGAAAAACGTTCGATTCTTTCTCCAAGTTAAGGCTTAATACACTCTTCGATCGTGCTTCCTTGTACTTTGATTGACAAACAACATATCTTCCACGTCACACGTTATGTACGTGACCCAATAACATCTTTTATGCTATACGGTTATCCCAAGTATTCCACTTGTGGACGACTGATGTCTGAAAGTCTTTCGCATCCATTGATGTCGCAGCGAGAGCAGAGTACTACTTACTTGGTTTCGCCATTGCTGAGTGTTGCGTAAGTGAATTGTATGTTGTTAGGTTACTGACTTTTGAAGAGAAGCGGTGGTGACCATTACTTTGAATAATCAAGGATATAGAATTTGGTTTCGAATGACTGAAATAGGAAATATAAAAACAAAAGAATCATTAAGGCTCAAATCAGACTCCTTGCGTGAGTTAAAGAAATCACTTCTATGTGTTTCGTTGCCCAATGGGCTCCAACTTTCAATGACGTCAATATATGTTACACCGACTTAGATAGTATGGATAATTGTTTGTGTATGCGTGTTAGAATAGAGATATCGCACCAAATTTCGGAGCTACAATCTCCAGAATGTGTCGTCTAGAATATATATCGGGATGTGTTCTACCAGTGTCGTCGAATCGTAACTTGGCTTTAATACCACTCGCCCTTCATAAGTCTCCAACTTCATCCGACATTTCCATATGTTTCGCACCGTCTCAGATCGAATACAAAGGTTATGCGTAGTATCTCAGGGGGATAGAGTCGCGTCATATCTTGGGACTATAATTCTTAGAGTATATCGTCCAACATTCGTGGGAAGATGCTCCACCGATGATATCGCGTCGTCGTGTGTCCATAATGAATAGTAGTGTCATAAGATATAGGATGTTGGGTAATTTTAAAAGAGCACGAGTGAACGTATAACGGAGGGGTACTTAATGACAAATTTCATGCTTAGAAAATTTCTAATTCATAATGAATTTCTCAGGGGCAATTACTAGTTCTTAAGCGGTCAAATCTCAACACGCAATATTTATCTCAATAGTAGGGACTAACCACATTGTCATCATATCGTGCAATACTAGTTCTCAGTAGTCAAATCTTAGAGCACAATAACTATCTTGATACTAAGGAAGGATTATATAATCATTACATCATTCACGTACTATTCCTCAAATAGCTCAACCTTAGGGCGCAATAACTATCTCAATAGTAAGGCATGACTACACAATCATCGCAATATTCACACGCAACTTTCAAATAGCTCGAACTTAGGGAGTAAAGGCTCTTATATCTATATCGTCCATGGAATTTCATATCAACTCGTCATGCCTATATTTTCTTTTCAAATCAATCATAAAAAATCAACCTCATTACCCAATAATTTAAACAAGTCATATCCCAAAATGATTTCATGCCTCATAGTAATCACATTATTTTAAAGGGCATATGCTACTTAAAGTTCAACATCATAAATCATAAAGCTTTTACGCATGCATTTCTCACATAATTTTCACATTGCACATTCCAAACTTTCACATTGCATATTACAAACTTTCCCATTGCACATTATAAGCTTTCACATTGCAATCAAATCATGCCCAAATTCACATGTTATAGCATAGAGTAGCATGTATCAACGAATACCTTTCAATCTTATATTCATTTCACTTCTAATGTGCATAAGGGGAATCCTACTTGACTAGCATAATCCTCAAGTAAAGCAAGTCTCGGATAGTTATATATGCTTAGGTGAATGTCTAAATGCAACAAGTATTCTCATAAAAAAATGGATTTATTAAAGATCTTCTTCTTTTTTTTTTTTTTGAAAAGGAATCCTTTTGAACATGAGTCCAAGTGGCCGTTTGAGTTTTACATGGTCCTCTCATAATTAAACGTAGTTCATGACCTACGTTTAATTAGGGTCCTACCATGTAAAGCTCAAACTAGTCCGCTTAACCTTATGCTCGACTCGACTA
Organism: Erigeron breviscapus; assembly: GCA_034093135.1. Classification (NCBI taxonomy): domain Eukaryota; kingdom Viridiplantae; phylum Streptophyta; class Magnoliopsida; order Asterales; family Asteraceae; genus Erigeron; species Erigeron breviscapus. Next base: position 5,847,098 of record CM067175.1, read on the forward strand.
TAAAAATTCGTTTTGAAAAGTGGCTATAGTTTTGGGATTCCCGGGAGAACCCCAATGTTCTCTATAACCTTAGGCTCTGATACCATTTTTTGTAACACCCCAACTAAGTCGGAACAATGAGATGTACAGAAAGTCGAGTATTCAAAACAAAGGATAATAGATAAACATTAACCATAGCTTTATTTAATAAAAGAATTTACAATGCACAAGCATGTGAACCAATCCCCAAGTACAATGCGTCCACCGTCCTTGGACATTAAGTCCACGAGACAAATAACAAATACATGAAACGGTATTCTACAATGATCAAGGCGGATTCCATTACCCATCACAAGGTTTGATTTTGATTCCAAAGTGCAATGCAAACAATCATGATGCATACAATTCCTCAAAGCTAATGTTAAATCCTGAAAAGCATGAAGAAAAAGTGTCAACTACGAAAACGTAGTTGGTGAGTGCATAGGTTTGCAAGTAAATCTCGTTACATATCCATTTTAAATAAACTTAGAAAACATATTATTTCATATCAATTCACCCAAACCACATGACCGACAAAATTCCCATATCAAACTATCAAGTTTTCCGTATACCATAATGTCACTTCAATGCATTGAAAATCCATGCTTAATTATAAAGCTCTCATTTATCAAAATCATTGTGAGAGAAAAATATATCTATCGAATAATCATATATCACGCTCAAACCGTATGTTCAATCAATAATAACCAACCATCAATAAAATCAATATCACTTGGGCAGAGGCATATTTGATGAGTTTGACTTGAGCCACTACTAAGACCCTTCTCGTCAAAATAATAATAATGATAATATGTCCCGAAGAAATGATAATAGAAGCACATGCTGCCAAAATAATAATAACTCACATACTTCTCAATATGTCGTATGATTACTCGGATTTATGAAATTGGTTTAAGTGTTATGGGCCATTACCAATTGGGTCAAAGTGTCATGGGCTTCTAAATGTTTTGGGTTTAAAATTAATTGTTGGGCTTAACCTTATTTGGGTTATGTGCTTAGTGGGTTATATTGGTTATTGGGCCAGGTTGGCCTACTGATTTATGGTCCTTTTGGGTTCACTAATTGGTCCGGTTTAGCCCATTTTGGCCTTTAGTCCATTCCTTAGCCCATTACACAAGTAATTAGATTACTTACAAATTTTCTGTTCTTATACAACAGATTTATGAAATGTTGGCCACTAATTCGGGGTTAAAGCTAATTATTTGGACCCTCCTGATTTTTATACAACAACCTATATGTGTCCACGAATTTTGTGAATTTTATCTTAATTTATAAAGAATGTTTACTACCTCTAAATATTTTTATAAATGGAAGTGGTCAAAACAGTCACTGTTTTGCATGCTCGAAAGTTTTATAAAAGTTCTTTGGGTTTTGCTCTTAATAAAAATTCCATGATTTTATTTTAAGTTTAGGACACATTGAACTTACTTTCCACCAAGTATGGCCTCCTGGAACCTTATGGATTAGGAGATAAAAGTTGTTAAAATTGATAAAATATTCAGACAAAAATGCAGTTTTGACCAGTTTTAGTAGAAAAATCACATCTTTTGTTTTGTTCAGTATTTTTGGGTGATTCCAGTTGGTGGTGCAACTGAACTCTCAAGGCTACAACTTTTAATTTGACACATTCAAATGATTTGGCCGATTTCAGTGTGTTTTACCCATTTCAAACCCCGAAATCAAAAGCTGTTCAGATTTTCTTGAAAACATCAAAGCATGCTTTTACTTTGTTACTTCACCCAACACCTCCTTTGGCTTCCCCAATGTATTAACTTTGTTTTATATCATTCTATTTCATTTTATTTGTATTTTTCACAGATTTTCTTCATATCTTTATCGACAAATTGCTTGATTAAAGTGGTGGGTGCATATATGTGTTCTTAGTGATTATCGGTTGGTGTTTTTGATTGTTATTGTTGTTTGATTCTTCTAAAGATCCATTATTCTTGTAATGACATCATTAAACCCAGAATATTATACATATTTTAACATCCAACTATGTATAAAATTATCAATCAAAAGATCCATCTCAAATCCAAACTCCTAGCAAACTAAACTAGCTTATATCACATACATGCATGTCAAGATCTACTCATTTCTCATACATATAAACATCTAACTTTTATATATCCTTTGAAAATCATATTTTTATATAAAATCACATAAACTTAAAGGTATTTTAGTTGATAAAAACTCATTTTAATGAAACCCATTTTACAAATCCATAGCACATCTTACAACTACTAACTCTTGGGTCTTGTTCTCGTTGAATCCTTGAATCCTTTCTCTAGATCTTTACATGCATGAACATGTGAGATAAGGATCTATCAACTTTGCCCTCATTGAGTTTAAATGAAGAATAAAATGAAAGAAAATATAGTAGAAGTTTTATAGAATCTTTTGAAGGAAACAAGTTTAACAAGGAGTTTATTATCAACCTTTAGAGATCCGAAATATGTGTGCATGGGGGCTGATTTTCGTGACTAAATGACTCCAAATCGACTCAAAGCTTGATTCTAGATGATGGATTAACAAGAAAGATTATTATTACAATAGATTAGATTAGATTTGAGCTTCCTTTTTGCTTGCAAGATCCGAATTTATGAAGAAAAGTAAGAAGAAAGTTTGAGAGAAAGTTGAGAGAGTTAGAGAGGAGTGTGTGTGTTGTGTTGTGTGAGAATTGAGAGTGTGGGTGCTTTTTTCCCAGCCCTATTCACGTGATGGAGGGACAAAATGAGGTGTGGGGAGTGTGTCTATTGGTTGAGGAGGTTGTAGGTTGGATGCCCATTGGCTAGGAGATGTGGGGTGGTGTTTGGTGATGTATTTGAATGGTGTGTGTGAGGGAAAGGGGGTGTTTGGCCGTGAGAGAGGGAGAAAGAGTGGGTTGGGAGGATGCTCATTGGTCAAGTTAAGTGGTAGGGGGTCATGGATTGGCTAGGTGAAAGTGTGTATGCAAATGAGATTCAAAATCATGTCTAGGTTCATAAAATGGATAACTTTTGTATAATTTGTATGGAGATGGATAGATTATGTAAGTACATGTGTCTTTTGTTATAAAAATAATAGTTGTAAGAATTTTATGTAAGGGTATATATATATATATGTATGTATGTGTATATATTTGTGTTTTAATTTGTTACTTAACTCTTTGTTTATAAGCTTCTATTTATATTAGGCATAAATATACTTATTATTATTTTTCAAGCACTTTTATGTGCATAATGGTTTATCAATATATAATTGAGATAGTCATTTTATTTTCATGACCATATATACTTTAATTGGCATGATTAATTAAATTGTTGGACATTTGTAAGATTTATTGACTTTGTCACAAGTTGTGAGTCTTACCTTATTATTTATATAGTTTGACTTCTTGAAATGAAGTTTTTGGTTCATTGACATTTCATCAAGTTCAATTAGAACTAATTTATAGCTTGAGATTGTCTTGAATGATTATAGTTATTGATTATGGCAAATCTAAGATAACTAGTCATCTATGGTATTTCAATGGAGTAGAGGGCAATTATCACTATGCCTTAAATGGCTAGAAGATCAATTCTCTTAATAAACCTCTAGGGATAGATGTCTAGATAAGTCCAGGTAGATTGTCCAAGTCGGATTTTGAGGGTTGTTACAATGGGGACGGGTATGGGGATGTAATTTTATTCCCCAATGGGGATAGGGACGGGGATGGGGATGAGAAACCATAAATCATCGATCCCCGTATCCGAACCCGAAAACACTATATATATTTATTAGAATTACTTTAAGTTTCTTCTATATGTTAGAGTTATTTTAAGTTTACAATTTTTTGTTTAATACCTTTTATGTGTTATATTTTATTTCTCATTTATTTAACACATATATTAGTTTATATGTAGAAAGAAAAGGTCGAACTATACGTTCTACTACTTATCTTATGCTACAATAAATTTATGTTTATTCAAAAAAAGATATCCCCGATACCCGATGGAGACGGGTATAGGGATGTAATTTATATCCCCGACGGGGATGGAGACGAAGATGGGGATTATAAGTAGAAACCGGGGATGGGGATGGGGATTGAGATCCCCGACAATACCCGCCCCATTGCCATCCCTAATTCCCACGAATCCTTATCCATTATTTAGAACTGAAACATATAAACTACCCACAACCACGTAGGAGAACACCCATGACTTTTTCACAGTCTGAAACATATCAACTTGAATTCATGCATGTGAGTCATCTTTTAACGAAAACTTGTTTTACAAATATGCCCTTTTTTAAAAATAATTCCAATTAAGAGCACTTATGAACTCCTTGTCACATTCAAGATCCTTCATAGTTTCAGGCAATAAACAAACTTTGACATCCATACTTCCGCCTCCTTCCCGGCCAGGATACATAGCCACTTTCCCATCGGCTTTCTTAGCAACCCCACTTCTAACCGCTATTGCTTTCCCCAGCCCGAATTCACACCCGTACGTATCAAACCTGGGTGAGCCCCCAATTTGTACCATGTTTTGAAACATCAAGCTACTCGTTTTAGGCACTACCGGGTTTTTATACCATGAATCAACCCATTCTTTCACTGCTACATCGTCGTGCCTTGTTACTGCTTCATGTAACTTAAATGCCGCCCATCCGAACCCATGTGCCATCAAATCCTCCACCGTTTTTGTTCCTTGTACGGTTCGATCTGGGGAACCAAAATAATCATCAGATAAAGGCGGATTCACCCTACGCCGGTTATTAACAGGAAGTGTACAAATTGTGACACTATCTCCTGGTTGCCTTCGTACTCTAGTTATACACCTCCATAAAAGAGCGGACATAGCTTGTAAACAATTAAAATCTTTTGCGTATTAGATTCGGCATTTGCTTTTTTCTTAAGTCGGATATTTCGGATATCCGAATTCGATATCCGAACTTCGGATATCCGAAATTTCGGATATCCGAACTTCGGATATCCGAAATTTCGGATATCCGAAAAATCGGATACCCGAAATTTCGGATATCCGAACTTCGGATATCCGAAATTTCGGATTCGGATAGTAATTTTTGAAAATTTCGGATATTTCGGATATCCGAAATCGGATATCCGAATTCGGATATCCGAAATTTCGATATTTCGGATATCCGAACTTCGGATATCCGAAATTTCGGATATCCGAACTTCGGATATCCGAAATTTCGATTCGGATATCCGAAATTTCGGATATCCGAAATTTCGGATATCCGAAATCGATATTTCGGATATCCGAATTCGGATATCCGAATTCGGATATCCGAACTTCGGATATCCGAAATTTCGGATATCCGAAATTTCGGATATTTCCGAATCCGAAATTTCATATCCGAAATTTCGGATATCCGAACTTCGGATATCCGAATTCGGATATCGAATTTCGGATATTTCATGAAATTTCGGATATTTCGGATATCCGAAATTTCGGATATCCGAACTTCGGATATCCGAATTTCGGATATGATGTTCGGATATCCGAATTCGATATCCGAATTCGGATATCCGAAATTTCGGATATCCGAATTCGGATATCCGAAATTTCGGATATCCGAAATTTCGGATTCGGATTCGGATAGTAATTTTTGAAAATTTCGGATATCCAAATTCGGATATTCGATATCCGAATTCGATATCCGAATTCGGATATCCGAATTCGGATATCCGAATTCGATATCCGAATTCGGATATCCGAAATTTCGGATATCCGAAATTTCGGATATCCGAAATTTCGGATTCGGATAGTAATTTTTGAAAATTTCGGATATCCGAAATTTCGGATATTTCGGATATCCGAAATTTCGGATTCGGATTCGGATTCGGATTCGGATAGTAATTTTTGAAAATTTCGGATATCCGAAATTTCGGATTCGGATAGTGATTTTTGAAAATTTCGGATATTTCGGATATCCGAAATATATCCGAAATTTTTATCCGAAAAGTCGGATATCCGAAATTTCGGATATCCGAACTTCGGATATCCGAAATTTCGGATTCGGATAGTGATTTTTGAAAATTTCGGATATTTCAGATATCCGAAATTTCGGATATATGTTCGGATATCCGAAATTTCGGATATTCGGATATCCGAACTTCGGATATCCGAAATTTCGGATTCGGATAGTAATTTCTGAAAATTTCGGATATCCGAACTTCGGATATCCGAAATTTCGGATATATGTTCGGATATTGAAATCCACTATCCGAAATTTCGGATATCCGAAATTGAAAATTTCGGATATTTCGGATATCCGAAATATCCGAAAACCTTATTTTTTTAAATTTTTTCCAATATTTTACTTTTTATTATCCGAAACTATCCGAAATATCCGAAATATCCGAAAAATCGGATACCCGAAATTTCGGATATCCGAAATTTCGGATATTCGGATACCGAATTCGGATATCCGAATTCGGATATCCGAAATTTCGGATATCCGAAATTTCGGATATTTCGGATATCCGAACTTCGGATATCCGAAATTTCGGATATCGGATATCCGAACTTCGGATATCCGAAATTTCGGATATTTCGGATATCCGAATTCGGATATCCGAAATTTCGGATATCCGAACTTCGGATATCCGAAATTTCGGATATCCGAACTTCGGATATCCGAAATTTCGGATATTTCGGATATCCGAAATCATATTTCATATCCGAAAAATCGGATACCCGAAATTTCGGATATCCGAACTTCGGATATCCGAAATTTCGGATTCGGATAGTAATTTTTGAAAATTTCGGATATTTCGGATATCCGAAATATCCGAAAATTCGATATCCGAACTTCGGATATCCGAAATTTCGGATATCCGAATTCGGATATCCGAATTCGGATATCCGAAATTTCGGATATCCGAAATTTCGGATATCCGAAATTCGGATATCCGAAATCGGATATCCGAAATTTCGGATATCCGAACTTCGGATATCCGAAATTTCGGATTCGGATTCGGATTCGGATAGTAATTTTTGAAAATTTCGGATATTTCGGATATCCGAAATATCCGAAAACCTTATTTTTTTAAATTTTTTCCAATATTTTACTTTTTATTATCCGAAACTATCCGAAATTATCCGAACATATCCGAAACTATCCGAAAATATCCGAAACTATCCGAAAAATCTATATTCAATACCCGAAAATATCCGAAAATCTATATTATTTTCTTAAAGTTCGGATATTTCGGATATCCGAAATTTCGGATATCCGAACTTCGGATATCCGAAATTTCGGATATATGTTCGGATATTAAAAACCACTATCCGAAATTTCGGATATCCGAAATTCGGATATCCGAAACTTCGGATATCCGACTTTGAACACCCCTAATTAATCCCCATCTACCAATCTATCTATACTATAACTAAAAGATGAGGGTAGGGGTACACTAGGCACCCCTTAAAGCTTTTTTTAGGCCTAAAACTCTCCTAATTACTCTCGATCTCTCTCCTTTTTTTCTAGATTTTTTTTATTTTTTTATTTTTTATTTGCTTATTAAATAAATAATTATATTTAAAACTCTATCATAAATCTTTTTCTATCAAAACAAATCTTTTTAAATTTTAAAGATATATAATATCCTTAAACTCTCCCAATAAATTATTATATATACAACCTAAATTTTTATTAATCATTCTCATTCATATTATTATTTTCCTTTCTATCTTTAATAAACAAATCAAGTTAAGTAAATTTCTCAACAAAAAAAACATACGTTTTTTTTTATCACCTTAATTTTATTTTTGGTATTTTGTTCGTGTTTGTTTATTATTTGATATTGAATTGTTATGTTATTGTTATTTTTCATCTCTTTTAATTTAGTTTGTTGTCAATTGTAGTTTGATTATGGCTTCTTTTTCTACTAAAAAGGGTTTATTCTTTTAAATTTGTTTTGTTCATGTTTTGTTATTTTCACTTGTTTTGTTATTTATTATTTTGATATTTACCTTTGATATATATATATATTTTATTTATATATATATTATATATATATATATTTTGAGACTATCCGTCCAAGACTAGTATATCTATAATATAACTAAAAGAGGAGGTTGGGGGTACACTTGGCACCCCTAATCCCCCTCCTTGAGCCTAATCCTCCCTCCTTATTAATCCTATATTTTTTTTAATATTTTCTAAATAACGACCGACCTTAGTTTTAATAAAAAAAACTTTATTATTATTATTATTATTTATCTATCTATATATATATAAATACACCAATCGTTCCAATTATTATTATTATTTATCTATATATATATATAAACCCAAAAACCTACACAAATTTTTTTTACCTACGTTCGACTTACAAGGTTTTTTTGTTCGACTAGCAAGGTTTTTTTAATTTATATAATTTCTTCATATTAATCATTATTATTGTTATTATTTAACATTTAATTCTTATGTTATTGTTATTATTATCTCTTTTAATTTAGTTTATTGTCCATTATAAATTCGTTATGCCTTCTTCTTCAACAACAAAAAATAAGACCACATTAGTTCATCTTGAAGATCTTAAGCCAACACATGTTAACCATCATCTACGACTCCGTGTTGTGCATGTATGGACTGTTTCGGAGTGGAATAACCCAAATAAAATCAAAACGTTTGAGATGGTCTTTGTTGATGAATTGACATGTATTTTTCAAATTATATATTGTACACTTTTAGAATATAACTAAAGTTGGAAAAAAAGGGGTAAACTAGAATCAATATTTATATGAAGTTATTTTTCATATGTTTCTTCTTTAGCTTTCGTATTGATTAGCTTGTGATGTTAGTCATATTGATGGTTGCATCTATAATATAAGACACAGAAAGTATATTTGTTATTTTTCATATGTTTCTTCTTTAGCTTTCGTATTGATTAGCTTGTGATGTTAGTCATATTGATGGTTGCATCTATAATTAAGACACAGAAAGTATATTTGTTATTTGAATAGCTAGATTATGGTATATGCATATATTTAGATACCGCCTATGCTATGTGCTCTTAAAAAAAAAAGAGCTTGCCTTTATAAGAATGTAGATTGCCAACAAAAAAAGAACTATTTTGTTTCGAAATTAGAGCAATCTCATTCTAAGGCTATATGTCTGCAGAACTTAATCTTAATAATGACATGATTGTGTTCATGTTTTATTGAAGTAGCAATATAAAACTGATTGTTTGTCATAGATAAATATAAATATATCACATGTTTAGTCCATATCTAGACCTTTATATATTTTTTACGCCTCATGTGCATGCTTTGTGACAAATACATATATTTATGAATTACGAGTATTATTCTTTATTAACTACTAGCATATTCTTTTTATCTCAAGCAAGGGAGTCCAGTGGTAATTTTTATTTTTATCATATATATAACGCGTCATCTTTATTCTGTTTTTTGAGTTCTTTTCTGACCTCATCCAAGTTGGCTATATTTATAATTTAACCTATATTAACTCTTAGTATTTACGATTATATCTTTTTATAAGCTTTTAGATATAAAGTTGAAATTTGCTATGAGTAGGATTTTGATTATTTTAATATATCGACTCACTATATATTAACTTTTGTATTTCTAACCTATATTAACTCTTAGGATTTACGATTATATCTTTCTATAAGCTTTTAGATATAAAGTCAAAATTTTCTATGAGTAGGATTCTGATTATTTTAATATATCGACTCACTACTTGAGGATCAGTCATGTTTTGCCAAACGATTAGAAATATGTTTGCTTTTACCGGTTTTTCATGTTTCATTATACGGTTTATTATACAGTTTATTAAATAGTTCGCGCATTATCTGATTTTTATGGTTAATTTGTTTGGGGTTTGTTTCTTGAAATTGGATTAAATACATAGAAACACACTAAGAGAACTTACCAGATTTTTCCATGGTTTTTTTGCTATTTGCAGGGCACGACCATACATGGCTCGGTCAATGGTGAATGGGCTGAAAATTTTAGGAGTATTTTGACCGATGGAGTGGCTATTCAGCTAGCAAATTTCCAAGTTGATAGAAGCGCTGAAACCTGGCGTTACTCGGATCATACATATAAGATCACCTTTCAGCCCGACACTCTGGTCAAAGTTCTTGACAACTATTCCGGTCCTATGCACCATTTTGATTTCAGAACTTTTGAAGAAATCATTGAGCACACCCTATCAAACAATCAGATCATTGGTACGCTATGCAATTTTGTTTTTTAAAAAGAAATTTTGTTTATCTAAATTTGAATTATCACCACTAACAATGTATATTTATTGAATCAAGGTTATATGTTCATTATATGATCGTTTATGACCGAATCAAGGTTGTATGTTCGTTATGTTCGTTGTATGATCGTTTATAACCAATTCAAGGTTATATGTTCGTTATATGATCGTTTATGATCGAATCAAGGTTATATGTTCATTATATGATCGTTTATAACCGAATCGAGGTTATATGTTCGTTATATGATCGTTTATTGATCGAATCGAGGTTATATGATCGTGATGTGATGAAATATGAATACCATGGCCAACTATACGTTGCAATGTCTAGGGTTAAAAGCAGGAAAGGATTGAAAATCCTTATTTGTGACGAAGATGGACGCCCAACCAATCGTACAATGAACGTAGTTTACAAAGAAGTTCTTCAAAACCTGTGACAATTTTAACTTCAAATAAGTCATTTACTTTGAATAGTTCATACTTTGAATCGTTTTATGTTTGATTTTTAGGTATTTTAATTTTATTTGATATCTATTTAATACAATTGAATTTCAATTTTTTAACTTTGATTAATATATTTTGAGACCACCCGTCCATTGGGCAGGCCTGAGCACTAGTATATATATATAACAAGATCCTAAATTCATTCTTAAACAAATAGGAACTTTTGGATGAATTTCATCTTTAATTTAGAACCATTAGATCAAATTTAATTATTTCATCTTTATTAAATGACAATATTAATACTTTCACTTTATATGATTTGACAAAAAGCCCCCTTTAAATCCTAAATTTAAAAATATAGTATATGTAATAATTATTAAGCTAAAACTTCCTTTCTGAATCATGTAACCATAAATAATAATAATAATAATAATAATAATAATAATAATAAAACACCATTGACCAGATCTATCTCAAAAACATCGACATCTACATCAATTTCATTTCTTGCTTTCCATGGTTCTTAGTTTTTCTTCATCATCGTATTAACTGTTAGGTCGAAAATCGACCAAGTATAATTTGTTCAGAAATAACTAAAGCTCAGTGAAGAATACTTGTATAGAATTCTGAGGTCGCTCAGAATTTGTTCACTGAAGCTTCACTTCAGTTCAGATCAACGTATCAGAAAACCGCTCAGAATGAAGTCAAAGACTGAAGTCTGAAGAATGAGAATCAGTTCAGATGTGGAGCTCAGAAACTGATTCTACCTGATCGAAGACTGAAGCATCTCAGTGTAAAAGTACTTACACACTTTTACACTGATTACGAGGAAGACTTTTTACTTTACATATCTTTACCCGGTTAATAGAATTAACTATTAATTAAAGTACAAGGTAAAGTAAAGGTTGGGAATAAGGTTTGATAAGTCACATCAACGACTTATATACCTAAACCTTAAAAGTACACATGTAAGGAATTAGCTTTAATTCCTTAAAATACACCCAACCATATTTGTACGATCTGGTCCACGTCATCATGGACTTAGTCTATAAATATAAGTCTTCTCACAACTTGCAAATGGCTTGAAACCTTTGCATTGCAACTTGTGAGATATACTCTAAGTAATCCTTACGAGTATTTCCAAGTTATTAGATCACTTGTATTTCTAGGTTGTTTAGATATTTACACTTTGGTGTTTATCTTTGTTCCGCAACAATCTTTGTATTTGTTTATATATCAATAAATCAAATACCTTGAAAAATACATTGTGTCTCAATGCTACATACTTGATCTATACATATTATTTATATAGTTTCAGCCCTTATTGTTTCTTGCATTTACTTTCAGTACCTCTATCGTATTGTTCATCCATATCTGGATCGTATTCTGAACTGGTCATCTTCCAGTTAGAATTACTTGCTAGTCGGGTATTTAAGCCATCTATATTTGGGACTCACATTAACACTAAAATAGATTTCTGCTTTTTGTAGATTTATGATTTCATTACAACAACTAATAATTCAATTTTAAAATCCATGTGTGGATTCCTTGGTTATGCTCTACTACCTGCATCAAAATTGGGACAAACTGTGACAACTCGTAATTAATTAGCAACGGGTTAGTCTTAATCTCGTTTAAGCTAAGTCATTATCATAATCTCGTCTAATTTAGACGGTCTTTGACGTGGAAATTGTTAGACTTTTAGACTTTTGACTTAGTCAAATTAGACGTATCTTGATGACGTAGACTATTAGCTATCTAGAAGAATGCCGAGTCTTTAAAAATAACTTTAGATTAATATTTAAAGGTTATGTCTCGTACAAAATAAATAGACTGTCTGGACTTAATATTTCAAAGTTGACTTTGACGAAATATTATTGACTCGTCTTAATTTAAATAACACGAGGGAAAATACCTTTACTTTAAATTATAACCTTTTAGTCATACGGTATTTAATCGTAAGCATTTTACCGAATTAAGGGTACCAAAATGTCTAAAAAGGAGCCACATAGGTCGGCCCCCTCTTTTGTGGCTGGGAATAAACCAACCAAACACCCCTTCTCTTTCCCTCTTGTTTGGTCGACACACACACCACAAAACACACACACAAAACAATTTCTTCATCTAAATTCTGTTTTGGCAAGAAGAAATCAAAGGGGATTCAAAGGGAATAATCATTTTTCAATAATAATTAGGGTTTCATCATCATCATCATCACCATTTTCTTCCTTTTTATCTCAAGAACCCTAAATTGGTAAGTAACTTATTTCTCTAAACTTTTGATTTGATTTAATTCCATCTTATGGGTTAATTTCAGTATGATTAATTGAATAAATAGGCTTGGAGTATGAAATGAGTTTTGGGTTTGGTTGTTAGATGAATTTTTATTTGAAATGGGTCTTTGAAATCAAAAAGTGTTGAAATTGTTAATGGTTAGTGAAATGGAGTTGTTTCCAGGTTCTTAAACATGTTGGTACTTGTTGAAATGAAAAGAGTTGATTAGAAATAGTTTCGTTTGCGGAAAATGGTCAAAATCTGCACTTTCACTCGTTTAGGTCAGACATCGCGCCGCGATCCTTCAGGATTCGCGCCGCGATGTAGTATAAATTGAGAATCGTGCCGCGGCCCTTGGATCTCGCGCCGCGAGTTTTCATGCTGTGTGACATTTTCATTTTTCGACAACTTGAACTCTTGGACTTGGTTTATATGGATTGGTACTTTAGACTACCTTATAATGACAATGTCAATAACATTGGTAATTTGAGTCAAATAAAATGGACATTAAATCACATACTTGGTCGTGGCATTCTAGGATCGATAGCTAAGTAGTTTACATAGGATACTTGACGTCGTGAGATTTGATCCTCACCATTGGTACTCATATCCTAGGTTTTGGAAAGACGTGGAGACTAGACTTGCTCATTCTCAAGTTTGCTCGCCCTTTTAGCGCTTTGATCGCTAAGGTGAGTTTATGGCGCCCTTTTACCTTTTTACTTTGGGCCTGAAAAGCATGTACTGTTGTATACACGACTACTTTATAAATTATTTGTTTTTGTCTATGCCATGAGATTTGGCTGCTTAGATCATTTGACTTAAATTTGCCATGTTGACGGCTGTCGAAAATGTGTATACGTGTCATTTATTAAATGTTGAATGAAATGACGTTGAATTGCCGTGTGAGGGCTGATTAAATGGTTTCTTGTGTTTGACAAACTAAAATGTTTCCCCTATTGGTTGTATTGTCGGATCTAGATATCTCGACTGTCTTGGTTGTGGTCCGCACCCCATTGTCAAAGGGAAATCCTGTGCGAGGTTATGGTCCGCACCCCATTGTCGAAGGGAAATCCTGTGCGAGGCATATGCTGTCATCAGATCTAGATATACTGATTGACGTGATATAAGATGTGTCCAGATCTAGATATACTGGCTGTCTTGTTATAAAAGTGTTGTCAGATTTAGATATATTGACTGTCTGGTCTTTTATAACTATATGTCATTTGTGTGCTCACAATGACGAATAAACATTGGTCAAACATACTGTAAACTCACCAACTATTTCGATAGTTGTTCCTCTCAAATTTCATGCTTTTCAGGGAACCAACAGTAAGTATTGGAAGCGTATATGGCATTTTAGAAGCCATCTTTTGAACTTTGAACGTACAATTAGCGTCAGACATCTAAGGACTATCATATTATTAGTTCTAATTGTACTAGACTGTCCAAATGTTGTTAGTGTATTTGTGGGCCCATTTCCAATTGAGGATAGTTTGTATCCGTGTATTGGGGTCCACATCTGAACGATTATACTTGTAATAAACTCATATTTGGATTAATGGATGTAATCTCTATTTACCTTCTGATTAGTACGCAATTATTTGTTAATCCTGTATTTCCGCTACAACGGGGTGTGACAAAAATTGGTATCAGAGCCAAGGTTATAGTGAATACGGAGTTATTCCTCGTGAATAACTCAATCTATAGCCATGGTCGCTTCAAAAAGGAAATCTAAGTCTTTAAGGTTTAGGATAGTTATCTCGAGAGTTATACTATTTGTCAATAATTAGACCTAACCCAATCAACTACGTCCAGATTATGTAAAATAGTATAAGGCTCGAAATAAATATCTTAAATTGTGTATATACGTGTTAGTTGAATTATATTCACAACATATTGTAAATGTGGTGGGAAGGCTGCGGGTGACCCTATATATAAGCATTGAAGGTATGTTAGGAATAGAAACTCAAATCGTATGTGTATACCTAAGGTTTATATACGTGATAGTTTGGATTATATTAACAACATATTGTAAATGTGGTGGGAAGGCTGCGGTTGACCCTATATATAAGCATTGAAGATATGTTGGTAATAGAAACCCAAACCGAATGTGTATAATCTAGACAAAGATCTCTTTGAAACTCATGTTGCGTACTGTATCATTCGATTTACTCAAATTGTCATATCCGTTGGACTTAAATAGATTCTTGACTATCTTTTCAGACTAGTCATGTCGGACGGAGTTAGCTCTAATGCTGTTGTACCATGTACACCTTCAGTTCCTGTGGTAGCTAATTCCATTCCTCGTGTTCCTAACTCTTATGAAGAGGAACCAATGGAAGCTTCGGGCAATGAATCACGCCCAATTAATCTGGTGTCAACATCCAGTGAATCTGGAAATGAACATGTATCTATTCATGTTCAACCATCTCTCTCACCGGTAGCTCCATATCAGAGGAGGACTACCGAGGGAGCTCGTCTGCCCTATGCTCCTGGTCCTTCTGCACCGGTTCAGGACAACCGTGTGTTTGGTCCCTCCTTTCTTCTGGGCGATCCGTATGCTGCGGGTTCCTCCAGAGTGCCTGTTTACAATCCCAATGCTGCTGAAGGGATGCCAGTTGCTGATGCAGCTGATAGGTCGGAATATGCTCTCCGACAAATGTCAAAGATGAACAATTCTCTCATCCGTACTAGGGAGGCTATTGAGAATCAAGCTCAAGCGTTGACTGGAGCTTATCTTCATGCTTCTGAGGCTATGACTGTTGCTAAGGAGGGGAAGGAGACTATTAGAACGTTGGTCTGCATGCTGTTGGTTTTGGTAGCCTTGGTTGTGGCTTTGCTAGTTGTTGTTCTTTTCAAGATGTAATCTTGTAGTAGTAGCGTATTGTAAGCGTAGAACTTATAACAACTCATACTCTTGTACTGTGAGTTGTAGTCTATCATTGTGGATGTAGTTCCCACATGTCTTTGGATCGTATCACTCTGACTATGTAGTCTATCGTTGTGGATGTAGTTCCCACATGTTTTGAATCGTACCTGTTAGACTATGTAAATTTTGGACATCAATGAAATACGATCGTCTTTTTGGCTTACATACTTGTTCAAAACTATGTCAATTGCTTATTCTTAACTCTAGAAAATATGATGTTCCATATTTCTTGTCTTGTCTAGTACATGAATTCATACAATTTTATAATTTATGACTTGCATGGTACTGTCATCTGTCTTGCAAAGCTACTTTCCGATTTACCTTTTAGGGAAATCTCTAAATGACATTTTTGTTCATGTCATAGACTTATGGCTCCCAAGACGCGAAGAAAAATCCAGAAAAAGGCTCCAAGTAAGAAAACTGCTCAAAACAGAGTTACTCGATCAACTCCTAAACCCAATGAAGCTGAACAGGAAGAACTTGTGATCCAGCAAAGACCAGAAACTGCTGCTGCAAATGTGAACACTGGTCCTGGATCTACCCCACATGCTGGCGGGGAAAATAATATGGCAGCATTTGTGACACAACAGTTGTTGGCCGCTATGCCTACTTTAGTCGCTCAGATCACGGCGAGCATGAACACCAATAATAATCATCATGCTGACAATAGTAACAATGTCGAACCTACGGCTGAACAAGTTATTCCTTGAGTTCATCTGCACGGGAGTGACTTTAAGACCTTCACTTATTGTAAGCCAAAGGAGTTCCATGGCACCGAAGGTCCTGTCGGACTAATCAATTGGCTAGAAAGCATAGAGGCGGTGCTTCATATCAGCCGTTGTGCCGAAGAGCACAAAGTGGAATATGCTGCATCTCAATTTCAAAAGCACGCCTTGTCATGGTGGAACGAGTAAATAAGGACTCGTGGTCGAGAGCCAGCTAATAGCATACCTTGGTTGAACTTTAAAAGGATGTTGATGGAAAAGTACTGTTCTCGGGAGGAAGTACAGAAAATGGAAGGTGAATTATGGAATCATAGTTTGATTGGACTAGACAACGAGAAATACACAACTCGTTTTCATGAGTTGGCAAGACTAGTCCCTCGTATGGTAGATACGGAGGAGAAATTGATCAAAAGATACTGTTATGGCTTGTCACCTGATGTCCGAAGGTTGGTAGCCGCTTTTAATCCTTTGACTCTTTCAAGCGGCAGTTAGTGCAACCAACCGGATGGTGATAGACTTGAAAAGAACCACTGGTTCTTCTGTTGGAAATGAGGTTGTCAAGAGAAGGAATGATCATGCCTTTAGTAGTGGATTTGGCGACGGTGGAAATGGCAAGAGGTTTAGGACTGCCAGAAACTTTGTTGTGGTTGCTCAAGACGTCAAGAGGTACACTGGCATAGACCCCAAGTGTAATAGGTGTAACCTCCATCACATGGGAAATTGTCCTACTTGTCACCGTTGTAAAAAGACGGGACATTTGATAAATACTGTAAGGAGAAGGCACCCAATCAATGCTATGAGTGTGGGAGCGAAACCTATATGCGACCCGCTTATCCACGACTCAATCTAAACCCGAACAACAATGCTAGAGTTCCCGTGAGGAACAATGCGGGGAACAATCAAGCTAGGAATCAAGGAGGACAAGACAGAGGTCGAGTTTTCGCTTTGGATGCTGCTGATGCACGACATGATCCCAACGTTGTGATAGGTACTTTCATACTCAATAAACATTAGGTGTTATTCGACTCTGGTGTTGATAAAAGCTTTATATCCTTTGAATTTAAGTCTCGATTTAATATAGTAGCTATCCCCATGAAAGAAACTTATATCGTCGAATATGCAAACGGTCAAAAGTATGTTGCTAGAGACCATTTAGTAGATTGCAATTTGACATTGTCTGGTAAAACCTTTAAAATTGATCTAATTCCCATAGAGCTAGGAAGTTTTGATGTGATCGTTGGTATGGACTGGTTGTCTAGAGTTTGCGCCGATATTGGTTGTTACGAGAAGGTTGTAAGAATACCCCTTCTAGATGACGAAACGTTGATAGTGCAAGGAGACAAGTTAGGGAAGGAATTGATTTTGGTGTCAGCGATAAAAGTGAATAGATACTTACAAAAAGAATACCCTGCTTTCTTGGCACTAGTGGTTGAAAGGAAACCAGAGGGTAAAGGCATTCAAGATATTCCAGTAGTTAATGATTTTCCGGAGGTATTTTCCAAAGATTTGATGGGACTTTCACCTCACAGACCAGTCGAGTTTGGAATAGACTTAGTCCCTGGAGCTGCACCCGTGGCCAAGGCACCCTATCGCCTTGCGCCGTCAGAAATGCAAGAATTGTCCGAACTTCAAGAGTTGTTAGCAAAAGGACTAATTCGTCCAAGTTCATCACCCTGGGAGCTCCGATCTTATTTGTTAAGAAGAAAGACGGCTCTATGCGCATGTGTATTGACTATAGAGAATTGAACAAGTTGACCGTCAAGAACAGGTACCCTTTACCTCGTATTGACGGCTTGTTTGACCAACTGGAAGGTGTATCACACTTTTCCAAGATTGATCTCAGATCTGGGTATCATCAACTCAGAGTCAGAGAGACGGACATTCCTAAAATAGCCTTCAGAACTCGATATGGACATTATGAGTTTTTGGTTATGCCGTTTTGTTTAACAAATGCACCTACTATGTTTATGGACTTAATGAATTGAGTATGTCGACCGTATCTCGAAAAGTTTATCATTGTATTCATTGATGACATACTGATTTACTCGAGAACTAAAGACGAACATGAAGGTCATCTGAGAACCATTTTACAACTGCTCAAGGATCAAGAACTGTACGCAAAGTTCTCAAAATGTGAATTCTGGATTAGGGAAGTACACTTCTTGGGTCATGTAGTGAATGCGGATGGAATCCATGTAGATCCATCTAAGGTCGAGGCAATAAAGAAGTGGGAAGCCCCTAAGACCCCGACAGAAATTCGTCAGTTTCTTGGACTGGCTGGCTATTATAGGAGATTCATTGAGAATTTCTCTAAGGTTGCTCAACCTTTGACTTTGTTAACTCAGAAGACTAAGGAATTTATTTGGCAGGATGCCCAAGAAAAGGCATTCCAGACATTAAAAGACAGACTATGTAATGCTCCTATTCTAGCATTACCAAATGGCATTGAAAATTTCGTGGTATACTGTGACGCCTCACATCAAGGCATGGGATGTGTACTTATGCAGGAAGGTAAGGTCATTGCTTACGCTTCTAGACAGCTCAAAATCCACGAAAAGAACTATACAACCCACGATCTCGAACTCGGAGCGGTTGTCTTTGCATTAAAAATTTGGAGACATTATTTGTATGGTACCAAGTGTACTGTATTCACGGATCACAAAAGTCTTCAGCATATCTTCGATCAGAAAATGCTAAATATGAGACAACGCCGATGGGTAGAATTACTCAGTGACTACGACTGTGAACTCAAATATCATCCCGGTAAAGCAAATGTTGTTGCTGACGCGCTAAGTCAAAAAGATAGAATTTCCCTATCTGTCATAAAAAGAGCAAGTTCTTATCTTGGCTCATCATTAAGGGATAGAGTTCTGGACGATCAAAACGATGCCCTACAGCCAGGGCGTATCGAGAAAGAAGCATTGTGGAATGCTGAACGTTTATTTGAATTGGATGGCGATAGGATCCGACATGTCAAGGGCAGAGTGTGGATTCCCAAGTACAATGGACTTAGAGAACTCTTAATGAACGAGAGTCATCGATCTAAGTATTCAATCCATCCTGGTGCTAACAAAATGTACCATGGACTAAAGGACTTTTATTGGTGGCCTGGTATAAAAAGAGATATCGCCACTTATGTCTCAAAGTGTCTAAATTGTTCAATGGTCAAGGCGGAGCACCAAAAGCCTTCTGGGCTGCTCCAACAACCCCAAATTCCTGACTGGAAATGGGAACAGATTACTATGGACTTTATTACTAAACTGCCTCGAACCATGAAAGGATACGATACTATTTGCGTCATTGTCGATCGATTAACGAAGTCTGCTCATTTCATTCCAATACGGGAGAATTGGAAGATAAGGAAATTATCTTAGTTATATATTGAAAATATCGTATCACTTCATGGCGTTCCTTTGTCTATTATCTCTGATCGAGATGGCCGTTTCACTTCACAGTCATGGAGACATTTTCAGGAAGCCCTAGGCACTCAATTGAACCTGAGTACGGCTTACCATCCACAGACTGACGGACAAAGTGAACGTACCATCCAGACTTTAGAAGACATGCTTCGGGCATGTGTCATTGACTTCAAGGGTAGTTGGGATACCTTTTTGCCATTAGCTGAATTTTCATATAATAACAGCTATCACACTAGCATCAAATGTGCTCCTTATGAGGCTTTGTATGGACGAAAATGTAGATCTCCTGTCTGTTGGCTTGATGCTGGCGAACGTCGTTTGTACAAATATGGACTAGTTCAGAAGACTACTAATCAAATTGTTGAAATTAGGGCACGGCTGAAGGCGGCTCAAGATCGCCAAAAGAGCTATGCCGACCGTAGAAGGAAACCACTTGAGTTTCAAGTGGGAGACAAGGTCATGTTGAAAGTGTCACATTGGAAAGGCACTGCACGTTTTGGCATGCGAGGAAAACTTAGTCCTCGTTATATCGGACCATTCGAGATTGTTCAAAGAATTGGTTCCGTGGCTTATAAGCTCGATTTGTCCCAAGAGCTAGAACACGTTCATCACACGTTTCATGTGTCAAATCTTAAGAAATGTCTGACTGATGAAACTTTAGTAGTACCTGTCGAAGAGCTGCAAGTGAACGACTCTCTTCAACTTGTCGAGGAACCTGTTGAAATTTTAGACCAACAGCTCAAACAACTTAGACGTAGTCGTATTAAGTTGGTCAAAGTTTGTTGGAACTCAAAACACGGACCCGACTCGACTTGGGAACGTGAAGACTATATGATGGATCATTATCCTCATCTGTTTACTGAACAACAATTAATTTCGGGATGAAATCCTAAGAAGTCGGGGATGCTGTGATAACTCGTAATTAATTAGCAACGGGTTAGTCTTAATCTCGTTTAAGCTAAGTCATTATCATAATCTCGTCTCATTTAGATGGTCTTTGACGTGGAAATTGTTAGACTTTTAGACTTTTGACTTAGTCAAATTAGACGTATCTTGATGACGTAGACTATTAGCTATCTAGAAGAATGCCGAGTCTTTAAAAATAACTTTAGATTAATATTTAAAGGTTATGTCTCGTACAAAATAAATAGACTGTCTGGACTTAATATTTCAAAGTTGACTTTGACGAAATATTATTGACTCGTCTTAATTTAAATAACACGAGGGAAAATACCTTTACTTTAAATTATAAACTTTTAGTCATACGGTATTTAATCTTAAGCATTTTACCGAATTAAGGGTACCAAAATGTCTAAAAAGGAGCCACATAGGTCGGCCCCCTCTTTTGTGGCTGGGAATAAACCTACCAAACACTCCCTTCTCTTTCCCTCTTGTTTGGTCGACACGCACACCACAAAACACACACACAAAACAATTTCTTCATCTAAATTCTGTTTTGGCAAGAAGAAATCAAAGGGGATTCAAAGGGAATAATCATTTTTCAATAATAATTAGGGTTTCATCATCATCATCATCACCATTTTCTTCCTTTTTTCTCAAGAACCCTAAATTGGTAAGTAACTTATTTCTCTAAACTTTTAATTTGATTTAATTCCATCTTATGGGTTAATTTCAGTATGATTAATTGAATAAATAGGCTTGGAGTATGAAATGAGTTTTGGGTTTGGTTGTTAGATGAATTTTTATTTGAAATGGGTCTTTGAAATCAAAAAGTGTTGAAATTGTTAATGGTTAGTGAAATGGAGTTGTTTCCAGGTTCTTAAACATGTTGCGTACTTGTTGAAATGAAAAGAGTTGATTAGACAATAGTTTGGTTTGTGGAAAATGGTCAAAAACTGCACTTTCACTCGTTCAGGTCAGACATCGCGCCGCGATGTAGTATAAATTGAGAATCGTGCCGCGACCCTTGGATCTAGCGCCGCAAATTTTCATGCTGTGTGACATTTTCATTTTTCGACAACTTGAACTCTTGGACTTGGTTTATATGGATTGGTACTTTAGACTACCTTATAATGACAATGTCAATAACATTGGTAATTTGAGTCAAATAAAATGGACATTAAATCACATACTTGGTCATGGCATTCTAGGATCGATAGCTAAGTAGTTTACATAGGATACTTGACGTCGTGAGATTTGATCCTCACCATTGGTACTCATATCCTAGGTTTTGGATAGACGTGGAGACTAGACTTGCTCATTCTCAAGTTTGCTCGCCCTTTTAGCTCTTTGATCGCTAAGGTGAGTTTATGGCGCCCTTTTACCTTTTTATTTGACTTAAATTTGCCATGTTGACGGCTGTCGAAAATGTGTATACGTGTCATTTATTAAATGTTGAATGAAATGACGTTGAATTGCCGTGTGAGGGCTGATTAAATGGTTTCTTGTGTTTTACAAACTAAAATGTTTCCCTTATTAGTTGTATTGTCGGATCTAGATATCTCGACTGTCTTGGTTGTGGTCCGCACCCCATTGTCGAAGGGAAATCCTGTGCGAGGTTATGGTCCGCACCCCATTGTCGAAGGGAAATCCTGTGCGAGGCATATATTGTCATCAGATCTAGATATACTGATTGACGTGATATAAGATGTGTCCAGATCTAGATATACTGGCTATCTTGTTATAAAAGTGTTGTCAGATTTAGATATACTGACTGTCTGGTCTTTTATAACTATATGTCATTTGTGTGCTTATAATGACGAATAAACATTGGTCAAACATACTATAAACTCACCAACTATTTTGATAGTTGATCCTCTCAAATTTCATGCTTTTCAGGGAACCAACAGTAAGTATTGGAAGCGTATATGGCATTTTAGAAGCCATCTTTTGAACTTTGGACGTACAATTAGCGTCAGACATCTGAGGACTATCATATTATTAGTTCTAATTGTACTAGACTGTCCAAATGTTGTTAGTGTATTTGTGGGCCCATTTCCAATTGAGGATAGTTTGTATCCGTGTATTGGGGTCCACATCTGAACGATTATACTTGTAATAAACTCGTATTTGGATTAATGGATGTAATCTCTATTTACCTTCTGATTAGTACGCAATTATTTGTTAACCCTGTATTTCCGCTACAACGGGGTGTGACACAAACATAGAAAGGACATCATCATCATTATCAATTTACAGTAGGTGTGTATTAAAATTTATTAAGATTATATTATTTATTTTTTAAATTCAATTCATTCTTAAACAAATATGAATCCTTGGATGGATTCCATCTTTAATTTAGAACTTAGATCAAATTTAATTATTTCATCTTTATTAAATGACAATATTAATACTTATACTTTATATGATTAGACAAAATATATCCCTTTTAAATAATATTAGTGATAGAAAGTGTAAATTAGTAATGAAAAACAAAAAAGTGTAAATTTGTGATAGAAAACAAGAAAATGTGAATTAATGAGACTTTTTCTATAATTGTTAATAATTAAAGCTCTTTAAATGTATTTATTTTTTTAGATAACATAATTACGTCGCATGTTTAATAACTTAATTTAGAGAAATCGAGAGTTGTGATTGGTCAATTGTAACACCCCAACAATTGGCAATCATGGGGTTATAAAAAAAGATCAGCATGACATGGAAATTAAGTAGAGACAATACTACATGCAATTAAGGATTGGGCAATCCATGCATAATTCAAGTCAAATACAATATTCGGATGACAAATATGCATAAAGAGCACAACACCATCAAGAGTTTACAAAAATGGATCAAAAAATGAATCACGGATATAATATAGTCCAAGCCCAAAATCCTAACACATGCATGCAATCAACCAACATGTCTTTGATTCACCTGTTCACCTGAAAAGTGCACTACAACGTGTCAACATAAAGTTGGTGAGTTCGTAGATTTTAGGAAATAAAAATCAAGTGGCGGGAAAGCAACCGTTAATGATACACCAGAACGGATACCTAACCACAACAACAAACCCTTGAAAAGGACACACATTAGCACAAGATCATTACGTTCTACGTTCAACATCAACGGCTCATAAAACATACATACATAATATATATATATATATATAAACAGCACTACTGGCATGATCATACCCAAGTGGATTCGTCAATCCACAACGTTTGGCTCAACATACATATACATAACGCGGATTCAACAATCCTTAACGTTTGGCTCGTCATACATATACATATACACATATATACAATAAGATATTCAACGTCTCATTCTAGACCATAATGTTTCAATACAACCAACTACCGTTTAACAACAAGTACACTTTCCACCTCAAATTAAGTAAACGTAGGGGCTACGAAACTCACCTTAGCCTTGTTTGTCGTTAGTAAATGAGCTTAAGAAAATGAGAGGGGAGCACAACGATCACAACTTATTACATCAACATCTTATCATCATAATGTATCCTACATTAAGCTACGAAACACCCTAGGCCAAACCAAGATACACCACGACCGATAAACGAACAAACAAAAGAAAATTGGAAAAACTAAAAAACGGGGGCAGACGTCTCATACGCCGGAACCAGCGTATGATATGTTGGGACAGACTATTCGAGCGTAAGTTACAGTGGTCAATGGCGTAAGGTACGGTGGTTCAGACCAAATGGGCATAAGGTACGGTGGTTTTTGGCGTTTGAAGTGGTGAATTGTGGCGTAAGTCAGGAGGTCTTGGCGTAAAGACCAAGAATGAGCATTGGAGCGGCGTAAGCTACGCTAGAACCACCGTATGTTATGGTGGTCTAGAAAACACGTTTTTCTGGAAAACGATTTTAGTCAAAAAATTGAGTTATCGAATCGGCTCTTTCGCTTCAAATCAGGTTTCCAAACTATGACATAACCTTATACTAGTATAAACAAGTCATAAAATCATACTTTTACATAAACCCACTTCCAATTTCTCAAGATTTGGTTCAAAACACATTTTGAGCTAAAACAAACAATTAATTTACGCCAAAATCGACCACCAAACGTTTAGATCTATAACGGGGAAGTATTCTGCAATGTAAGATGACCATTTTAAGCTATGAAACACTTACCAATACAACCTACAACTCAAAAATCCGATTTTTGGCTCTTGGAGATGGATGAATGAACACTTGGACATAAGAAATCTTGGACTTTTGGATGATTATTATTATAATTGTTGCAAGATCTAGTTAATATAAGTACTAACTACACAATTTGCAAGAAATTAAGGTGAATTTATGATGAAGTTATGAGGTAGATGGAGATTGGGGAGAAGAGTAAAGATGAGAGGGAGAGGAAGGATAAGATTTTTGATAAGGTGAAAAATGAGTGAGTGTGTGGGTGAAATTGGGTTGGGGCCGCCCTTGGGATCCAAACAGGGTGCTCCCGCTCCGTTAATTTCGACCAATAGCTATTCGTTATCCAATTAAACGCTAAAACGAAACCGTAAACATAAGCGAACTTACAATTACTCTAAGGCTCAACAAAACACTTGCGATTTAACATTAATTCATGAACTTCAATTACATTTAATTACATTAATTCGCAAGTCAAAGTAGGTCAAAATTCACGGATTTTACATCAATTGAGGTAAGTCAGTTATCTTTTACTATATACTAGATAGATTTATGCATGTGTCAAATAAACAGATTGTTTATGACATTTTTAAAATGAGATGAATTGTTAAATATGTAAATTTAAATGTAAGAAATATGGATAAAATCTAATTAAAAGAATATAACTCTAAAACATTGAACGCATATATTGTATTTTATATTTTGTAATACTTTTTTGTATACATATTTGTTTATAAGAGAGTATTAAATTCTTTTTTGGAGAAGCAAGAACTTTTAGATGAGTTTAAATTTTTAATTACAACCTATATATCAAAATAATGGTATTATTACCAAATTTATTTGTAAATAACAAATAAAGAATTACTGTAACAAATAAAAGATTATATCTTTCATATTTATCCAATCTCAATGTTGATTCTAATAACCAAAAGTAGATAAGGAAGCTTAAGACATTTGTACAATCGTAAGTGCAGGTTGTTCATCCTAGCTGACTCTAAGTCCAAACTGACTTTTGCACCCAACTTTATCTTCTATCTTTGTTCTCCATCTTCGACTTAGATCAAATGCTATAATCTATATTAATGCAACTTGAATAATCACTTTTTAAGCTTATTACATTTATACATGTAAGTATCGAGTCAATTTAGACATTCAAGCTGACCTAACTTAAGTGAGCATAAACTGAATCAACAAATAAATAAAGACTTAAACATTTTTTTACACTCTTTGTTGTTAACAAATTAATCAATTACACTAGGACTCAACATATATATTCTACTAAACAACTTCGATACAGAAAGTCTTTTGAATAAAAAATATATCCTAATATTTCAACATGTCTTATCTATATCTATTAATTATGTTATTATGAAAACTTAATATGTTTATCTCGCGTATTACGCCGGAAACTAATCTAGTATTATACGTATAGTACTGTGATATAAATTGTAAAATATATAAATTTTTTCTCGTGCTATCTGTACATATAATATGAAAGATTATTTGATTAGTATTCATATAAATATATTTTTTAAAATATGATATTAGTTATATTAGGTCAAGGTTATTACGTATCTACAACTCAAAAACTATTTTTAATTATTTATCAGTATACTAAAACATAATTGAAGAGTTCTTTAAACGACACGTGACATAATCTTTAATCGACACATGTGCTTCTGATATATTTATTAATAAAGTTATTTTATTTAAATATGTGATACTTTTTATCTAAAATAACTACATAATAATAGTTTGAAAAAACATATTTAAATAATACTCCCTCCGTCCCATTAGAAGTGTCCAGTTTGAATTTTCAAAGTCTTTTTTGTGCAACTTTGACTTTAAATATATTTTTTTTGTGTTATATGATTCTTTATGAAAGTTATATGAATTGATTGAGTTTTAGATGTGCTTAACTTTCATTGAATATTATTGTTAAAACTAGAATTCGAGCTTTAGTATGTGTTTTAGTGTGTGTTAATGGAGGTTTCTAGTGAGAGAAAGTAGAGAGAGAATAGAGAGATGTCAGGGAAAGATTAGTTTGTATTATGTGGTAAAAGGTTTCAAATTACATAAGGGTGGGGGTTTATATACATAAGAGCTATTTACACTATGCCCCCTTCCATATTAACAAGTTTACATTCTAAGTACAAAATGACATAAGGTATACAAATCAACTACTACATTTATATTTCTAACAATCTCCCCCTTAGTAGTGATTTTGTTAGATATATAAATGTAGTAGGTGATTTGTATGCTTTATATTACTTTGTACTTAGAATGTAAAGTTGTAAGTATGGAAGGGGGCATTGTGTAAATTGTATAGAAGTATATAAACCCCCTCCACAATGTAAGTTGTAACCTTTTGACACAAAATACAATCCAATCTTTCCCTGACTCTCTCTCTACTCTCTCTCTACCTTCTCTCACTATAACCGCCATTGACACACACTAAAACACATACTTAAGCTCAATTATACATATAACAATTGGTATCAGAGCACAATCAGTATATCTGAACGATCTACAAGCTTGAATCAAGCTGTTTACGTGCTTAATTCTGGTATTTTTGAGTTTTTTTTTGAAACTGCCATTTGCCGAGTTAACTGTTCGAGTTTATTCAGCAATTTGAGTGTGTTTTGGTTAGAACTTTGATCACCGATCGATTAGTTGATAGTAAATCATCATTCTGTATCAATTTCAGACTTCAATTTCAACATTTAATCATGTATTGTTCGAGCTCGGCAAACAGAGGTTTCGTTGGGATTTGAATCGAGTGGATATTTGTTCAAATTTTGTTCGAGGATTGGTTCGCGATCTAATTCTGAACATTATGAAACAATTTTCAAGTTTTAATTTACAAGAATGAGTGAGAATTTTAAGTTTTTGTGTGAGCTCGGCATTTGAGTGTTTGGCTGAACGAAGAAGACGACTGAAAACCGACTATTTTGTCTTCTAGTGTGTTCTCGTGTTTGGAGAGGTTGTTGGCTAAGTTCTAGACGATTAGTGTCATTTGCAGAGATCTAAGCTCGGCAAATCACCATTTCAAGAAAATTTTTCTAAGTGTTGGACGAACTTGCCATTTGCAGAGATCTAAGCTCGGCAAATCACTATTTCAAGAAAATTTTTCTAAGTGTTGGACGAACGTGCCATTTGCAGAGATCTAAGCTCGGCAAATCAACATTTCAAGAATATTTTTCTAAGTATTGGATGAACTTGCCATTTGCAGAGATCTAAGCTCGGCAAATCAACATTTCAAGAAAATTTTTCTAAGTGTTGGACTAATAGTGCCATTTGCAGAGATCTAAGCTCGGCAAATCACTACTTCAAGGAAATTTTTCTAAGTGTTAGACAAATTGTCCCATTTGCAGAGAACTAAGCTCGGCAAACACTACATTCAATTCTGGTGTGACTAAGTCGTTGAAGATTTGGTTCATTTGCAGAGATATTATCTCGGCAAACACGTTGTTCAGATCAAATTCATCTAAGTGTTTGAGATCAAGTTGGAATTTGTGCTATTTGTCGAGATCTAAGCTCGGCATCTAGTAGTAATTGAAGTTTGATTCAGAAACCTCGTACTTGTGACTAAGTAAAAGTACCATTTGCCGAGAACTAAGCTCGGCAAATCAACAAATTTGGTGAAAGTTGATTCAAAGTCATTTTTGATCAACATTCTTTCCTGGTGCAAAGTGTTTGAAATTTTCAAAAGTTTTTCCTCATTTGCCGAGATCTGAGCTCGGCATCCTTCACAATTCAAGAAAAATAAAATTTTTTTTAAGTCTTTCTTAGAGTATGTCTTCCAGGGAAGCATTGGCTCTTGGATCTGAAGGGAGACCACCTGTTTTGTTCAGAGGATCTTATCCTCAATGGAAGAAGAGATTTTTGAACTGGATAGACAGGCAAAAGAATGGAAAACTGCTCAGGAAATCATATAAAGAAGGTCCAGAAATCCCAAAGAACCCAGTGAATGGAGAAATTTTATCTGAAGAAAGTTGGAACACTGAACAAAGAAACAGAGTTGAGGCAGACCAAAGTGCAATTGCCTTTCTTTATCAAGCACTTCCAGATGACATATATTGCAATGTGGATTCCTACGAAACAGGAAAGGACATTTGGGATGAGGTGGAAAAGCAAATGGAAGGATCTGATGTATCCAACACTATCAGGTTGTCAACTGTTTTGAATATGTATGAACATTCAAACAACAGAAAGGTGAACCACTGAATGAAGTGTACATCAGATTCTGCAATGTCATCAATGAGCTGAGAAAGAATGATGTAAAGAGAACCAATATGGAACTCAACATCAAATTCATCAAGAATTTGGAAGAAGAATGGCAAGTGTATGGAACTCAACTCAACCAACAATCAGATTTTGCAAAGCTCACCATTCACACACTGTTTGAGAAACTACAATTGAATGTGGAAGATGTGAAGAGGATTCAGAAGAAGAAAGAAGAGAGTATTCATACTGATCCATTGGCTTTGGTTGCAGAGAAGAAGGTTTCAAGAATGTCAAGACACAGTTTTATAGAAGATCAAACTGATTCTGATTCAAGTGAGATGAGTGATTCTGATCTGGATGAAAAACAGAAACAGATGTACAAAGAACTTGCTTATTTCACCAAGACTTTCAAGAAGAAATTCTTCAAGAAGAAACCAACAAACAATCAACTTAGGACATCATCAGTGTCTTCTTATGCTAGAAATGCAGATGCTCCTAAGTATGATCAAAAGAAAGTTTTTGCTGGTGGTGAGAAGAAGTTTGAGAATCCGAAAAAGTTTGAGAAGAAGGTCATGGACAAGAGATCAGAAGATAGAAAATGCTATAACTGTGGCTTGACTGGACATTTTGCAATCAACTGTACCAAGCCTCGACAAAAGAACTCCGAATACTACAAGTACAAACTGTTACTGGCAAGACAAGAGGAAAGCGGAATTGCTCTTCTTGCTGAGGATGACAAGTGGTTACATCTTTCAGATGAGGAGACAGACGAGCTTGCAGCAAACGTGTGCTTCATGACGAAAATAAAGAAGTCAAAGGAGTTGGAAGAGGATGAAGACTGCTCTTCTGAAGTCGAGGATGAGGTAATTTCTTTTCCCAAAACTGTACTTAAGCATTACGTGGACATGTCTGAAACTGCAAGAAAGAACAGCAGGGAGTTGAGAAAAAAGAATTTGTCATTAAAGAAAGATTTGGAGGAAAAAGAAAAGGATTTTCAAATTAAAATTGATTCACTTCAAAAAAAAATTGAAAATTTGAAATCAGAAAAATCTGCAGTCTCTTTTACTCAACACTCCAAACTGCATCTTGAAAAACAAGAACTTGAGACCAAAGTTCTTGAATTAAACAAGACTGTCCGACAACTTCAAGTGGAAAAGACCAATGAAATGTTTCGAGCAAATGCTTTGGCTGAAGACATTGAGTCATTGAATGTCAAGATGAAAGAATCTATCCCTGATGTGACGGAATTTGAAAACAAAATTTCTGACCTAAAATATGAATGTTGTATAAAAGATTCTCTTAAACAAAAACTTGATGAAGAAAATGATGAATTGAAATCTGAAATCAAATCTTATCAAGAAAAGTTGTATAAGATCAATCGTTCATATCAACAAATCTTTTTAAATAGGCCAAGAAGTTCTGAAACAATATTCACATCAGGGCTGGGTTATAACAATCCAAAGTGTTTGCTCAAAGCACAAGAAGAGATCCCATCTCTTTACAAGGAATCTTATTTGAGATGTGGGATGACTGACCAATTCGTGAGACCGACGAATAGTGATTATGAGGCTGAAGATTTTTTAGAAAAGGGTGCAAAAGTCTATTTTAACTATTCGTTAATGGACGACTCATATGATTTTTTCAGTCACCCTTCACATAAAATTGAGAAAGAAAAGGACGAAAAAGAAACTCATGAGGCCATAATCCCTGAAATTCTTGAGTGTTTTAAAGAAAAACCTTTAGAGGAAAATTTTCCAATTCCAAAAGCTGAAAACTTGAGACCTTATGTCCCACAAAGAGTTGAAAAACTTGATTTAAATCTAAAGAAGATTCCAAAGTCACACTCTTCACAATCTTCATCAGAAAAGTTCCAAAGACCAAAGACCAACCCATTACCCAAGACTGTTTCTAAACTAAAGTCCAACCAATTACCAAAGATCTTTCCACAATCAAAGACCAGTCCATTACCAAAGATTATTTCAAAACCCAAAACCACCAAATCACCAAAGACTACCTCATGTCCAAAACCAAAGACAAGTACCAATGTAACAATGACATCAAAGACTTCTAGGCAAACACAGATGTACAAGGTCAAATCTGAACACAAGGCACAAAAAGAAGTCAAACCAAACAGTGGTCCAAAGAATGTTAAGAAAGAAACTTTCTCGTTAGGTAACAAACAATCTAAGCAGGTTAAGTATTCTAGTTTCCCTAGGTACTCTCAGAAGAATCCTACATGCACTTTTCATAGGGTTAGAGATACTGTTACAGGCATAACTAAATACAAAGACCAGTATGGATGGTTGTCACCTAATAACATTAAGAAAGTAAATAAGACCACAGAACCCATCAAGAAAAAACCTGTTAAGAACAAAGTTGACAAAGTGTTTGCTAACTCAAAACATGTTCGTGTTTCAGGTGACGTGTGCTTAGCTAGTAGCAGTAAATGGATCCCTAAGGATAGATTTTTAAAGGCTTCTAGTAAAGTTCAGCTTGATGGAAAACCTGTAAAAGTCAAACAAGTCTGGATTGTCCGTAGATCAACTTCATTAGATAATGTTTCTACATCTAGGACTAGTCCTGCTTGTATCAAAACATGAGTTTAACATTTTACAGTTTGTGTGTGTATATATTGTTTTTGAATCTTGAACATTTGTGCGTGCTTGTTTGTCATTTGAATAAATTGTTTCTTTGTGTGTTATCTTGCTTAATTTTTTTTATTATGTGTACTTGCATGTTATCCACCTAACCTGCAAGGACCCAATCTAAAAGGGTACCTAAACCATATTCCCTGTCCTTGCAGGAATTTCTAATTTGTGTTTGGTATGTCGACTCTGGATGTTCTCGACATATGACTGGAACCAAATCAATTCTTTCGAACTTTGTTGAAAAGTTTATGGGAACAGTCAGATTCGGAAACGATCATATCGCTCCTATTCTTGGTTATGGAGACATTGTCAAAAATGGAGTAACTATAAAGAGAGTTTCCTACGTTGAAGGACTTGGACACAATCTCTTTAGTGTTGGTCAATTTTGTGACAATGATCTTCAAGTTTTATTTAGGAGATATGAATGCAAAGTGCAGACTGAAGATGGTGTGGATATTCTAACTGGAACAAGAGACAATAATCTGTTTACAATTGATCTCAACAACATCTCTCCCAATTCTTCAGATATTTGCCTTCTTTCGAAAGCAACTGCACAAAACTCTTGGTTATGGCATCGCCGTCTTTCTCATCTTAACTTTCAAACGATTAATACACTCGTGGATAAACAACTTGTTGAAGGTCTTCCGGACTACAAGTATGAAAGTGAACATGTTTGTCCAGCTTGTGCAATTGGCAAGATGAAGAAAGCTTCACACAAACCAAAGCAGCATTTAAGTACTGAAGGTCCTTTGCACCTTATTCATATGGATTTGTGTGGCCCAATGAAGGTTCAGAGTATCCATGGAAAGCGATACATTCTAGTGATAGTAGATGATTATTCTCGTTATACTTGGGTATTCTTTCTTCATGCAAAGAGTGACACCCCGCAAGTGATTATTAACTTCATCAAGAAGACCCAAGTCAATCTCAAATCATCTGTTAGAATTGTTCGCTCAGACAATGGAACTGAATTCAAGAATTCAACAATTGATTCTTTCTTCAAGTCCATGGGTATTTCACACCAATTTTCCGCTGTAAGAACACCTCAACAGAATGGAGTAGTTGAACGTAGAAATCGAACTCTTGTCGAAGCAGCTAGAACAATGCTTGCCTATTCGAAATTGCCACCGAATCTATGGGCTGAAGCTGTTGCTACTGCATGTTTTACACAAAACAGATCAATAATCAACAAGAGGTTTGATAAAACTCCGTATGAGGTGATCAACAAAAGAAAGCCCAATGTGAACTTTTTACACATTTTTGGATGTGTATGTTATGTTCTCAATGATCGAGACAATCTGGGCAAATTTGAACCTAAAGGCGATGAGGCATATTTCATCGGTTATTCGAGAGAATCGATTGCATATCGTGTATATAATCGGAGAACCAAGAGAATAGACGAGAGTATGAATGTTCGATTTGATGAACTCTCAGGAATGGTTCTTGAACAACACAGTTCAAGACCCGAACTTCAATGTCCACAAGCTTCCGCACCTAAACCTACATCAAATGTCAAATCATTCTCTACTCCAACACCACAAGATTTAGATATCTTGTTCGAAGAATTTTTCAAAGTTTCCAAAGAAGTTCCTGAAACTGAAGTAAATCTCGATGAACCATCAAGTTCAAATTCAAAAGAGATGGATCCAAATGAATCTTCACCAACACATACATCAGATGAAAGTTCAACATCTGATTCTCCTCCACCGACTGATAATTCAGTGTTGCATACTCAACCTCCTGTTATTTCTCAAGTGACAAATCCTTCAACCAATCCAGAAGCTTATGATCAAGATCACTTTGTTGAACCAATTGCTACTTCACTTGAACAATTGACAGAACAACATACTCCTGATTTTATTGATTCCGAAGAATCTGGTGATCCAATTGATCCAATTCCTCACACAACCAAATGGACTAGAGCTCATCCGAAATCTCAAGTCATTGGTAATCCAACAACAGGAATTAAGACAAGATCTGCTTCCGCAAACGAATGTCTATTTGTAAATTTCCTGAGTATAGTTGAACCAAAAACAGTGAATGATGCTCTAAGTTGTCCAGATTGGGTGAAAGCAATGCAGGAGGAACTGAATCAATTTGAACGCCTTGAGGTATGGAAATTGGTTCCCAATCCTTACAAGAACAAGGAGCCAATTAAGACCAAGTGGATCTTCAAGAACAAAAAGGATGAAAATGGAGTTGTTGTACGTAACAAAGCAAGATTGGTTGCAAAGGGATATTGCCAACAAGATGGAATTGATTATGATGAGACATTCGCACCAGTTGCACGAATTGAGGCTATACGGATGTTTCTTGCCTATGCTGCCTACAAGAACTTCACAGTCTACCAGATGGATGTTAAAACTGCCTTCTTGAATGGAATTCTCAAAGAAGAAGTGTACGTTGAACAACCAGAAGGTTTTGTGAGTTCCAAACATCCAGACTACGTATACAGGTTAGACAAGGCATTATATGGTCTGAAACAAGCGCCTCGTGCATGGTATGATGCTCTATCCTCTTATCTTGTGAAATCTGGTTTTAGCAAAGGTTCAATTGACACTACCTTGTTTATCAAACGACAAGGTAGTGATATCATTCTAATCCAGATTTATGTTGACGACATAATTTTCGGGTCAACTAATCCTAAATACTGCAAGAATTTCTCTGCTTTAATGATCAAGAAATTTGAAATGAGCATGATGGGTGAATTAAACTTTTTCCTTGGTCTTCAAGTAAAACAGATGACAAATGGAACTTTTATTTGTCAATCAAAGTACATTCTTGACATGTTGAAAAAGTTTGATATGATGGATTGTCAAACAATTGGCACACCCATGGAATCTCGAACAAAGATTAATGCTGATTTAAATGGAAAAACTTTTGATCAAAAGAAATATCGCAGTATGATAGGGTCACTCATGTATTTGACTGCTAGTCGCCCGGATATTATGTTCGCCACATGCATGTGTGCCAGGTACCAGGCCAATCCCAAGGAAAGTCATTTCCAGGCCGTCAAACGGATATTCCGATACCTGAAAGGCACAGTGAACCTTGGTCTCTGGTATCCAAGGGATACCGGGTTTCAGCTAATTGCATATTCAGATGCTGACCATGCAGGTTGTAAGCTTGATCGAAAGAGCACTTCTGGGAGTGTACAGTTTCTAGGGGATAGATTGGTCAGTTGGTCTTCAAAGAAACAGAACTGTGTATCTACATCAACTGCAGAAGCTGAATACGTTGCTGCAGCAAGTTGTTGTTCACAGGTTCTTTGGATGAAGACACAGTTGACTGATTATGGATTTCAATTCAACAGAATTCCCATATACTGTGACTCTAAGAGTGCAATTGCTATTTCTTGCAATCCTGTACAGCACACAAAGACCAAGCACATAGATGTTCGGTACCATTTTCTTAAAGATCATGTCGAGAAAGGTAACATCGAACTCTATTTTGTACCGACAGACTACCAACTTGCTGATATGTTCACCAAACCTTTGGATGAAAACAGGTTCAATTTTCTGAAAACCAAGTTGGGAATGCTTAATTTACAATCTTAAATGCTTTCATGCATGTTTTCTATGTTCATTTTCTGTCTCAAACATTGATGTGTTTTACTTGATATTGCATGCAATGTTTGAGGGGGAGAAAAAGGGTAGAATGCATGAGTTTAGGGGGAGTTTGTAAATTTAGTAAAGTCTAAAATGCTTAATTTGAGGGGGAGTGTGCAAATGCATGTGAATAATTATTTGTCTAATTGTTAATTGTTTGTTTGTTTCATTTGTTTAAATTTTTTTTCTTTTAAAATTTGTATGTGTGTTTGTTAATTTTTAAATTGAAAAATCAAATACAAAAATAGAAAATTCTAAAATTCTAAAAAGATTTTTGTTTATTTGTTATTATTTTTTTGTTGTTGATTTGTTTTAAGCCCAAAACCCACTTTGGCCCAACTATCTTGTTAAGCCTTTCAAATTGTTGAATCTTTGACCAGTCAAGATCCGGGTTGACACGCGGGTCATACCCGGACCCGAAACCCGAATTTGTGTTTAAATAGAAAAAGTGGGCGGGTCAAATCACTTTATTCAAAATCAAATCAAGTTTTTTTTCTCTCTCGAACTGATCAACATCAATCACATCAATCAATCACATTTTTTTTCTTAAGCCATAAAATCAAAGGTACAATAACAAGAGAACTCATTTTCGGTCCATAACATATCTATCCTTCGATCATATAAAGAGTTTTGAGGTAAGATTACTTGCTTTTTAAGTGCAAACTAACTGTTTGATTAAAGGCCTCAATGAACTTTCATGCATAGTATACATTATTTGAAGTGTGATCGTGTGTTGTTGATGTGTTAGATGCATGATTAGGATGAATACATATTGTTTTGATCGATATGACTGCTCTTGTTTATCTTTTATCGTTGTTAATGGGCGGATCACGTTAAGGGCTGGGCATAAGTATGAATATTTGAAGATTTGCCTCGTTTGCAGAGCTCCCAGCTCGGCAAATGCATGTTTCACTTGTATTTGATTTACTTGAAATTTTTCTAAGTAATGAAAAGGCCATTTGCAGAGCTCCAGCTCGGCAAATGCATGTTTCACTTGTATTTGATTTACTTGAAATTTTTCTAAGTAATGAAAAGTCCATTTGCAGAGCTCCAAGCTCGGCAAATGCATGTTTTACTTGAAATTTTTCTAAGTAATGAAAAGGCCATTTGCAGAGCTCCCAGCTCGGCAAATGCATGTTTTACTTGAAATTTTTCTAAGTAATGAAAAGGCCATTTGCAGAGCTCCCAGCTCGGCAAATGCATGTTTCACTTGTATTTGATTTACTTGAAATTTTTCTAAGTAATGAAAAGGCCATTTGCAGAGCTCCCAGCTCGGCAAATGCATGTTTCACTTGTATTTGATTTACTTGAAATTTTTCTAAGTAATGAAAAGGCCATTTGCAGAGCTCCCAGCTCGGCAAATGCATGTTTTACTTGAAATTTTTCTAAGTAATGAAAAGGCCATTTGCAGAGCTCCAGCTCGGCAAATGCATGTTTTACTTGAAATTTTTCTAAGTAATGAAAAGGCCATTTGCAGAGCTCCCAGCTCGGCAAATGCATGTTTTACTTGAAATTTTTCTAAGTAATGAAAAGGCCATTTGCAGAGCTCCCAGCTCGGCAAATGCATGTTTCACTTGTATTTGATTTACTTGAAATTTTTCTAAGTAATGAAAAGGCCATTTGCAGAGCTCCCAGCTCGGCAAATGCATGTTTCACTTGTATTTGATTTACTTGAAATTTTTCTAAGTAATGAAAAGGCCATTTGCAGAGCTCCCAGCTCGGCAAATGCATGTTTTACTTGAAATTTTTCTAAGTAATGAAAAGGCCATTTGCAGAGCTCCAGCTCGGCAAATGCATGTTTTACTTGAAATTTTTCTAAGTAATGAAAAGGCCATTTGCAGAGCTCCAGCTCGGCAAATGCATGTTTTACTTGAAATTTTTCTAAGTAATGAAAAGGCCATTTGCAGAGCTCCCAGCTCGGCAAATGCATGTTTTACTTGAAATTTTTCTAAGTAATGAAAAGGCCATTTGCAGAGCTCCCAGCTCGGCAAATGCATGTTTCACTTGTATTTGATTTACTTGAAATTTTTCTAAGTAATGAAAAGGCCATTTGCAGAGCTCCCAGCTCGGCAAATGCATGTTTCACTTGTATTTGATTTACTTGAAATTTTTCTAAGTAATGAAAAGGCCATTTGCAGAGCTCCCAGCTCGGCAAATGCATGTTTCACTTGTATTTGATTTACTTGAAATTTTTCTAAGTAATGAAAAGGCCATTTGCAGAGCTCCCAGCTCGGCAAATGCATGTTTTACTTGTACTTGGTTAACAAGAAATTTTGTTAAGTACTGAAAAGGTCATTTGCAGAGCTCCCAGCTCGGCAAATGCATGTTTTACTTGAAATTTTTCTAAGTAATGAAAAGGCCATTTGCAGAGCTCCCAGCTCGGCAAATGCATGTTTTACTTGAAATTTTTCTAAGTAATGAAAAGGCCATTTGCAGAGCTCCCAGCTCGGCAAATGCATGTTTCACTTGTATTTGATTTACTTGAAATTTTTCTAAGTAATGAAAAGGCCATTTGCAGAGCTCCCAGCTCGGCAAATGCATGTTTTACTTGAAATTTTTCTAAGTAATGAAAAGGCCATTTGCAGAGCTCCAAGCTCGGCAAATGCATGTTTTACTTGAAATTTTTCTAAGTAATGAAAAGGCCATTTGCAGAGCTCCCAGCTCGGCAAATGCATGTTTTACTTGTACTTGGTTATCAAGAAATTTTGTTAAGTACTGAAAAGGTCATTTGCAGAGCTCATAAGCTCGGCAAATCATACTTTTATCAAACCAGCTGCCCAAAACCAATTTTCATAACTTGTCATTTAACTGGGCAAAACTTTCTGTTTGAACATGTCATTTGCCGAGATCTAAGCTCGGCAAATGAACATTTTTTTAAAATTTTTTTTCTTCTTCTTTCTTTCCATTTTTTTTTCATTCTTGTTTGTTGATATATTGTCTAAGTGTATGTATGTATGTGTGTATGTTTTGCTGTCTATATAGTTTTTCATAAGTGTTAGGGTAAGAAACAAGGTATCGAACGCCTTTGTGTACTACCTTTTGTATCTTATCTTTTAATACTTATGAGATTCTATATGTCATTTCTTTTATCTTCTATTTTTTTCTTTGTATTTGTTGTTTACTAAAATAAATGTCTGGTCAAAATTTTCTTTTGGTCAGTTTATTTTCTCAGAAAAATTCATAAAAGAAAAAAAAGATGGTGATGTTTCAAGAAGGAGCTACAATGAAAATGCAAGCAAATCAAGCTCTACACATTCCTTTCAATACAAGATTCCCAATCATTACTGAGATTTTAAGTCATCATCCACTGAGAGTTGCTTTAACAAATGGTGCAGTAGTTCCAGAACAATATATCTTTGATCTATGGGAATCGATTGAATATGTCAAAGCAAGTAAGAGAAGAAACACTGAAGATTTCTTCCGATTCACTCTTAGATCTGGAAATAATGAAGTTGAATGCACATTCAATCTAAATGAGTTCAGAACTGTAATTGGCTTTCCTGAACATGAAGTATATGAAGAACTGCCTTCTATTGAAGAGATGCTAGATGCAGTTCATTCTCTGGGTTATGACGGAGAATTGGCCACAATGAGAGACTTTAAAAGAATGAAAATAGCTTCTCTCTGGCATACGATGTATAATGTTCTGGTTACATGTCTGATGCCTTCACAAAAAGGAATTGATGCAATGACAAAACATTCCTTGGCCATCTTCTATGCAGTCACTCACAATGTTGAGTGTGACTTTGCCAAGATTATATGGGATAAGATGGCCCAAGTTGTCAAAGGAAAGGACAAACAAGAAAGGAAGTACATTCCTTATATCAGATTCTTTACATTGATTGTGGACGATGTTCTAGACAACAATGATGATATTCCCAAGATGGAGGATAGTTTCAAGTGCGTCATTGCTATGTACAAATCGAATATGAGAGGCACTGAAGTGATAATGTCCGACCTTTTCCAATTCCACCATTCTTGATCAATTTGGTTCCTGCTCAGAGTCCTCATCTTAAGGCGTATCTTGAGTGGTTAGTCTCAGTGATGGGGTCTGACAGCCAACAGACTCCTGCCCAAACTGAGCATAGGTCGCCAAGTGAGGGTCCTAGTAAGTCAAAAAGAAAAAGAGGGGTTAGTGGTGAAGAGGCCTCTGAGCAGAGGAAAAGAAAGTCGAAAAGAGTTGTTTTTGAGCAAGATGTTACTACACCTGAACCTATTTCATCACCTGTTTCACAATCTACACCATCTACACCAACCGTTCGCTTTTCTCAATCTTCACCCTCGCAATCTACACCTTTACCATCCATTGTTTCACCGATTCCACCAACCTTTACACCACCTCATACTACACATGTTTTTAATCCAACACCTATTGCCTCAGCCTTACCTGCTGAACCAACTCCACCACCAGGGAGACGACTGAAAATGTCTGCTAGAAGTCTCTTAAAGCAGAAGTTAAAGAAGAAGAAATCCAAACGAAAACATAAGTCGTCTAAATCTGCAAGACAAAGACTTGAATCTTCTTCAGCAGATGTAAATGAACAAGCTGATGCCTCGGTGGAGTTTGATGTTGAACAGGCAACGAATATTGTGCATAATGTTGAATATGATATTGAGACTGAGTATGTGAGCACTGGCGATGATGTTGTGCTGGAGGAACAAGGAGGGAATAAGGGAGGGGTTGAAAATACCGGAGAGGATGAGCGGTCAGGGTTAGGACAAGGGCAAAAAGAAAACGATGGCCCTCCGATAGTTCAACCAACTGAGTCTAGCCGGGTTAGCCCTAGGGTAGAAGTCGAGAACTGCCCATTCTCGCTTGCACCGGATTCTCCTCGCCATTCTGACTCCTCACAACAGGAGTTAGTCTCAGATATTCACGGGGAACAGCCACGCTCACCACACTCTCCTCATTTGGAGGATGAGAGTGTTGAAATCAGAGAGGACCAGCCCCACCTCTCGCCTTCATTTGATGCACTAGAGTCTAGATCCCCTAGGGACACTGATGATTCACAAGCCCAGTTGCGTACTGGTGCCGGAACAAGCGGAGAGGGACCCACTTTGTGTGACCCTCAAGGACAGCTTGGAAATCCTGCCTTAGCTACCATCACGCCAGCTTTAGCCGCAGGTAACAGGTCTCAGACCGAGACTGGGGAGCAGTATGAACGCCGTAGTGACACTGCTGTTCTTCAGGATCAAACTGAGCCTGTATTAACGGGCATTCTCAGTGACCCCGGTGTTGTTAGTGGTGTTACCCAACAACAAGTCCCGGACAGTGATTTATCACAGTCTAGGACACAACCCGATTCTGGTTGCAAAGCCACTGAATCTCCAACTGCTGGTGAGGGTATATCCCAAGGATCCGCAGGAAATCCTGAATCAGCATCGCTGAATTTAGGTCACACCACAAGTGTGCCAACAACCCCGGGTTGGATACTCCACTTCCCACACAAACACAAAGAACACCAACACAAAATGAAAATCCATCAACATCAACAAATGTACCTACAAAAGACTCGGCGTGTGAAGTGTTATTGAATATTTTGAGGTCTGAAGGTGATTTGTTGAGTGTTACGGAACGAGGTGTGTTAAATGCTCTTGAAGTGAGGGAAAGGGAAAAAGCAACAGCGAAGAGGGTTAAAGATCTACAAGATCAAATTGCAAATCAAAAAGCAGAGTATGATGCAAAGCTTGCTGCCTTTGAACTCAGATTGTTGGCTTTAGAATCTTGCCGACCGGCCTCGGTTCCTTCTCGTCGGGATGATCCTGATTCTGATGATCACCCCGAGGGGGAGAACCAAGGAGAAGGTCAAGCCAATATTGAAAATGCTTCGGCAAGTGTTGAAGTAAATGTTGGAGAAGTGGAAGAAAGAGCAGAGGGTGAAAGTGTGGAAGTAAATGTTGGAGATGTGTTAATGGAAGAAAGAGTACAGGGTGAAAATGTTGAAAGTTCTAGACTTCAAACCAATGTTGATGCAGTTATTCTAGATCTAGTAACTGAAGCAGTTAACAAGGCAGTTGCCCAAATCTTTGAAGACACTGCTGAAGAAATCTTGGATGAAGAAATGGTGATGGAAGAAAGAGCAGAGGTTGAAAATGTTGAAAATGTTGAGAACGATGCTTTGAATGATGAGATTGAAAGAAGGATAATAGAAGTTTTTGGTGATGATTCTGATATGGATGATAATGATGAAGGAATTGAAGTTGTTGATGATGATGAAGAGTTTGTGAATGAAGATGATGTTGTTGAATATGCTGAAGATGATGCAGATGTTGAAGCGTTGAGAGATAATGTAACGTTTGATGAACCAGAGATTGTTGAGAATCCAACAAATGTAGAAGTTGTTGAAGAACCTGTGTTTGAAGAATTTGCAGATTTAGATTATTTTGAAACAGGTCCTTCAAGCAGAGTAGAAGTTGGAGAATCATCTGCTCGTGCTAGCTCAACTCCTCAACGTTATAATTTTGAAGATTTCAACAATTTCGATGAACTCAGAAAGACTCCAGAAGCTGCAAGTCAGAATTTCCAGAAATCTACTTACAAGCAGGTTTTGCGAGAGGCAATCACATCCGAGGAAGTCCTCCCTGATTATTTTCCAAATGAGCTAACTGAAGAACAATTAAACTTTATTAATCGGGGATACTTCTTGAGGGATAGAGAAAGAATGGTTGCTCTCGGCATTAAACCAAAAGAAGCAGCGAAGAAATCAAGATATCTGGAAGAAAGGGCATACCCAATATTTTGTGGAGCTACAAAGGTGACTAAAACCAAAAGACCTGAACTGGAATCAATGTACAAGTTTAAGGAAGCCAGGCAAATCGAAGAATATACAGCGCTTCTTAAACTTACAAAACAATATAACCCAAAGTTGCTGAAAGAACAGAGAAACCATAAAATTTTGGTGCTGATCAGGGTGATCCTGATTAAGAGAGTTTCTATTTCTATTCCATGTTTTCATGTCAAGAGGGATAATAACAAGATCTACCGGTTCACAGAAGCCCAATTTAAACTTTTGCCAGTGGACGACATTATCTTCCTTTACAATCATTTCCTGAATGCCATACAAAGATACCAAGAAGATGTTGTTGCTTTTGATGCTGTGAAAAGATACATGTCAAGTTGCATTCAATATGCTTCATTGGAAGATTTTCAGATAGGATTGAAGTTGTGAAGAGAAAGATTAATGTGCCCTATCCTGATCAAAGTCTATACACTGCAGATATAGAAAAGCTAAGTATTGGTCATATCATTGAAGAACCATCCTTCGGAGTTGTGTTTTTGAAAAGCAGAAAGAAGAAGATTTTCATTCGAATGGATGAACTTGCTTCATATTCTGATGGAACGTTGGAATTTTGTAAGAATGTATTGCTGTGCCTGCAAGACGATGAGCAAGATGAAAGAAAAGGGAAGTGTTTGATAAAGCAATCTCCAAGATTAACCAAAGACTCGAGTACAGAGACAGCATTAGAATGATGAGAGAAGCAAAGAATGCTAAGAAGTCTAAGTACGTCATACGTCAACAAGGAGGTTGTTGGATCAAGTATGAACCTAGCCATCTTCCAGGACCACATAACATTCCTCCAATAAACTTTGAAGGAAATATGAATGTTCCAGCTAACAGACCCGAAGGAGATAACTGGTTCTGGCATCCAAACAAGGGTAGACCACATACAAGAGCTTAAGGAAAGACAAGATTGGATATTTTTGACAAATCACTACTAAGGGGGAGATTGTTAGATATATAAATGTAGTAGGTGATTTGTATGCTTTATATTACTTTGTACTTAGAATGTAAAGTTGTAAGTATGGAAGGGGGCATTGTGTAAATTGTATAGAAGTATATAAACCCCCTCCACA
Source organism: Erigeron breviscapus (assembly GCA_034093135.1). Classification (NCBI taxonomy): domain Eukaryota; kingdom Viridiplantae; phylum Streptophyta; class Magnoliopsida; order Asterales; family Asteraceae; genus Erigeron; species Erigeron breviscapus. The sequence goes on from CM067175.1 coordinate 5,890,552, forward strand.
ATGTAAGTTGTAACCTTTTGACACAAAATACAATCCAATCTTTCCCTGACTCTCTCTCTACTCTCTCTCTACCTTCTCTCACTATAACCGCCATTGACACACACTAAAACACAAACTTAAGCTCAATTATACATATAACAGATTTGTGAAAAATACCCAGTCTTGTCTTTCTTTAAGCTCTTGTATTTGGTCTTCCTTTGTTTGGATGCCAGAACCAATTTTCTCCTCCGGGTCTGTCATCAGGAACAACCATGTTGTCTGCAAAGTTTCTTGGAGGAATGTTCTGTGGACCTGGAAGATGACCGGGCGCATACTTGATCCAACAACCTCCTCTTCGACGTACAACGTACTTAGACTTCTGAGCATTCTTTGCTTCTCTCATCATTCTAATGCTGTCTCTGTACTCGAGTCTTTGATTAATCTTGGAGATTGCTTTGTCAAACACTTCCTTTTTCTTTTCATCTTGCTCGTCATCTTGCAGGCACAACAACACATTCTTACAAAACTCCAACGTTCCATCAGAATAGGAAGCAAGTTCATCCATGCGAATGAAAATCTTCTTCTTTCTGCTATTCAAAAAGACAACACCGAAGGATGGTTCTTCAATGATATGACCAATACTTAGCTGTTCAATATCTGTGGTGTATAAACTTTGATCTGGATACGGCACATTAATCTTTCTCTTTACAACTTCAAATCCTATCTGAAAATCTTCCAATGAAGCATATTGAATGCAGCTTGACATATATCTTTTAACAGCTTCAAAGGCAATAACATCTTCACGATATCTCTGCATAGCATTCACAAAATGATTGTAGAGAAAGATAATGTCATCAACTGGTAGCAGCTTGAACTGAGCTTCTGTGAATCTGTACATCTTATTGTTATCTCTTTTCACATGAAAGCAAGGTACAGATATAGAAATCCTTTTAACCAAAATTACTCTGACCAGCACCAAGATCTTGTGATTTCTTTGTTCTTCAAGGAGCTTGGGATTATATTGCTTGGTGAGTTTAAGAAGCTCTTTGTATTCTTCTACTTGTCTTGCTTCCTTAAACTTGTACATTGACTCCAACTCAGGTCTTTTGGTTTTAGTAACTTTGGTAGCTCCACAAAAGATTGGAAATGCTCTTTCCTCCAAAAATCTAGACTTCTTAGCTACCTCCTTTGGCTTAACACCCAGCGCAACCATTCTTTCCTTATCCCTCAAGAAGTATCCCGATTAATGAACCTCCTTTGTTCATCAGTCAATTCAGTTGGAAAATAATCAGGGAGAACTTCCTCGGATACTAGCTTCTTTCAACACTTGCTTATAAGTTGATTTCTTGAAGTTCTGAGTTGCAGCCTCAAGAGTCTTTCTCAATTCATCAAAGCTATTGAAGTCTTCAAATGTATAGTGTTGAGGAGTTGTGAAACCCTGAGTAGACGATTCTCCAGCTTCTTTTCTGCTTGATGAACCTGTTTCAAAATAATCAAGATCTGGGAAGTCTTCAAACACAGGCTCCTCAACTGCTTCTACATTTGCTGGATTCTCAACTATCTCCGGCTCATCCAATGTTACATTATCTTTTAAGGCTTCAATATCTGCATCTCTCTCAGCATATTCAACTATCTCATCTTCAATCACATACCCTACCCTTCATCTTCATTTTCAACAATATTTTCATTATCTTCATCATCATCATCATCATCAGAATCATCACCAAAAACTTCAACTAACCTTCTTCTAATCTCATCATTCAAAGAATCATTCTCAACATTTTCAACATTCACACCCTCGGCTCTTTCTTCCATCACCACATCTCCAACATTTCCTTCAACTCTTGCCGAAGTATTATCAATGTTCGTTTGACCTTCTCCTTGGTTCTCCCCCTCGGGTGATCATCAGAATCAGGATCATCCCGACGAGGAGGAACCGAGGCCGGTCGGCATGATTCTAATGCCAACAATCTTAATTCAAAAGCAGCAAGCTTTGCATCATATTCAGCTTTTTGACGTTCAACTTGATCTTGTAAAGCTTTTACTCTTCTTTCAGTGGCTATTTCTCTTTCTCGCACCTCAAGAGCATTCAACACCCCTCTTTCAGTTACCGTCAACAAATCACCCTCAGACCTTAAAATATTCAATAAAACTTCACAAGCAGCGTCTTTTGTAGGTAAATTTGTTGAGGTTGATGGAATTTCATTTGGTGTTGGTGTTCTTTGTGTTTGTGTAGGAGGTGGAGTAGCCAACCCGGGGGTTGTTGGCACACTTGTGGTGTGACCTAAATTCAGCGATGCTGATTCAGGATTTCCTGCGGATCCTCGGGTTATACCCTCACCAGCAGTTTCAGATTCATGGGCTTTGCAACCCGAATCAATTGGTGTCCTAGACTGTGATAGATCACTGTCCTTGACTTGTTGTTGGGCAACACCACTAACAACACCGGGGTCACTGAGAATGCCCGTTAATACAGTCTCAGGTTGATCCTGAGGAACAGCAGTGTCACTACGGCGTTCATACTGCTCCCCAGTCTCGGTCTGAGGACTGTTACCTGCGGCTAAAGCTGGCGTGATGTTAGCTAAGGCAGGATTTCCAAGCTGTCCTTGAGGGTCACACAAAGTGGGTCCCCCTCCACTTGTTCCGACACCAGTACTCAACTGGGCTTGTGAATCAGTGTCCCTAGGGGATCTAGACTCTTGTGCATGAACTGAAGGCGAGAGGTGGGGCTGGTCCTCTCTAATTTCAACACTCTCATCCTCCAAATGAGGAGAGTGTGGTGAGCGTGGTTTATCCCCGTGTATTTCTGAGACTAACTCCTGTTGTGAGGAGTCAGAATGGCTGGGAGAGGTTGGTGCAAACGAGAATGGGCAGTTCTCGATTTCTACCCTAGGGTAAACAACCCGGCTAGACACATTTGTTTGAACTAATGGAGGGCCATCTTTTTCTTTTTGCCCTTGTCCTAACCCGGACCGCACATCCTCTCTGGTATTTTCAACTCCTCCCTCAGTCCCGCCTTGTTCCTCCTGCACAACATCATCTCCAGTGCAAACATTCTCAGGCTCAATCTCAGATTCAACATTATGCACAATTCTTGTTGCTTGTTCAACATCAAACTCCGCTGAGGCACCAGGTTGGTCATTCACATCTGCTGAAGAAGATTCTAGTCTTTGTCTTGCAGAGCTAGACAACTTATGTTTTCTTTTTGATTTCTTCTTCTTTGAAGTCTGCTTTAGAGCACTTCTAGCAGACATTTTAAGTCGTCTACCTGGTGGTGGAGTTGGTTCATCAGGTAGTATTGAAGCAATTGATCGAGGTGGTGTTAGAATTGGTGGATTCGGTGAAACAACGGATGGTAAAGGTGTCGATTGCGAAGGTGAAGATTGTGAAAGGGGAACGGTTGGTGTAGATTGTGTAGATTGTGAAGGTGATGTTTGTGATGTAACGTTCGGTGTGGATTGTGAAACAGGTGATGAAATAGGTTCAGGTGAAGCAACATCTTGCTGAAACATAACTCTTTTAGACTTTCTTTTCCTCTGCTCAGAGGCCCCTTCATCACTAACCCCTCTTTTTCTTTTTGACACACTAGGACCCTCACTTGGCGACCTATGTTCAGCTTGGGAAGGAGTCTGTCGGCTATCAGACCCCATCGCTGAGACTAACCACTCAAGATAAGCCCTAAGGTGAGGACTCTGAGCAGGAACCAGGTTTATCAAAAACGGTGGAATCGGAAAAGGTCTTACGGTTTCACAACTTGTGCCTCTCAAGTTGGATTTATATAAAGCAATCACACATTTAAAGCTGTCTTCCAACCTTGGAATTTCTTCTGCATTATCAAGAGCATCTTCGATAACCAGAGTGAAAAATCTGATGAAGGAAATGTACTTTCGGTCTTGTTTATCCTTTCCCTTAACAACTTGAATCAGCTTTTTCCATATTATCGCCGCAAAGTCACACTGCACATTGTGAGTGACTGCATAATAGATTGCCAAAGAATCTTTTGTCATCAGATCAATTCCTTTCTGTGACGGCATCAAGCAGGTTGAAAGAATATTGTACATTGTATGCCAGAGAGTTGCTACATTACTTCTTCTGAAGTCTCTCATCGTTGTCAAATCTCCTGCATACCCCAACGAATGAACTCCTGCCAACATTTCTTCTACAGATGGGAGTTCTTCGTATTCTTCTAGAACAGGAAATCCAATAATTGTTCTAATTTCATCCAGAGTTAATTTTTTTTTTTTTTTTTTTTTTTTTTTTTTTTTTTTTTTTTTTTTTTTTTTTTTTTTTTTTTTTTTTTTTTTTTTTTTTTTTTTTTTTTTTTTTTTTTTTTTTTTTTTTTTTTTTTTTTTTTTTTTTTTTTTTTTTTTTTTTTTTTTTTTTTTTTTTTTTTTTTTTTTTTTTTTTTTTTTTTTTTTTTTTTTTTTTTTTTTTTTTTTTTTTTTTTTTTTTTTTTTTTTTTTTTTTTTTTTTTTTTTTTTTTTTTTTTTTTTTTTTTTTTTTTTTTTTTTTTTTTTTTTTTTTTTTTTTTTTTTTTTTTTTTTTTTTTTTTTTTTTTTTTTTTTTTTTTTTTTTTTTTTTTTTTTTTTTTTTTTTTTTTTTTTTTTTTTTTTTTTTTTTTTTTTTTTTTTTTTTTTTTTTTTTTTTTTTTTTTTTTTTTTTTTTTTTTTTTTTTTTTTTTTTTTTTTTTTTTTTTTTTTTTTTTTTTTTTTTTTTTTTTTTTTTTTTTTTTTTTTTTTTTTTTTTTTTTTTTTTTTTTTTTTTTTTTTTTTTTTTTTTTTTTTTTTTTTTTTTTTTTTTTTTTTTTTTTTTTTTTTTTTTTTTTTTTTTTTTTTTTTTTTTTTTTTTTTTTTTTTTTTTTTTTTTTTTTTTTTTTTTTTTTTTTTTTTTTTTTTTTTTTTTTTTTTTTTTTTTTTTTTTTTTTTTTTTTTTTTTTTTTTTTTTTTTTTTTTTTTTTTTTTTTTTTTTTTTTTTTTTTTTTTTTTTTTTTTTTTTTTTTTTTTTTTTTTTTTTTTTTTTTTTTTTTTTTTTTTTTTTTTTTTTTTTTTTTTTTTTTTTTTTTTTTTTTTTTTTTTTTTTTTTTTTTTTTTTTTTTTTTTTTTTTTTTTTTTTTTTTTTTTTTTTTTTTTTTTTTTTTTTTTTTTTTTTTTTTTTTTTTTTTTTTTTTTTTTTTTTTTTTTTTTTTTTTTTTTTTTTTTTTTTTTTTTTTTTTTTTTTTTTTTTTTTTTTTTTTTTTTTTTTTTTTTTTTTTTTTTTTTTTTTTTTTTTTTTTTTTTTTTTTTTTTTTTTTTTTTTTTTTTTTTTTTTTTTTTTTTTTTTTTTTTTTTTTTTTTTTTTTTTTTTTTTTTTTTTTTTTTTTTTTTTTTTTTTTTTTTTTTTTTTTTTTTTTTTTTTTTTTTTTTTTTTTTTTTTGAACATTTTCTTTTTTTATTATTTTTTTCTGTTCAAGACAAACTGACCAAAGTTTTTGACCAGAAAAGACATGTTAAACACAGAAAAAATAACAAAATATACCAACTTTTAAGAAACACATTTATTACACAGACAATGTTTTGCATATATATTAAAAATGAGAGAACAAAGTAGTACACAAAGGCGTTCGATACCTTGCATCTCACCCAAATATATATACAAAACATGACAATATATAGAATCACATAAGTATTAAAAGATAAGAAAACAAGGTAGTACACAAAGGCGTTCGATACCTTGCCTCTCACTCTAAACACTTATGAAATACTATATATTTACATACACAATACACATATACAAATAAACATTTTAAAAACTTGGTGAAAAATTTTCACTTTGTACTGTTTGCCGAGCAAAATGCTCTGCAAACAGTTGATTTTAAAAACTTTGAGAAAATTCTCATTTTGTACTGTTTGCCGAGCAAAATGCTCTGCAAACAGTTGATTTTAAAAACTTTGAGAAAATTCTCATTTTGTACTGTTTGCCGAGCAAAATGCTCTGCAAACAGTTGATTTTAAAAACTTGGTGAAAAATTTTCACTTTGTACTGTTTGCCGAGCAAAATGCTCTGCAAACAGTTGATTTTAAAAACTTTGAGAAAATTCTCATTTTGTACTGTTTGCCGAGCAAAAAGCTCTGCAAATGAGCTGTTCAGATTCACTCCTTTGAAATGTATGAAATTTTCTTATATTGAACAACAAAAATGTTGTCAATTGATAAAGAACAATTTCAATGAGGAAAATTTCAATTTGTACTGTTTGCCGAGCAAAATGCTCTGCAAACAGTTGATTTTAAAAACTTTGAGAAAATTCTCATTTTGTACTGTTTGCCGAGCAAAATGCTCTGCAAACAGTTGATTTTAAAAACTTTGAGAAAATTCTCATTTTGTACTGTTTGCCGAGCAAAATGCTCTGCAAACAGTTGATTTTAAAAACTTTGAGAAAATTCTCATTTTGTACTGTTTGCCGAGCAAAATGCTCTGCAAACAGTTGATTTTAAAAACTTTGAGAAAATTCTCATTTTGTACTGTTTGCCGAGCAAAATGCTCTGCAAACAGTTGATTTTAAAAACTTGGTGAAAAATTTTCACTTTGTACTGTTTGCCGAGCAAAATGCTCTGCAAACAGTTGATTTTAAAAACTTGGTGAAAAATTTTCACTTTGTACTGTTTGCCGAGCAAAATGCTCTGCAAACAGTTGATTTTAAAAACTTGGTGAAAAATTTTCACTTTGTACTGTTTGCCGAGCAAAATGCTCTGCAAACAGTTGATTTTAAAAAAAACTTGGTGAAAAATTTTCACTTTGTACTGTTTGCCGAGCAAAATGCTCTGCAAACAGTTGATTTTTAAAAACTTGGTGAAAAATTTTCACTTTGTACTGTTTGCCGAGCAAAATGCTCTGCAAACAGTTGATTTTAAAAACTTTGAGAAAATTCTCATTTTGTACTGTTTGCCGAGCAAAATGCTCTGCAAACAGTTGATTTTAAAAACTTTGAGAAAATTCTCATTTTGTACTGTTTGCCGAGCAAAATGCTCTGCAAACAGTTGATTTTAAAAACTTGGTGAAAAATTTTCACTTTGTACTGTTTGCCGAGCAAAATGCTCTGCAAACAGTTGATTTTAAAAACTTTGAGAAAATTCTCATTTTGTACTGTTTGCCGAGCAAAATGCTCTGCAAACAGTTGATTTTAAAAACTTTGAGAAAATTCTCATTTTGTACTGTTTGCCGAGCAAAAAGCTCTGCAAACAGTTGTTTTCATACTTGGAAAAATTTTGGAATTCAAAATGGCTTGTTTGCCGAGCTCAAAGCTCTGCAAACAGTTGATTTTAAAAACTTGGTGAAAAATTTTCACTTTGTACTGTTTGCCGAGCAAAATGCTCTGCAAACAGTTGATTTTAAAAACTTGGTGAAAAATTTTCACTTTGTACTGTTTGCCGAGCAAAATGCTCTGCAAACAGTTGAATTTAAGACTTGGATTTATTTTGAACAAATTGCACTGTTTGCCGAGCAAACTGCTCTGCAAACAGTTGTTTTCATACTTGGAAAAATTTTGGAATTCAAAATGGCTTGTTTGCCGAGCAAAATGCTCTGCAAACAGTTGATTTTTAAAAACTTGGTGAAAAATTTTCACTTTGTACTGTTTGCCGAGCAAAATGCTCTGCAAACAGTTGATTTTAAAAACTTGGTGAAAAATTTTCACTTTGTACTGTTTGCCGAGCAAAATGCTCTGCAAACAGTTGATTTTAAAAACTTGGTGAAAAATTTTCACTTTGTACTGTTTGCCGAGCAAAATGCTCTGCAAACAGTTGATTTTAAAAACTTGGTGAAAAATTTTCACTTTGTACTGTTTGCCGAGCAAAATGCTCTGCAAACAGTTGATTTTAAAAACTTGGTGAAAAATTTTCACTTTGTACTGTTTGCCGAGCAAAATGCTCTGCAAACAGTTGTTTTCATACTTGGAAAAATTTTGGAATTCAAAATGGCTTGTTTGCCGAGCTCAAAGCTCTGCAAACAGTTGATTTTAAAAACTTGGTGAAAAATTTTCACTTTGTACTGTTTGCCGAGCAAAATGCTCTGCAAACAGTTGTTTTCATACTTGGAAAAATTTTGGAATTCAAAATGGCCTGTTTGCCGAGCACAAAGCTCTGCAAACAGTTGAATTTAAGACTTGGATTTATTTTGAACAAATTGCACTGTTTGCCGAGCAAACTGCTCTGCAAACAGTTGTTTTCATACTTGGAAAAATTTTGGAATTCAAAATGGCTTGTTTGCCGAGCTCAAAGCTCTGCAAACAATTGATTTTAAAAACTTGGTGAAAAATTTTCACTTTGTACTGTTTGCCGAGCAAAATGCTCTGCAAACAGTTGATTTTAAAAACTTGGTGAAAAATTTTCACTTTGTACTGTTTGCCGAGCAAAATGCTCTGCATCAAGTAGGTTTAGGACTTGGTTTAAAAACTTTCTGGTTTGACAAAAACAATCATTTGCCGAGCAAGAAGCTCTGCAAATGACACTTTTGGATCCAAAATCTTGTTTGAGAAAATTAAGAACAAGTTAACCAGAACTAAAGATGATTTGAAGGTTATAATGAACAAATAACCCATTTGCCGAGCAAATTGCTCTGCAAACAGTTGATTTTAAAAACTTGGTGAAAAATTTTCACTTTGTACTGTTTGCCGAGCAAATTGCTCTGCAAATGGTTCATTTCATCACGAACTCATAAGTATATCGAGCCCATTATCAAATCAAATCCAGAAAAATGAAAACTCAAACAGATTAAGGAAAACAAAACGGATAAACAACAAGTAAAATACCTAATCATGCATCTAACATACTCAAACATGAATCAACACATCATATCATGCATAAGACTTCGAGAAAAAAAAATTAATCCAACTTGGCATTTAATCAAACAGTTGGTGATCAAACATTATACATGAAATCTTACCTCAAAACAGTTACTATGATCGATGAACTGATGAAATATGCCCAGAAAATTGTTCACTTGTTAATCCCACTTTGATTTTTATGACTTATATGAAGCTTTTGAATGATTGATGTGATGTTTTGATCGGTTTCTTTTAAGAGAAAATTAGAAGATATTTTAGTTTTGAATTTGGTAAATGACCAAATGGACCGCCCATTTTTTTCATTTAAACTCAAATTCGGGTCGCGGGTCTGGGTGTGACCCGCGTGTCAACCCGAATCCAAATAAGTCTTGGGCTTAGCATGGCAGTTGGGCTCAAAATGGTTTTGGGCTTAAACTAACAACAACTAAAATAATAACCAATAAACATAGAAATTAAAAAAAATAAAAACTCAAACAGATTAAGGAAAACAAAACGGATAAACAACAAGTAAAATACCTAATCATGCATCTAACATACTCAAACATGAATCAACACATCATATCATGCATAAGACTTCGAGAAAAAAAAATTAATCCAACTTGGCATTTAATCAAACAGTTGGTGATCAAACATTATACATGAAATCTTACCTCAAAACAGTTACTATGATCGATGAACTGATGAAATATGCCCAGAAAATTGTTCACTTGTTAATCCCACTTTGATTTTTATGACTTATATGAAGCTTTTGAATGATTGATGTGATGTTTTGATCGGTTTCTTTTAAGAGAAAATTAGAAGATATTTTAGTTTTGAATTTGGTAAATGACCAAATGGACCGCCCATTTTTTTCATTTAAACTCAAATTCGGGTCGCGGGTCTGGGTGTGACCCGCGTGTCAACCCGAATCCAAATAAGTCTTGGGCTTAGCATGGCAGTTGGGCTCAAAATGGTTTTGGGCTTAAACTAACAACAACTAAAATAATAACCAATAAACATAGAATACATGGCATTAAAGCATTTAAGTTTGTAAATCAAGCATTCCCAACTTGGTTTTCAGAAAATTGAACCTGTTTTCATCCAAAGGCTTGGTAAAAAGGTCTGCAAGTTGGTAGTCTGTTGGGACAAAATAGAGTTCGATGTTACCTTTCTCGACATGATCTTTAAGAAAATGGTACCGAACATCTATGTGCTTGGTCTTTGTGTGTTGTACAGGATTGCAAGAAATAGCAATAGCACTCTTAGAATCACAGTAGATGGGAATCCTGTTGAATTGAAATCCATAATCAGTCAACTGTGTCTTCATCCAAAGAACCTGTGAACAACAACTTGCTGCAGCTACGTATTCAGCTTCTGCAGTAGATGTGGATACACAATTCTGTTTCTTTGAAGACCAACTGACCAATCTGTCCCCTAGAAACTGTACACTCCCAGAAGTACTCTTTCGATCAAGCTTACAACCTGCATGGTCAGCATCCGAATATGCAATTAACTGAAATCCGGTATCCCTAGGATACCAGAGACCAAGGTTCACTGTGCCTTTCAGGTATCGGAAGATCCGTTTAACGGCCTGGAAATGACTTTCCTTGGGATTGGCCTGGTACCTGGCACACATGCATGTGGCGAACATAATATCCGGGCGACTTGCAGTCAAGTACATGAGTGACCCTATCATACTGCGATATTTCTTTTGATCAAAAGATTTTCCATTTAAGTCAGCATTTATCTTTGTTCGAGCTTCCATGGGTGTTCCAATTGTTTGACAATCCATCATATCAAACTTTTTCAACATGTCAAGAATGTACTTAGATTGACAAATAAAAGTACCATTTGACAACTGTTTTACTTGTAGACCAAGGAAAAAGTTTAATTCACCCATCATGCTCATTTCAAATTTCTTGATCATTAAAGCAGAGAAATTCTTGCAGTATTTAGGGTTAGTTGACCCGAAAATTATGTCGTCAACATAAATCTGGATTAGTATAATATCACTCCCTTGTCGTTTGATAAACAAGGTAGTGTCAATCGAACCTTTGCTAAAACCAGATTTCACAAGATAAGAAGATAGAGCATCATACCATGCACGAGGCGCTTGTTTCAGACCATATAATGCCTTGTCTAACCTGTAAACATATTCTGGATGTTTGGAACTCACAAAACCTTCTGGTTGTTCAACGTACACTTCTTCTTGAGAATTCCATTCAAGAAGGCAGTTTTAACATCCATCTGGTAGACTGTGAAGTTCTTGTAGGCAGCATAGGCAAGAAACATCCGAATAGCCTCAATTCGTGCAACTGGTGCGAATGTCTCATCGTAGTCAATTCCATCTTGTTGGCAATATCCCTTTGCAACCAATCGTGCTTTGTTGCGTACAACTACTCCATTTTCATCCTTTTTATTCTTGAAGATCCACTTGGTTTTAATTGGCTCCTTGTTCTTGTAAGGATTTGGAACCAATTTCCACACCTCAAGTCTTTCAAATTGATTCAGTTCCTCTTGCATCGCTTTCACCCAATCTGGACAACTTAGAGCTTCATTCACTGTCTTTGGTTCAACAATGCTTAGAAAATTCACAAACAGACATTCATTCGCGGAAGCAGATCTTGTCTGAACTCCAGTTGTTGGATTTCCAATGACTTGAGAAATCGGATGAGCTCTAGTCCATTTGGTTGTGTGAGGAATTGGGTCAATTGGATCACCAGATTCTTCAGAATCAATAAAATCAGGAGTATGTTGTTCTGTCAATTGTTCAAGTGAAGTAGCAATTGGTTCAACAAAGTTATCTTGAATATAATCTTCTGGATTGGTTGATGGATTTGTCACTTGAGAGATAACATGAGGTTGAGTATGCAACTCTGAATAAGCAGTAGGTGGAGGAGAATCAGATGGTGAACTAACATCTGATGATTGTGATGGTGAAGACTCATTTGGATCCATCTCTTTCGAATTTGAACTTGATGGTTCATTTGAAATCTCATCAGATTCAGACACTTTCTTAGGAACGTGGAAAAATTCTTCAAACAAGATATCCAAATCTTGTGAAGTCGGAGTAGAGAATGATTTGACATTTAATGCAGTCTTAGTTGCGGAAGCTTGTGGACATTGAAGTTCGGGTCTTGAACTGTGTTGTTCAAGAACCATTCCCGATATTGTGAAAACTAGAATTCGAGCTTTAGTGTGTGTTTTAGTGTGTGTTAATGGAGGTTTCTAGTGAGAGAAAGTAGAGAGAGAGTAGAGAGATGTCAGGGAAAGATTAGTTTGTATTATGTGGTAAAAGGTTCAAATTACATAAAGGGTGGGGGTTTATATACATAAGAGCTATTTACACTATGCCCCCTTCCATATTAACAAGTTTACATTCTAAGTACAAAATGACATAAGGTATACAAATCAACTACTACATTTATATTTCTAACAATTATATAACACAATTAAAAATATATATGGTCAAAGCTTTAAAACGAAGACTTTGAAAATTCAAAGTAGGACACATGTGATGGGACGGAGGGAGTATTTTAAAACATTATTTTGTTTTTGATTAAATAAATATATTTACGTATACAGTTTACCGATTGTAATTATAATAACGTACGACAATAATATACTTTGAAAGTCTATCTTTTAATATATTAAAAGGGAAATGATTAATCCTCCTAACTAATAAACTTAAAAATCTTCCTAATTACAAGATCATGACATGTGGCATGATAAAGAGATGAGATTAGGTAAGGGAATTAGTGGAATCTACATGTCAAGTTTTGAAAGGCTTTAGGAGGATCTTTAGGATGATTAAAATAAAGTTGCTCAAAGAACTTATCGACCAATCACAACTCTCGATTTCTTAAAATACAGTTGCTCAAAGAACTTAAATTCGACAACCCTTATCCTATCACCATCAAGT
>CM067175.1:5904249-6121644 GCA_034093135.1 Erigeron breviscapus
TCTTTAAGAAAATGGTACCGAACATCTATGTGCTTGGTCTTTGTGTGTTGTACAGGATTGCAAGAAATAGCAATAGCACTCTTAGAGTCACAGTAGATGGGAATCCTGTTGAATTGAAATCCATAATCAGTCAACTGTGTCTTCATCCAAAGAACTTGTGAACAACAGCTTGCTGCAGCTACGTATTCAGCTTCTGCAGTAGATGTGGATACACAATTCTGTTTCTTTGAAGACCAACTGACCAATCTGTCCCCTAGAAACTGTACACTCCCAGAAGTACTCTTTCGATCAAGCTTACAACCTGCATGGTCAGCATCCGAATATGCAATTAACTGAAATCCGGTATCCCTATGATACCAGAGACCAAGGTTCACTGTGCCTTTCAGGTATCGGAAGATCCGTTTGACGGCCTGGAAATGACTTTTCTTGGGATTGGCCTGGTACTTGGCACACATGCATGTGGCGAACATAATATCCGGGCGACTTGCAGTCAAGTACATGAGTGACCCTATCATACTGCGATATTTCTTTTGATCAAAAGATTTTCCATTTAAGTCAGTATTTATCTTTGTTCGAGCTTCCATGGGTGTTCCAATTGTTTGACAATCCATCATATCAAACTTTTTCAACATGTCAAGAATGTACTTAGATTGACAAATAAAAGTACCATTTGACAACTGTTTTACTTGTAGACCAAGGAAAAAGTTTAATTCACCCATCATGCTCATTTCAAATTTCTTGATCATTAAAGCAGAGAAATTTTTGTAGTATTTAGGGTTAGTTGACCCGAAAATTATGTCGTCAACATCAATCTGGATTAGTAGAATATCACTCCCTTGTCGTTTGATAAACAAGGTAGTATCAATTGAACCTTTGTTAAAACCAGATTTCACAAGATAAGAGGATAGAGCATCATACCATGCACGAGGCGCTTGTTTCAGACCATATAATGCCTTGTCTAACCTGTACACATATTCTGGATGTTTGGAACTCACAAAACCTTCTGGTTGTTCAACGTACACTTCTTCTTTTAGAATTCCATTCAAGAAGGCAGTTTTAACATCCATCTGGTAGACTGTGAAGTTCTTGTAGGCAGCATAGGCAAGAAACATCTGAATAGCCTCAATTCGTGCAACTGGTGCGAATGTCTCATCGTAGTCAATTCCATCTTGTTGGCAATATCCCTTTGCAACCAATCGTGCTTTGTTGCGTACAACTACTCCATTTTCATCCTTTTTATTCTTGAAGATCCACTTGGTTTTAATTGGCTCCTTGTTCTTGTAAGGATTTGGAACCAATTTCCACACCTCAAGTCTTTCAAATTGATTCAGTTCCTCTTGCATCGCTTTCACCCAATCTGGACAACTTAGAGCTTCATTTACTGTCTTTGGTTCAACAATGCTTAGAAAATTCACAAACAGACATTCATTCGCGGAAGCAGATCTTGTCTGAACTCCAGTTGTTGGATTACCAATGACTTGAGAAATTGGATGAGCTCTAGTCCATTTGGTTGTGTGAGGAATTGGATCAAGTGGATCACCATTCTTCAGAATCAATAAAATCAGGAGTATGTTGTTCTGTCAATTGTTCAAGTGAAGTAGCAATTGGTTCAACAAAGTTATCTTGAATATAATCTTCTGGATTGGTTGATGGATTTGTCACTTGAGAGATAACATGAGGTTGAGTATGCAACTTTGAATAAGCAGTAGGTGGAGGAGAATCAGATGGTGAACTAACATCTGATGATTGTGATGGTGAAGACTCATTTGGATCCATCTCTTTCGAATTTGAACTTGATGGTTCATTTGAAATCTCATCAGATTCAGACACTTTCTTAGGAACGTGGAAAAAATTCTTCAAACAAGATATCCAAATCTTGTGAAGTCGGAGTAGAGAATGATTTGACATTTAATGCAGTCTTAGTTGCGGAAGCTTGTGGACATTGAAGTTCGGGTCTTGAACTGTGTTGTTCAAGAACCATTCCCGATATTGTGAAAACTAGAATTCGAGCTTTAGTGTGTGTTTTAGTGTGTGTTAATGGAGGTTTCTAGTGAGAGAAAGTAGAGAGAGAGTAGAGAGATGTCAGGGAAAGATTAGTTTGTATTATGTGGTAAAATGTTTCAAATTACATAAGGGTGGGGGTTTATATACATAAGAGCTATTTACACTATGCCCCCTTCCATATTAACAAGTTTACATTCTAAGTACAAAATGACATAAGGTATACAAATCAACTACTACATTTATATTTCTAACATTAAATAACACAATTAAAATTATTTATGGTCAAAGTTATAAAATGAAAACTTTGAAAATTCAAAGTAGGACACATATGATGGGACGGAGGGAGTATTAAAAATATTTATTATTTATAAATTAAATAAATATATTTACGTATACAGTTTACCGATTGTAATTATAATAACGTACGACAATAATATACTTTGAAAGTCTATCTTTTAATATATTAAAAGGGAAATGATTAATCCTCCTAACTAATAAACTTAAAAATCTTCCTAATTACAAGATCATGACATGTGGCATGATAAAGAGATGAGATTAGGTAAGGGAATTAGTGGAATCTACATGTCAAGTTTTGAAAGGCTTTAGGAGGATCTTTAGGATGATTAAAATAAAGTTGCTCAAAGAACTTATCGACCAATCACAACTCTCGATTTCTTAAAATACAGTTGCTCAAAGAACTTAAATTCGACAACCCTTATCCTATCACCATCAAGTCACGGATGTGTTGCTCTATCTCTTGCACTATATAATGCAACACATCCCTTTACAATTGGTGTCTTTGTCCACCAAGTGTTTGTTACAAAGAAATTGTGTTCTTTCATTTACATTTGTTGTAATTTATTGTTCAAGTTTATAGTTAGTCTTAAACTTAACAATTGTATTTTTCATTTATATGCTTGTAAGTCAAGTTGTAATATCGACCATATATTTACTGTTTATTCTAGGATACATATGATTACACATGCATAGATTGTGTTCTTGAATTCTTACATTTGTTCTTTAATTACTTGTCTAGTTAATTAATATAAGATTAACAAACTTGTGAACTCTTAGTACCCTCTATTCTACTGATTCTATTCACCACTAAGACATTAATTAAACACGTATCTAACCATTTCAACATATCTTAACATTAGTAGTGTAGATATATTGTAACATTGGCGAATTTTGACCCGTTGACTCGACATGTAATTTGACTAATTCATTCGTGATTAATGATATGATTGAATATTATTTGACGATTTTATTATATGTGTAATACTAGTCGAGTTTACATGGACGTGTTAATCAATTTCGTGACGTAAGATGACATTTAATTTAGTTAGAAATGTTATCGGGTGATCCATGGGTCGACCCATGACCCATGAACCACCACTAGTGACCTAACCCTATCCAAACACCCAACCCAAGTCTTCCACCTCCTACCTCATCCATTCATTAATTCTATCCCATTTCTCTCTCACCATATTGAATGCAAGACTTTCTTCCCTCTCTCTCTCTCTAAATCTTCACATCATTTATTGTGTTTTAAGCAAAATTAATACAAAAATCATCATCAACATCATCATTTAATCATCATATCAAAGTTTGGGCTTCTTAAGTGCAAGGAAATTCATTATTCGGGTCAATTTCAGATTTGGGCCTTTTGTGGAAGAATTTGGTGAGCAACCTTTTTTCAATATCATTAATTTATGTTTATTATAGTGTCTCTAATTGAATCAAAGCAATCTTAGGTCAAAAATGTGAGTCAAACCCATTTTATTCAAAAATTAGGGTTTTAATTAATAAATGGGTCAAAAACCGAATTTTTGGATTTATATATGTTATAGGTTAAAACTTTGAATGGGTTATGTTTAAAATCATGTTTTTAGTCTAATATAAGCAATACTTGTACAAAATTCGGGTTAAAACCCATGGAAACCGAAATTAGGTTTTTATGCTTAATAAACTAGGTCAAAACTAATTTTAAATTGAAATTGATGAATTAGAATCGGTTTTGGAAGATGGGTCACGTTTGTTTATGCCTAATTATGCTTAGCAAGGTATTAAATTTAGCCTTGGATCTTTACAACCCGATTTCATAACCAAAATTAGGGTTTTGGAGGTTAATGGCTCGAGTTGACTTTTTAGTCAACTGATTCTTGCCCAGATTGTTCCTTGTTTCTTGCCCAGATTTCTTCCCTCTTCCCTTGCACCATCTGACACGGTCTCTGCAGCGTCTAAGACGCTGGCTGATCACCTTCAGCGTCTCTTACGGTGTCCATACCGTCTGAGACGGTTCTCTAGAATTGCCAGACGCTCAACCCCTCTGTGTTACGGTGAGAAACGGTGGCTAAAACGCTAAAACCCTCCTTTCCAGACCACCGTCTGGGACGGTGGTGGTCGGCGTGCCAGACGCTAGGACAGTCTTGGCTGGGCGTAAGAGACGCCATTGTTGGGCGTGTGAGACGGTGGTCCCCATTGTTCGATTTCCTGCTTTCCTTGCTTCGAGTCCTTATTACTAGTATCGATTAGAGCTTCCTTTCGGGTCCTTATTTGACTTCCCTGGGGTCGAATTGAGGCCTTAAAAGCCATCTAAAGTCACACGTATCGTCTAAAGTTGAGAATACAATAAGAGTTTCAAATGAGAATATAAATGAAATGAAATGTATATTAATATATATACATTAAACATAATGATAGGTATCGGACACGTGGCGAACACTTGACGTTGACATATCAATTATAACTTGATCTTAGTTTCTCATTGCCGAGCAAGGTGAGTTTCGTAGCCCCTACGTTTACTTTATTTGGGGTGGAAAGTGTACTTGTCGTTTAAACATTTGTCGGTTGATACACATTGTTATGATATGAAACGAGACGTTAGATATCTAATTGTTACTTGTGATACGTGTTATTAGACGTTTATATGTGACGTAAGACGTATATTATATTTATGGTATGACGTGACGGTGGATTGACGAATCCACACCTGGTATGATCATGGCCACATTATGACGATATTATATTAAGACGAATGACGTGTATTGTATATATATTATGTAAGACGTGACGGTGGATTGACGAATCCACACCCGGCATGATCATACTCGGGATAAGGGTTGTTGAACCCATATTATGACGTTATTATATATATTGACGATTATTGAGACGTTGACGTTTATTGCATTGTCTTGTGTTGACGTGAACCCTTGTAAGGTTTCTTTGACATAATTAGGTATTCTAATCCTCTCTTATCGATAACGGTTGATATCCCGATACTTGATTTTTATTACTTAAACCTACGAACTCACCATCTTTATGTTGACACGTTTTAGTACATTTTTCAAGTGAACAGGTAAACCAGAGACGTATTGGATGATTGATTGATTGTTGCATGCTAGGATTGGACTTGGACTACTTCTTGGATCCGTGATCCATAGTTCCCGATTATGGGTTATGCTTAGGATCATTTGCCATCTTTTGTACTATCTTTTGTAAACGTTTGATGGTCGTGCTCCTTATGCATTTTTGTATGATCTGGTACTTGTATTTGAATTGAATTGTATGGATTGTCTAATCCTTTTAAGGCATTTAGAATTTTCTCTACTTAATTTCCATGTCGTGCGGTGCTTATCTTGTGACCCTCATGATTCCGCCATGTTACAGAATGGTATCAGAGCCGTGGTTGTAGAGAATTAGGTGGATTGACCTAGCCTATAGCCATTGCACCCACATTTCATATTTAGCATGCATGATAGGAAATTATGTGTTCAACGTGAATTGTATGAGACACAAGACTTGTTTAAGCGGAGTTCGTAGGTTTCTCATGACTTGTTGACTTGATTGTTATGTGATTACTTGATTGACGTATGTATTTGTGTCGGGATATCACCATGGCTTCTTGAATTGACGTTGACGTATATTCTTGTAATTTCTTTGAATTGTTTGACCCTATCAAAGTGAAATGATGGCATTAGCAGAGTACGACATTCGGTAACCCTAGAAGAGCCTTATCAATGATTTTACGCCTACCCATTGCGCATTGTGGATAAAGTATAGTAGGTAACCCGGTATGTTCGATGAGTGTTGGTTGGGTGGAGGGAAAGCCGCTGGTATCACCTGTACACATACCCAACCAATACTTAGAGAGCATAACGGAACCGAATCCCGACATCCATTCAATATATTAACGGTGTGGAGGGAAAGCCGCTGGTATCACCTGTATACAAACACCTTTAATGTATTGAATGTTGAAGTTAGATTCGGACTATGCTTTACCCGCCTTGTTATGACTTGACCCCCCTTTTATATTATGTTAATTAGCTTGTGTTGTGTTGTTGATTGTAAATTGTATGATCGATGAAGCCTTAGATTATTGCCATGATAATATCCCCGTAGAGATATGCATGTTAGACGGTCTAGGGAAACCTTAGATATGAAATTCTTGTTATGTGATGATTGCTTTCGGATACCTCGTGTGTGTGAATTGTGAGAACTAACTTGCTAACCTAACACGTGTGCTCAGGATAATGGTTAGACCAAGGAGAGTCGTGAGAAATCGTCGGGATGAAGATGAACAAGAAGAAGTTGTAGGTGGTCGAGGAGGTAGAGGTGGTCGTGGAGGCCGGGGAGGCCGTGGAGGTCGTGGAGGTCGTAGTGGCCGAGGTGGTGCCAATCCCCCGGTATCAACCGAGGTTATCACTCAAGCCCTAAATGATCTCATGCCGGATCTAGTGGCCCGAATCTTGGCGGCCATGGAAGCTAGGGGTGGTCAAAAAGAACCGGAAGCTGAAGCGGTTCATGTTGAAGATGAGGCGAACGAGGATGAGAATGTAAATGTGAATGGCAGTGAGAATGGAGGGGGAGCCTTTGTTCAACCAAGAATCCATGATACTTACCGCCAAGGTTGTCTACTTAAAGACTTCAAAGCTTGTGGAGCTCCGGAGTTTGGTGGAGCGGGTGGTGCCACGGGTTGTTTAGAGTGGTTGGAAAGAATTGAATCCATCATTGCTAGGAGTGGGTGTACCTATGACCAACGAATCACTTATGCCACCGGTATGTTGACGGGTGATGCCCTTGAATGGTGGAACTTGGAGGTGGATGAATTAGGGATTGATGGGGCTAACTCCTTACTTTGGGGAGACTTCAAGGAGATGATAATTGCTAAGTATTGCCCGGCACACGAGATGAGAAAGTTGCAAGAAGAATTCACTAGCCTCACCATGAAAGAGGAGACTATGAGGGTTACACTTGCCGTTTTGCCCAACTCTCTAGACTCATACCCCATCTTGTAAGGCCCGAAGATCATAAGGTTGAGAAGTATGTGGTGGGATTGCCTCATGAGGTGCGAGTGCTTGTTGCTCACCCCACCATGCCATTGACAATCAAAGAGGCAATCAACCGCACCACTAGTGTGATGATGGAGCTTGTGAAGGGTGGTAAGTTGACTAAAAGTGATGGCAAGAGGAAAGAGGGGTCCTAGTCAAGTGGCACCAAGAAAGAAGAGATGCGTGACAATAAGCGCCATAATCGTGGTAGGAAAGTTTATGCGGTGGTTGTACCGGCGGTTGAGCCGCCAAAGGGTGGTTATGCCGGGACTAGTCCTTTATGTCCTAGGTGTAACCATCACCATTGGTCTAACGTGAGATGTGACGTTTGTTTTCATTGCAATCAACCGGGTCACACTTCAAAATTTTGTCCTAACAATCGTCGAGTTGCTCCATTGAATGTCGCTCCTCTAAATGAAAGACGTCCCCCGATGGCTCCGGGTAGTTTTTATGAATGTGGTAGCCAAGAGCACTACCGCAATCGGTGCCCTAATCTCATTGGCCAACAAGTCCAAGTGACCGTGCATCCTAATCAATTGCAAATTGCAGGTCCAAATCAAAACCGGGGATCAAGGCCAACAACAACATCAAGCTCCACAACAACTTGCTCCTCGTGGACGAGCTTTTGCCGTGAATGCGGCCGAGGCTCGTGTTGATCCTAACATCGTTGCAGGTACATTTCTCCTCAACAATCAATATGCCACCGTATTGTTTGATTTCGGGGCCGATTTTAGTCTTGTTTCCAATGATTTCATACCATTGATTGATGCTAGCCTTAGTCCGTTGTCGTATTACTTTGAACTTGAAATGATAAATGGCGGGTTAACAAAAATTGACCAAGTTGTTCGTGATTGTACCTAAGAGCTATGTGACTACCCATTCCTTATAGATTTGGTTCCTTTTGATATCGTTAGTTTTGACGTGATTGTGGGTATGGATTGGATGGCGGCGATGAATGCGGTCATAGATTGTGGAAGTAGGGTAGTGAGAATTCCATTAGAAGATGGTGGAGAGTTAGTGGTTCAAGGCGAGACGATCGAGCCGTGGGAAGGAAAAGTATATAATGTCAACGTCACAAAAGTCGAATTAAAAACCGTGCCCGTGGTTAATGGGTTCATGGATGTATTCCCGGATGACCTACCGGGTTTGCCTCCATCTCATCAACTCGACTTCCATATTGATCTCATTTTAAATGCTTCTCCTGTGGCCAAAGCACCCTATCGCTTAGCCATAACCAAAATGTAATGATGTGAATTTGAGCTTTTGTGTGTGTTTTAGTGTGTGTTAATGGCGGTTTTAGTGAGAGAGAGTAGAGAGAGAAAGTGTGTGTGTAAGGGAAAGATTGGATAGCATTATGGGTCAAAAGGTTACAATATTGGTAATGGAGGGGATTTATATACTCCTATACAATTTACACTATGCCCCCATCCATATTTACAACTTAACAATATAAGCACAAAGTACATAAAGGAAATAAATCAACTACTACAAGTTATATTTCTAACAATCTCCCCCTTAGTAGTGATTTGTCAAAAATATCAAATCTTTGAAAGTCTTCAAGCTCTTGTATTAGGTCTGTCTTTGTTTGGATGCCAGAACCAGTTATCTCCTTCAGGTCGATCATCTGGAACTATCATGTTTCCTTCAAAGTTTTTTGGAGGAATATTGTGTGGTCCTGGAAGATGACTAGGCTCATACTTGATCCAGCAACCTCCTCTTCGACGTACAACATACTTTGACTTCTTAACATTCTTGGCCTCTCTCATCATTCTGATGCTATCTCTGTATTCAATTCTTTGATTAATTTTAGAGATTGCTTTATCAAATACTTCCTTCTTCTTTGTATCTTGATCATCTTCTTTCAAACATGCCAAGACATTCTTGCAAAACTCTAGAGTTCCATCAGAGTAAGAAGCAAGTTTATCCATACGAATGAAAATCTTCTTCTTTCGACTGTTAAGAAAGACAACACCAAAGGATGGTTCTTCAATGACATGACCAATACTTAGCTTTTCAATGTCAGCAGTGTAAAGACTTTGATCTGGATAAGGAACATTAATCTTTCTCTTGACAACTTCGAAACCAATCTGAAAGTTCTTCCAATGAAGCATATTGGATACAGCTTGACATATATCTTTTCACAGCATCAAAAGCAATAACGTCTTCACGGTATCTTTGCATAGCATTCAGAAAATGATTGTAGAGAAAGATTATGTCATCAACTGGCAAAAGCTTGAACTGAGCTTTAGTGATTCTGTAGAACTTGTCTGTTTTGGTCAAAAATTACCTAAGATAATCTACGTTGAATACTTAGATCAATAATGTAACCAAACTTTCGTTCGTGAGGTTAAGGGCTTGTAAATTATATTTAAGATTCAAAGATGCGTTTAGTAAAAGGGTTTAAAGAATGATTATGTCGACTAAACAAGAAATAAAGGTGTAAAATAATGATAATCAGAATAATAAGTATCGAAATAAATGAAATTACGATAAATAATGCTAATCAAAGTAAATAATGCGTTAAAAATAAAGAGTAAAGAGCAAGAACACCGAGATTTGTTATCGAGGAAAAGCCCTTAATCCTTTAAGGATTGCCGGCATAAAAACCTCGGGGGGAAGCAATCGTCCCTGCCTTTGTTCTCTTATTAATGATTGTTAAATGTTTACAAATGGTGGAATTCGGTTGATCGATGTATCTAAGTGTAAAGTAAATGAGAGCAGTGTGTGTGAATACAAGTGTATATTGAGCAATATGTAAGTGATAGATAGGATGCCTATGATCGATCAGCCTCATTCTTTATATAGACCTAAGATCTAACTAATTATGCGAGATTGTAGGGATCTTCCAGGTCTTCAGTAGTCGAACGTTAATGTGTATCTTGACCAGTCAAGTGAACATTGCAGTTCTTCTCCTCATGCTGAATTTAACTTGAAGTCCGATTATCTTGGCAGACTAAGTCTTCTTTGCGTGTTGAAGATTAATCCCACGTGTGAAATCCTCTTTCTACCATTGGAGATATTTTCCTTAGCTTTATTCTGAAATCTGCATACTTATCTCACATGGAAATGATAATAATATTTGAAACATAACGTTAGCAAAGTATTAACAAGTAATCAGAATATTCTCCTACGTCAAGATCCTGGGCTGTCAAGATCTTGGACCTTCAGGATATTGACACCTGAAATTTCACCCATAACAATTGTCCCCAAAGTTATTTTAATAAAATCTATTTTGTTGAAATAACTTTGAATCTTCTAGAGAAAACTTTGACCGGAGTCAATTAGTAAATTTTGAAACCATCTTAAATATAAGACGCGTGTAAGTAGGATAACTAAGAGTCTTGATTTGACAGGGAAATACTTTACGGTTCATTTCTCATCTTTTCACTCCTCTATATAAGCCTACAGTTTTTCTCTTTGAAAATCACAAACACTTTACATTCTTTAAAAATATTCATTCACGCCATGTCTTTGAAATCTTTAGGAGAGTTCCTTCAGAAGGTATATACATATATATATATATTTTGTCAAGATTATTTCATCGTTATTTCTAACTTTTCTTTATATTCTGTCCCAGTCCCTTACTGAACTAGAAGAACAATAGATCGCCAAAGACAAACTGAATGATGACATCATAGAGACATTGCAGGGCCTGGTTAAATCTTACAAAGAATCCGTCGAGACGGAAAAAGAAATGGGTTTAGAAGTGAAGAAAGGTTTGGAAGCCAAAAATAAGATTTTGAACAATGCTCTGAAGGAAATCTGCTGCGAACTTGGCGCAACGCAGGAAGAACTCAGGGCTGTCAGGGAGGAGTTGGAGAGAGTGAAATCCATCTTAAGTAAACTGAGGGAAATAAATCCTTCACTTTACTGGGATGTTCTATTGTAGGCAATTTTATATAATATGGGCGATGAAGGATATGATGCAAAGGCCAGAGCCCATATTTTAAAACTCTTTTGTTAGTAGGAAAATCGAATCGGTAGGGGATGTGTATTGTAGAATAACAATGTACTTAGGAGGGGCGAGATTGATCTGGAATGATCAATCATGGTTGTAAAACTGCTTCTGAGTAGTTTTTTGTAGATATCTTTTGAATGAAAACTGTCTTTTGACCCATTTTACTATCAAACTCGAAAACCAAGAGTGTTTTTGAGGGTAAAAATGGAAAATAATTAATCAATTATGCGACGTCATATGTTAGTTGATAATTATTCTTGACTTATTTGACTACATCAACAGTAAGTAATCACATCAATGCAGTAATTAAGGAGTAAGATACATGCACCTCTTTTCACAATTAAGAACCACTTGTAGGCTATGATCTTTGGCTTGCAGTATCTTTAATTATTATGAGTCTCCACTATTTATTCCTGCATTGAAATAATATATATGGGACTATATTGAATTTTTGGAAGGGATTAAAATTAAGAAGGGAATTCTTAATTTTAAGATTCTCGTAGGGACATTGGTTTTCAAGATATAGAGGGTGTCTCAATATCTTGAACTGGCTTGGGAGGCGTAGTTAGCCTTTTTCGTATGTTTTGTGTAATGAGTAGCGTGGTTAGCCAATTCGGGAGATCGATGGTAGCATCGATAACCAACAGAATTAATTTCGACGACCTTGGAATTTAACCCTTCAACCGTGAAATTAATTATCGTGCGACACGGGCGAATTTAAGAGAAGGTGAAAACCTTCAACCAAAAGTTGGCGTGAAAGCCAAAAGGTGAAGACCTTGTTCCACGTTGTAATGCATGTGTTTGATGATATTGATCATCCTTGGAGATCTATGAAGCACAAATCTTAGAAACTGACGTTAGCCATTTGGCTAACGCCACTCCGACGCTCAAGTCAGTATCATCATTTTGAAAATAAAATAAAAGGTAAACAAGATAAAAAATAAAATTCAATAGTAAGAAATCATACCTGATTTTGTCAAAAGACAAAATTAATCATACATGGTAAGTTTTGAGATGAATAGCATTCCAAGCTCTTGGAATTAGATTACCTTGTAAATCTTGAAGCCAATAAGATCCTTTTCCAGCTTCTGCCTCGATCAAATAAGGACCTTCCCATTTTGGATTCAATTTACCATCTGGCTTGGTTAAAGCCTTCTTGAGAACCAAATCACCAACTTGAAATCATCTTAATCTTAAATTCTTATTATAAGACTTGGCAATTCGTTGTTGATAAGCTGTTATTCTTATCTTGGTCCTTTCTCGTAACTCAGTTACAGCTTCCAAATCTTCAAGTAACAATTCTTTATTTTTCTCATAAGTTAAGAAACTAATTCTAGCAGTAGGTAGATCCATTTCAGTAGGTAGAACTGCCTCAGATCCAAAGACAAGTGAGAACGGTGTTTGCCCAGTAGCACTCTTCGAAGTTGTTCGATCAGCCCATAAGACAAATAGGCAATTCTTCAGCCCATTTTCCTTTAGCTTGTCCCAGTCTTTTCTTCAAAATATTCATTATGATTTTGTTACTTGATTCTGCTTGACCATTAGCTTGTGGATGGACAGGAGTAGAGGTAATCATCTTGATACCCCATCTTTCACAAAAATTTGTAGTTTTCTTCCCTTTGAATTGTGATACATTATCACATATTATCTCTGCTGGGACTCCAAATCTTGTCAATATATTTCTTTTAATGAAGGATATGACATGTGATTCATGAATCTTGGCGTATGCTTCAGCTTCAATCCATTTTGAGAAATAATCTGTCATAGCCAAAAAATATTTCTTCCCGGCGGAAGATTCTGTCATTGGCCCAACAATATCCATTCCCCATTTCATAAATGGCCATGGAGATAGGACTGGATACATAGGTTCTGCTGGTTGATGATAAATGTTGCCATGTCGCTGACAAGCATCACATTTCTTCGCATATTCTACAGCATCTTGTTTCATAGTTGGCCAATAATAACCTGTTCTTAAGATCTTTGAATATAAAGATCTTCCAGCTGTGTGATTTCCACATTCTCCTTCGTGTATATCCTTGAGAACCTCATTAGTCTCAGGAAATTCTAAGCACCTAAGATATGGTCCTGCAAGAGATTTCTTAATGAACCGACAAGGTTATTAAATCCATTGGTTAAAGTACAAGGATAAAGTCACATCAATATAACTTTATTCTTTTAACCAACGACCTTTACACACGTATGTACTTTTGGTAAACACATGTGGAATGTCTTTTGAAAAGCGTGTAAAGACAAAAAGTCAATACCTCGTAATCAGTGTTCAGACTTGTAAGGTCTAGAACACTGACAAACCTCCAGTCGTAGATCTGGTAAGACTTCCAGTGGACTCCGCCATTTTTCAGTCTTCTTTATTCTAACTTCAGTCTTTGACTTCAGTGAGAATGTCTTCAGTAGAATAGATCTGGACTGGGGTGAAGTCCAGTGAACTAATCTGGAGAATTCCAGATTTCCTATACAAGTATTTTGCTCACTGGTCTTCCATTATTTCTGAACAAATCTTCAGTGTCGCTCCAGTCAGCAAGTCTGGAGTGGGTCCAGTAAATACTATTTCTGGACAAGTCTTCAGAGACTTTCCAGTCTTCAAGTCTGGAGCGAGTCCAGTAAATCTGGACCTAACAAATTCCCCCTATTTGTTTAGAAATAATGCAAGGTTTTTCAAGCTTCTATCTATACAACTTTATATGCTTGAAAAACACTTGTTTTGACTTAGTCTAAAAAAAATTTAAGTTACTGGAGAACACTTTATAGATTATCAGTGTTTCAGTTTCATCTTTTAATTTTTACTTAGACTAAATCTGATCACTTACTTGTGAATCAAAATATGTAACTATATTTATAGCCATCAATAGAAAATAAGTTACAATTTTGGGAAATTAAATACAAGTACAAGTAAAATGATACAAGAGTCAGGCCCTTCTCTTCGACGTCTGTCCTGGAGCATCTTCAGTAGCCTTTCTCTTTGGAGATGGAGAGGATGGTACAAACTCTGGTGGTTTCATGCCTATTGCAACTTTCATCTGTTGCTTTCTCTTCCATACCTTCTCAATCCTCTTCAAAAATGCTTTAACATCAGTCGACAAATCAGTCTTCCCCCTGAACGTTAAGGCAATCTCCTTCAGTTCAGTCCATCCAAAAGCTTGGACTGAAGCACTCTTCCTTTCATCAGTAAAGTTACCCTCCCTGGTCAACTTTATTTCAAACCTGCTCATGCCTTTATGATTTTCAGCTAATTTAATCTCTGCACCAATGATCCTTCTGGCATCAGCCCTGAAATTCAAGATTTCTTTATACTTGGCTTTCTGCTTTGCCATCTGGATCATGTATTCAGTTTCCTTAGATACTTTCTGCTATTCAATGGCAGACTGGAGTTCTTCACGATTGATTCTTTGTGAAGTATCCAAAGGAATGAATGTGCTCAGATCAGCATCTCTGATTTCCTTGATCTGTTTGGCAGTGAGTTTTGGTAAGCCCTTTATCTTCTTTCTGTACTCTATCTCCAGAGCACCAGCATTCTTTCTAATCTTCTTCTGGAGGTTCACCAGTTCCTCCGTTCTCTGTCTGATTAGTTCAACTACACTGACACCATAAGTTACAACATCATAAGTTTGTTCTTCTCCAGAGTACCTGGAGCGAATGTACACGTCATCCAATGCATCCAGACATTGATGAATTCTGGGGTCTTCCTTCATTCTTTTATAAACATCAATATGTATGCCCAACCTGCCAGCATTGTAAGAATCAAGGGTCCCCATATTTGCCATCTCCCTTTTGTGGGCCAGCAATTCATCCTTTTGATTTTTCTTGAAAATTTCTATCATAATGCATTCTTGTTCCAGTCTCTTCGAAGTATCATCATCAGCAGTAGGGAGTTCTGATAACTTCCCAGCAGTTTCACTTTCTTCTCCAGATACCATCTGTTGCTTTCCTTTTACAGACTTCAGAGTAGTTGTGATATCTGGGAAAGATTCAAACTGGGGCTCACTGGCATCAGTACCAGTAGCCTCTTCAACCTGCACAATGGCTTCAGTGCCAAGTGCTTTCTGCGCTTCTTGTGCACTGGCATCAGTACCAGTCACTCTTTCTTGTTACACACTTTCTTCAGTGCCAAATGCCTTTTCAATAGCACTTACAACCACTTCTTTTTTTTTCCTTATCAACCCTTCTGGAACAGACTCAGTGGCAGACTTTTCAACAACTTACGCTTCAGACTTTTCCCCCTTGGAATGTCCACCAGTTTGAGACTTGTGGGCACTCCATAATTGTTCAAGCATATATCTGTCTGTAGCACCAAATGTTCTTACAGCCACTGGAGTTGTGATGTTTACAGTGCTTCTCAAAGCAGTCACTTCCTTCTTGATGATTTGAATTTTTGAAGACAAGTGCTTTGGCATTTCATTTTCAATCATTTTTACCACCTGTGGCAACAACCCATCTGGAACTGTTCTAAGAACAGACCCAGAAATCTCTTCACTGATTTCTTTTAACATACCATGTCTGAACTTCTTAGCACATTCATCACTAATGGTGCTAACAACATCATTCTGATCAAGTGTTGGCCTGCTTTCCAAATTAATTATCCGGGTGATTAACCTCTGAACCTCATATGTCATACCTGCCAGTGGTTGAACAATTTCACCTTTTACTGCAGTCTGAACAGATTTCAACAATTTTGCCTCTAATCCCTGGACTGCCACTTTGATATTTTCAGAATTGTTATTTGTGGCCAGTACCAGCTCATTCAATTTCTCAAACACCAGCTTCTCGTTACCAGCAAAAAGATTCATTTCTGATGAAAGATTATTCGATAAAAGAGATTTGAAATCAGAAACAACCTACGATGAAGACGGGAGTGATCTCTCCAGGTCCGCCACCTTACTTAAAAGGACTTGGACCTCGGCTGAAGACGAAGTGGAGAGACCACTGGGAGGTGCCAATCCAGAAGCCAATCTGGTCACCAAAGGTACTTGTGCCTGGACCTCTTCAGTTAAAACTTCAGATGTTACTACAGTGGAGTCCAGCACATGGTGTTCAGATAAATCAATTTGAGTTTCAAGTGGTGGTGGTTGATTTTGTGAAATATGAATTGAAGGAGGATTGAAATATGGAGTGTTTTGTGGAATTGAAAGTGGTGGTGGTGGTGGTGGCATTTCAGTAGATATAAGTGGTTGGGTGACTGAAGCAATAACAGATGTGACAAAATTTTCTACTTCATCACCCAGGAAATTCATATTTACATCAAACATGTTTCCTTCAGACATTGGGGAATCTACCTCATCCCAATCTGGAGCCGTCCCAACTGTCTGATCATCTGTCTGATCACCAACTTCTACATTTAAATCTATCTGAGCATCTTGCTCACCAGTCACCTGCTCATCAATCTGGACAACATTTACTTCCTGCTTAAAAATAGGAGACCCATCTATATTCATGACATCACCTGGATGGGTTGATTCAGCTCTATTCGGATTTACCTGAACTCCACCCTTTCTAAGGCGTCTGGAAGTTCTGGGTCGAGTAACATTAGAAGTCTGCTAAACTTCAGGAGCCACCTGGGTCACTGGTTCCACAATTTCAGCATTTAGGACTCCAGATGGTCCTTCACCAACCTGGTTCCCTCCTGGAGCCTCTTCTGGGTCATCAGATGATGAAGCATCGTTTTCTTCCCTTTGGAAGCTAAGCATGGTCTGAGGGATATTTACCTCATTTGGTGGAGATCTAAGGTTGGTTAGATCACGCATATACTCACATACAGAAAAGTGAGTGGTTTCAAAATCATACTGGTCACCTAGAGCTCTTTTGAAAATTAGTGAAAGGAAACGAATATAAGGTACAAATGTTTTTCTACCTTTCACCTTAAGACGCTCTACCGGATCATCAAATAAAATTTGAGCAAAATCTACTCTGTATCCGAACCAGAGGCAGTAAGCAATCTGGAGATGTGTTTGATTTATCTGGTCAAGTCCTCCAGAACTGCCTTCCAAACATTCAACTATATGAGTGAAAAAGAATCTCCATGAGTCTGACAGCCTGCTCATGTTGATTGTTCCCTTTCTGGATAGCTGACCATGCTCATCCAGTATGTCTATGTGCCCCATCAATCTGCACACTTCCCTTGTATTTATGCCAGAGGGAAGTTCAATGGGCATCTCACTCTGTTCAAAATAGTTCAATTGAAGAACAGACCTGAGTGTATCAACAGTGAAAGCCAAGGATCTGGTACCTTGCTTAAGAGAATAAGAAATTGAGTAAGTTTCATCATCATATACTGTAGTGTACCAGAATTCACAGAGATAGTCGTGGTACATCCTCCCAGGATTTAGGGTCAATGCACCATAAAGAGGACATGAGAGAAAAAAGGTATTTAATCTCCCAATAATGGATTGGGCATTATGAACACTGGAGAGTGAGAGTTTGGCCATCCAGTTATTCATGTTTATTCTTATTGCCTTTGCCTCTAATGTAATATGAGGTGCCCTTAAAATATTTGGAACGGGAGCATATTCAGCAGCGAGCAGATTTTTCGGTGAATTAGATTGTCTTGGTGCCATTGAATATGATAGATAGATGATATGGAACAAAAAATTAGGGTTTATGAAGATTTGATGAAGTAAATATGAGAGAGATTTATGATTGGAAATTGAATGAAGAATGAAGTAAATGAAGGAATTTGAAGAATTTGGGAGTAAATATGTTCGAAGTAATTGCTAATGAAAATGAAAGTGGGTATTTATATAGGAGAGAGAATGTGGAACTCAAACGGTTAATTTGAATTTATCAAATATAATTTTGATCGGGTTCTGAGATCCGCATTAAATACATCACATCACACATAAATGTGTGACGGTTTACAGCCCACAAACATTACCAACTTGCAATTTTTGTCTTCCCAAGGTAAAAATACAATTATTTCTTTGAAAAAATTACATGCCACGTAGGATAATAAGATAAATATCAAGATAAATATCTTTTCAAAGATTTTGCATACGTGGCACGCACAATGACCAAGTATTAAAATATTATGACTCATTTCAGTGCATCTGGAGGTTGACTGGACACTCCAGTATCACTGGTGGATTAGGCCAGTGATGCATGCATTGATGGTACACTGGAGGGACACTCCAGTAAAGTACCAGTGAAAACCATTTGAAAGAGACTGGTAACCTCAAACATGCACATCAACTAATACAGACAAATGAGAAGGACACATTTACAAGGAGACAGAAGTCACATCAAACATGCACTCCAACCTATCTAATTACCAGTGAGAGGGACACATTTACAAGGTACCAGTGATATTTTCTGGAAAATTTTGTCTAGTGAGAAAATAAATTAATAAATTCCCCCTGAAATTAAAACATTTTTAAGGACAAAAATATATCTTTCAGTCTTTCCCCTGGAATGTTGATCCAGAAATCTATTAATGCAAAGATAGTACACAAAGGCGTTCAATATCTAAGCATTTATAGATTTATAAATCTTTAAATCAAGGATCCCCAGTAGTACACAAAGGCGTTCAATACCAAGGTTCCAGATTTAAGGGTTTAACATTCCCAACTCACCAACAAGATATTCAAAAGTTTTAACATCCAGTGGTTTAGTAAAAATGTCAGCGAGTTGTTTGTCAGTGGGAATAAAATGGAGTTCAATGTTGCCTTTCACAATATTATCACGAATGAAGTGATACCTGAGATCAATGTGCTTTGTCTTTGAGTGCATGACTGGATTGTTCGAGATAGCTATGGCACTGGTATTATCACAAAAGATTGGAGTCTTTGAATACTTAATACCATAATCAAGCAACTGGTTCTTCATCCAGAGTATCTGAGCACAACAACTGGCTGCAGACACGTATTCAGCTTCAGCAGTGGACAATGAAACTGAAGTTTGCTTTTTACTGGTCCAGCTGACCAGTTTGCCACCAAGGATATGACATCTACCAGTAGTGGAATTCCTGTCTATCTTACAACCTGCATGATCTGAATCTGAATAAACCATTAGATCCATGCCTGAGCCTTTGGGATACCAAAGACCCAAACTGGGGACACCCTTAAGGTATTTCAGTATGCGCTTTACAGTAAGCATATGAAATTCTTTTGGATTAGACTGATATCTGGCACATAAACATGTTGAAAACATAATATCTGGTCTACTGGCAGTTAAATACATCAGTGAACCAACCATGCCTCTATAGACAGTGGTGTTCACTGGTTTACCATCTGGATCAGAGTCCAGTGTTAATGGTGCAGAAATTGGAGTGGGTTTAGATGGTGAAGAGTTCATATCATATTTCTTTAAAAGATCTCTAACATATTTTTCCTGATTAATAAAAATACCATCTCTGGTCTGTTTAATCTGGAGTCCAAGAAAATATGTTAATTCACCCATTAAACTCATTTCATATTCAGTCGACATTATTTTCGAAAATTTCTTGCACATTTTATCATTAGTAGACCCAAAAATAATATCATCAACATAAATTTGTACCATCAGAAGATTACCTTTTTGATGAAGAATAAATAAGGTATTGTCAATTGCACCTCTTTTGAAACCATTTTTCAATAAATGTTTAGTCAGAGTATCATACCAGGCACGTAGGGCTTGTCTGAGACCATAAAGAGCTTTGTACAGACGATATACCCAGTGTGGATGCTTTTCATCAACGAAACCTGGTGGTTGTCTGACATAAACTTCTTCATCAAGTTTTCCATTCAGGAATGCACTTTTAACGTCCATTTGGTAGACCTTGAATTGATGATGAGCAGCGAATGCTAAAAATATTCTGATCGCTTCAAGTCTAGCCACTGGAGCAAATGATTCATCAAAATCGACATCTGACTGGCAGTAGCCTTGTGCTACCAGTCTGGCCTTGTTTCTGATTACGTGGCCATCTTCATCTACCTTGTTCCTGAAGACCCATCTGGTTCCAATTGGTTCTTTCTTTCCAACTGGGAAAGGAACCAGGTACCAAACCTTGTTCCTTTCAAACTGGTGAAGCTCTTCTTGCATAGCTATCACCCAGCTTGGATCTTCCATAGCCTTATCAATCTGCTTTGGTTCGTTCAGTGATAAGAAACTGACATATAAGCATTGATTACTGGAGGCTCGTCTGGTCTGTACTCCTCTACTGGAGTCACCTATGATCTGATCAATAGGATGAGCTTTTGTCCATCTGGAGTACTGACCAGGATTGTTACTGACAACAATATCAGTGCAAGAATTCAGTTGAGTCTCCTCTGGTGTTGCTTCTAGAGGAGGATCTTGCCAGAATACTTCAACATCTTCATCTGAGTCAATTAAATCACGATTTGCATCATGAAATTCTTCATTTGAAGGCATTTCTTGAAGTACTGGTTCAGTTTCAACTGGGACTGATATTGTGGGAGTAGTACGAACATCTGATCCAATAATAATTTCAGAGGGTAGCTTGAAAATAATTGAAGGATAGAATGGAGTACCACTAGAGGGATTCTTCTTCTGAACAGGTTCCAGATCAAGATGACTGGAAACTGTGTCTTCTGAATCTTTATTGTAGTTGATAGGATCAGATTCACAGAAGACAATTGGAGTTACTGGGGGAGTATCAAGGGTTGGGTTTTTATTGATTGCAGCATTTGATTCATCAAATGTGACATGAATTGACTCATGGACCTTCTCCAGTCTCTTGTTATAGACTCTGAAGGCCTTGCGAATGGCTGAATAACCTAAGAAATATCCTTCATCAGCTTTGGCATCAAATTTGCCTAACTGACTGGAGTCGTTCAGGATGTAAACTGGACATCCAAAAACGTGAAATAACCAATATTTGGTTTTCTATTTCTTAATATTTCATAGGATGTCTTCTTGTGTCGCTTCACATACACTGATCGATTATGGGTGTGGCAAGCAGTTGCAATTGCTTCAGCCCAGAAACTAGTAGGAAGACCAAATTCAGCAAGCATACTCCTGGCAGCTTCTATAAGCGTTCGATTTTTCCTTTCCACCACTCCATTCTGTTCTGGAGAGCGGGCTGATGAGAAATTCTGGGAGATGCCAGTATCAGTACAGAATGACTCCAGAGTTGCATTCTGGAATTCTGTTCCATTGTCACTTCTTAACTGACACACCTTTCGACTGAACTTGAGCTCAATTTGCTTGATAAGACTGATGATTTCAGCAACGGCTTCACTTTTAGACCTGAGAAAGATCACCCAACAATATCTCGAGAATTCATCTACGATCACCAGGGTGTATCTTTTACCAGCACGAGTCTGAACATTCACTGGACCAAAGAGATCCATATGAAGCATATGAAGTGGTTCAGATATGCTGAAATTCTGTCTGGTCTTGAAACTGGTACGTTTCTGCTTACCCATCTCACATCCTGGACATGGCCTTTCCTTTTTGAAGGAAACTGAAGGTATCCCATCTGCCAGTTGTTTTCTAGACAACTTATTAATATTTTTAAAATTTAAATGGGATAACCTTTTGTGCCATAGCCAGTTTGTGTCTTCATCAGCTTGAGTATAGAAACACTGCTCTGAAGGAGAGCTTTCCATATCCATCACGTACACATTCCCTCTTCTTGGAGCAATCAATACTACCTTCCAGTCCTTGTTGAATACAATGCCCTGAGCAATATTGAATAGAACTTTATAGCCATCATCACAGAGTTGACTGACACTGATCAGGTTATATTTCAAACCATTCACAAATGCAACTCGTCTAAATTTGACTTGTCCATTGTTCAGAACACCATATCCCTCAGTT
This sequence comes from Erigeron breviscapus, assembly GCA_034093135.1. NCBI lineage: Eukaryota > Viridiplantae > Streptophyta > Magnoliopsida > Asterales > Asteraceae > Erigeron > Erigeron breviscapus. Next base: position 5,926,306 of record CM067175.1, read on the forward strand.
TTTCCACAACCATCATTTCCAAAAGTAATGGAGGGACCGTCAAAAATTACGAACTCCTCCGGCAGGGTCTTACATCCGGTCATTGTCCTGCCAGCTGCACTGTCAAGATACCAGATAAATTTCTTTCGATCGCCCTACACATCCACCAGATATATCAGTTAGATTTAGGAACCCATCAACTGATGGGTTCACTGGACCCTCCCTTATAGGTCCCTGGACGTATCTGGTTGAGTTCACTTTCTTCAACAGTAGTCTTAGTTGAAAAGACCACTGGGTTGATAGTTTTGAAACCTTTTTCTTTTTCTCAACTGGAGAAATATATTTATCTTTCTTGGAAAAAGGTTTGGTATTTTGTCTAGGGCCAGATGAAGTACCCTCAATAAAGTTTAATCTTGCATTAAAACTTTGAAATTGACGAGTCAGTAATTGAAACTGGCTCTCTAACCTTGACAAAATATTTTCATCAGATGACACCTGAGCCTTTCCAGTTGACTGGACTCGAGGCTTAGGTAGGGAACTGGTCTTTTTCTTTTGAACCTGGGGTTCATTAGAAGCAGTCTGAGGCAAAGGTTTATTCCAATTGACCTTTTTAACTGGAGCAGTCATCTGGAATGCCCCAGTCTTAACCTCTGGGGATTGAACTGGGAAAATATTGGCCTTAGGAGTTATAGGCTCATCATAAAAGGTATTGGGCCTGAACCCCTCTGGTAACCGATCAATTACTGGTATTAATGATGCAAAATGAGTATTTCCATCTAAATAAGCACGTTTTTTAGTGGGAAATTTATTTACTCCAGCATCATATGGCTTTCTGGTTTCAAGCCATGATTTAATCACCAGTTTTTCTTTCTCTAAAATGACTTCAAGATCTTGTTTTTCTTGAATCAGTTGTTCAGTTACCAGAACCTGGGCTTGAAATGCCAGTTCAATGTCTTGAAGTTCCTTTAATTTTGATTTTAAAACTGTAATTTCAGAAAAATCAGTTTCTAGACCATTTACACAGTCAGATCTAACAGTTTCAACAAAGATTAAATTAGAATTAAGAGCTTCAGCAATGTCCAGTTTTAATTCTTGGTCAGTTTCAGTATCATAATCACTAACCTTTTTGATAACAATGTCCACCCATCTTCCAGATGTGACATCTTCCTTCACCAGATGCTCTTCGTCTGCCAGAGCCATGTAACAGCAATCTCTTTCTTCTTCTTCATCAGCAGATGAATCATCAGAAGGAACCCATTTCTCTTCAGTTGTTGTAATCATGCACTTATTATTATTTTCCATTTGTTGTGCCATGAGAGCAATTTGAGCCTTAAGCTTTTTGTATTTAGATTTATAGCTATCATTAGGCTTTTTATTAGAAGAAAATGGACCAAGCTGGGATACAAACTGACTGGACTTGCAATCTTTCATGAAATGACCTTTTCTGCCACACTTAAAGCATGTCAGATTGGTCTTATCAGTAGAAGAACTGGATGCAAATTGTCCAGATGACCTATTTGCTCTTGCTTTGAAACGGTTAAACGTTTTAGCAATCATTGCAACCAGGTTATCATTTTCAGATTCATCAAAGTCTGGAAAGATAAGACTAGATTCTCCAGATTCCATGAATTCAGACACCATCTTCTTCATAGAAAATACATTCTCAGAAGATATTAGTGCTGAACCTTGTGGTTCAGTATGACTAACCACATTGGAACTACTAGAGGCATGGTTATAGGCATCTTGTTCTGCCACAACTCTCTGAACTTGATTTTCCTCAGTGTATCTGAAAGCTCTATATAGAGTTGACAGAGTGTGAGTGTGCAGAGTTTTACCTTGTCGTAAGACCAGGATCATGTGAGACCATTTGGTGGGTAAAATATCACAAAATTTCTCCAAAAGTATATCCTTGTCTTTCTCAACCTCCAGTCCTCTCAACTGGTTAATGATACTCATAAATCTGGTGTAAGTACCAGTGAGAGACTCATTGGGCTGAGCAAAAAATGACTCATACCTCTTGTTTAAGGAGACTTTTCTGGTGACAATGGTGTCATCTCCTCCTTCATACTGGTTCACTAGTTCATCCCACATGGTTTTAACACTGGGAAAAAGAACTAGTGTGGGAATTAGGGTTTCTGGAACAGCCCCGAGGATCATGTTTTTGAGAAGGGTATCTAGATTTACCAATCTCCTCTCCTCTTCAGACCAATGTTTCTCCCTCTTTTCCCGACCTCTTCTAGATCCAGTAGGATCAAGAAGAGCATTAAGAGGTGATGTGGGGACATAAGGTCCTTCATTTAAGATTTTTATCATATTTCTCTCAATACCAGTGATATGCAATATCATCCTAACCTTTCACGTACCAAATTCATCACTATTCCCACTGAATTTAGGAACAGGATTGTTTGAGTAGTGCACATGCACATGTGGAGAAGCAGGAGTAGGAGGAGGAGGTGGTGGATTAGTGTTAATAACAGGTGGTGGTTCATTATTTTGATCATTGATATTAGGATCAAGACCAAAATTAAAACTTCCTTGTGTATTTTCTGGGGTGGCCATCAAAGAAACAGATCTAGGCAAGTTTCTTTAGCCTTCTGCTCTGATACCAATTGTGAGTCCCGAACTTGATGGTTTAACCCAAAGTGTAAAATATAACAAGTCTAATATGCACTAGATTGGACTAGTATTACTTGAATATAAATGCAAGTATATAAACAAAGTAATACAAGACTAAAAGCAATAGAGTAAAGGTGGAACACAATGTAATTGTTTCAAGTGTATTTTATTTATGATGTTTAAATAAAATACAAGGTTGTGCGGAATCAAGATAATACAAATATGTAAGTATCCTAACAACCTATAAATTACAAATGATCTATATTTGCCAAATAACTCTTTTGATCGAGATAGTTAAAGTTGTGAAGTATCCCTGTTACGATCGAGAGTATTTAGACAAATTCACCTTAATTGCTAAAAGTAATTTTAACAAGGAAATGACTTTGTATTTATAGGCAAACAAATTCACCAGTGATAAAGTCACATCAATATGACTTTATTCTTTTAACCAACCACCTTTACACACGTATGTACTTTTGGTAAAGACAAGTGGAATGTCTTTACCAAAAGTACAAATATGGTACAAATATGGTTGCATGCATTTAATGAACCGACAAGGTTATTAAATGCATTGGTTAAAGTACAAGGATAAAGTCACATCAATATGACTTTATTCTTTTAACCAACCACCTTTACACACGTATGTACTTTTGGTAAAGACAAGTGGAATGTCTTTTGAAAAGTGTGTAAAGGCAAAAAGTCAATACCTCGTAATCAGTGTTCAGACTTGTAAGGTTTAGAACACTGACAAACCTCCAGTCGTAGATCTGGTAAGACTTCTAGTGGACTCCGCCATTTGTCAGTCTTCTTTATTCTAACTTTAGTCTTTGACTTCAGTGAGAATGTCTTCAATAGAATAGATCTGGACTGGGGTGAAGTCCAGTGAGCTAATCTGGAGAATTCCAGATTTCCTATACAAGTATTTTGCTCACTGGTCTTCCATTATTTCTGAACAAATCTTCAGTGTCACTCCAGTCAGCAAGTCTGGAGTGGGTCCAGTAAATATTATTTCTGGACAAGTCTTCAGAGACTTTCCAGTCTTCAAGTCTGGAGCGAGTCCAGTAAATCTGGACCTAACATAGAATCACATAAGTATTAAAAGATAAGACAACAAAGGTAGTACACAAAGGCGTTCGATACCTTGCTTCTTACCCTAACACTTATAAAAAACTATATAGACAAACACAATGAACACATACATACACACATGAACGAAAAAATTCTACACAAATAAAAGAATAAGAAAAAAAACTTAGAATAAAAATGAAGAAAAAGAAAACACATTTATGAATTTGCCGAGCAAAAACCTCGGCAAATAGCATGTTTTACAAAAAAATTTGCCCTGAAAATGATAAGGATCAAAAATTGATTTTGGCAAAAATTTTGAAATTTTATATGATTTGCCGAGCAAAAACCTCGGCAAACACGGGAATTGAGCAGATCAGACAACCTTGTGTCAAGTCATCGAGTGTGGGAGTTAATTCTCGTAAATGCCGAGCTCATACCTCGGCAAATGAGCATTTCAGATTAAACTCCATTTGAATGTATGAAAATTCCTTTGAATTGAGCAACAAGAATGTTGACAATTGAGAAAGGAACATTTCAATGAAAAATATGTGCATTTGCCGAGATAAAATCTCTGCAAATGGCATATTTGAGGTTTAAGCAAAAATTGGTAACTTGATTTGAAATGAGTTTAAGCATTTGCCGAGCAATAAGCTCTGCAAATGGTTAATCTTGAAAAATTTAAAGTCTTGTAAAAAGTTTTCATTCAAATACATGGTTTGCCGAGCAACGTGCTCTGCAAATGGTTGATTTAAGACTTAGAAATATTTTCCAATTCAAAATGAGTGATTTGCCGAGCACAAAGCTCTGCAAATGGATGGTTCAAATCTTAGAAAAATTTGAAAACCAATTGCACTGTTTGCCGAGCTCAGAGCTCTGCAAACAGTTGTTTTAAGACTTTGAAAAATTTTGAAAACCAAATTCATTGTTTGCCGAGCTCAGAGCTCTGCAAACAGTTGTTTTAAGACTTTGAAAAATTTTGAAAACCAAATTCATTGTTTGCCGAGCTCAGAGCTCTGCAAACAGTTGTTTTAACACTTAGAAAGATTTTGGAAACCAAATTCATTGTTTGCCGAGCTCAGAGCTCTGCAAACAGTTGTTTCAACACTTAAAAAAAATTTGGAAGCCAATTACATTGTTTGCCGAGCTAAAAGCTCTGCAAATGGTTGTTTTAAGACTTGGTGAAAATAAAAATTTTCTTGAGTGTTGAAAACAAACATGTTTTGATAAAACATGCATTTGCCGAGCAAAAAGCTCTGCAAATGGCCATTTTGATCCAAAAATTTGTTAAGGCAAAATTGAAACTATGTATTAGCAAAATTATGAAGATTTGAAGATCATATGAACAAACCAAGCATTTGACGAGCTCAGAGCTCTACAAATGGCACAAAATCTTCAAAACACATATTTTTACCTAGCCCTTCATACATCAAACCCAGAAATTTCACAAACAAGCAGATTAAAGCATTATCATCAAACAAACACCAAGAATTAACCCTAATCATGCAACTATAATCATCAAAACACGATTCAAATCATCACAAAAAGCAGAAAGATCATGACAGTTCACTTTGGCATTTTATCAAACAGTTGGCAATCAAGATGAAAACACGAAATATTACCTTGAATTGATGATCTGATTGATGAACACAGATGATTTGAAGCACAAATATGCTCACAAGTATGAACCCACTCAGATTATTACACGAATAATGATGAGGATTGAATGATTGATGTGACAAGTGATCGGTTTTGAGAGAAAATATAAAGATAAAGTTGGTTTGAATTTGAAAAAGAGACACATGACCCGCCCATTTTCTATTTAAACATCAAATCCGGGTCGCGGATCTGGGTCTGACCCGCGTGTCAACCCGGATCTAGAAATGGTCTTTAGCTAAAGCCATTTGTTGGGCTAAAGTGATTAGTTTTATTAAAAAAAAATTCAGTAAAGAAATAAAACAAAACAAACAAAAAAAATAAAGCATAACAAACAAAAAAAAATAACTAAAAGAAGAAAAAAAATAAAAACTTTTTATCATTTTTAAATTTTCTAATTTTGTATTTGGTTTTTCAGATTTTAAAAAAACACATACAAATAGAAAAAAAATTTAAACAAACAAAATAACAACAAAAACAAAAAAAAATTAAACATACTAGATAACCAAACAAATATTCACATGTATTTGCACACTCCCCCTCAAATTAAGCATATATGAATACAGTAAATTTACAAACTCCCCCTAAAATCATGCATTCTACCCTTTTTCTCCCCCTCAAACATTGCATGTAATAGCATGTAAAACACATCAATGTTTGAAACAGAAAATGAACATAGAATACATGGCATGAAAGCATTTAAGTTTGTAAATCTAGCATTCCCAACTTGGTTTTAAGAAAATTAACCTCTGTTCATCCAAAGGCTTGGTGAAAAGGTCAGCAAGTTGGTAGTCTGTAGGGACAAAATAGAGTTCGATGTTACCTTTCTCGACATGATCTTTAAGAAAATGGTACCGAACATCTATTTGCTTGGTCTTAGTATGTTGTACCGGGTTGCAAGATATAGCAATAGCACTCTTAGAGTCACAGTAGATGGGTATTCTGTTGAACTGAAATCCATAATCAGTCAACTGCGTCTTCATCTAAAGAATTTGTGAACAACAGCTTGCTGCAGCAACGTACTCAGCTTCTGCAGTAGACGTAGATACACAATTCTGTTTCTTCGAAGACCAACTGACCAATCTATCCCCTAAAAACTGTACACTCCCAGAAGTACTCTTTCGATCAAGCTTACAACCTGCATGGTCAGCATCCGAATATGCAATTAACTGAAACCCGGTATCCCTTGGATACCAGAGACCAAGATTCACAGTGCCTTTCAGGTATCGGGAAATCCATTTGACGGCCTGGAAATGACTTTCGTTAGGATTGTCCTGGTACCTGGCACACATGCATGTGGCAAACATAATATCCGGGCGACTCGCAGTCAAATACATGAGTGAACCTATCATACTGCGATATTTCTTTTGATCACAAGATTTTCCATTTAATTCAGGATTATTCTTTGTGCGAGCTTCCATGGGTGTACCAATTGGTTGACAATTCATCATATCAAACTTTTTAAACATGTCAAGAAACTTATTTTGACAAATAAATGTACCATTTGACAACTGTTTGACTTGAAGACCAAGGAAAAAATTTAATTCACCCATCATGCTCATTTCAAATTTGCTGATCATTAAAGCAGAAAAATTCTTTCAGTATTTAGGATTAGTGGACCCGAAAATTATGTCGTCTACATAAATCTGGATTAGAATGATGTCACTCCCTTGTCTTTTGATAAACAAGGTAGTGTTAATCGAACATTTGCTAAAACCAGATTTCACAAGGTAAGAGGAGAGAGCATCATACCATGCACGAGGGGCTTGTTTCAGACCATATAAAGCCTTATCTAACCTTTAAACATAGTTAGGATGTTTTGAATTCACAAATCCCTCAGGTTGTTCAACATACACCTCTTTTTTGAGAATTCCATTCAAGAAGGCAGTTTTGACATCCATCTGGTATACTGTGAAATTCTTATAGGCAGCATAGGCAAGAAACATCCGAATGGCCTCAATTCGTGCAACTGGTGCGAATGTCTCATCATAATCAATTTCATCTTGTTGACAATATCCCTTTGCAACCAATCGTGCTTTGTTTATTACAACAACTCCTTTTTCATCCTTTTTGTTTTTGAAGATCCATTTGATCTTAATTGGCTCCTTATTCTTGTAAGGATTAGGGACCAATTTCCACACCTCAAGACGTTCAAACTGATTATGTTCTTCCTGCATTGCTTTCACCCAATCTGGACTACTTAGAGCTTCATTCACTGTCTTTGGTTCAACCATACTCAGAAAATTCACAAACAGACATTCATTCGCGGATGCTGATCTTTTCTGAACTCCAGATGCTGGGTTACCAATAACTTGAGAAATTAGATGAGCTCTAGTCCATTTGATAGTGTGTGAAATTGGATCAAGTGGATCACCAGATTCTTCAGAATCAATAAAACCAGGAGTATGTTGCTCAGTCAATTGTTCGAAAGAAGTTGCAATTGGTTCGACAAAATCATCAGGATCATAGACTTCAGGATTTGTAGATGGATTTATCACTTGAGTGATACGTTGAGGTTGAGTTTGCAAAACAGAATTATCATTAGGTGGAGGAGAATCAGATGAAGAATTAACATCTGATGATTGTGATGGTGAAGACTCATTGGGATTCATCTCTGGGAAAGAAGCAATAGTATTAGAACTGGATGCTTCATTTGTAGTCACTTCAGACTCAGATACTTTGGTAGGAACATGGAAAAATTCTTCAAACAAGATATCCAAATCTTGTGTAGTTGGAGTAGAGAATGATGATTTGACAGTGGTTGCAGTTTTTGTTTCGGAAGCTTGTTGACTTTGAAGTTCAGGTCTTGAACTGTGTTGTTCAAAAACCATTCCCGAGAGTTCATCAAATCTAACATTCATACTCTCTTCGATCTTCTTGGTTCTTCGGTTATACACACGATAAGCTATTGATTCTCTCGAATAACCGATAAAATATGCCTCATCGCCCTTTGGTTCAAATTTGCCCAAATTATCTCGATCATTGAGAACATAACAAATACATCCGAATATGTGTGCAAAGAACCTTCAGTACTTATACTTCTTTGGTTTGTGTGATGTTTTCTTCATCTTTCCAATTGCACAAGCCGGACAAACATGCTCACTTTCATACTTGTAATCCGGAAGACGTTCAACAATTTGTTTATCCACAAGAGCATTGATCATTTGGAAATTAAGATGAGAAAGGCGGCGATGCCATAACCAAGAATTTTGTGCAGTTGCTTTCGAAAGAAGACAGATCTCAGAAGAAGAAGTTGGAATGTTGTTGAGATCAATTGTGAACAAATTATTATCTCTTGTACCAGTAAGAATATCCAGACCCTCTTCAGTCTGCACTTTGTATTCATATCTTTTGAATAGTACTTGAAGATCATTGTCACAAAATTGTCCAACACTAAAAAGATTGTGACCTAATCCTTCAACATAGGAAACTCTCTTGATAGTGATTCCATTTTTAACAATGTCTCCATAACCAAGTATAGGAGCGATATGATCATTTCCAAATCTGACAGTTCCCATAAACTTCTCAACAAAGTTCGTTAGAATAGACTTGTTTCCAGTCATATGACGAGAATATCCCGAGTCAACATACCAAACACAAATGAGATATTCCTGCAAGGATAAGGAATATGGTTTTAGGTACCCACGTATACTGGGTCCTTGCAGGTTAGAGGGATAACATGCAAGTACATATAAACAATCAAATACAAAAAAAATTAGCACACAAACTAACATTTTATTCAAAATAACAAACAAGCACACATACTAGTTCAAGCAAGAAATACGAATTACAAACAATGTAAAGTAACGGATTATACACAAGTTTTGAGACAAGCAGGACTAGTCCTAGATGTATTGGCACTATCTAAAGAATTTGATCTACGGACAATCCACACTTGTTTGACAGGAGTTGTATTTCCATCAAGCTTGACTTTTCTAGAAGCATGCCAAAATCTATCTTTAGGAATCCATTTACTGCTACTAGTTAAGCACAAGTCACCTAAAACACGAACGTTCTTTGAGTTAGAAAACAATTTGGTATTTATGTTCTTGACAAGTTTCTTCTTGATTGTTTATGTGGACTTGTTCACTTTCTTGATGTTATTAGGTGACAACCAACCATACTGATCTTTGTATTTAGTTATTCCTGAAATTGTATCTCTAACCACCTGTAAAGTGCACTTAGAAGCCGTCTGAGAATACCTAGGAAAACTAGAATACCTAATATGCTGAGGTTGTTTGTGACCTAATCCTTCAACATAGGAAACTCTCTTGATAGTGATTCCATTTTTAACAATGTCTCCATAACCAAGTATAGGAGCGATATGATCATTTCCAAATCTGACAGTTCCCATAAACTTCTCAACAAAGTTCGTTAGAATAGACTTGTTTCCAGTCATATGACGAGAATATCCCGAGTCAACATACCAAACACAAATGAGATATTCCTGCAAGGATAAGGAATATGGTTTTAGGTACCCACGTATACTGGGTCCTTGCAGGTTAGAGGGATAACATGCAAGTACATATAAACAATCAAATACAAAAAAAATTAGCACACAAACTAACATTTTATTCAAAATAACAAACAAGCACACATACTAGTTCAAGCAAGAAATACGAATTACAAACAATGTAAAGTAACGGATTATACACAAGTTTTGAGACAAGCAGGACTAGTCCTAGATGTATTGGCACTATCTAAAGAATTTGATCTACGGACAATCCACACTTGTTTGACATGAGTTGTATTTCCATCAAGCTTGACTTTTCTAGAAGCATGCCAAAATCTATCTTTAGGAATCCATTTACTGCTACTAGTTAAGCACAAGTCACCTAAAACACGAACGTTCTTTGAGTTAGAAAACAATTTGGTATTTATGTTCTTGACAAGTTTCTTCTTGATTGTTTATGTGGACTTGTTCACTTTCTTGATGTTATTAGGTGACAACCAACCATACTGATCTTTGTATTTAGTTATTCCTGAAATTGTATCTCTAACCACCTGTAAAGTGCACTTAGAAGCCGTCTGAGAATACCTAGGAAAACTAGAATACCTAATATGCTGAGGTTGTTTGTTACCTAATGAGAAAGATTCATTCTTTACAGACTTTGGACCACTAGTTGTTTTGACTACTTTTTGGGACTTAGGTTCAGATTTAACCTTAGTCATTTGTGGTTGTATAGAAGTCTTTGATTTCTGAACTTTTGTGGAACCTTTGTTTGGTTTTGGTCTTGAATCCATCTTAGGTGATTGATTGGACTTTGGTTGTTTGGTGATCTTTGGTCTTTTAAACTTATCAAATGGGGAAGGTTGTGAAGAGTGTGACTTTGGAATCTTCTTTAGATAAAAATCATGTTTATCCTCCTTGATAACAAAATGTTTTTCAAACTCAGGAGCAAAATCATAATTTCCTTCCAAATAAGTTGAAATATCATCTGTTTCCAATTTCACACTTGCTTCACTTATTTTAAAAGGACAAGGACTTCCCTTTAGTGAATTTGATGCTTTGTCTTTATCTTTTAAAGATTGAAGTGCATTTTTCTGAAATTCGAATTCTATTTTAAGTTTATTAAGTTCCTTAACAACATTCAACTTTTGTTCTTTTTCTTTTACAAACTTTTGTTTGAAAGCATCAATTTCAGTCAAGTAAGTTTGTGTTTCCTCAGAAAAATTGGTAAAGGACTTAGTCTCAGAAGCAGTCGGAAAGAAATAATCATTAACATCATTGACATCATAGACATCATCTAGCTCACTATCAGTTTGAACAGAAACATGCACAACTTCACACTCAGTTTGCACAGATGCATTCACAATTTCACAAATAGAACAGCCAGTTTGAGTTGAAGTTTTCACAACTTCACAAATAGAACAACCAGTGTTGTTCACAACTTCACAAATAGAACACCAGTTGAGTTGATTCACAACTTCACAAATAGAACACCAGTTGAGTTGAATTTTCACAACTTCACAAATAGAACACCAGTTGAGTTGATTCACAACTTCACAAATAGAACACCAGTTGAGTTGAATTTTCACAACTTCACAAATAGAACACCAGTTGAGTTGAATTTTCACAACTTCACAAATAGAACACCAGTTGAGTTGATTCACAACTTCACAAATAGAACACCAGTTGAGTTGAATTTTCACAACTTCACAAATAGAACACCAGTTGAGTTGATTCACAACTTCACAAATAGAACACCAGTTGAGTTGATTCACAACTTCACAAATAGAACACCAGTTGAGTTGATTCACAACTTCACAAATAGAACACCAGTTGAGTTGAATTTTCACAACTTCACAAATAGAACACCAGTTGAGTTGATTCACAACTTCACAAATAGAACACCAGTTGAGTTGATTCACAACTTCACAAATAGAACACCAGTTGAGTTGAATTTTCACAACTTCACAAATAGAACACCAGTTGAGTTGAATTTTCACAACTTCACAAATAGAACACCAGTTGAGTTGATTCACAACTTCACAAATAGAACACCAGTTGAGTTGAATTTTCACAACTTCACAAATAGAACACCAGTTGAGTTGATTCACAACTTCACAAATAGAACACCAGTTGAGTTGATTCACAACTTCACAAATAGAACACCAGTTGAGTTGATTCACAACTTCACAAATAGAACACCAGTTGAGTTGATTCACAACTTCACAAATAGAACACCAGTTGAGTTGATTCACAACTTCACAAATAGAACAGCCAGTCTGAGTTGAAGTTTTCACAACTTCACAAATAGAACAGCAGTTGAGTTGATTTTTCTGAAATTCGAATTCTATTTTAAGTTTATTAAGTTCCTTAACAACATTCAACTTTTGTTCTTTTTCTTTTACAAACTTTTGTTTGAAAGCATCAATTTCAGTCAAGTAAGTTTGTGTTTCCTCAGAAAAATTGGTAAAGGACTTAGTCTCAGAAGCAGTCGGAAAGAAATAATCATTAACATCATTGACATCATAGACATCATCTAGCTCACTATCAGTTTGAACAGAAACATGCACAACTTCACACTCAGTTTGCACAGATGCATTCACAATTTCACAAATAGAACAGCCAGTTTGAGTTGAAGTTTTCACAACTTCACAAATAGAACAGCCAGTTTGAGTTGAAGTTTTCACAACTTCACAAATAGAACAACCTGGTTGTTCGCAAACTTTGGAGTCAAACTTGGGTTGGTCAATGACACAGTGATTTTGAGCCTTTAAACTATCTATGAGTGCTTGTTTCTCATCAAGAGACTTTTTCAAATCCTCAATTACCTTTTCCAAAACAATTTGTGGAACATAAGGTCTTTCAACTGCAGGTTTTGGAATTGAACTAGCTTGTTCCAAAGGTTTTTCAGTAAAACACTCAAGAATTTCAGGTATTATAACCTCATGATTATCTTTGTTGCTTTGATGCACAGGGTGACTTAAAAAATCATATGTCTCATCCATTAACTCATAGTTAAAATAGACATTTGCACCCTTCTTTAGAAAATCATCAGCCTCAAAATCAGCATGACTTGGTCTAACAAATTGGTCAGTCATCCCACATCTCAAATAAGATTCCTTATACAACGATGGGATTTCTTTTTGTGCTTGGAGCAAATGTTCTGGATTGACATAACCCAACCCTGAAGTGAATTCAGTTTTCGAATTTCTTGGCCTATTTAAAAAGATTTGTTGATATGATCGATTAATCTTATACAACTTTTCTTGATAAGACTTGATTTCTGCTTTAAGTTCATCATTTTCTTTATCAAGTTTTTGTTTAAGAGAATCTTTTATGCAACAATCGTATTTTAGGTCAGAAATGTTGTTTTCAAATTCCTTCAAATCTAGGAGTAGATTCTTTCAGTTTCACATTTAATGATTCAATGTCCTCAGCCAAAACATTTGCTATAAGCATCTCATTGGCCTTTTCAACTTGCAATTTTCTCATGGTCTTGCTTAACTCAAGAACTTTGGTTTCAAGTTCTTGTTTTTCAAGATGCAATTTGAAATTTGGAGTAAAAGTGACAGCAGCTTTTTCAGATTTCAAATTCTCATAATCCTTTTGAAGTAAACCAAATTTATCTTGAGAATCATGTAATTCTTGTTATTTGTCTTTCAAAACTTTGGTTATGTTTGAAATCTTTTTACTCAACCCTTTACCATGATCCACAGTTGCGTCAAATTTATCCATATAATGTTTTAACACTTTCTTGGGAATAGTGATTACCTCATCATCGACCTCTGAAGAACTTTCATCATCTCCATCTAGCTCCTTTGACTTCTTGATCTTTGTCATGAAGCACACATTTGCTGCAAGTTCATCGGTCTCTTCATCAGAAAGATGTAGCCATTTGTCATCATCAGCGAGAAGAACAATTCCACTTTCCTCTTGTCTTGCAAGCATGAGTTTGTACTTGTAGTACTCTGAGTTCTTCTAACGAGGTTTAGTGCAATTAATGGCAAAATGTCCTGGAAGACCACAATTGTAACATTTCTTATCCTCATTCCTCTTGTCCATGACCTTCTTTTCAAACTTCTTCTGATTGTCAAATTTCTTTTCACCACCAACAAATTCATTCTTGGTTTCAAACTTAGGAGCATTTGCATACTTTGCATAAGAAGAAACTGATGAAGTCCTAAGCTGATTGTTGGTTGGTTTCTTCTTGAAAGCATTTGTGAAATAAGCAAGTTCCTTGTACATTTCTTTCTCTTTTTCATCCATGTCAGGATCACTCATTTCACTTGAATCAGAATCAGTTTCAAGTTCAACAAAGTTCTTTCTTGAAACTCTTGAAGACTTCTTTTCAGCTACCAAGGCCAGGGGATCTGAATGAACACTTTCTTCTTTCTTCTTTTGAGCTCTCAGAACATCATCAATATTCAACTTCAACTTTTCATACAAAGTATGAATGGTGAGTTTACCAAAATCTGATTGCTAATTGAGTTGACTGCCATAAATTTGCCATTCCTCCTCAAGATTTTTGATAAACTTGATGTTCAACTCCATATTGGTTCTTTTGACTTCATTCTTTCTCAATTCATTGATAACATTGCAGAATCTGATGTATACTTCATTCAATGGTTCACCCTTCTGTTGCTTAAATGTCTCATACATATTAAGAACAGTTGACAATCTTATGGTGTTTGAAACATCAGACCCTTCCATCTGTTTTTCCACTTCATCCCAAATATCTTTTCCAGTTTCATATGAGTCAACATTGCAATAGATGTCATCTGGAAATGCTTGGTAAAGATAAGCAATGGACATTTGATCAGCCTCAACACGATTTTTCTGATCAGTATTCCAACTTTCTTCTGGCAAAGGTTCATCATTCACCGGATTCTTAGGAATTTCTAGACCATCCTTGTAAGATTTCCTTAAAAGTTTCGCATTCTTTTGTCTGTCAATCCAATTCAAGAACCTTTTCTTCCACTGAGGATAGGAGCCTCGAAACAACACAGGAGGTCTACCTTCAGAACCAATAGCCAATGCTTCCCTTGAAGCCATGAAGATCAATTAACAAAAGACTTAGAAATTTTTTTTGGCTTTTGTCTAATTGTATTGGATGCCGAGCTCAGACCTCGGCAAATGGACCAAATATTTTTGAAAAATTTTAAATTTTGCACACGAGAAGATTATTGATCAAAAATGGTTTTGAATCAATTTTCTTGAAAATTGTTGATTTGCCAAATCTAATTTCAACTGTTTGCCGAGCAGTTTCTTCGGCAAATGGTACTTTCAGTCAAGTCACAACACGAGTACACTGATCAAAAACCAACTTCAACTGTTTGCCGAGCAGTTTCTTCAGCAAATGGTACAATCAGAAATTGATCACAAAACACTTAGTCAAATTTTGTTGAAATAAGTATTTGCCAAGATAATATCTCTGCAAACAGTGTAAACAGAATCAACACTTAACCAAATTCAGCCAACACAAGTATTTGCCGAGCTTTATTCTCTGCAAACAGCACAAATGGATTGTCACTTAGTCGAAGTAACTCAAATCAAGTATTTGCCGAGCAATAAGCTCTGCAAATAGAACAAATAGCTTCACACTTAACCAAATTTGTTGAACAAGTATTTGCCAAGCTTATATCTCTGCAAACAGCACAAATGGATTGTCACTTAGTCGAAGTAACTCAAATCAAGTATTTGCCGAGCTTATATCTCTGCAAACAGAACAAATTGATTTGTACTTAGTCGAATCAACCCAAAACACGTATTTGCCGAGCTTATATCTCTGCAAACAGAACAAATTGCACCACACTTAACCAAAATTTGTTGAAATAGGTATTTGCCGAGCAATAAGCTCTGCAAATAGAACAAATAGCTTCACACTTAACCAAAATTTGTTGAATCACGTATTTGCCGAGCAATAAGCTCTGCAAATAGAAAAAATAGCTCCACACTTAACCAAGATTTGTTGAAACACGTATTTGCCGAGCAATAAGCTGTGCAAATAGAACAAATAGGATCAACACTAGCCAACGACCTCGGCAAACACTAGAATTCACTAAAAGACAAAATAGTCGGTTTCAGGTCGTCTTCTTCGTTCAGCCAAACACCCAAACGCCGAGCTCACAGAAAATCTTTGATTTCTCCTTCATTTTTGTGAATTAAAGCTTCAAATTTGTATCAAAATACTCAGAAACTAATCGCGCACAAATCCTAAAACAAATTAACAACTAATTTCAACCAGAAATCAAACCCAAACGAACATGTCATTTGCCGAGCTCAATTGAAATCTGATCAAATGATGAAATTAAGCTCTAAAATTGATAACGAAGGAAGATATACTAACAACGAAGTGATCGGTGAACAAATTTCGAAGAAAAACATACTGAATTTACTGAAATCACTTGAACAGTGATCTCAGCAAATGGTGGTTTCAGAAAAAAAAAACTCAAAATTCAGAAAAATTAGCACAAAAACAGCTTCAAATAAGCTTGTGGATCGTTCAGATATGCTGATTGTGCTCTGATACCAAATGTAATGATGTGAATTTGAGCTTTTGTGTGTGTTTTAGTGTGTGTTAATGGCGGTTTTAGTGAGAGAGAGTAGAGAAAGAAAGTGTGTGTGTAAGGGAAAGATTGGATAGCATTATGGGTCAAAAGGTTACAATATTGGTAATGGAGGGGGTTTATATACTCCTATACATATTACACTATGCCCCCTTCCATATTTACAACTTAACAATATAAGCACAAAGTACATAAAGGAAACAAATCAACTACTACAAGTTATATTTCTAACACGAAATGCAAGAGTTGGCCGCTCAACGCAAAGAACTCCAAGAAAAGGGTTTCATACGCCCTAGTCAATCACCGTGGGGGGCACCGGTTCTATTTGTCAAAAAGAAAGATGGCTCATTCCGAATGTGTATCGATTATCGGGAACTAAACAAACTCACGGTGAAAAATCGTTATCCGCTTCCAAGGATTGATGATTTATTTGACCAACTCCAAGGTGCTCGTTATTTTTCCAAGATTGATTTGTGGTCGGGTTACCACCAATTGCGAGTCCATGAAGATGATATCCCCAAGACGGCATTTCCAACACGTTATGGGCATTTTGAATTTACAGTTTTGCCTTTTGGGTTGACCAATTCACCGGCGGTGTTCATGGATTTGATGAACCGGGTGTGTCGGCCCTACTTGGATGAGTTTGTCATTGTCTTCATTTATAACATCCTTATCTATTCCAAGACTAAAGAAGATCACGCCGAACACTTGAAGAAAGTCTTAGAATTGCTTCGGGAAGAAAAATTGTATGCCAAGTTCTCCAAATGTGAATTTTGGCTTGAAGAGGTCCACTTTCTTGGTCACGTGGTGAGCAATGAAGGAATTCATGTGGACCCAAGTAAAATTGAAGCAGTGAAAAATTGGAGACGACCCGAGACGCCAACGAGATTCGCCAATTTCTTGGTTTGGCGGGTTATTATAGACGATTCATTGAAGGCTTTTCAAAAATTGGCCAACCTTTGACCCTGTTGACACAATGGGAAAGAAGGTTTGATTGGGGCGAGAAGCAAGAACAAGCCTTCCAATTGTTGAAAGATAAATTGTATGATGCTCCAATCTTGAGCTTGCCCGATGGAGCCGATGATTTTATTGTTTATTGTGATGCGTCCGGGCAAGGATTGGGTTGTGTATTGATGCAACGGGGTAAAGTGATTGCTTATGCATCTAGGAAATTGAAGGTGCATGAGAAGAATTACCCGACCCATGACTTGGAGTTGGGAGCGGTTGTGTTTACCTTGAAGTGTTGGAGGCATTACTTGTATGGCACCAGAAGTGTGATCTATACCGATCACAAAAGCCTTCAACACATATTAGACCAAAGTGAATTGAATATGAGGCAACGAAGATGGCTTGAACTTTTTAGTGATTATGATTGCGTTATCCGGTATTACCCGGGTAAAGCAAATGTTGTAGCCGATGCTTTGAGCCGAAAAGAACGTATAAAGCTAAGACGAATTAGAGACATGAGCCTTACCGTGCAAAGGAGTGTTCTTGACACCATCATTGAAGCACAAAGGTTGGCAACTAGGCCGGAAAACTTCATCAATGAAGCATTACATGGCTTAGAAGAGCAATTTGATAGAAAAGAGGATGACGGTTTATACTTTGTTGAACAATTGTGGATTCCCGTTTTAGGTGGGCTACGGATGAAATTGATAGATGAAGCTCACAAGTCGGCATACTCGGTTCACCCGGGGTCCGACAAGATGTATTTTGACATGAGAGACTTGTATTGGTGGCCGGGAATGAAGAAAGACATTGCAAGATACGTTAGTGAATGCATCACGTGTTTGCAAGTAAAAGCCGACCACAAGAAACCACCGGGTTTACTAATTCAACCGGTAATATCGGAGTAGAAATAGGAACAAATTGCCATGGACTTCATCACGAAGTTACCTAGGACGAGTAGTGGTCGGGACACCATTTGGGTGATTATTGACCGGTTGACTAAGTCAGCTCACTTCTTAGCCATCCGGGAAGACGACAAATTTGACACCATGGCACGCTTGTACATTAAAGAAGTAGTATCCAAACATGGAGTGCCGATTTCCATAATAACCGATCGGGATACCCGATTCACTTCAAAGTTTTGGAAGGCGTTCCAAAAAGCTATGGGTACTCGACTTAATATGAGTAGGGCATTCCATCCTCAAACCGACGGTCAAAGTGAAAGAACGATTCAAACGCTTAAAGATATGTTAAGAGCTTGTGTCATCGAGTTTGGTGGCAATTGGGATGTGCATTTACCGTTAGTCGAATTCTCCTATAATAATAGTTATCATGCTAGCATCCAAATGGCGTCGTTTAAAGCCTTATATGGGAGAAAATGTAGGTCACCGTTAGCTTGGGCGGAGGTTGGTGAAAGCCAACTCATTGGGCCCGAAATTGTTATTGAAACGACCAAGGTGATCTCACAAATCAAAGAAAAGTTGAGGGTAGCCCGGGAACGACAATTCATGTATACAAACGTGAGACGACGACCTCTCGAATTTGAGGTAGGTGATTGTGTGTTGCTTAAAGTATCCCCGTGGAAATGCGTGGTTCGGTTTGTGAAACGTGGCAAGTTGGGCCCAAGGTATATTGGCCCATTTAAAATCCTTGAACGAATTGTCCCGGTGGCGTATCGATTGGAACTTCCTCAAGACTTGAGTGGAGTTCATAACGTGTTTCATATTTGTAATCTCCGGAAGTGCTTGGCGGATCCAACACTTCACGTGCCCCTTGAAGAAATTTGTGTCGATAAAACGTTGAAATTCGTGGAAGAGCCGATAGAGATCTTAGATCGGGAAACTAAAAAGTTAAAGAATACTCGGTATACGATCGTTAAAGTAAGATGGCAAGCTAGACGTGGGCCCGAATTTACTTGGGAACGTGAAGACTCCATGAAAGCCAAGTATCCCCATTTATTTGACGAGTCTAGTTAGATTTGAAAATTCGGGACGAAATTCCTTTAACGGGAGAATGATGTAACATTCGCGAATTTTGACCCGTTGACTCAACGTGTAATTTGACTAACTCATTCGAGATTAATGATATGATTGAATATTATTTGACGATTTTAGTTAGATTTGAAAATTCGGGACGAAATTCCTTTAACGGGAGAATGATGTAACATTCGCGAATTTTGACCCGTTGACTCAACGTGTAATTTGACTAACTCATTCGAGATTAATGATATGATTGAATATTATTTGACGATTTTATGATATGTGTAATACTAGTCGAGTTTACATGGACGTGTTAATCAATTTCGTGATGTAAGATGACGTTTAATTTAGTTAGAAATGTTATCGGGTGATCCATGGGTCGACCCATGACCCATGAACCACCACTAGTGACCCAACCCTATCCAAACACCCAACCCAAGTCTTCCACCTCCCACCTCATCCATTCATTCATTCTATCCCCTTTCTCTCTCACCATATTGAAAACAAGACTTTCTTCCCTCTCTCTCTCTCTAAATATTCACATCATTTATTGTGTTTTAAGCTAAATTAATACAAAAATCATCATCAACATCATCATTTAATCATCATATCAAAGTTTGGGCTTCTTAAGTGCAAGGAAATTCATTATTCGGGTCAATTTCGGATTTGGGCCTTTGGTGGAAGAATTTGGTGAGCAACCTTGTTTCAATATCATTAATTTATGTTTATTATAGTGTCTTTAATTGAATCAAAGCAATCTTAGGTCAAAAATGTGAGTCAAACCCATTATTATTCAAAAATTAGGGTTTTAATTAATAAATGGGTCAAAAACCGAATTTTTAGATTTATATATGTTATAGGTCAAAACTTTGAATGGGTTATGTTTAAAATCGTGTTTTTAGTCTAATATAAGCAATACTTGTACAAAATTCGGGTTAAAACCCATGGAAACCGAAATTAGGTTTTTATGCTTAATAAACTAGGTCAAAACTAATTTTAAATTGAAATTGATGAATTAGAATCGGTTTTGGAAGATGGGTCACGTTTGTTTATGCCTAATTATGCTTAGCAAGGTATTAAATTTAGCCTTGGATCTTTACAACCCGATTTCATACAAAATTAGGGTTTTAATTAATAAATGGGTCAAAAACCGAATTTTTGATTTATGTATGTTATAGGTCAAAAACCGAATTTTTAGATTTATGTACGTTATAGGTCAAAACTTTGAATGGGTTATGTTTAAAATCGTGTTTTTAGTCTAATATAAGCAATACTTGTACAAAATTCGGGTTAAAACCCATGGAAACCGAAATTAGGTTTTTATGCTTAATAAACTAGGTCAAAACTAATTTTAAATTGAAATTGATGAATTAGAATCGGTTTTGGAAGATGGGTCACGTTTGTTTATGCCTAATTATGCTTAGCAAGGTATTAAATTTAGCCTTGGATCTTTACAACCCGATTTCATAACCAAAATTAGGGTTTTGGAGGTTAATGGCTCGAGTTGACTTTTTAGTCAACTGATTCTTGCCCAGATTGTTCCTTGTTTCTTGCCCAGATTTCTGCCCTCTTCCCTTGCACCATCTGACACGGTCTCTTAGACGCTGGCTGATCACCTTCAACGTCTCTTACGGTGTCCATACCGTCTGAGACGGTTCTCTAGAATTGCCAGACGCTCAACCCCTCTGTGTTACGGTGAGAAACGGTGGCTAAAACGCTAAAACCCTCCTTTCCAGACCACCGTCTGGGACGGTGGTGGTCGGCGTGCCAGACGCTAGGACAGTCTTGGCTGGGCGTAAGAGACGCCATTGTTGGGCGTGTGAGACGGTGGTCCCCATTGTTCGATTTCCTGCTTTCCTTGCTTCGAGTCCTTATTACTAGTATCGATTAGAGCTTCCTTTCGGGTCCTCCCTTGACTTCCCTGGGGTCGAATTGAGGCCTTAAAATCCATCTAAAGTCACACGTGTCGTCTAAAGTTGAGGATACAATAAGAGTTTCAAATGAGAATAAAAATGAAATGAAATGTATATTAATATATATATGTTTGAGCACGGATTGTTGAGCTCAACCACGAATGGATTTAACCACGAAGATCATCAAAATCTCCTCAATAAGAGTGCAAACCTACTAAGCCCTTGACGAACCTAAGGTGAATGATGATCTTCCCAAAGAGATGTTTCGATCTTTGGAGGATAGAAATGTGTGTGTTTCTAGGCTATGAATGATTGATTGTGTGAGTGAATGAATGAATATATTGAATGCCTTTTTTCCATTTGTGATGAAGGTGTTTATAAACTAAATGGGTGAGTGTCCTCCAACTTAGATGGGTGGATCCCTTTTATGAGGCCAATGGGTTGGGCTTTTATATTAGTAAGCCAGAGAGTTGGGCTTTTTCACTGCCGACACAAACTTGTCATAAGCATATGTATATATTTATAACATATATGGTCGACTTGGATGATTAGCAACATATAATGACTTGTTGTCATTTGTTTGACCTACATAAATAAACTTATATATTTCGTTTACACAAAATATATTTTATTAATGTACATATACCATTCTTGTTAATGTATATGTAAATACATACGTGATGAATAAAATATTTCGCGCGCCGCTTCCCAATAGGAAGCGCTTATCTTATCATCCGATGAATGAATAACACGTAAAATTGATGTGGGTGGAATTATCTATTTGCTTTCCCTTCATCAATATCACTTCCCGGTGAGAAGCGTCTATACTTTCATCCAATAGATGAGAAAAAGGAAGATTTTCTTTAAGTGTTTAACCGTGGCTTACACTTATTAAAGTTTTCGCACATACATGGTGTGTTTTGCCCTTCCTGTACTTTGGGTTTTTATAATATGGATAAAAAAATTGCTAAAAGGAAGTGTTTTTCCTTCATGCTTAAGCATTTTGCTTCCGTAATATCATTCAGATTACCCTTTTGTTTGAATACCGGTATTTTTATGACTAGCATCCAAGTATAATAGTTTGGAAAGATTACCTAAGCTTGAAGGAAGATCTGCAGAGAAGAGATATTGTATGAGATGAATCGGCTATAACTTTTGTAGGTTCCTGAACTCTACTGGAAGCCTGCCCGACTTCGAGTTTGAATGAACTGAGAATTCAGCAAGATCTCTGAGCTGCCGGGTTGAAGGTGGTAAAGTTCCCAATCACAGGGAATGGAAGACTTAGGGGTGATGATGGACATGATAGAGTTATTTGGTGCATTGCAGAATCGTTACACCTTATGCCATTCCAGTTACATGGAGATATCACCGAACCAAGCCAGGGGGATATAACATCTTTTCGTTAGAGAAACAACTGTCTAAGAGCAATCAATGATGTTGTGTTATTGGAGTAACACAAGTGTAAAAAACACTGAAACAACAAGATGAGGGCAGTAAAGGCGTTATATCTTGAATTTAACATTGTACAATAAAGCCAGATGATGAAGAGGTTATAATTGTCTTCCAAGCTTTTTAACGACGGCACAACAATGTCAATAATCCACATGTCTTCTTCGTTTGTCGAAAAACTGTAGGTAGGGAAAATGTTTCTGCTAAAGATTTGATCCAGGAATGTGGTCTCTGCATAAAGTCATAAATTGACACGGGTAGCTGAAACTGAGCTTCACCAACATGACCAGTATCTCTAACAATTAAGACTAGTCATGGATTTTGGCATGAGTTTGAAAGAAAGTGGGCATCTCTTGTACATCTTACCATGTAAATTACTAATATGTAAATACATACGTGATGAATAAAATATTTCGCGCGCCGCTTCCCAATAGGAAGCGCTTATCTTATCATCCGATGAATGAATAAGACGTAAAATTGATGTGGGTGGAATTATCTATTTGCTTTCCCTTCATCAATATCACTTCCCGGTGAGAAGCGTCTATACTTTCATCCAATAGATGAGAAAAAGGAAGATTTTCTTTAAGTGTTTAACCGTGGCTTACACTTATTAAAGTTTTCGCACATACATGGTGTGTTTTGCCCTTCCTGTACTTTGGGTTTTTATAATATGGATAAAAAAATTGCTAAAAGGAAGTGTTTTTCCTTCATGCTTAAGCATTTTGCTTCCGTAATATCATTCAGATTACCCTTTTGTTTGAATACCGGTATTTTTATGACTAGCATCCAAGTATAATAGTTTGGAAAGATTACCTAAGCTTGAAGGAAGATCTGCAGAGAAGAGATATTGTATGAGATGAATCGGCTATAACTTTTGTAGGTTCCTGAACTCTACTGGAAGCCTGCCCGACTTCGAGTTTGAATGAACTGAGAATTCAGCAAGATCTCTGAGCTGCCGGGTTGAAGGTGGTAAAGTTCCCAATCACAGGGAATGGAAGACTTAGGGGTGATGATGGACATGATAGAGTTATTTGGTGCATTGCAGAATCGTTACACCTTATGCCATTCCAGTTACATGGAGAAATCACCGAACCAAGCCAGGGGGATATAACATCTTTTCGTTAGAGAAACAACTGTCTAAGAGCAATCAATGATGTTGTGTTATTGGAGTAACACAAGTGTAAAAAACACTGAAACAACAAGATGAGGGCAGTAAAGGCGTTATATCTTGAATTTAACATTGTACAATAAAGCCAGATGATGAAGAGGTTATAATTGTCTTCCAAGCTTTTTAACGACGGCACAACAATGTCAATAATCCACATGTCTTCTTCGTTTGTCGAAAAACTGTAGGTAGGGAAAATGTTTCTGCTAAAGATTTGATCCAGGAATGTGGTCTCTGCATAAAGTCATAAATTGACACGGGTAGCTGAAACTGAGCTTCACCAACATGACCAGTATCTCTAACAATTAAGACTAGTCATGGATTTTGGCATGAGTTTGAAAGAAAGTGGGCATCTCTTGTACATCTTACCATGTAAATTACTAATATCCGTTCTATGCAGTGCATAGCTAACGTAACCAGCAGTAGCATGGTACAAAGCAAGTACATGGTAGACAACTAGACAACTGCTTCTTGGGAACCAAGATTAAAGTAAAGGATCTGGAGAGTATCCGGAGGTTTTGCACCATTCACAAGAGTCATTAATATGAATCATATCAGCATATAGATATGCAGGTTTCTAATTAAAGTACGGTCAAGCATAATCTAGGAAACACTTCAGCGGAGCACTATCACTCAATGGTAAATGAACAATGGCAGCAGAATATTGAGAAAGAGATTGTGACAGTTGAAACCGATAGATTGTATTAGAAGCTATCAGGTCTTTGAAGTTTCACACGGCCTCAACTTGGTAGGCCATTTCCAGAGATGAATTAGTCTCAAGATTGTAAACAGTGAAAACAACATTCACTTCAGTAGACAAACTACCGAGTGTTTGATAAACACTCGGTAACTTCGATTTCAATATATGGTTCCTGTCTCTTAGCAATTCAGTAAGCTGCTGCTGCTTCTTTCTTTTTTATGTCTGACTTATAAGTCAAACCCGGTGTTTTTATAGGCTGGGTCCATATACTATAGCGAGCCTTTGAATTAATTAGTAAGGTAAAGCTGATTTCTTTTAGCTCTAACAGCAAATCCGAAACCATGTGACTCAGGTACCATGTTATTTGGCGAATTCAGGCTATATACATATGTATATCTGGCCTAAATGTATGTATAAGCATGGAAATATGAATACATTTCATTCAATTGTACCTGACACTTCTAAACTTGCTGGGACCCGGTTATAAACCTCTAGTTAGAGCACGAGCGGCAACTGCTTTGAAGTCTCTTGCGGCTCAGAGCAAACAAGCAAGAAAGGATATAGTGAGTGCTAATGGCATTCCTTCTTTAATTAATGCTACAATAGCTCCATCAAAAAAGAATTTATGCAAGGTGAAGATTCTGCAACAGTTTTGGGCAACCTCTGTAATCACAGTGAAGACATAGGCAATTGTGTTGAAAGTGCTGACGTTGTTCATGCTTTGTTGTTGTTGATGAAGTATGGAAGCTCTAATGGGAAGGAGATTGTGATTTACTGCGTGAAGGTAATGCTTTAAATTCTATCATGCAATTAAAACAATGATCAAGATTTTAGCATCTACAATGGCTCTTGCTAGAATCTTCAATCTCAGAAGGACTTGCGTGAGAGCAGCATTGCCTTTACAGTTCTTAGTTCTGTCACGAAACTTTTAAGTCAGAATCTGAGATCATTTTGGCCGAGTGTTGTGGCTTCCTAACTGCAATTTTCTTGTCGATCAGGGTGAATCATGATGCGGTAGTTGTTGCCATGGACGTGCTTGCAGTGTCACTGACACTTGCGAGATCTCTGGCCTTGCAAGTTGTAGATTAGGCATTATGCGCTTTAGCGAACCTTTTATTGGTTAATGAAGTTCCTGGTTGCTCCAAATGTAATTATTATGTCAGCCACTAGGGTTCTCCGTGAAGGCAAATCAACTGGAAGGAATCATGGAGAAGCAACAATTGCTCGGCTACTTGATTGGTGGAACAGTACATCAGTTATAAATGGTGCTCGTATCACTTTATGGCTGCTTTCTGCATTTGAGGAAGAATCTCAAGTGTGTTGCCATACAAGCAGTTGGCATTGACTAGCAAAGGGTGCCATTTTGTCAATACTTGAGCCAAGAGGAAGACCTGTTTAGGAGTAATCAAAGTCGGAATTCTCATTTATATATTAACTGTATAGATTGTTGTTGGTGCAATGGGAGCCATAGTGTTGAGTAACAACAGAGAAGCGATCAGATTCATGCTCTTCCCCGTTTAATCAAATGGGAGCATTTGAAAGCTGCCTAAACGAAGGCTTTTTTTTTCTCTTTAGACTTTGGCATTTTGCTCGAGTGTTAGAATTTGCCCAAAGGAAGTTATTCTTCAGACTTTGGCATTTTGCTTGAGCGTTAGAATCTGCCCAAAGGAAGTTATTCTTCAGACTTTGGCATTTTGCTCGAATGTTAATATCTGCCCAAAGGAAGTTATTCTTCAGACTTTGGCATTTTGCTCGAATGTTAATATCTGCCCAAAGGAAGTTATTCTTCAGACTTTGGCATTTTGCTTGAGTATTAGAATCTGCCCATAGGAAGATATTCTTCAGACTTTGGCATTTTGCTTCTTTAAAATCATCCAAATTACTCTTTTCCAAGAAGATATTTGAACTTCCAAAATTTATAACGTACTCACTCGTGCCAAAGCGTCCGAGCATGCATATACGTCCAAAAATTATACCTACAATGCCGGCATGATACTGATACCCATGAGCATCACGAATATCTTCCCTGAGCCTTATATCACCAGCCTCATGTTGATATAACAATTAAGCATTCAAGCAACAAGTCAACAATACTCACTGTATCTTCAAGGTCTCCTGTTTCTAGTTTAAAGCCTTTCACAACAATTACCAGTACTTTCATAAGCTGATGCTTCCTTATGTACTTGGTTGTACTTCCATTGTCATTATCCATGAGCAGACCGAGTATAGAACTAAATATTATACGAAGGTACAAGACCTTGTATCTTGAGAATAAAGCTGAAAATCCATCGACAACCATCTCGAAGAGTAACTGAAGTGATTTGTTTTCTTATAAGATATGGGTAGCTCGAGGATGACTTGCCAACGCCTTTATAGTGTCCACCATGTTTCCCTCTACCTAAAGTCACCGAGCTATACCTGTGTTATCTACGACTTCTGGCTACTTTTCAATGTTGTTCACATACGGATATTGTATGCTATGTCTTAAAGTTTGAAAATATTGAACAGAATTTTGGCACGCTCTTGTAAAATCATGCTTTTTGTTAACAGAATAACACAAGGTAGCTGTCAAAAAGTCCTCTTATAAAGAGCTAATGGACCCCGAGAGTTCAATACAGAGCATCAACTTTTAGCGAGATATGTACAAGAAACGTCAACCTCGACAACATTCAGTAATGATTAGACCAAAAAGTGTTGTTATGTCCAAGAAATAGAGCTTCAGAAGTAGTTTTTTGTTTACGTATTTCATAAAGCATCTTCAAAAGTCATTAACCAAATATAGGTTTTTAGACTTGCAGCTACTGGACCTTTTGGTCAGCCCTAACCAGTACAAGATAAGCTTCGAGACTATGTATTTTGATGGGCCTAGTTAAGTGTCTGTACGAGCAATAGCTTATTCACGCAGCCACAAGGGAATTGACAAAATGTTTACAAAATACCTCCAAATTTGTGCAACCCCATAGTAATAAGAAACACCTTAGAGGGGGATGCCATTTAGCTAATGGTGGATACCAATATGAGTCATTTTAGGTAAATACTCTTAAGGAAAATATTCAATATAGATATCACATAAATAAGTGGCATCATGAGGCCATTTCACAGCATAAACTGACTAATATTGTCACGAATCAAGGAGCATTCAAGCCATAGCAAGAGGTTACCTCATATAACATGCATCAATAACTAGACTAGCATGTGTGACTAAAATCACAGAGGTTTCATTATACTAGTTAGTGAAAAAAGTGGTGTACGACCTCAACTACATGCTCTCTTTTTTTAGCTGCGTGTTTAGCAACAAATGACCAGGTTGTCTCTTTATGACCTCAATTACAACAATTTAGCACATAGAGGCTTAGAACTGGAGTGACATTCTAGCATTTCACAAATCAGATATTATAGCTATATGAGCATAAAAAGGTAACCTACAATTAGCAATTCTCGATGATATATAAATAAAAATTAAATCTCCGTTGGAATCCATGTCATGTTACCGTGAACAGGTCACCGGGTTCCTGAAGTCGAAGTGCTAATAAAATCATGAAGCTTCATTGAGACATTTTATCAAACAGTTGGTGTACCAGAAAAAATTAAGAAATCAAATATTTTTTATAACTGATTGCAGCCTCTTTATTCTTCCTACATTCTTAAACGAACTGAATTGCCATCTCAAAAAGTAATCACAGTCATGCCAAGTTGACTTCTACCCTATGCTCCTTTAAACCTCAAATCAAATTGTTTTTGCATAAAACTAATCTTACACAATGAGTAAATGAATGCCACAAATAAAGGTTCTCATCCTTTATTTACTTAGTGGGCTGCTGATGTAATAGCCATCATAAAAAGCCATCATAAAACAACTAATAACGACATATTTTGAAGATTGAGAAAATATGAAAGTGTGATGAAAACTGACCGAACACCGTATCTTGATTGTACCTTGAATGGTGATGAAGACACGAGACTTTATGTTCTTTGGGTTCGGGTCCCACGGATGGCGCCAATGTTTGAGCATGGATTGTTGAGCTCAACCACGAATGGATTTAACCACGAAGATCATCAAAATCTCCTCAATAAGAGTGCAAACCTACTAAGCTCTTCACGAACCTAAGGTGAATGATGATCTTCCCAAAGAGATGTTTCGATCTTTGGATGATAGAAATGTGTGTGTTTCTAGGCTATGAATGATTGATTGTGTGAGTGAATGAATGAATATATTGAATTACTGTTTTCCATTTGTGATGAAGGTGTTTATAAACTAAATGGGTGAGTGTCCTCCAACTTGGATGGGTGGATCCCTTTTATGAGGCCAATGGGTTGGGCTTTTATATTAGTAAGCCAGAGAGTTGGGCTTTTTCACTGCCGACACAAACTTGTCATAAGCATATGTATATATTTATAACATATATGGTCGACTTGGATGATTAGCAACATATAATGACTTGTTGTCATTTGTTTGACCTACATAAATAAACTTATATATTTCGTTTACACAAAATATATTTTATTAATGTACATATACCATTCTTGTTAATGTATATGTAACTACATACGTGATCAATATACATTAAACGTAATGATAGGTATCGGACACGTGGCGAACACTTGACATTCACAAATCAATTATAACTCGATCTTAGTTTCTCATTGCCGAGAAAGGTGAGTTTCGTGGCCCCTACGTTTACTTTATTTGGGGTGGAAAGTGTACTTGTCGTTTAAACATTTGTCGGTTGATACACATTGTTATGATATGAAACGAGACGTTAGATATCTAATTGTTACTTGTGATACGTGTTATTAGACGTTTATATGTGACGTAAGACGTATATTATATTTATGGTATGACGTGACGGTGGATTGACGAATCCACACCCGGTATGATCATACTTGGGATAAGGGTTGTTGAACCCATATTATGACGTTATTATATATGTTGACGATTATTGAGACGTTGACGTTTATTGCATTGTCTTGTGTTGAAGTGAACCCTTTTAGGGTTGTGATTAGGTATTCTAATCCTCGCTTATCGATAACGGTTGATATCCCGACACTTGATTTTTATTACTTAAACCTACGAACTCACCAACTTTATGTTGACACATTTTAGTACACTTTTCAGGTAAACAGGTAAACCAGAGACGTATTGGATGATTGATTGATTGTTGCATGCTAGGATTGGACTTGGACTACTTCTTGGATCCGTGATCCATAGTTCCCGATTATGGGTTATGCTTAGGATCATTTGCCATTTTTTGTACTATCTTTTGTAAACGTTTGATGGTCGTGCTCCTTATGCATTTTTGTATGATCCAGTACTTGTATTTGAATTGAATTGTATGGATTGTCTAATCCTTTAATGCATTTAGAATTGTCTCTACTTAATTTCCATGTCGTGTTGTGCTTATCTTGTAACCCTCATGATTCCTCCATTGATTGTGCACCGAACTGGGGTTAGGTTGAAGATGGGATTATGGATGTTTTGGGTTGTTCGTTGGCGATTCTCCGAAGGTAGGGTTCAAGCCTCTTTACGCCAATCGAACAAGTATATAATCTGTATATAATCGAGTGTGTGTGTGGAAAGCCTTGAAAGGTCTTTAGGCCCTCCTTTTATAGAAGGAAATGTTCTTGGAGAACAAGTAGGCCTCTTTAGGGTTTCCCTAAGTCTTAGGCCAGGAGTATCATTTCCTTAATTATCGGCCCTTTATGATAAGAGCAAATCCTGACTTTATAGGGAAGCAATTCCTATCTATTTATCTTCTGCGGGACCCTTCGTTACGGAGAAGCCTTCGTTACGGAGAAGCCTTCGTGTCACAGCGTGTTACTATTCCTTTGTGTGATAGGTCCTGCGTACTGCTGGGAGGGTATATCATCAAGCCCCAGTCCAAGGTGACGAATTTTGCAAAAAGGTCATTGCGTTGGACTATTTCTGCCCACTTCTTCATTTCCAGAGGGTGCGTCTTGTAAATACTTTGAACCGCTTAATTGATAATGATTTGAAAGTTAATTAAGGGGGTAGATGAGCGCGTATCTCGAGGCAAGTGATCGACGGCTGGGAACTTCATGCAGCCGTATACATATAAATCCTATTTTCCCTTTTCCTTCTTTACTTTATTCATTCGAAAAATCAACCCTCTCTCTCTTAGGGTTTTTGACCTTCTTCTCCTCCGATCACAGCGTTAGGTACGTCTCCTCTTCTTGTTCTTTTCTATTTTTCCTTCTTATTTTTCCTTCCTGATGTCGAAAGGAGGTTTAGAAACCACCGAATCAACCGTCATTCGGTCAAAATTGAATGAGTTTGTGGATAAATATTTTCCTGGTAAAATAGCATCGTTTAGGATTCCGGCGGACGGTGAAACTATTGTGAGTCCCCCAGAGGGATATGTTGGTTTTTATCTGAAATCCATGACAGAGGGTATTGTTAGGTATCCTTTCACACCCTTTCTTCTCAGTGTTCTAGACTATTTTAGTATCCATATATCCACTATTACCCCTCTTGGGTTATCAAAGATAGTAGCTTTTGAAGTGATGCGTAGGGCGTATTGCGGTGAACCATCGCTTGATTTGTTTAGGTATTTTTGTTAAACTTGTCCTTCTGGTGATTGGGTTACAATAGGTAATCGTTCAAAAGCGGGTTGTTTTCGAAAGGGTGGTCTGGATATCCGCAACTCGAAAAGTGATTTTGTTTTTATGAAATCCTCGTTGATCCCTGATGGCTATGATTTTGTTACTGATAAAGAGTTGTTGTGTGTTCATGAAAAATATGAGAATCCTTTTCCTGATGACATTGTTGGTGATTTGTGTCGGGAAATTCGTTGTAACCCCATAACTGTCGTGCTTTATCCCGATGTTGTTTTATATAAAGCTAAAGTGATTGATGTCCCTAGTTCCAGTGTTCCTCCTACCATTGCAGGTCGTTTGAAAAAGAGAAAATTTGGGGATGAAACCAAGTCTTCTGAGTTCCGGAAGCCCTCTGCTCCAAAGACAGGTATAATTTTTCCCTTTTCTGTATTATATATAACTATTTTTGTCTGCTTGTTTATATCTCTTTTTTGACTGTAGGTGCGCATGATCGAGAGATTTACAATTGGCTGAATAGTGAAGGTTTAAGTTCTGAAGATGTGGAGAAGATAGACAAGATGGACAATGAGACTTTCCTTCGTGTCTTCCAAAAGGATCGTCAATTTCATGCCTATCTTGATACTGCCATTGTAAGGCGTGCCACCAGGATGTCTGTTGATTTGAGGTCCAAAAGTTTGGAGGTGCAATCTTTGTTAGCTACTGTTGATGATTTGAAGGTTAGGGAAGCCAGGTTTGTTACCACTGTCGAGTCTTCTGACATTGTCCAAGATTTGAAACAAAATATGCGTGATTTAGAGGTTGCAGCTACTGTTCGTGAAGAAGCTTTGTTAAAGTTGCAACAAGAGTGTGATGCAGGTCTTGAAAGCAACAAGTTGTTGCGTGATAAGGTCAATTCTTTGGAGAATGATAGAGTCAGGCTTGTGACAGAGGTTATTCCTTATGTTAGCAAATCTTTGTTGTACTCTGATGAGGTTGGGCAGTTGTTGGGTGATGTGAAATCTGCTGAGAGAGCCGAGGAAAGAGCTACTGTGTTGGAAGAGTTTGCAGCAGAGGATAAATGTGATATACAATGCATGGCTGATTTTATTGCTGATGCTTCTCATCAACTTGACCTTGCTGACCAGAGGTGGAGAGATGCTGTCTTTCCTTTCCTGGCTAGAGTTGTTGCTAACCCCAATGCTGCTGTTGATGATTTGCTCAAGATTGTGTCTGACTCCATTACTCCTGAAGTTGAAGCTGACCCCCAGTAAACTAATGGTTATTTAGTTTGTGGTGAGGCCTGTGTGCCTATTTGAACAATGTTTCTTTTTCCTGCAGCCTGTAGTGCTGCTTTGAACAATTTACTTTCTGTCTTTGGATGTTTTCTTTTGATGGTCTGCAGTTGGTTACTGCAATTGGATAGTTTCTTTTGACTTTTACAACTTTAAGCTGTATTTGTGAATATTTTGCAGCTTAATGGCTGCTTTGTAAATATTGCAGCTTATGGGCTGTCTTTTTAAGCAGTTATGACTGCCTTTCTTTGCACTGTTAATGTGCTTTTGGCACCTGCTTATTTGCATGCTTATTTTATGGATATATCCGTGTTGCAGGTGTTTGTTGGACATACATTGTATAAATGTCCTTTTCTTTTTTAATCTCCGGAGTTTGATTATATGGGCGTCCCCATTTTGCATATGTATTTATTATACATATTGTTTTTTTTTTTTTTTTTGTTTTTTTTTTTTTTTTGAAAAACATAATTGATAAATATAAAAAGCCTTTATTTAGTAATAAAAGGAGGTTACATACCATACCCTCGAGGCTTTCTTACAATAATAAAAAGGGAAATGCATCCTGTGACTAAGACTTGTTATCTAACGGGGTCCATATCCATCCAGACGCCCATACCAAGGATCTTCGCTCCATGAGAGCCAATGGGGTCCGTTTTGGCCCTCTTCTGACACCTTCTTTGCCTTCGTCACCAAGGTCCCTATTCCTCCATCTGAATGATATTTGATCATTCCATGTGTTATTGACGGGATCATTTCAAACTTCTGGATTCCTGGTCTTCCTAAAATTGCCTGATAGGGTGAGGTCCCCTGGACCACCAAAAATGCTATCTCTTCTGTTCGTTCCCATCGCCCTTTCCCGATCGTCACTCTTACGGATAGCTTCCCTATCGGTTTAGCCGTTTATCCGGAGTACCCTTGTAACAAAGACTCTGTCCTTTTGAAGTTCATTCGTGACACAGGATGTAGCTTCTAAAATATTCTTTCGTAGAGGATATTGCATTCACTTCCTGTGTCTACACAAATTTGCTTAACTTTCGAAACTTCAAAAAGTGCAGAAATTACCAGGGGGTCTCTGAAGATAGCGGTGTTGCAGATTGAGGGGAATGTGATCCTTGCCATGTTTCCCCTATAAGCCTTCGGGAACCTCTGTTCTGCTCTAGGTTTGTTTCTTATAATAGTGTAAATGGTTTTCTCGGGGCCCTTCTTTTTCTCATCTGTTTCGTCCTCCTTCTTAAAGCCCTGCTGTTGCCTTACGCTTTTCACCAGATGTGATAGATTTCCTTCATTTATTGCTTCTTCTATTGCCTTCCGGAGCTGCCAACATGCATTTGTATCATGTCCGTTGTCCCTGTGAAAGTCACAGTACTTCTCGGGAACTTTCCTATTTCTCCCACTTAATCTGGATGGCATGGGGAAAGTCTTTGCAACACTTTCAGTAAGTAATATTTCTTTAGGGCTCTTGTGCATTTCTGGAAGATTAACCCTGAGATATCCTTTGTCATCTTTGTAATATGGGTTATACCTTGTTTTATTTTCTTTATCATTTCCCCACTTTCCTTTCCTGCTTGTCGGGATTTCTTTCTCCTATGGGGGGCTTGTGTCCCCCTTTGAGGCAGTGTCTCTAGCATCAAGGTATACATAAGCTCTCTTTCGGACCGCTTCATATGTCTCTGGGAGGTCCCTATACAAGAATTCGACCAGTCCTTTGCTCGGGAGGCCATATACTAACACTGATATCCTCTATGACTCAGGTAGGTCCACAATATTCTCCGTTTCGGTAGTAAATCGATCTATGAATGCTCTGTGTCCCTCTGTTTTATTTCATGAGCAGCCACATGGATTTTCTTGTGTTTCTTTTGTTGGCTGAAACGGGCCCTGAATTTTTCCTTCAGGTCATCAAAACTAGGGATGGACCCGTTCATAACATTTTTCAGCCATTCCATGGCGTCTCCCTTGAGCGCATATCTGAACATTCGGCACGCAACTGGTATGTTCCATACCTTCATCTCTGCAGCCCCTTCGAATGCTTCCAAGAAATCATCCGGATCACTCTTCCCATCGTACGTTCCCAGATGTGATGGGTATTTTAAGTCCTTCTGGAGGGGATAGTTTTGTATCCAAGCGACAAACGGGGAATTGTCGACATTCCCTCCGACCGTCTGTAATTCCAATATATTCTGATACACTGGAGCCCCCCAGTTCTGGGGCCATACGATCCTTGGTTTGGCACGGATCCAGGGGTCTGCGTGACATACTGGGGGCCTCCGACACCTTGCGAGGTCCCCTGGATCGGTGTAGCATACTGTTGTGTATCATACTGCGATGCGTAGTACTGATGGGCATGTGCTTGTCCCGTTGGCTGATTGCCATACGGGCCTCCCTGCGGGTTGCCCGAAGGCTGGGTTTGATGAACGTCCATTTTGTGATAAAAATACCTATCAAAAAGCCTCATTTCTATGTCTTAAATGAGTTAATATTCCGGAACTATCGGTACTTAATGGATTCTATGTTTATGCAGGTTCACGGAAGATGCGAGTGAGGGTAAATGGCATCAAGTGACTCAAGATAAAGGCCTATGAAGTTACAAGACACAAGTAGGTGATTCGGGAGCCGAACAAAGCAATACGAGCAGCAGCAGGAGCTGCCAGCGCCGCTGGCACCTTCTCAGCGCCGCTGGGAGCCCATCCAGCGCCGCTGGGCGGCCCAGATCAGCAACCGACCTTTTCACCTATTTAAGCCGAAGCAGCCCTCAAAACCCTAAGAGAGGGCCGATTCAGCAGCCCTAGCCGCCCATATTCAACCCTAGGTCGACTTTGCAGATTCCAAGGAGGTTTTGGAGCTTCTAACACCTTCCGATCTTCATCCTCAACCTAGATCTACTCTTTTACTTTACTTTCAGTTGGTAAACAATGTCTTTCATCTTTTCAGACTTTGTTATTCCTTTAATAATGTCAGGCTAGTAGGCTGAATACTTGTTTGGATCGATGTGATGATGTAGACGTTTATTTATTTTACTTTATTTGTTAGATCTATTGGAGTGTGTTTTACTGTTTATCGTAGATCCATGTTTTACTAGTTCTTCATATTACCATCGGTTCTATATCTGCATGTATTGATTTAATTCTGATGATCGGTCTATAATCATACACTGGATTAATACATAAGGATGGAAAACACTAGTCGGTCTTTAACTAGATGTAAAAGGTGATTCACTTGTAACCGAGGGATCCAAAACTGTAGTAATTAGGATGAATAGAGCACGATGTTTAACAATGTCAGACGAGATCAGTGACTTGGAAACGAGCACTGTGGTCACCGGAGAGAATTACTATCTGGCCATGGCTTAAGAGCCGGGTAACTTAAAGATGAACTAGTAACACAAACTTTAGGACATTAATGCTTAAACAACGAATCTAACGAGAATTTGTTTATAGAGTAGTGTGAGTCTAGGGACAGCACTAGTTACTTAGGCAAAGTGAATCTAACGAGAATCTGAGCCGTGATTAAGTTTCCAACAGTCTAGCAAGTAGGTAGAATGATATTTGCTCGTACCATGAGATCTGAGATGCCAAACAAGTATTTTAATTTAATAACTGTTATTTGCTTTTTCAAACTATTTTCAGACTAAGCCTCTCGCTGAATAAGTGGTTGCGGCTTCTATTTACTTTTCAGTATTTTAATTAGTTTAATAGAAAATCGTGACAACCCCACAACCGCTAGAATTACACGTATTACTAGATTAGGTAAAGCAACGCGTCCCTGCGAACGATCCTGTTCTTATCACTAAACTATACTACATCTGATCGGGTCCCCTGTCCGTTAAGGTGTGTGTGTTTTCGAGATAATAACTTGTATAACTTTTATAAATTTAAACACTAAAACGAAACCACCATCAAGTGTTTTGGCGCCGCTGCCGGGGACGCGACGCATTCTTAGTTTAGTAGTGTAGTTCGATCTTTTCTTGTGTTTCGGCACGAGAAAGTTACTTTTCAGTACTTAGGTTTAAGTCATTTTAGGTTTAGTAGTTAAATTAGGTCAAATTAGGGTTTAGTAGTATTTTCATTTTCATTTTAAGTAGTGTAGTTTAGTTTTTCATTTCATTTTTATATTGGTGTTTAGTAGTATTTTCATTTTCATTTTAAGTAGTGTAGTTTAGTTTTTCATTTCATTTTTATATTGGTGCGTTTGATCATTTTCTTGAGTTTTGCAGGATTAATTAGGTAGTTGATGCGTTTGAGATCGGGGACGATAGTAGATAGTGCATCTTCAAGACCTAGTAAACCTAGAAGGAAAAAGAGAGACAACACACCTATTCCACCGCCCATATTTAGTTTAGCAACACTTTTTGACGAAGACCCACCTTTAGGATCATCCGACACCTCATCCGACACTTTGTCACAACCTAGTTCACCTAGATCCGAAATGGACGAATTCGACCGACCGGTGATGGAAAGGACGAGAGCCGTTGCACCTACACCGGGATCGGCTATTGTCCCACCAAATCTAGGAGATTCGTTTTCAGTCAAAGGCCACCACCTTAAGTTAATCCAGACAACCAATATGACGGCCGAGCCAAATCCGACCCCCATAAGCATGTTAGCAAGTTCACAAGTTTGTGCAAAATGTTCAAATATGGAGGAGACGTCACCGATGACGATGTGAAGCTTAGCTTATTTCCGTCGTCTCTCACGGGAGAGGCAGATGCTTGGTTCGATGAGCTCGAAGAAGGTACCATCACTACATGGAATCAACATCGCGAACAGTTCGTCTCGCGATTCTTTCCCCCGAGTTTAGCTAGGAAAATGCTACGAGACATCAGGGCTTTCAGGCAAGACGAGGGTGAATCACTAGTTGATGCATGGAAAAGGCTTAGGGAAATGATCAAAAACTGTCATGGGAATAGACTAGACAAGGACGAGATCATGGAGATTTTCTTCTATGGCTTAACCAAGAGTTCCCAAAAGGATTTAGACCTAGCCGGCGGTGGTAACTTTTTGTACAAGTGTACCAATGACGCATACAAAATGATGGAGGATATGGTGCAAGCTAGCTTAGCTCGAGATATGGATGATAGAGATCGAGAAAGGAGGACGAGGAGAACCGTGGCTAGCATTGAGAGCAGCTCCGACAATGAGGTAATTCATGAATTTAAAGCTTTATCTAACCGTTTTTCTACTTTTGAAGATAGGTTGGACATTATGGACAAAGACCTCAAGGTGATTGCACACAGGTGCAACAATTGCGGAGGAATGCACTATACCGAAGATTGTGAAGAGGAGGCTACCGAGCAAGTCAATTTTGTCCAGAACCAATACCGAGGAGGCTATCAACGAGGACTATTCCAAAGAAACCCCGGTAATTCTAACTTTAGTTCTAGTTATGCTAGAAATAACAATGGTTCTGTTCAAAATAGGTGGCAAAGGAGTAATGGTCAACCCGAGCAACCAAAAGTGGAGAATGAAGTCAAGGAGGATCCGATTGCCAAGCTTACCAACGTGATGAAGAGGTACATTGAAATGAATGACAAGAGGCACGACTCCTTAGCAAGTTATACAAAGTCGCTCAATGAGAAAATAAGCAATCTCAATCAAAAGGTTGACGAAGGAGCAAGAAATCAACAAGCCGCAATCAAGGACTTGGAGAGGAGGATATATAGATGGATTGAGCAGAATGCAAAGAAGGAGAATAGCTCAGTTCCAAGGTAAAACATCCAAGTCGGTTCAAGCTCTAGCCCTAGCACGAGTCAAAAGTACCAACCCCCACTCGGACGAAACGAGAATGTGAACGCCGTGTTCACCAAAGGTAATGACTCTACTGAGATTTCTAATTATTTTTGTGAAGTGTTCGATCAGGTACAGGTCATAGGAGCCACCAGCGCCGCTGGATGCACAACCCAGCGCCGCTGGCAGCCACCCAGGCAAAAGCCAGTGCCGCTCAGCTGATGCCAGCGCCACTGGCAGCTACCCAGGCACTTCCCAGCGCCGCTCCCTACTTCCCAGCGCCACTCCGAGCTCCGTCTGTCCAGATTCGCGCGAAACTTCATTTTCAGCTGCTTTTCAAGGAGATGTCGAGACCCAATTCGCTTCAAAGTGAAAAATCAAGGATGGGGACGACTCGGACAGTAGAGATGAAGTTCAAGATCCCGAGGTACCAGATGACGAGACACAGCTACCGCAAGCATCTGAAGATCCAGGAAGTTTTCTTATTCCTTGCACTGTTAATAATGAATATTTTTCGAGTGCATTAGCTGATTTAGGGTCAAGTATTAATGTTATGCCTACTGTGATTTATGAGAAACTTACCCTTTGTTTGCTAAAACCCGTTAACATGAGCATTCGGTTAGCCGATCAGACTTACCGACAACCCTAGGGGATTGTCGAACGAGTCCATGTCAGGGTTAAGGACTTAGAATTTTGGACTGAGTTTGTTGTGCTTGATTCGTTAAGTGAAGTAGTGACACCCCTAATTCGTTAAGTAAAAATAGGGTTAAGGTGTCCGAACTAGAAGAGGAGGATGAACTGATTAAGGGTGAATGTCTTAGGATGGAGGTGATATATGATAAACAAAACCCTAGTGGAAAATTAGAAATGGTAATAAGTGAGGAAACGATAGAAGCTAGACCTAAAAGGAAAATCTGTTATGAAAGTTTCATGGAACTTAAAGAATTAAAGGATAAAGTAGAAGAACAATTAAGAAATGGCAGAGAAGTAGCAAATAAGGTTAAGAGAATCCTAGGAAATATTAAGTGGGAAGAGCGTGTAGCCGAACTAGAAAGAGATAAGATGAATGAGATAATAGCTAGAGAACCGAAGGGTAAGTTTTACGATGACCCTAGCATTTTTCAGATTCCTTGATACATTAGCTCTAAGTGTTTTGAGGATACCTAGATAGACCTTAGAGCCACATCTAACATCTTACCCATAGGAATTTACAAGAATAATTTGAGAAAATATAGAAATGGAGTGAAATGGGAAGATTTAGAGATTAGGTTAGTAGGAAGAGCCAAGGGCTTAACTAAGGGCTTAATAAGTAACTTGGTCATTAAGATAGAGGGATTAGATATCCCGGTTGATTTCTTTATGGTTGAAGATGATTCAATTACTAGAGATCACGTGATCTTAGGTCAACCATTCTTGCTTTCGGTAAGTTCATCGGTTAATGTGAAAGCAAAGAAGATAACCTTAACCATGGGATTCAACCAAGTAGTTTTGACTAAGGAGGACATTAGTAAGACCAACCCCTTTGGGACTAGATGCAAAGCTAGGAGTTTTGCATGGGAACTTAAGAAAAGAAGAATCGAATCGCACCCAAAAGATACATCTGACCTTTACATTCGATTTCCAACGGGAACCGCCCCCGGCCTACCCCGTATTCTTCCTCAACCTAGTTCCTAGGCCGAGTCTGGCTGAAGACTCGTTAAACTTAGCGCTTCTTGGGAGGCAACCCAAGCCGTATTTTTATTTTTATTTTTATTTTTATTTTTATTTTCATTTTTAGGAATATGTGACTAATTGCAATTTAGTGAATTGTTTTGAATTTTATCATTTGTGATCTATTTTATGAGTATTTCTTTAGAATCACAGATGCAAGCTTTCAATGGATCGAGGAAACAAGTAACTGTTAAAACTATTATAATTCGTGTTCTAGTGCGGAAGTAAAGTAATCAACAATGGTGGAAAGTGTGTGTGTTAGTGTGTGTTCTTGAGAGAGAAAGATGTGTGTGGGAAGCAGGAATGATTGATTCTCATAAAGTGTGTAAAAAGCTTTTAAAATTTGAAGGCTTGAGGGGTATTTATACTCTAAGTATATTACAAAAACTCCCCCTCAACCTTACATTATATACATAAAGTACAATGTTTAGAAATACAACTAAGCACTATTTTATATTTCTAACATTCTCCCCCTTAGTGCTTGGTTGTCCATCATCACTTTCTATGTTGTCTCCTCCTCTTGTTTGCACGTCTTTGCTTGTTCTTTCTTTTCTTATATCGTCGTGCAGCATTTGAGGTTGATGGCTTGTCAATCTTTGATCTCCAGAAGGCTCTCTTCTTATAACTGTTCCATGAATCATTCCAAAACTTCTTAGGAATGAAGTGCCAGTTATCACCTACAGGACGTTCATCTGGCAATTTGATATTATCTTGAAAGTTTACAGGAGGAATGTTATGAGGACCACGTTCATGACTAGGATTCCAAAGAACCCATGAACCTGTCTTGGTGTGAATGATTCCTTCTTGAGGCTTGGGAGTTCTTGTGACAATGAGATCTCTAATCCTTTGACGCATATCAAGAGTATCTTTGATACATCTTATATGATCTTCTCTTTGAGACTTGATTTGTTCATCTTCTTCATTGTCAGAATCTTCATCTATTGCATTCAGAATTGATTGACAATATTTCAAGGTACCATCTGAATATTTGGGAAAATCAGAGGCACGAATGAAGATCTTTTTCTTCAGTCGATTAATGAAGACAAATCCATCCAAATTTTCAATTGGATCTCCAATCATATATGAATCTAGCTCATAACCTCTGGCTCTTTGGTTTGGTTTTGTAAGGTTAATCCTGCTAGTTCTTCTTTCTAATCCAATCTGAAAGTCATTGAACTCATAAAATCTGATCAATGCTTGAATATGACTTTTCAATGCTTCGTAGGCTAGAAGTTGATCTGGAGTCTTGATGATCAGATAGGCATATTGATTGTAGAGAAATAAGATGTCTGGGATTGTCATATGTTGAAAAGATTCTTCTTGAACAACATAGATATTGCCATCTGCTCGACGAACTCTGAATCGAACAAGTCTAAGATTGTGGTTTTTGAGAGGAGTAAACAACTGAAGGACTTTAGGGATTGGAATTTGAAATTGCTGATACCACCATTCAGCTCTTACAGAACTTTCAGCATTCATTAGCTCCATATATGCATCTCTTTGACCTTGATGTCTGAACAGAAAGAATGCTCTTAATCAGTTCAAGGTCATGTTGAGTCTTTCACTTGGTGAGCAATAGATTTGAAAGGCTCTTTCTTCAAGATATCTTGTTCTGCACACAATTTCTTCAGGTCTTGTGCTCAAATCCAAGATTTGTTCATAATTCTCAGCAAAATAGCCCTCATTGATCTGCCATATCTTATTTCTTAAGATCCTTGGATGTCTAATTCCTTGTCCAAGTTCATTGGGAGTCTCAAGATTTTCTGTGTTTCTGAGATGATAAACTATCTCTTCAAAGATATCTTCTCCATATTCTTCTTGAACTATACTTGCTGGAGCATCATCAGGTTTATCAGAATCAGACTCATCATCATTACCATTTCCTGGTTGAAATGGATCAGGATCACTTGACTCATCAGAACTTGATGTGGAAGAGTAATAATGGGAAATATTTCTGATGAGTGGAGGTAAATCATCCGAATCTTCTTGAATTTGAGTTTCTCCTTGAGTTTTAGTAACAACTTCTTGAACAGTTTCTTGACCATCTTGAGCTTGTGTCTCATGACCCTCTCTAATATCTCTCATATTCTCCCCCTCGGGTTGATCATCAGGTTCTTGATCATCCCGACGCCTTGAGATATTAGCCAGTCGACATTGTTGATCAAGCTCAATGACTCGCTTTTGAAGAGCTTCAATTTGAGTCTGTTGTTCCTGTTGTGTACTTTGAAAAGACAAATATGCAAGAAGTGATTGAAAAATAGATCTTTTATGCGAAGAAAGATGGGGTTCTTCTGATCTCAACCGATTCATGAGAGCAACAATTAGAGTATCGGTAGATAACCCACTGGTGGTAATTCTGTTTGGTGAGCAATCGCTTAAGTATTCGGATGAATCAGATGATTCAGAAGAAGAGCTGAAAGAATGATGTGGTGAATTTGGATCAGGAAATGATTGTGATAGTGGTGTTTGTGGTATGGGTTGTTGTTGTTGTTGTTGTTGTTGTTGTTGTTGTTGTAATATGTGGGGGTGTTGGTGTTGTTTGTGTTGGTGTTGGAGTCTCTCTTAGAGAACGAATGTGTAAAGCACCTCCAGTAAGCAATCTGGGTGATTGAGATGTTGTTTGAGATGCAGGAAGTTTACCAGTGATAGTGTTTCTCGAGATAAGTAGCTCACTTCTTTGTCCTTCTTCAATACCTTCAACAAAATGAGTAATTAATCTTTGAGCCTCAGGTGGTAATGGAATATCAAAAATTGGCACATCAGTAGTCTCAAGTGATTCTACTGAGTGACCCGAAGACATCATGACTGTCTCAGGATTTCCTGTTGGTTCAAAAGTATGAGCAACAGTTGATGATTCGGCTTTGCAACCAGAATCTTTTTGAAAATGGATATAAATAACACCGGAGTCACTTAGACGAACCGTTAAGCCCATAGCACGAAGAGCTAATGCAACAGTTCAAGCTCGTAAGAATTCAGACTGTCGCACAACTAGGGCACCTTCGTTCAAAGCTGGCATGATGTTAGCAATGGAAGGATTTCCAAACAATCTTCGAAAGGGCACAAGAGCCGATCTCTCTATGTTTGTTCTGGCAGCATCACTTAGATGTGCAAATGGTATCACAATTGGTGTCCTAAGAGTACTAGACACACGTGCAGAAATGAAATTTAAGAGAGGGGCAGGTGTCTCTTTTGCTTCAACATTCACATACTCTGAAGGAGAATGGAATGGAGTACGTGGTTTTTGCCCGTGCAAAAATGAGACGTCAGTCTGTAGAGAGACTTCCGAATGGCTTATGGAGGTTTGTTCATGCGAGAGTTGGGAGCTCTCGTCTTCTACCCTACGGCGAACCCGGCGTAGATATTGGTTTGAGACTAATTGGAGGCCAACGTTTTCTTTTTGCCTTTCACCTATCCCGGAACTCTCAACCTCTCTGGTATTTTCAACCCCTCCCTCATTCCTTCCTTGTTCCTCCGGGATGTCTATGACATCATCAGCAAACTGATTTGCATCATCATCAGATGCATCATTATCAGAAG
This sequence comes from Erigeron breviscapus, assembly GCA_034093135.1. Classification (NCBI taxonomy): domain Eukaryota; kingdom Viridiplantae; phylum Streptophyta; class Magnoliopsida; order Asterales; family Asteraceae; genus Erigeron; species Erigeron breviscapus. The sequence continues at coordinate 5,969,606 of CM067175.1, forward strand.
TAATCGTATCTTCTGTTTCGGGTTCTTGAAATCGGTCATACTCAAAGCGAGATCTTTTAAAAGTTTTCTTAATGTTTACTGGAATTGATTTCTTTCTGCTCTGAGTATAAGTTGGTGGAGGAGATCGAACAAAGGATGATGAAGGTATGGTTGAAATAGATTGAGGTATGATTGGTTGTTCAGGTGTTGTAATTTCCGGAAGTGGTGAAGATTGATTAAATGGTGTTTGATGTAATTTGGGTGAAGATGGAGATGATGGTTTTTGAGGTGATGGTGTTCTGGGTGATTGTGATCGGATTAAATTGGTTGTTTTGGGGGGTGGTGATCGGATTGGTCTTTGAGACCCAGAAACAGATATTATCTCCTCAGAAGATCTTGGAGAAGAAGTTTCAGCTGTAGCTTTACTTTTGAGTTTCTTTGATGAACTCTTCTTCTTCTTCTTTTGATGCACTTGTTTACTCAATCGTAACACAAACATTTCTCCTTTTTGTTTCTTTCTTTTTGGCTTACTGGAACTGGATTCACCCTCACGCTCTTTTCTTTTACTACTTGACCCCTCACCAGGTGTCCTATGTACAGCTTGGGTAGGAACCGGGAGGCTTTCCGGTCCCAGAGCTGTTCTAATCCAGTCCAGATAAGCAATCTTATCTTCTTCAGAATCTGACACCATTTCTAGTAGGAATGATGGAATCAGGAAAGTATAGTTAGCAGTTCCTGAATCTCTGACATACTTGTAAAAATGTATGGTCACTTGGCTACTGTCTAGAAGCCTTGGAATGCTTCTTTCATGTCTGACTGCACTGTAGACGATTGCTGTGAGAAATCTGATGAATGGAATATACTTCTTGGGAGCAGATACTTTGCCATTTACTAATACAATCAATTGATCCCACAGAAGTTGAGCAATGTCATAGTGTTTGTTGAAGACAACACCATAGAAAATGTGCAGCATTGGCTGTGTCAGATTGTCCATCCCTCTTGTGTATGGAGTTAAGCAGTTGCTTAGGATGGAATACACATAATACCAAATCTTTGGTAGATTTTTCAACTTGAAATCTTTTATCTTGGATAAAGGACCTTCATAGCCAATAGAAATCAATGCAGCAAACATCTCTTCATTGGACTCAAAATTATCATAATCAGCATGTCCATTGAAGTTTGCTTCAGGTAGTCTTAGAATCCTTCTGAAGTCATCAAGATTGAACTCAAACTCATATGTTCTATCTCCTGAATTCAACTGATATTGAAAGTAGCCTTGACGACGAAGTTCAGGTGATTTTGATTTAGCTTTGGCTCTTGGATTTGTTGGATCATAAGGTTGAACAAAGGTAATCGATCTCCACATATCAAAAAGATAGACTTCAGCTAAGTCTTGTTCAACGGTAAGTACATATGTGAGAGGGTGATTATGAAGAATTCTTGGAACTATTTGAAAGTCGGGAGCCATGAAAGGATCAAACAATGCTCTGTTATTTCTCATGTTCCTTGTGTTTCCGGCAATAAGAATTTCTTCAATCGATTCATTTAGAGCAACCTCTTCATCATGTTCAATAACTTCTTGATGATCCATTTTTATTTTTCTGATTTTAAGACATAAAAGAATTTAACGCACACATAAAATAATGTTTGAATAGCAAATAACAAGTTTCACTCAAATGATTTATATAAAATACAAAGAAGTTCACAAAGGCGATCAACTCAGTGTATTCTTTATAAATAATTTGAAATGAGAAGATAAACTCAGAAAATAAAGTATAATCATATAAGTACAATATATTTAAAAATAGCAAGGAAGTACACAAAGGCGTTCAATTCCTCGTATTTCAAATATATTGTGATTATATGATAATACAAAGCACTTTGTCACACCACACAAATTTTAAGAGAGAAAAAATTTTTTATTATAAGTATTGAAACTAGGACGATCTTGACAAGATCGTCCTGAGGTTGAACTCAGGTTTTGGAAAAATAAGACGATTAAGGTGAAGATCGTCTTAACATTTGTTATTGGAAAAAGTTAAGGAAAGAAAAAGGAACGATCTTGTTCAAGATCGTCTTAAGGTTTTATTTCTTAAAAAAGATTTTGAAGTGAAGGGAAATGGAACGATCTTGTATAAGATCGTCTTAACATTTGTTATTGAAAAAGGTTAAGGAAATAAAAAGGAACGATCTTGTTCAAGATCGTCTTAACATTATTTATTGGAAAAAAAATGTTAAGTAAAGAAAAAGGACGATCTTGTACAAGATCGTCTTAAGGTTTTATTTCTTAAAAAAGATTTTGAAGTGAAGGGAAATGGAACGATCTTGTATAAGATCGTCTTAACATTTGTTATTGAAAAAGGTTAAGGAAATAAAAAGGAACGATCTTGTTCAAGATCGTCTTAACATTATTTATTGGAAAAAAAATGTTAAGTAAAGAAAAAGGACGATCTTGTACAAGATCGTCTTAAGGTTTTATTTCTTAAAAAAGATTTTGAAGTGAAGGGAAATGGAACGATCTTGTATAAGATCGTCTTAACATTTGTTATTGAAAAAGGTTAAGGAAAGAAAAAGGAACGATCTTGTTCAAGATCGTCTTAGCAATTAATTATTGGAAAAAAAATTAAGTATGGAAAAAATGAACATGGGACGATCTTGTTCAAGATCGTCTCAACATTCAATATGTTGACAAAGTTTTAAGACAAGGAAAATGAGACGATCTTGTACAAGATCGTCTTAAGGTTTTATTACTTAAAAAAGATTTTGAAGTGAAGGGAAATGGAACGATCTTGTATAAGATCGTTTTTTAAAAAAAAACAAGTGTTGAAAACATTTCACTTCAATTTTCATTTAAAAGAAATTCTAACACTTTGAAATCTAAAGTGAAATCATCTCAATGATTTCCCTTTAACTTTAAAAGTATTATTTTTGAGCAAACCAATCTCTTACGAGTTCAGTTACCCAATCAATTGATTTTATAACACAAATCATCAACCACACAGCGTTCAGACCCTAGAACGATCCTGACAAGATCGTCCTGGTCTTGGTCTCAAGGGTTACAAGGCAAATGATTGTGAAAGTGGAACTAAGACGGTCTTGTCAAGATCGTCTTATTTCCAAGTCGCTCTGGAACCAAGACGGTCTTGAGCAAGATCGTCTTAGACACAAAATGACTTGAAATTAAGAAAATTTTGGCCAGAATCGTCTTATCTTCAGCTAGTTAATGTCTAATCACAAAATGATTTTTTTTCACAACTAAGCATGGCAAAATCATATATTTGAATCATAGAAATCAAGATTGAACTACTTACATCTCTTAAATCAAACAAAATAACCTAGAACAAATCGAAGATCGTCTTAGGTCATCTTTTTCACAAAACCAAATGAGTTGCAGGTTTTTGAATTTTCGAAATCACAATACTAATCATTTAAACATGTAATAAGCATTCACATAAATCCTAAACATGCTTCTAAATCATTCAATCATCACATAATCATCAACAGAAGCAGAAATTTCAAGTAAAAACTGAAAGAAAAAAAATCCTACATTCTAAGTTGAAATCTTACCTGAAGATGTGATTAGATGACAATGATGTAATGGAATAAAATGATCAGAATGTAATCACCAACAAAACCCTTATCTTATTTCAATGATCAGCCAAATATAGTTTTCGAAGTGATTTGAGAGTTTATGGGAAACAGTGAAATGATAAAAAAAACTTGGAAAAAGAAAGGAAATTATTGGTTTCCCTCCTCCTTAAGTAAGAGAAAACCGAATTGGTTGGGTCGGATGGATCTTGACCCGTTTTTGAAATTCATGGGCTTGTTGATATTGGGCTTTTAACAAAAATTGGCAAAATGGGCTTATGTTTTTCTTCAAATAGTGCAAATACACAAACTCCCCCTAGATTCATGAATTATCCTTTTTCTCCCCCTCAAACATTGCATGATATTTAAGCACATTGCACATATAGCATCAATGTTTGACAGATAATGAATGAGAGAGAAAGAGAAGAAGGATTTGTACAAAACATGCAGAGGCAAGTAAGCGCATTGATAATGAGCACTTATTTGAGATTGTTTCTTGAAAAGAAACTCATTCCAGGATCATGTGTTGAACAGTATCCGAGATTGAAATACTAAACACAGACCTTTATTACCTGCAAAACACAATTAAGGTTTTCTAGGTACCCACCTTTGAATGGGTCCTTTTGGGTTAGTGGAATCATTCAAAGTGTACAGATGAGGTTTTCGAACAAGAGGTTTATTCTTAAGATTCATCACAATCCCATTGTAATCAACAATCAAAGGTTTAGAAATCACAGCAGAAGATTTAGAATTTCTTACAGACCATGGTTTAGCTTAATTACTCAAGTTTGAATCAAATTTCCTATCAGGAACTTTCTTCTTGTAATCGTTAGCTATCCAACTTCTTCTAACTGGTGATTTATCAGACACTTGTGTTTTAGCATAGCTAGTAGATTTTATCAATGATGATTTAAAAATCCACTTATGGTTACTAGCTAAGCTCTTCTCTCCTTTATCAGATAACTTCTTAGATTCAGTTCGAGGAGTTAAAAACACATTCTGATTTTTGCTTTGCTTGGTGGAGGTTTTGATATTCTGTTTCTTTTGAGTTGCAACAGTGAACCAACCATACTGATCTCTATAACTAGTTATACTATTAGATGTATCTTTTATCAACAAATCTTGGCTAGTTTTAGACATCTTAGTAAGACAACTAGATTGAGAGATAGCTTTAGAAGCAGAGGTTCTAGAAACAGATGAAATATCAACTTTAAGCTTTGGGTTAGTAGAAATTGCTTTCTTACCTTTGACAGCTGGGGCATGCTGACCTTTGAGTGTATAAAATGAAGTTGGAGCAAACTTAGATTTAGATTCCTTGTTTGATTTGGGCTTTCTGGGTGAGAGTTTTTCAAGCTCTTTTTCAACTTCTGGTGCAAAAACATGATCAGTTTCCATAAACTTATCAAATTCTTCAACAGAAAGATCTGGAAAAGTAAGTTGTAATTCTTTTGATTGAACTTCTGGTTTAAAAACAGTTTTGTTAGTCAATTTTTCAATCAATGCTTTTGCTTTAGCCTTAAGATCAGTAGGGATCTCAATCTTTTGCTCTAAGTTCAATTTATTTTGGTCAACAGGGGTGATTACAGGAGTATTAAAAGAAAGTATTTTCTTGACAGAAGCAAGATGTTTAGCTTTTAAAGCTTGAACTTTCTCTTCAACATGGAAGAATGATGATAGCATTGAGGTTGACATATCATGAATCTCTTGAGGAGAGATGCTATGACCCTGCATATCTTTGTTAAAATTCTCACTCCCATTGGATGGAGTGGAGCAATCAACAGAAGTTAGATTATGTTCCATTTGAGTCGGGGTGGTCTCACTTACCTTTGAAGACTGATTTTGAGTTTTCAGATGTTCAATGACTTGGTGTTGAGACTCAATCTGTTGTTTTAAACCTTCAATTTCTTTTTCCAATATGGTAGTTAGAATGTAAAATCTTTCTGAGATTGGTTTTGAACAATCTTGTTGAGACTCATTTTCAGGAATTGAAATGCTGTCTATTTCTTCTAACTCATATATGGATCTTTTATGAGTTTTCTTGTATGTATCATTAATAGCAACATAATCAATCTGAAAACTGTTTGGTTTTTGTCTTTCAACATCATCTGACTCAAAGTCATCCTCAGATGGTCTGATGAACTCTTGAAACATGCCAAATCTAAGACATTTTCCATCATAAAGTGGACCAAGGTCTTCTTTTTGGACTTTTCTAAATGTGCTGGATTCTCATAACCCAAACCAAGAAGAAGTTCTGATCTATCAATCTTCGATTTATTGTAATAAGCAGTGAAATTCAGAAGAGGATTTTGTTCAATTTTATAGATTTTTTCTTGATAAAACAAAATGTTTGTTTTCAAATCCTCAACTTGTTTTTGAAGAGTCTCAATTTCAACTCCTTTGAGAAAACAAGTACTGTTTAGATCAGAAATCTGTCTTTCATGTTTTTCACAGTTGGGTCTAAAATCTTTCATTTTATTTGTGAGAAACTCAACATCAGCTTGTCTTGCATTTGCTCTTATCCATTCATTGGTTTTCTCAAGCTTTAAAGTCTCAATGGTTTGCTTGAGTGAATGGACAGTCTTTTCAAGGTCTTGACATTTGTTTAGAAATACAACTAAGCACTATTTTATATTTCTAACAGTAACTTATTGCAATCGTATTTCGTTTTTATTTTTATTTTTATGTTTTAGCTTGTTATTTCCATTTTGATATTTTGATTGAAGTGTGCAGGAGTATTTTGTCTTGTAGTCTGAAGGAAACCAGACACTTGGTCAAAAGCTAAGTATGGGGGAGTTCAAGATGAGCGTCCATTTTGTGATAAAAACCCCTATCAAAAGGCCTCATTTCTATTTCTTAAATGAGTTAATATTCCGGAACTATCGGTACTGAATGGATTCTATGTTTATGCAGGTTCACGGAAGATGCGAGTGAGGTTAAATGGCATCAAGTGACTCAAGTTGAAGGCCTATGAAGTTACAAGACACAAGGAGGTGATTCGGGAGCCGAACGAAGCAATACGAGCAGCAGCAGGAGCTGCCAGCGCCGCTGGGAGCCCATCCAGCGCCGCTGGGCGGCCCAGATCAGCAACCGACCTTTTCACCTATTTAAGCCGAAGCAGCCCTCAAAACCCTAAGAGAGAGCCGATTCAGCAGCCCTAGCCGCCCATATTCAACCCTAGGTCGACTTTGCAGATTCCAAGGAGGTTTTGGAGCTTCTAACACCTTCCGATCTTCATCCTCAACCTAGATCTACTCTTTTACTTTACTTTCAGTTGGTAAACAATGTCTTTCATCTTTTCAGACTTTGTTATTCCTTTAATAATGTCAGGCTAGTAGGCTAAATACTTGTTTGGATCGATGTGATCATGTAGACGTTTATTTATTTTACTTTATTTGTTAGATCTGTTGGAGTGTGTTTTTCTGTTTATCGTAGATCCATGTTTTACTAGTTCTTCATATTATTATCGGTTCTATATCTACATGTATTGATTTAATTTTGATGATCGATCTATAATCATACACTAGGATTAATACATAAGGATGGAAAACACTAGTCGGTCTTTAACTAGATGTAAAAGGTGATTCACTTGTAACCGAGGGATCTAGAACCGTAGTAATTAGGATGAATAGAGCATGATGCTTAACAATGTGAGACGCGATCCAGTGACTTGGAAACGAGCACTGTGGTCACCGGAGAGAATTACTATCTGGCCATGGCTTAAGAGCCGGGTAACTTAAAGATTAACCAGTAACACAAACTTTAGGTCGATAATGCTTAAACAATGAATCTAACGAGAATTTGTTTATAGAGTAGTGTGAGTCTAGGGATAGCACTAGTTACTTAGGCAAAGTGAATCTAACAAGAATCTGAGCCGTGATTAAGTTTCCAACAGTCTAGCAAGTAGGTAGAAGGATATTTGGTCGTACCATGAGATCTGAGATGCCAAACAAGTATTTTAATTTAATTACTGTTATTTGCTTTTTCAAACTATTTTCAGACTAAGCCTCTCGCTTAATAAGCGGTTGCGGCTTCTATTTACTTTTCAGTATTTTATTTAGTTTAATAGGAAATCGTGACAACCCCACAACCGCTAGAATTACACATATTACTAGATTAGGTAAAGCAACGCGTCCCTGCGAACGATCCTGTTCTTATCACTAAACTATACTACATTTGATCGGGTCCCCTGTCCATTAAGGTGTGTGTGTTTTCGAGATAATAACTTGTACAACTTTATAAATATTAACACTAAAATGAAACCACCATCAGGGTTCCATAACTTTGGCCTTGAGGCCCTTGATAGCTTCCTGGTGGGAAACTGTATCCGGCGGGAAATTCGTTGTAACCCCATAACTGTCGTGCTTTATCCCGATGTTGTTTTATATAAAGCTAAAGTGATTGATGTCCCTAGTTCCAGTGTTCCTCCTACCATTGCAGGTCGTTTGAAAAAGAGGAAATTTGGGGATGAAACCAAGTCTGCTGAGTTCCGGAAGCCCTCTGCTCCAAAGACAGGTATAATTTTTCCCTTTTCTGTATTATATATAACTATTTTTGTCTGCTTGTTTATATCTCTTTTTTGACTGTAGGTGCGCATGATCGAGAGATTTACAATTGGCTGAATAGTAAAGGTTTAAGTTCTGAAGATGTGGAGAAGATAGACAAGATGGACAATGAGACTTTTCTACGTGTCTTCCAAAAGGATTGTCAATTTCATGACTATCTTGATACTGCCATTGTAAGGCGTGCCACCAGGATGTATGTTGATTTGAGGACCAAGAGTTTGGAGGTGCAATCTTTGTTAGCTACTGTTGATGATTTAAAGGCTAGGGAAGCCAGGTTTGTTACCACTGTCGAGTCTTCAGACATTGTCCAAGATTTGAAACAACAGTTGCGTGATTTAGAGGTTGCAACTACTGTTCGTGAATAAGTTTTGTTAAAGTTGCAACAAGAGTGTGATGCAGGTCGTGAAAGCAACAACTTGCTGCGTGATAAGGTCAATTATTTGGAGAATGATAGGGTCAGGCTTGTGACAGAGGTTATTCCTTATGTTAGCAAATCTTTGTTGTACTCTGATGAGGTTGGGCAGTTGTTGGGTGATGTGACGTCTGCTGAGAGAGCTGAGGAAAGAGCTACTGTGTTGGAAGAGTTTGCAGCAGAGGGGAAATGTGATATACAATGCAGGGCTGATTTTATTGCTGATGCTTCTCATCAACTTGACCTTGCTGACCAGAGGTGGAGAGATGCTGTCTTTCCTTTCCTGGCTAGAGTTGTTGCTAACCCCAATGCTGTTGTTGATGATTTGCTCAAGATTGTGCCTGACTCCATTACTCCTAAAGTTGAAGCTGACCCCCAGTAAATTAATGGTTATTCAATTTGTGGTGAGGCCTGTGTGCCTATTTAAACAATGTTTCTTTTGCCTGCAGCCTGTAGTGCTGCTTTGAACAATTTACTTTCTGTCTTTGGATGTTTTCTTTTGATGGTCTGCAGTTGGTTACTGCAGTTGGATAATTTCTTTTGACTGTTACAGCTTTAAGCTGTATTTGTGAATATTTTGCAGCTTAATGGCTGCTTTTGTAAAAATTGCAGCTTATGGGCTGTCTTTTTAAGCAGTTATGATTGCCTTTCTTTGCACTGTTAATGTGCTTTTGGCACCTGCTTATTTGCATGCTTATTTTATGGATATATCCGTGTTGCAGGTGTTTGTTGGACATACATTGTATAAATGTCCTTTTCTTTTTTAATCTCCGGAGTTTGATTATATGGGCGTCCCCATTTTGCATATGTATTTATTATACATATTGTTTTTTTTTTTTCGAAAAACATAATTGATAAATATAAAAAGCCTTTATTTAGTAATAAAAGGAGGTTACATATCATACCCTCGAGGCTTTCTTACAATAATAAAAAGGGAAATGCATCCTGTGACTAAGGCTTTTTTTCTAATGGGGTCAATATCCATCCAGATGTCCATACGAAGGACCTTCGCTCCATGAGAGCCAATGGGGTCCGTTTTGGCCCTCTTCTGACACCTTCTTTGCCTTCGTCACCAAGGTCCCTATTCCTCCATCTGACTGATATTTGATCATTCCATGTGTTACTGACGGGATCATTTCAAACTTCTGGATTCCTGGTCTTCCTAAAATTGCCTGATAGGGTGAGGTCCCATGGACCACCAAAAATGTTATCTCTTCTGTTCGTTCCCATCGTCCTTTCCCGATCGTCACTCTTACGGATAGCTTCCCTATCGGTTTAGCCGTTTCTCCGGAGTACCCTTGTAACAAAGACTCTGTCCTTTTGAAGTTCATTCGTGACACAGGATGTAGTTTCTAAAATATTCTTTCGTAGAGGATATTGCATTCACTTCCTGTGTCTACACATATTTGCTTAACTTTCGAAACTTCAAAAAGTGCAGGGGTCTCTGAAGATAGCGGTGTTGCAGATTGAGGGGAATGTGATCCTTGCCATGTTTCCCCTATAAGCCTTCGGGAACCTCTGTTCTGCTCTAGGTTTGTTTCTTATAATAGTGTAAATGGTTTTCTCGGGGCCCTTCTTTTTCTCATCTGTTTCGTCCTCCTTCTTAAAGCCCTGCTGTTGCCTTACGCTTTTCACCAGATGTGATAGATTTCCTTCATTTATTGCTTCTTCTATTGCCTTCCGGAGCTGCCAACATGTATTTGTATCATGTTCGTTGTCCCTGTGAAAGTCACAGTACTTCTCGGGATCTTTCCTGTTTCTCCCACTTAATCTGGATGGCATGGGGAAAGTCTTTGCAACACTTTCAGTAAGTAATATTTCTTTAGGGCTCTTGTGCATTTCTGGAAGATTAACCCTGAGATATCCTTTGTCATCTTTGTAATATGGGTTATACCTTGTTTTATTTTCTTTATCATTTCCCCACTTTCCTTTCCTGCTTGTCGGGATTTCTTTCTCCTATGGGGGGCTTGTGTCCCCCTTTGAGGCAGTGTCTCTAGCATCAAGGTATACATAAGCTCTCTTTCGGACCGCTTAATATGTCTCCGGGAGGTCCCTATACAAGAATTCGACCAGTCCTTTGCTCCGGAGGCCATATACTAACACTAATATCCTCTGTGACTCAGGTAGGTCCACAATATCCTCCGTTTCGGTAGTAAATCGATCTATGAATGCTCTGTGTCCCTCTGTTTTATTCCATGAGCAGCCACATAGATTTTCTTATGTTTCTTTTGTTGGCTGAAACGGGCCCTGAATTTTTCCTTCAGGTTATCAAAACTAGGGATGGACCCGTTCATAACATTTTTCAGCCATTCCCTGGCGTCTCCCTTGAGCGCATATCTGAACATTCGGCACGCAACTGGTACGTTCCATACCTTCATCTCTGCAGCCCCTTCGAATGCTTCCAAGAAATCATCCGGATCACTCTTCCCATCGTACGTTCCCAGATGTGATGGGTATTTTAAGTCCTTCGGGAGGGGATAGTTTTATATCCAGGCGACAAACGGGGAATTGTCGACATTCCCTCCGACCGTCTGTAATTCCAATATATTCTAATACATTGGAGCCCCCCAGTTCTGGGGGCCATACGATCCTTGGTTTGGCACGGATCCAGGGGTCTGCGTGACATACTGGGGGCCTCCGACACCTTGCGAGGTCCCCTGGATCGGTGTAGCATACTATTGTGTATCATAATGCGATGCGTAGTGCTGATGGGCCTGTGCTTGTCCCGTTGGCTGATTGCCATACGGGCCTCCCTGCGGGTTGCCCGAAGGCTGGGTTCCATATTGTCGGGAGTTATATTGATGTGCTCCTGGTTGCGGCCCATACGTACCTCCATAACTTTGGCCTTGAGGCCCTTGATAGCTTCCTGGTGGGAAACTGTATCCGGCGGGAGTGTTATACGCCGGATTGGTGCCATTCCCTCCGGTGCTCATTGGGACATACTGAGCGTTCTGTACGGGAGCGGATCCCGCTTGTGACACGTTGGACTGTTGACCGCCAGGGCATGCGGACCTTGGGAGACATTGGCTTGTGTGGTAGTCCCCGCCGGAACGGCATCTTCTGGTCTTGAGGCTTCGGCCGCCTGTGGCTGCGTCCGGTGCGGAGGTGTTCGGGGACGAAGGCCCTCGCTGTTCAACCCAAAGCCGTAACCGGCTCTGACCCTTGACCTCATGTCCCGAGGGTATCGTCGGAGCCCTCTCGGAGGAGTTTCCGCATCATAATCGTCCTCTGTCTCATCATCAAAGTTTAATACTCTGCTGGTGCTGCCCAGCGCCCCGATCCTTCGCAGATGCCTCATAGTTTCCTGGATGTGACTATAGTTCCGGAGAATATAGTCTGGATCGAACAACTATGGGGACCTTGAGGGGGATCCTCGTGAGAATCCTCCCAGTTCTCCTTGTATCTGGGTCGATCGCCCCGAATTTCCACTAGTTTGGCGATTTGCCTACTGATCACCGTTGGTGGGTGCTTCAGTGGCTGGTCCAGATCTGGGGGGAGTGCTCCCCGCGGGTTCGTTTCCGGCAGCCTGTTGGGAGTCTTGTCCAAATCCGGGTGGTACATCGGCCATTTCTTCCTAGTTTTGGTTCAATGCAAATTATAACAAAAATGAGTGGTTTTGGGATCCGAGCGAGAGGTCCCACGGATGGCGCCAAATGATTGTGCACCGAACCAGGGTTAGGTTGAAGATGGGATTATGGAGGTTTTGGGTTGTTCATTGGCGATTACCCGAAGGTAGGGTTCAAGCCTCTTTACGCCAATCGAACAAGTATATGAATCCTATATAATCGAGTGTGTGTGTGGAATGCCTTGAAAGGTCTTTAGGCCCTCTTTTTATAGGAGGAAATGTTCTTAGAGAACAAGCAGGCCTCTTTAGGGTTTCCCTAAGTCTTAGGCCAGGAGTATCATTTCCATAATTATCGGCCCTTTATGATAAGAGCAAATCCAGACTTTATAGGGAAGCAATTCCTATCTATTTATCTTTTGCGGGACCCTTCGTTACAGAGAAGACTTCGTTACGGAGAAGCCTTCGTGTCACAGCGTGTTACTATTCCTTTGTGTGACAGGTCCAGCGTACTGCTGGGAGGGTGACGATGTACCCCTCCGATTTGCTATACGAAGGAAACATAACGAAGCACATTTACGAAGGACAGAACCCCGAAGGCGATCAGCTCAATCGAATAAGTAAAAGGATTAACACAAATCCTTTCAAAAGATAAAAATACTCTTGCCTAGTTCGATTTCTTTAAAGGATAAACTCCTAAGGAAACTAAATCGGATAAACATGGTAAGTAGACATTAATTCAAAGAAGGAATAGGGAAAACCCTAACCTTCTCCTCCAAGGAATCTCCTCCTATAAACAGAGGAGAATTCCTCCACATTCGACATTCAGAGTTATGTACTTGAATGCATAACACAATATCGACACACACATATGATCATCGATTGAACAAAACCCTAACTAAAGTCGAACACGGTTCGACAATCGAACATCAACCTTAGTTGGCGTGTTGGAAAACGTGTTGAGACACTTTCCCGGATCGTTTAACACGAGATCTATACAGTCATAGATGTGCGGAATCCATCTATAATCGTCTTTAGGTTTATATGATGAAAATGGTGATGAACACGAAAATACACAAGAAGATAATAAGAACAGGAGATAAATTCAGATGTATAAAACTCATATCTTGTATTAATCATAAGATTACAATACATAAAACGAGTAGACATCTGATTCTTTGGGCGGCATCTCAAGGTATAGATCTCTACCTTGAGAACCTAGTGAATGACTAACGTTGCAACTAAATCATCAACTGAAAACCTAAACCTAAGATCTCTATTTATAGGCTGAACATGGGCTGGGCTGTCAAACTCGTACAAACTGTGCTGGGCCATACGAACTTATTAGTTCTTACGAACTTAAAGTTCGTTTGGCATATACTTACGAACTTATTAGTTCTTACGAACTTAAAGTTCGTAAGACAAATATGTACGAATTTCTCAGCCTTTTAGAATTATCGCATCGGACAACAATTTATGCACTTAACGTGCTCTAACATGGCGTAAAGGAACACCGTTCCTACCTTCGGGGAATCGCCAACAAACCTTAGAAAATCTTCTAGGGTTTTTCATATAAAACATTTTTTCCATTCACAATCCGATTTTCTAGGCTTACGCGGTTCGGTGCACAATCATTTGGCACCATCCGTGGGAACATAAAACGAAACGTAGCACAGCCATGACGGAAGAATTGCACCGCAGATCTGGGTGTCCGAATGAAGAAACACCCAACAAAAGAAAAGAACTTGCACAATGGACACCACTGGCTTTCCACTTCCCGGTGCTGAAGATACCCCCGTCGGAAAACCCAATCGTGATACAAATATCAATATTTAACACGAAAGTTTATAGGGTTTACGTAGACGGAGGGAGCAAGTGTGACATCATCTATGAACACTGATTTGTACAGCTCCCGAAGGGAATAAGAGCTCGCCTAAGTCCCCCACGAACCCCATTAATAGGGTTCGCGGGAGAAATGGTTAGTCCATTAGGAGAAATAGATCTAGATGTGACCATTGGCGAACCACCCTACGTAAGGACAGAAACGTTAGATTTCATAGTGGTCAGATCTAGTTCTCCATATAACATATTGCTAGGAAGACCGGCAATGCGCCGGTTGGAGATGATCGCTTCCACCATTCACTCTATGATCAAACACCTGACACCAGCAGGAGTAGGGACTGTCCATTCAGAATCTGGCCAAGCGAAGGTACACAAAGTTAAGAAAGCCCAAGAGATTACTAAGGCCCTAGAAGACCTTACGAAGGTACCAGATCATCAGGACAAGGTTATCGTCGATCCGGGATACCCAGACCAACCTATATCAATAGGAAAACAACTTCCCGAAGGTTTAAAGAAGAAGTTGCTTAAGCTGCTGCAACGAAACTTGGACGTGTTCGCTTGGGAGTACTAAGATATGACAGGGATACCTCGAATAATAGAGATCGAAGGAGAAAAATTCATAACGGAGCACAGACTCAATGAAAGGAAAGACGTGACCCCCTTCCACCAAAAGAGACGGAGCCTGGCTGCCGAAAGAGACGAAGCTGCCAATAAAGAAGTAGAGGAGCTCGCCAAAGCCGGGATTGTGCGAAAGTCGACATACCCCATCTGGGTAGCGAATCCAGTCATGGTCAAGAAAAGTGACGGAGGATGGAGAATGTGTGTAGACTTTACAAACATTAACAAGGCCTGCCCAAAAGATTGCTACCCATTACCAGAAATAGATTGGAAGGTGGAGTCATTAATGGAGTATAAGTTGAAATGCTTTTTGGATTCCTACAAAGGGTATCACCAGATCCAGATGGCCAAAGGGGATGAAGAAAAGACAGCATGCTACACCAGCAAGGGTACATACTGCTATCAGAAAATGCCCTTCGGATTGAAGAATGCCGGAGCCACCTACCAGTGGGTTGTAGATAAAGTCTTCAAGAATCAAATCGGCCGGAATCTGGAAGCCTACGTCGATGATATGGTGATCAAGAGTAAAACAGAGGAAGACTTGTTAGAAGATGTCTAGGAAACTTTCAACACATTACGCTCCATCAATATGAAGCTAAACCCAAAGAAGTGTTCCTTTGGAGTCGAAGAGGGAAAGTTCCTGGGGTACTATATATCGGACAAAGGGATTCAAGCTAACCCTTCAAAAGTAGGCAAACTTTGCCAATTATCACCCTCGAAGACAATAAAGGAGGTTCAAAGCCTAAATGGAAAGCTTGCGGCCCTCAGCCGTTTCCTATCGAGGGGGGCAGATAAACAGCTCCCTTTCTTTAAAACACTCAAAGGATGTTTGGATAAAAAGGATTTCGTCTGGACGAAAGAAGCAGACGAAGCTTTTGAGCAAATGAAGAAATACATAGCACAATTACCTACCCTCAGTTCCCCGGTTCCAGGAGAAACTCTTTTTATGTATTTAGCCGCATCCTCCGAATGTGTAAGCGCAGTCCTCCTGGCAGAAAGGAAGCGGAAGCAAGTTCCCATTTACTTCGTTAGCCGAATTCTGCAAGGATCCGAAGCTAATTATCCGGAACTAGAGAAATTGACCCTCGCCCTGGTTCATGCAGCAAGAAGATTACGAAGGTACTTCCAAGCTCACCCAATTGCAGTACTAACTGACAAACCTATAAGGCAAATATTGCTCAAACCGGAAAAGTCTGGAAGAGTAGCTAAATGGGCAATAGAGCTAGGGGAACACGACATTGAGTTTCGAAAGAGAAACGCGATTAAGGGACAAGTGCTAGCTGATTTCATAGCAGAAACACAAGGAAGTAATGAACCAGAAAAGTATGCCTCTTTAAATGTCATGGAGAATGAAGGATGGGGCGTCTGGAGGTTATACACAGACGGAGCGTCAAGCTCCGATGGATCAGGAGCAGGGATTATCCTCGTTATCCCGGAAGAAAAGGAATATACCTATGCTCTAAGGTTCGAATTCGACACAACAAACAACGAGGCAGAATACGAAGCTCTCTTAGCAGGGCTTCATTTGGCAAAGGAAATGAAAATCAAGCGAATCCACACCTTTGTGGATTCCCAATTAGTAGCATGCCAAATCACTGGGTGTTAGGTCCAGATTTACTGGACTCGCTCCAGACTCGACTACTGGAGCCTTACTGAAGATCTGTCCAGAAACGTGTTCTACTGGACCTACTCCAGACTTGGAATCTAGAGTCCCTCTGAAGATTTGTCCAGAAATAATGGAAGACCAGTGAGCAAATACTTGTATAGGAAATCTGGAGTATTCTCCAGATTAGCTCACTGGACTTCACCCAGTCCAGATCTACTCTACTGAAGACGTTCTCACTGAAGTCAAAGACTGAAGTCAGAATAAAGAAGACTGACAAATGGCGGAGTCCACTGGAAGTCATACCAGATCTGTACACTGGAAGATTGTCTGTGTTCTAGATCTTACAAGTCTGAACACTGATATTGAGGAATTGACTTTTGCCTTTACACACTTTCCAAAGAACATCCCACTTGTTCTTTACCAAAGTTTATACGTGTGTAAAGGTGGTTGGTTAAAATAATAAAGTCATATTGATGTGACTTTATCCTTGTACCATTAACCAATGCATTTAATGTTCTTGTCGGTTCATTAAATGCATGCAACCATATTTGTACGACACAAAATTCACTGGTGAATTTTGTTGCCTATAAATACAAAGTCATTTCTTTGAGAAAATTACTTTAAATCATACATTTAGCATTAGAGTGAATTTGTCTAAATACTCTCGATCTTAAACAGGGATACTTCACAACTTTAAGTATCTCGATCCAAAAGAGTTATTTGACAAATATAGATCATTTGTAATTCATAGGTTGTTATTTAGGATACATACTTATTTGTATTATCTTGATTCCGCACAACCTTGTATTTTATTTAACATCATAAATAAAATACACCTTGAAAAATACATAATGTTCCATTTTACTTGTTTATTGCTTTAAGTCGTGTATTACTTTATTTATATACTTGCATTTATATTTAAGTAATACTAGTCCATTCTAGTGATTATTAGACTTGTTGTATTTTACACTTCTGGGTTAACCATCGTATTTGGGACCTCACAATTGGTATCAGAGCAGAAGGCTAAACATTGCCTAGATCTGCTTCTTTGATGGCCATCCCTGAAAATATACAAGGAAGTTTTAATTTTGGTCCCGATCCTAATGTTAATGTTAATGATCAAAATAATGAACCACCTATTGTTAATAATACTAATCCACCACCTCTTCCTCCAACTCCTGCTTCTCCACATGTGCATGTGCACTATTCAAATAATCATGTTCCTAAATTCAGTGGGAACAGTGATGAGTTTGGTACGTGGAAGGCTAGGATGATATTGCATATCACTGGTATTGAGAGGAATATGATGAAAATCTTAAATGAAGGACCTTATGTCCCCACATCACCTCTCAATCCCCTTCTTGATCCTTCTGGATCTAGAAGAGGAAGGGAAAAGAGGGAGGAACATTGGTCTGAAGAGGAGAGGAGATTGGTGAATCTAGACACCCTTCTCAAAAACATGATCCTCGGGGCCGTTCCAGAAACCCTAATTCCCACACTAGTTCTTTTTCCTAGTGCTAAAACCATGTGGGATGAACTTCTAAACCAGCATGAAGGAGGAGATGACACCATTGTCACCAGAAAGGTCTCCTTAAACAAGAGGTATGAGTCATTTTTTGCTCAGCCTAATGAGTCTCTCACTGGTACTTACACCAGATTTATGAGTATCATAAACCAATTGAGAGGTCTTGGGGTTGAAAAAGACAAGGATATACTTCTGGAGAAATTTTGTGATATTATGCCCACCAAATGGTCTCACATGATCCTGGTCTTACGACAAGGTAAAACTCTGCACACACACACTCTCTCAACTTTATATGGAGCTTTCAGGTACACTGAAGAAAATCAAGCTCAGAGAGTGGTGGCAGAACAAGATGCTTATAACCATGCCTCCAGTAGTCCTAATGTGGTTAGTCATACTGAACCACAAAGTACAGCACTGATATCTTCTGAGAATATATTTTCTATGAAGAAGATGGTGTCTGAACTCATGGATTCTGGAGAGTCCTGTCAAATCTCTCCAGACTGTTGTGATGAAACTGATGATGATGACCTTATTGCAATGATTGTTAAAACGTTTAACCGTTTCAAAGCAAGAGCAAATAGGTCATCTGGACAATTTGCATCCAGTTCTTCAACTGATAAGACCAATTTGGCATGCTTTAAGTGTGGCAAAAAGGGTCATTTCATGAAAGATTGCAGGTCCAGCCAGTTTGTATCCAAGCCTGGTCCATTTTCGTCAAATAATAAGCCTGATGATAGCTATAATTTGAAATATAAAAAGCTTAAGGCCCAGATTGCTCTCATGGCACAACAAATGGAAAACAATAATAAGTGCATGATCGCAACAACTGAAGAGAAGTGGGTTCCTTCTGATGAATCATCTGCTGATGAAGAAGAAGAAAGAGATTGCTGTTACATGGCTCTGGCAGACGAAGAGCACATGGTGAAGGAGGATGTCACATCTGGACGATGGGTGGACATTGTTATCAAAAAGGTTAGTGATTATGATACTGCAACTGACCAAGAATTAAAACTGGACATCGCTGAAGCTCTTAATTCTAATTTAATATTTGTTGAAACTGTTAGATCTGACTGTGTAAATGGTCTAGAAACATATTTTTATGAAATAACTGTTTTAAAATCAAAATTGAAAGAACTTCAAGACATTGAATTGGCATTTCAAGCCCAGGTTCTGGTAACTGAACAATTGATTCAAGAAAAACAAGATCTTGAAGTCATTTTAGAGAAAGAAAAACTGGTGATTAAATCATGGCTAGAAACCAGAAAGCCATATGATGCTGGAGTAAATCAATTTCCTGCTCAAAAACGTGCATATTTAGATGGAAATACTCATGTAGCATCATTAATACCAGTAATCGATCGATTACCAGAGGGGTTCTGGCCCACCACTGTTTATGATGAGCCTGTAACTCCCAAGGCTAATATTTTCCCAGTTCAATCCCCAGAGGTTAAGACTGGAGCATTCCAGATAACTGCTCCAGTTAAAGAGGTTTATCGAAATAAACCTTTGCCTCAGACCAATCCCCTACCTAAGCCTAGAACTGGAAAGGCTAAGGTATCATCTGATGAAATGTTTTGTCAAGGTTAGAGAGCCAGATTAAACTACTGACTCGTCAATTTCAAAGTTTTAATGCAAGATTAAACTTTATTGAGGGTACTTCATCTGGCCCTAGACAAAATACAAAACCTTTTGCAAAGAAAGATAAATCTATTTCTCCAGTTGAGAAAAAGAAAAAGGTTTCAAAACTATCAACCCCAGTGGTCTTTTCAACTAAGACCACTGTTGAAGAAAGTGAACTAAACCAGATTGCCCCAGGGACCTATAAGGGAGGGTCCAATGAACCCATCAGTCGATGGGTTCCCAAATCTAACTGATAATATCTGGTGGATGTGCAGGGCGATCGAAAGAAATATATCCGGTACCTTGACAGTGCTGCTGGCAGGACGATGACCGGATGTAAGACCCTGCTGGAGGAGTTCACCATTTCTGATGGACCCTCCATTACTTTTGGAAATGATGGTTGTGGAAAGACTGAGGGATACGGTGTTCTGAACAACGGACAAGTCAAGTTCAGACGTGTTGCATTTGAGAATGGTTTGAAATATAACCTGATCAGTGTAAGCCAACTGTGTGATGATGGCTATCAAGTTTTATTCAATATTGCTCAGGGTATCGTATTCAACAAGGACTGGAAGGTAGTGTTGATTGCTCCCAGAAAAAGGGAATGTGTACGTGATGGATATGGAAAGCTCTCCTTCAGAGCAGTGTTTCTATACTCAAGCTGATGAAGACACAAACTGGTTATGGCACAAAAGGTTATCCCATTTAAATTTCAAGAATATTAATAAGTTGTCCAGAAAACAACTTGCAGATGGGATACCTTCAGTTTCCTTCAAAAAGGAAAGGCCACGTCTAGGATGTGAGATGGGTAAGCAGAAACGTACCAGTTTCAAGACCAGACAGAATTTCAGCATATCTGAACCTCTTCATATGCTTCATATGGACCTTTTTGGTCCAGTGAATGTTCAGACTCGTGCTGGTAAAAGATACACCCTGGTAATAGCAGATGAATTTTCCAGATATTGTTCGGTTATCTTTCTCAGATCTAAAAGTGAAGCTGTTGCTGAAATCATCAGTCTTATCAAGAAGGTGTATCAGTTAAGAAGAGACAATGGAACAGAATTCCAGAATGCAACTCTGGAGTCATTCTGTACTGACACTAGTATCTCCTAGAATTTCTCATCAGCCCACTCTCCAGAACAGAATAGAGTGGTGGAAAGGAAGAATCGAACGCTGATAGAAGATGCCAGGAGTATGCTTGTTGAATCTGGTCTGTCTACCAGTTTCTAGGCTGAAGCAATTGCTACTGCTTACCACACCCAGAACCGGTCAGTGTATGTGAAGCGACGCAAAAAGACAGCCTATGAAGTCTTAAGAAATAGAAAACCAAATATTGGTTATTTTCACGTTTTTGGATGTCCAGTTTACATCCTGAACGACTCCAGTCAGTTAGGCAAATTTGATGCCAAAGCTGATGAAGGGTATTTGTTAGGCTATTCAGCCATTCGCAAGGCCTTCAGAGTCTACAATATGAGACTGGAGAAGGTCCATGAGTCAATTCATGTCACATTTGATGAATCAAATGCTGCAATCAACAAGAAGCCAGCCCTTGACACTCCCCCAGTAACTCCAATTGTCTTCTGTGAATCTGATCCTATCAACTACAATAAAGAAGATTCAGAAGACACAGTTTCCAGTCATCCTGATCTGGAACCTGTTCAGAAAAAGAAACGCTTCAGTAGTACTCCATTCTATCCTTCTATTATTTTCAAACTACCCTCTGAACTTAATATCGGATCAGATGTTCGTACTACTCCCCCAGTATCAGTGTCAGTTGAGAATATACCAGAAATGTCTTCTTATGAAGAATTCCAAACTGAACCAGTACTTCAAGAAATGCCTTCAAATAAAGAATTTCATGATGCAAATCGTGATTTAAATGACTCAGATGAAGATGCTAAAGTAGTCTGGCAAGATCCTCCTCCTGAAGTAACTCCAGAAGAGACTCAACTGAATTCTTGCACTGATATTGTTGTCAGTAACAATCCTGGTCAGTACTCCAGATGGACAAAAGCTCATCCTATTGATCAGATCATAGGTGACTCCAGTAGAGGAGTTCAGACCAGAAGAGCCTCCAGTAATCAATGCTTATATGTTAGTTTTCTATCATTGATGGAACCAAAGAAGATTGACGAGGCTATGGAAGATCCAAGCTGGGTGACTGCTATGCAAGAAGAGCTTCACCAGTTTGAAAGGAACAAGGTCTGGTATTTGGTTCCTTTCCCAGTTGGAAAGAAAGAACCAATTGAAACAAGATGGGTCTTCAGGAACAAGGTAGATGAAGATGGCCACGTAATCAGAAACAAGGCCAGACTGGTAGCACAAGGCTACTGCCAGTCAGATGTCGATTTTGATGAATCATTTGCTCAAGTGGCTACACTTGAAGCGATCAGAATATTCTTAGCATTCGCTGCTTATCATCAGTTCAAGGTCTACCAGATGGATGTAAAGAGTGCTTTCTTGAATGGAAAACTTGAAGAAGAAGTTTACGTCAGACAACCACCAGGTTTCGTTGATGAAAAGCATCCACATTGGGTATATCGTCTGGACAAAGTGCTTTATGGCCTCAGACAAGCCCCACGTGCCTGGTATGACACTCTGACTAAACATTTATTGAAAAATGGTTTCAAAGAGGTGCAATTGACAATACCTTATTTATTCTTCATGAAAAAGGTAATCTGTTAATGGTACAAATTTATGTTGATGATATTATTTTTGGGTCTACTGATGAAAATATGTGCAAGAAATTTTCTAAAATAATGTCAACTGAATATGAAATGAGTTTGATGGGTGAATTAACGTATTTTCATAGACTCCAGATTAAACAAAACAAAGATGGCATTTTTATTAATCAGGGAAAATATGTTAGAGATCTTTTAAAGAAATATGATATGAACTCTTCACCATCTAAACCCACTCCAATTTCTGCACCACTGACACTGGACTCATATCCAGATAGAAAACCAGTGAACACCACTGTCTATAGAGGCATGGTTGGGTCACTGATGTATTTAACTGCCAGTAGACCAGATATTATGTTTTCAACATGTTTATGTGCCAGATATCAGTCTAATCCAAAGGAATCTCATATGCTTGCTGTAAAGCGCATACTGAAGTACCTTAAGGGTGTCCCCAGTCTAGGTCTTTGGTATCCCAAAGGCTCAGGCATGGATCTAATGGGTTATTCAGATTCAGATCATGCAGGTTGTAAGATAGACAGGAAATCCACTACTGGTGGATGTCATTTCCTTGGTGGCAAACTGGTCAGCTGGATCAGTAAGAAGCAAACTTCAGTTTCATTGTCCACTGCTGAAGCTGAATACGTATCTGCAGCCAGTTGCTGTGCTTAGATACTCTGGATGAAGAACCAGTTGCTTGATTATGGTATTAAGTACTCAAAGACCCCAATCTTTTGTGATAATATCAGTGCCATTGCTATCTCGAACAATCCAGTCATGCACTCCAAAACGAAGCACATTGATCTCAGGTATCACTTCATTCGTGATCATATTATGAAAAACAACATTGAACTCCATTTATTCCCACGGACAAACAACTCGCTGACATTTTTACTAAACCTCTGGATGTCAAAACTTTTGAATATCTTGTTGGTGAGTTGGGAATGTTAAACCCTTAAATCTGGAACCTTGGTATTGAACGCCATTGTGTACTACTGAGGATCTTTGATTTAAAGATTTATAAATTTATGACTGCTCAGATATTGAACGCCGTTGTGTATTATCTTTGCATTAATAGATTTCTGGATCAACATTCCAGGGGGAAAGACTTGAAAGATATTTTTTGCTCTTAAAAATGTTTTAAGTTCAGGGGGAATTTATTAATTTATTTTCTCACTGGACAAATTCTTCAGAAAATATTACTGGTACTTTGTAAATGTGTCCCTCTCACTGGTAATTGGACAGGTTGAAGTGCGTGTTTGAGGTGACTTTTGTCTCCTTGTAAATGTGTCCCTCTCATTTGTCTGTATTAGTTGACGTGCATGTTTGAGGTCACCAGTCTCTTTCAAATGGTTTTCACTGGTACTTTACTGGAGTGTCCCTCCAGTGTACCATCAGTACATGCGTCACTGGACTAATCCACCAGTGATACTGGAGTATCCAGTCAACCTCCAGATGCACTAAAATGAGTCATAATATTTTTTAAATACTTGGTCATTGTGCGTGCCACGTAAGCAAACTTTTTAAAGATTTTTATCTTATAATCCTACGTGACATGTAAATTTTTCAAAGAAATGATGGTATTTTTACCTTGGGAAGACAAAAAGTGCAACTTGATACTGTTTGTGGGCTGTAAACCGTCACACATTTATGTGTGATGTGATGTAATTAATGCGGATCTCAGAACCACGATCAAAATTATATTTGATAATTTCAAATTAACCGTTTGAGTTCCACATTCTCTCTCCTATATATACCCACTTTCAATTTCATTTGCATTTACTTCGAACATATTTACTCCCAAATCCTTTCAAATTCCTTCATTTAATTTCTTCATTCAATTTCCAATCATAATCATCTCTCATATTTACTCCATTTCCATTCAATTCTTTATCAAATCTTCATCAAAACCCTAAATATTCAATTTCATCTTCATCTATTAATATTCAAATGGCACCAAGACAATCTAAATCTCCTAAAACTCTGCTTGCTGCAGAATATGCTCCGGTTGCCAATGTTGAAAAAGCACCCCATATTACTCTTGAGGCTAAGGCCATAAGGATAAATATGAATAACTGGATGGCCAGACTTTCACTTTCCAGTGTTCATAATGCCCAATCCGTTATTGGGAGATTAAATACAGTTTTTCTCTCATGTCCATTATATGGTGCTTTGACCTTAAATCCAGGGAGGATGTACCACGATTATCTATGTGAATTCTGGTACACTGCACAATATGATGATGCAACTTCATCAATTACTTATTCTCTGAAGCAAGGTACCAGATCCTTGGGTTTCACTGTTAGTTTACTCAGGTCTGTTCTACAGTTGAATTATTTTGAACAGAATGAGTTACCCATCGAACTTCCCTCTGGTATAAATTTCAGGGAAGTATGCAGATTGATGGGGCACACAGATATTGTGGATGAGCATGGCCAGCTATCCAGGAAGGGAACAGTCTACATGAGCAAACTGACAGACTCATGGAGACTCTTCTTCACACATATCGTTGAATGTTTGGGAGGTAGTTCTGGAGGGTTGGACCAGATAAATCAAACTCATCTCCAGATTGCCTACTGCCTCTGGTTTGGACTCAGAGTGGATTTCACTCAGATCTATTTGATGATCTGGTAAAGTGTCTTAAGGTGAAAGGTAGAAAAGCTTTTATTCCATATATACGCTTTCTTTCACTGATGTTTAAAAGAGCTCTTGGAGACCAGTATGATTTTGAAACTACTCACTTTTCTGTGAGTGAGTATATGAGGGATCTGACCAACCTAAGATCTCCACTAAATGAGGTAGATATTCCTCAGTCCATGCTCTCTTTTCAAAGGGAAGAAGTAGAAGTGGCTCCAGGTAGAGGTCAAGTTGGTGAAGGACCCTCTGGTGACCAAGATGTTCAGATTATAGAAGCTGTACAACCCATCAGACAAGTGGCTCCTGAAGGTCAACAACCAAATGTTGAGCCTTCCAGACGACCTAGATCAAACATGCGTCTGATGAGAGCTGGAGTTCAGGTGAATCCAAAAAGACATCCTGGTGATGTAATGAACATTGATAGGTCTCCTATTTTTGAAGAGGAGAATGTTGAAACTGAACAAAATGTACAAATTATTGAGCAGACAGAGGATATTGTACAGGCTGTTGTCCAAGAAGAAAATGTGGCTCAGATTGTTGAGCAGGTTGTTGAGCAGGTAGAACAAATTGTTCAGGCTGATGAACAAGTATCTGGTGAGCAAGAGGCTCGAATCGATTTGAATGCTGAAGCAAGTGAACAGGCTGGTGAACTATACAACTGTTGGTGAAATGTTTTGGGATGAGGCTGATTCTCCCATGTCAGAAGATCAGAATTTTGATGTCAATATGAACTTTCTGGGTGAGGATGTTGTATAAGTTGAAAGTCTACCAGAAATGCCACCACCTCCACCAGAAACAAATATGCCGCCACCAGAATCAGAAATGCCACCACCTCCACCAGAAACAAATATGCCGCCACCAGAATCAGAAATGCCACCACCACCACCACCACCTTCAATTCCAGAAAATACTCAATACTTCACTCCTCCAACCATTCAAACTTCACAATCTCAACCTCCACCACTTGAAACTCCAGTTAACTTATCTGAACCTCGTGCGCTGGACTCAACAGTTGTAACATCTGAAGTTGTAACTGAAGAGGTCTGGGCACAAGTACCTCTCATGACCAGATTGACTTCCAATCTTGAACCTCCCAGTGGTCTCTCCACTTCGTCTTCAGCCGAGGTCCAAGGCCTTTTAAGTAAGGTAGCGGACCTGGAGAGATCACTCCAGTCATCATCCCAGGTTGTTTCCGATTTTAAATCTTTATTATCGAACAATCTAGCATCTGAAATGAATATATTTGCTGGGAATGAAAAGCTTGTTTTTGAGAAGCTGGATGAGCTGGTACTGGCCACTAATAACAACACTGAAAACATCAAAGTGGCAGTCCAGGGATTGGAGACAGGGCTGGTGTAACACCCATCGTTTATAAAATATGGATTTCCAAAAATTTTGCCTAACGGCGTCAAAACAAGCGGAAGCATTTAATAAAACGTTTACAATTCCTACTGGAATTGTTATGTAATAAAACTGGTGTTACGAATCTATACCATAGCAACAATAAAGGAAATCCACAAATGTCATCAACTACATAAATGACAAATAAGTCAATATATGGTCATGTCTTGTAAAACCCAAGACATTACTATAATCACAATAAAGGTTCATAAATGTCGTCTAAATAGGTGATGTCACTAGCAGGTAGCTAAGCATCTTTAAACGTCTACCCAACCTCACATGCATCTCACCAATCTTCAAACACTAACCTGGGAAACACAACATATTTCAACAAAACAAGGGTTAGCTTTAAAAGCTAAGTAAGATAACCACAGGTTGTATAAAGTGGTTGCTAGTTCAAACATCTTTTAAAACTATCATACGCATGTTAAGTAACACAACACAACAACAACAACAACAACAACAACAACAAGCATTAGGAATATCATATCCCTAAATGTGCCTAGCAACCTCATCAATCGACAATAAGCATCTCAACAAATCAACATCAGGTTATGCCACAACAAAGCCAAGTAACGTATGTCACTTGTTATCGACAATATAAATTGTGTGAAGGCGGTCCATTGACCTTTAGGGAGCCTCACACCCGACATGATGGGTAGACCTTTCGGTGGTCCATCGGCGTCGTTACGGATAGCATAACCAATCCACGAGTAAACCGGCATCGACAAAAATGGCCAGCCCACGCCATCCGGTAAACCCCAACAACAGACTGAGTCGAATGGGGGTTATCATGATTACCCCAAGCGACAACGACAATAGCATACTAGCCAAGGCTAGCATGGGTTAAGCTTAACACTTTCGACAATAATTATACTCGAGTATCATCATCAACAACAATACAACTTTTAGGGCCCTTAACGTGCGCGTGACATGGCAATCCTACCAAGTCTAGTGTACTAGATGTACAAGCCAACATGTATCCAACTAAACATCAATCTCAATCATTTCCAACATCTAAGCATGCATATCAAGTATAACGACAAATAAAAAGATCATTAGCATGCATAAACAACACCCAAGTGACCTCCCATGAGTTCCCATACCCAACATACATACGAAAGGGCTTTAACAAACATTTATTATAAAAGTTAAGTTTTCGTTGTGTCCCTCGTGTCAAAAGGTAGTTATCTTACCTCTCAGAGCTTCTTAAACAACAAACAATGTGTTACCAACCAACCTTGGTATGTGTCGCCGACAACCTATGATCAATATATAATTAATAAATATCAAACATCTCTGATTATACAATTTAAATGATTTCCATGACGCCCAAACAGCATGGACTCACACATACGACTCCACAACAAAACTAGTCTAGACGAATTCAGCATTGCGCGTATGTGAAAACCATGTTTTTCACAAAACATTACCCAACCTATTAACAACTATTATAAGACATTAAACATATCTCTTTTATCTAACAATATCCTTTGAAATCACCTCAATACGATTTTTCATTGATTTTCTATGATTTTTTGAACATTGCCTTGTTGAACTCGTCTGGAATCTGACCACTTTTAGAAATCAGTGTTTTCGGAGAATTACGAAGCAAAATCAGGGAAAACTCTCTTCTGGAAGAATTTAGGAGACACCTAGACCTTTCCAAATATGTAAGGAAGGACCTCTATAGATTTATAATGAATTAGTTATGATTTTTGTAAAACAGATACGATTTCAGCCCTACAAAACCCTTGTTTTCAAACAACTCGACCACCAAACGGATCCAACACCTCAACCCCGACTTTCAGAACCTATATACACATAATATATGACCTAATTGATGGTTTGAAACCATCTCTTGATCCATGGATCATATACATCTTGTATAGATCACATAAACCCCAATTATCGCTACAAAATAGAATCATGCTATCACCAATCACCCTCTTGGGTTATGGACCAGATATGAACCATAGAAACACTCAATAATAATCAGAAATAGATGTGTAAATCAATCAATACCTGAAAGGGATGATAAACGGATCAAAAGACAAGCAAAAACCCTTCTGAAATCACCCGAAATCGACTAGAAATTGAGGAATTGACCTAGGTTTTGTGTGAAGGATTTTTCTAGGGTTTTTAATCTGATTTCTCAGCCTTATGGTCGACCTCCATGCCCTATTTATGCTGGAGTAACTTTAAAAACTTTACATCTAGGCCCTCGTACTTCCTTACAACTCGTTTCGTCACTTAACTGCTCGTTTAACGCATACGGGAACACTTAACGACTCTTAAATCCTATCGGGAACACTAAATGACTTTATTAATCATTAAAAACTTTATTTTCATCACTTTAATCACTTTAACACAATATCCCACGTTAATCATTTAATTCACACAAACACGTATAAATCACATATTAACTAACGGTCACTAACGACAAGTCAACGGTCAACGTCAAAAAGTTTTGGGATGTTACAGCTGGTGAATGCTGTTCAGACTGCAGTGAAAGGTGAACTTGTTCAACCACTGGCTGGTCTGAAGGATGAGGTTCAGAAGTTGGTTACCAGGGTTAGTTCATTGGAAAGCAGGCCCACACTTGATCAGGCTGCTGTTGTTAGCACGATTAGTGATGAATGTACAAAGAAGTTCAGACTTAGTATGTTGAAAGAAATTTCTGAGTCTGTTTTTCGAACTATTCAAGATGGGCTGTTACCCCAAGTGGAGAAGTTGATAGAAAGAGAATTGCCAAAGCACTTGCCTCAAGAAGTTGAAAATGTTAAAAAGGAAGTGCAGGCACTCAGAAAGAATGTGAATGATACAACTCCAGTGACTGGAAGAACTTTTGGTGCACTGGACAGACACATGCTAGAACAATTATGGAATGATCTCAAGTCCAGAACTGGTGATCATTCCAAGGGGGAAAAGTCGTCTGGTGTCCAAGAAGGGTTGATTAGAAAGAAGAAGGAAGTTGTTGCCAGTGCTGTTGAAAAGGCCTTTGCTACTGAAAGCATTGTGCAACAAAAACAAGTGACTGGTACTGATGCTAGTGCACGATTAGCACATAGAGCATTTGGCACTGAAGCCACTATGCTGACTGAAGAAGCTGCTGGTACTGAAGCCAGTGAGCCCCAGTTTGAATCTTTCCCAGATATTCCAACTACTCTGAAGTCTTTAAAAGGAAAAGAACAGATGGTATCTGGTGAAGAAGAACAAACTGTTGAAGGTTCATCAGAGTTTCCCACTGCTGATGATGAAACCTCTAAGAAACTGGAACAAGAATGCATAATGATAGAGATCTTTAAGAGAAATCAAAAAGATGAACTGATGGCCCATCAAAGGGAGATGGCAACTATGGGGACTCTGGATTCTTATAATGCTGGCAGGTTGGGCATAAACATTGATGTGTACAAAAAGATGAAGGAAGACCCCAGAGTTCATCAATGTCTGAATGCATTGAATGATGTTCATGTACGCTCCTTTTACGCTGAAGAAGAACAAATTTATGATTCAATTATTTATAGCATTAGTGTACCAGAACTTATCAGGCAGAGGAAGGAGGAACTAGTGAACCTCCAGAAAAAGATAAGGAAAAATGCTGGTGCTCTGGAGTTAGAGTATAGAAAGAAATTGACTGGCTTACCTAAGCTTACTGCCAAATAGCTCAAAGCAATTAAAGATGCAGATGTGAGCACATTCATTCCCCTGGACACTTCTCTGAAAATCAATCGTCAACAACTCCAGTCTGCTGTAGAACAACAGAGAGTGTCAAAGGAAACTGAAGCAATGATCCAGATAGCCAAATGGAAAGACAAGTATAATGAAATGTTGAATTTCAGGGCTGATGCTAGAAGGATCACTGGTGCAGAGATTAAGCTTGCTGATAATCATGAAGGTATGTCAAGGTTTGAAATAAAGTTGACCAGGGAAGGTAACTTTACTGATGAAAGAAAGAGTACTTCAGTCCAGGCGTTTGGATGGACTGAACTGAAGGAGATTGCCTTAACGTTCAGGGGGATGACAGATTTGTCGACTGATGTTAAAGCATTTCTGAAGAGGGTTGAGAAGGTATGGAGAAGAAAGCAACAGATGGAAGTTGTAATAGGCATGAAATCGCCAGAATCAGTACCATCTTCTCCATCACCAAAAAGAAAGGCTTCTGAAGATGCTCCAGGACAGACATCGAAGAGAAGGGCCTGACTCTTATATCATTTACTTATTGTAATTTATTGTTTGATGAAAATTGTGACTATTTATCAGTTGATGTATGTAATATTAGTTGCAGTTTTTTATTCATAAAAGTAAATGATCAGATTTAGTCTAAGTTAGAACTTAATAGATGAAACTGAAAACACTCATGATCTATAAAGTGTTTTCCAGTAACTTAGATTTTGTAGACTAAGTTAAAACTTGTGTTTTTCAAGCATACAAAGTTGTATAGATTTAAGCTTGAAAACACTTGCATTATTTCTAAACAAATAGAGGGAATTTGTTAGGTCCAGATTTACTGGACTCACTCCAGACTCGACTACTGGAGCCTTACTGAAGATCTGTCCAGAAACGTGTTCTACTGGACCTACTCCAGACTTGGAATCTGGAGTCCCTCTGAAGATTTGTCCATAAATAATGGAAGACCAGTGAGCAAATACTTGTATAGGAAATCTGGATTATTCTCCAGATTAGCTCACTGGACTTCACCCCAGTCCAGATCTACTCTACTGAAGACGTTCTCACTGAAGTCAAAGACTGAAGTCAGAATAAAGAAGACTGACAAATGGCGGAGTCCACTGGAAGTCTTACCAGATCTGTACACTGGAGGATTCTCAGTGTTCTAGATCTTACAAGTCTGAACACTGATATCGAGGAATTGACTTTTGCCTTTACACACTTTCCAACGAACATCCCACTTGTTCTTTACCAAAGTTTATATGTGTGTAAAGGTGGTTGGTTAAAAGAATAAATTCATATTGATGTGACTTTATCCTTGTACCATTAACCAATGCATTTAATGTTCCTGTCGGTTCATTAAATGCATGCAACCATATTTGTACGGCACAAAATTCACTGGTGAATTTTGTTGCCTATAAATACAAAGTCATTTCTTTGAGAAAATTACTTTAAAGCATACATTTAGCATTAGAGTGAACTTGTCTAAATACTCTCGATCTTAAACAGGGATACTTCACAACTTTAAGTATCTCGATCCAAAAGAGTTATTTGACAAATATAGATCATTTGTAATTCATAGGTTGTTAGGATACATACTTATTTGTATTATCTTGATTCCGCACAACCTTGTATTTTATTTAACATCATAAATAAAATACACCTTGAAAAATACATAATGTTCCACTTTACTTGTTTATTGTTTTAAGTCGTGTATTACTTTATTTATATACTTGCATTTATATTTAAGTAATACTAGTCCATTCTAGTGATTATTAGACTTGTTGTATTTTACACTTCTGGGTTAACCATCGTATTTGGGACCTTACACTGGGGAATTTGAAGCTAAGCAGGAAACCATCAAGAAGTACTTGGCAAAGACTAAAGAGTTGATTGACTGCTTTAGCAGCTTCAAGATAGAGCACATTCACCGTAATCTGAACAAAAAAGCGGATGCACTAAGCAAGCTAGCAAGTCTCACCTTCAAACACTTCGGAAAAAAGGTGCTCATTGAAGTATTAAAAGAAAAATAAATAAACGAAAAGTATGTTGCTGATCTCATAAAAGAAGACGGGAAAAATTGGATGACACCGATATGTGAATACTTGATCAGCGGGATACTACCAGAAGATCCCAACGAAGCCCGGAAGATTAGAATCAAAGCACCTCAGTACAAAATCACAGACGGACAAATGTACAGAAAGTCCTTCGAGACACCTTGGCTAAGGTGTGTAGGCCCAAATCAAGCTTCGGTCATCCTTGAAGAGATACACGAAGGAATATGCAGGACCCACTCATGAGCACGATCCATAGCAACTAAAGCTATGCGCCTAGGATATTTTTGGTCAACTATGCATCAAGATGCCACGGCATACATCCAAAAATGTGAGTCCTGCCAAATCCATTCGAATGTACCCAAGGCCCCAAAGCAAGATATGATCTCGGTCACCTCAGCCTGGCCCTTCGTACAATGGGCAATAGACATAGTGGGACCACTCCCACAGGCCCCCGAAAAAGTCAAATTTCTGGTGGTAGCAGTTGATTACTTCACTAAATGGGTCGAAGCCAAACCTCTCGCCTCTATTAAAGGAAAAGCGATAGAGAAATTCGTTTAGGAACACATAGTGTGCAGGTTCGGGATGCCACAAACCATCGTATCTGATAATGGAAAACAATTTGCACAAGGAACTTTCCCGAAGTTCTGCGAGAGGTTGAAAATAAAACAAAAATTCACCTCCGTATACCACCCACAGGCAAACGGGCAGGTTGAATCAATAAACAGAGAGGTAGTAAAAGGAATGGAGAAAAGGCTAGGGAAAAAGCACACTGGATGGGTAGATGAACTGCCATTCGTCTTATGGGCACAACGAACAACACCCAAAACTAGCAATGGCGAAACGCCCTTTAGCCTTGCCTTCGAAACAGAAGCGGTCTTACCAGCAGAAATTCAGGTGTCAACTTGCCGGACATCCAAAGTTGACGTGGAAGAAAACGAAGAAAAATTAAGGGTAAACTTAGACTTGCTGGAAGAACGAAGGGACATAGCGGCTGTAACACCCCGAGCCGAGGCTCGAAATATCACGGAAATCATATAGCACAAGGTGGAATTACAATAGAACAAGACTAAATGCAAATAAAGGATTCAGTGAATCCTTACAGAACGATAAACAAGTATCAAATTACATAAAGAACAAGTCATCATCAAAGATTACAACTGAACATCAAAGGATGGGTAACGGTGCTAAGTACAATGAAAAAGAAGGCAAATGGATCCTTGATCCATATAAGTCCAATTCCGGGTTCAACAGCAAGCTAACAAATCGATCATACTTCATGCCTTGGAATAACTTGGTTACCTGAAAAGTGTACTAAGCATAGTCAACACAAGGTTGGTGAGTTCGTAGTAATGGTCCACAAGGAACCATAGATAGAAATCATAAAGTATGAGTGGAGGCTAAACATGACTTATAGTGAGCCTCTAAGAAACACAATAATGTCCAACAACAAGATTACACAAGTACAAAAAAGCGTGTAATAAGAAATGCATAAATGATATGAGTATCAATGCAATGCCATATGCGTAAGTAAGCCAAAATGCCTATCTTATGCAAGATCTCTGGTCACCTATGCAACGATACTCGCTTGTCATCACCATGAACAAAGCGGCATCTCAAAAACAAAGAGATATATATGTCTATATACTCGGGGTCAAGATCTACATCCAAAATGGGTTCATACATCTATACACCAGGATGTCGGCAATCCCCTGCCGAGGGCTCATCAGCAATGTATGCAATGCTTACAATCAATTGTAAATGCATCAATCATAAACCAACAATCAATATACGATGAACCTGAGCCAACAATCAATATTCGTCAAACATAAGCCAACAATCAATATTCGACAAACATAAGCCAACAATCAATATTCGACAAACATAAACCAACGATCAATATTCAACAAACATAAGCTACTAACCACAATTTAAACCAACTATACGTACATACACTTAAGAGGATTCTACTTCCTTCGAGTCCCAGATGCTTATATATAGGGTCACCCGCAGCCTTCCCACCACATCTAAAACCCAATAAAGGCATAACCGACTTTCATGTATGTACGTCTATCCTAATATTAACGAAATACTTAACAAATATAAACTAAGTCATTCAAACGTGATAATCGTCTCAACAATTCAATACTCAAACCAATTTAACCAATCAAACGAAAGGAACCATCACATCAATCCAACAACCAAGACCATCAATCAATAAATCAATAAATGCAAGTAAACAAGCAAGGTTTACACTTTTCAGCCCGAATCTCAAGCGAGTAGGGAGATACGAAACTCACCTTGGCTTCCAAGCTACGATTACGAGTTAATAAGGAGTTATAAATGCTCAACAACCGCTACGAGTCCGCAACCTAGCAATAAATATCATATTATCATCAAAGTCAACTTCTATAATCCTAAACAAGTTGGTTTAGTAAGATTAGGGTCGAGTCACAACTCTTAGACGTCTAACCGCTTTCCCGCGTAAGAACAAGACACATTCGACTCAACATTTTTGAAAATGGAGAAAGATTCATGAAAAATGAATGTTACCAAAAGAAAGTAGACTCTTATACGATTCCAACGATAGGTCATGTGACTCGATTGGACTTACGGATCAAAAGTTATAAGCGTTTGAAGTTGACGAAGAATCGCTTGTTCAGCAACTTATCACTGCGCCGCAGTGGGGTCTGGCACCTCCCACTGCGCCGCAGTGAGCCAATTCTGCAGCAAAACTATGCCAAGAACGATCCTAAACAACCCAAAACACATCCAAACACCATTTTAGTCCTAGGGATCGACCAAAAGACCTTTCCAACTCGATTTTGAGCATAATACACATATATAAACATGTTAAAACTCAACCCACTTCACAATTTCATTTCCAAAACACCCAATCTTTATCAAATTCGGTTTATAACTCACAAACCCTAATCGGCCCATTATGGCTTTTTGACCCGACTTGTGACCCAAAATGCATAAGTCTCACTAGAAACAAGTTTACAAACATATAATAATTGATTTGAGTGAAGTTTTACTTACCAAAAGTGACCTCCAAAGTTCAACCCGAAAATTGACCCGAATGGATGATTTCTTAAGCTTGAGGAACCGAATTCGTGATATGTTAATAAGAAGATGATAATGTTTCTTGTATAGATCTTGCTTCAAAAGACAATATTTGTGATGAATTTCTAGAGAGAGAGAGTGAGTTTGTGTGTGTGTGTTCTTGAGAGAAAGTTAGAGAGAGAAGGAGATGGGGAAATGATAGGGGTGGTGGAGGTTGGAGGGGGATAAGGAGATAGGGTTGGGTCACGGATCTTGGGTCATGGGTTGACCCGCTTCACACATTACTAGCTCAATTAAATCGTTGACCTTTTGTCGTCCAAAATCATACCGTCCAACGAGTGGTCAAGTGACCCATTAAGCGTCTTGCCCATTATTTAATCTTAAGGGAGCTAAATCATTCTTTATTTGAATTTACTAACCATTTTACATAAAAGTCAAAGTGTCAAAATTCGCGAATGTTACATTATTCCCCCGTTAAAAGAATTTCGTCCCGAAATTCAGCAAAACCCTAGTTGTTAAACAGTTTTAGGTATCTAACCCTTACACGGTCCCCTCGCTCCCAAGTGAACTCGTTCCCGCGTTTAGCGTATCGTCCAACCTCTGAAAGTCGTGTAGCGTTTGTTCCTTAGCTTCTTGACCTTGCTACCTAGGATTCCTACCGGTTCCTCGAAATTACAACGATTCTCACTCTCAAAAGATTCAAATCTCACTAATGTTATCCGCTCTCATCACTTGTAGCAAGTGGCTCCGTTTGGTACTATAGGACAGCTCGGGTTTCCACTCACATGTCATTCCCATTCTGATCATTCCATCTCATACACGCCATGGTTGATTCCCTCATTAAAAGAACTCCTTCATAAGTTACAATTTGTTACGCAATTTAATTTTTGAAAATCTCTAGGGATGTTTACCAAAGATTCATTTGTCTTTTCGTTTAGAATCATCGCATCTAACTCAAAACATCTTACTATTAAATTAGCCAAAATTCATTCGATTAAAGGACCGTATTATGAAACAAGTTTTTAGTTTATAGCTCGTTAGGTTATTTAGAACCGGGTGACGTCGCACGCATCCTTCATACCAAGTGTTAGAACCTTTCGCCATGATTCATCGATCTCCGGGTTATAAATCCATTTTCTCAAACGAGTTTATTGTCAGTGTCCAGGAATTTATTATTTATTATTGTTATATATGTATATATACATATCGCGGTTAACATTAAGTGCAATTAGTTGTAAACAGGTAACACTTATTATGACGATTTGCCTTATAGTTAGCGCATTAGTGACATGTTTTACCCTCTGGTCGGCGGCTCAATCACTGAAGTCAAACGTTTGCTTTCACCTCCGGCCTTCCATTCTGGCAATGGCAGGGCTCGTGTCCACGACATCCACTCTTGACGGCACCACCTTTGTGTGATAGACAACGATCTAGGGATCCGTTTAGGCCTAAAAGATTTGAGAATCGTACACTATAAGGGCTCAAGCTTCTCACATCTCACTTGTGACTCTCACTACGACACTCAATTGGTTCATCGTTCCCGTCTTTATGAGCTCCCGGTTGCGCATTAAGTTAGGCGTTCAATTAGATCAACTTTCACCAACCGTATTCGTATTTATGTGCACCACCCAATATCATCTACACCTCAACTCCATCTCTGCGATGTTCGTGTTTGCGAAACTTTTACGTGTTGGGTAGACTTTTAGATTTCAATTTATTTGTTCAATCTTATGGTTAGCCTGACCAAGGTCGTCCCTTCTCGCGCATAATAAGGTTTATAGTTGTATAGCAGCTCACAATGAATTGTTACGTTCCGTTGTTGCCATCGATATTGACTTCGCAATTAACTCCACTGTTATTCGTTTATTCTAATCAATCCACCTTAGTTAACTCAGGCATTTTCCTAAAGTTCAATCTTAGGGACGTATAATACAACGGAGTTCTCATCTTCATAATATAACTATACTTATAGTCTCTATGTTACTGACTAAATCATACAT
This sequence comes from Erigeron breviscapus, assembly GCA_034093135.1. Classification (NCBI taxonomy): domain Eukaryota; kingdom Viridiplantae; phylum Streptophyta; class Magnoliopsida; order Asterales; family Asteraceae; genus Erigeron; species Erigeron breviscapus. Next base: position 6,006,425 of record CM067175.1, read on the forward strand.
TAAACAAGGGGAAATAACTTAGTCAAGTAGTTTATAATGGTCGTACCAGCTATACCGTTTACATCTACGCATGCATCTTCAATTCTTAACTATGTATTCGATAAGCAAGTGAGGCAACAAGATGTTGATATATATATTATAGCAATTTGGCTGGTATGGCAACCTATACACACAACCTATACACACAACCTATACACACAATTTCCCAAGACTCCAATTTCCTTTACGCATGTATTACCAAGTCCTAATGATTTATTCCACCAACTTAGTTAGGCAACGAAATTTAAGCATATTTAGAATATCATGGCAACCATATTTGTTCTACCGCATTTCCTAACAATTTATTTACATAACCTATTTAGAAGGTAAGATTTTGTAGGTCTATCAACTAATTTCGCAATACCACGCCGTACATACAATCTCTCATACGTTGGGTATAACTATGCATAAGTTTTAAATCATTACTAATTTTTTTATTTTATTTTATTTTATTTTTTTTATTTTTTTTCTTATAACTAGGTCAAGAATTTACATTTTGAGCATACTCAAATTTGAAACATGTCTACCGTTCTTATTCATATAATTGTCCATTGATTAAATATTTATACATACATCACCGTATTCGCTTATCTCATGTATACAATTTAGCCTAACAAAATACTTTATACATGCCAAACTATCAAACTAGTAAACCAATCCTTTCATGAAAGTGTTTGTTGAGTAACACACCTACATATGCATTATCTATTTCCGTTACATCATGCATAAAAATTACGCTTAACAACATATTTTCTCATACCTTTGCCATATAACTAATATGTTAGATCGATTCATAAAATTCTCCGTTGATTAATACATTTTACGCATGCATCACCAAATATCTCATATCCCGCATACAATCAAGTTTGACAATGTCTCATACGTGTTTAAGTTCACATACCATTAAGCAACATACCCCCATTGTTCACCGATTACAATTAACATCGTTAGTGTTAAGATATCGACCGTTTATAATATATGAGAATTAGGATACTTACAACATTGACTCTCTCTAAGGGTGCATATCAACACATTCATCACATTGTATTCTAACCGTCTGTCAACACGTTTAAGTCAAACCACAACAAAAGCATTTATAACATCAACTTGACCACTAAGGCCCTACATACATACGCATCACACATGCATAACATATATGTTATTAAATCATACTAGACAACATGTCATTCCGCTACAAAATCCAATCATAGTAATAATTCTAAAGTTTATGACCCGGGGGTTTGCTTCACAATTTCTCTCATGTTAGCCGCATTAGTAGTTAGTGCTTTAACGCCGACACACTACACATGTTCAATGTCTTTTACTAAGGCCGACACATAAATATTCTCAATTAACTGTCATATATCGTGTTATCATACCAACATACCATACGTGTTTCATATCACTACACTAAGGACAGCATATCAAAGTTCTCAAGTAATCGTTATCTATCATGTTCTCGTGCCAAGTTCACAACAATTGTTTATCGTTAATTCAAGTAATCACGTCAATACATCATACCATCAAACAATTAACACAAAGGGTTCAAGTATAATCTGGATTCGATATGCTCTCTAGTCATTGACCAGATATGTATACAGGGTGTACCAACGGCTAACCCTCCACCCAATCAACTTCCATTAAGCATATCGATTACCTATTATACACTAAGCCAAGCAACTAACACGAATGATTCAAAGTATAATCCGAATTTGATATACTCTCTAGTTATTGACCGGGTATGTATACAGGGTGTACCAACGGCTAACCCTCCACCCAATCAACTTCCATTAAGTATATCGGTTCCTTATTATACTCTAAGCCACACGTGCGCAATCTACGATGTCATTAACTTGTTATAATGTTGGGTAACCATAAAAGAGTTGATCGGGTTCTTTTAGGGTTGCCACAATATTATACTAAGTTAATGGCATAACTTCATTTTGCTCTAAATCATCAATTAGCACAAATCAATAACAATAATTCAACAATATGCACATGACCTCATTGACTTCAAACAACCATGTTGACCTCATGCACTTGACCATCACACAACAACACATTGTCCGCATCAACCAAGTTGTACTCATGTTACCACATTCATCACATTGTACTTGCCACAACATAACACATTGTTCACATTGTACTCGTCACAAAACAACACGTTGATCACATAGTACCCATATCAAAACAACACATTGATCACATAATATCCATATCAAAACAACACATTGAATTTAAGCTATCACACAAGAGGTCTTAACTACGAACTCACACGGGGATTCACATAATTCACATTGCACACGAATTCCTAACCATGCATGCTATATGAAGAGTTTTAACTTAAGCCGTAGTCTAAGTCAAACCGCCTAATTCTCTACGACCACGCATGGGCCACCATTCTGTAACACCCCAAGCCGAGGCTCGAAATATCACGGAAATCATATAGCACAAGGTGGAATTACAATAGAACAAGACTAAATGCAAATAAAGGATTCAGTGAATCCTTACAGAACGATAAACAAGTATCAAATTACATAAAGAACAAGTCATCATCAAAGATTACAACTGAACATCAAAGGATGGGTAACGGTGCTAAGTACAATGCAAAAGAAGGCAAATGGATCCTTGATCCATATAAGTCCAAGTCCGGGTTCAACAGCAAGCTAACAAATCGATCATACTTCATGCCTTGGAATAACTTGGTTACCTGAAAAGTGTACTAAGCATAGTCAACACAAGGTTGGTGAGTTCGTAGTAATGGTCCACAAGGAACCATAGACAGAAATCATAAAGTACGAGTGGAGGCTAAACATGACTTACAGTGAGCCTCTAAGAAACACAGTAATGTCCAACAACAAGATTACACAAGTACAAAAAGCGTGTAATAAGAAATGCATAAATGATATGAGTATCAATTCAATGCCATATGCGTAAGTAAGCCAAAATGCCTATCTTATGCGCTATCTCCGGTCACCTATGCAACGATACTCGCTTGTCATCACCATGAACAAAGCGGCATCTCAAAAACATCGAGATATATATGTCTATATACTCGGGGTCAAGATCTAAATCCAAAATGGGTGCATACATCTATACACCAGGATGTCGGCAATCCCCTGCCGAGGGCTCATCAGCAATGTATGCAATGCTTACAATCAATTGTGAATGCATCAATCATAAACCAACAATCAATATTCGACAAACATAAGCCAACAATCAATATTCGTCAAACATAAGCCAACAATCAATATTCGACAAACATAAGCCAACAATCAATATTCGACAAACATAAACCAACGATCAATATTCAACAAACATAAGCTACTAACCAAAATTTAAACCAACTATACATACATACACTTAAGAGGATTCTACTTCCTTCGAGTCCCAGATGCTTATATATAGGGTCACCCGCAGCCTTCCCACCACATCTAAAACCAATGAAGGCATAACCGACTTTCATGTATGTACGTCTATCCTAATATTACTAGATACTTAACAAATATAAACTAAGTCATTCAAACGTGATAATCGTCTCAACAATTCAATACTCAAACCAATTTAACCAATCAAACGAAAGGAACCATCACATCAATCCAACAACCAAGACCATCAATCAATAAATCAATAAATGCAAGTAAACAAGCAAGGTTTACACTTTTCAGCCCGAATCTCAAGCGAGTAGGGAGATACGAAACTCACCTTGGCTTCCAAGCTACGATTACGAGTTAATAAAGAGTTATAAATGCTCAACAACCGCTACGAGTCCGCAACCTAGCAATAAATATCATATTATCATCAAAGTCAACTTCTATAATCCTAAACAAGTTGGTTTAGTAAGATTAGGGTCGAGTCACAACTCTTAGACGTCTAACCGCTTTCCCGCGTAAGAACAAGACACATTCGACTCGACATTTTTGAAAATGGAGAAAGATTCATGAAAAATGAATGTTACCAAAAGAAAGTAGACTCTTATACGATTCCAACGATAGGTCATGTGACTCGATTGGACTTACGGATCAAAAGTTATAAGCGTTTGAAGTTGACGAAGAATCGCTTGTTCAGCAACTTATCACTGCGCCGCAGTGGGGTCTGGCACCTCCCACTGCGCCGCAGTGAGCCAATTCTGCAGCAAAACTATGCCAAGAACGATCCTAAACAACCCAAACACATCCAAACACCATTTTAGTCCTAGGGATCGACCAAAAGACCTTTCCAACTCGATTTTGAGCATAATACACATATATAAACATGTTAAAACTCAACCCACTTCACAATTTCATTTCCAAAACACCCAATCTTTATCAAATTCGGTTTATAACTCACAAACCCTAATCGGCCCATTATGGCTTTTTGACCCGACTTGTGACCCAAAATGCATAAGTCTCACTAGAAACAAGTTTACAAACATATAATAATTGATTTGAGTGAAGTTTTACTTACCAAAAGTGACCTCCAAAGTTCAACCCGAAAATTGACCCGAATGGATGATTTCTTAAGCTTGAGGAACCGAATTCGTGATATGTTAATAAGAAGATGATAATGTTTCTTGTATAGATCTTGCTTCAAAAGACAATATTTGTGATGAATTTCTAGAGAGAGAGAGTGAGTTTGTGTGTGTGTGTTCTTGAGAGAAAGTTAGAGAGAGAAGGAGATGGGGAAATGATAGGGGTGGTGGAGGTTGGAGGGGGATAAGGAGATAGGGTTGGGTCACGGATCTTGGGTCATGGGTTGACCCGCTTCACACATTACTAGCTCAATTAAATCGTTGACCTTTTGTCGTCCAAAATCATACCGTCCAACGAGTGGTCAAGTGACCCATTAAGCGTCTTGCCCATTATTTAATCTTAAGGGAGCTAAATCATTCTTTATTTGAATTTACTAACCATTTTACATAAAAGTCAAAGTGTCAAAATTCGCGAATGTTACATTATTCCCCCGTTAAAAGAATTTCGTCCCGAAATTCAGCAAAACCCTAGTTGTTAAACAGTTTTAGGTATCTAACCCTTACACGGTCCCCTCGCTCCCAAGTGAACTCGTTCCCGCGTTTAGCGTATCGTCCAACCTCTGAAATTCGTGTAGCGTTTGTTCCTTAGCTTCTTGACCTTGCTACCTAGGATTCCTACCGGTTCCTCGAAATTACAACGATTCTCACTCTCAAAAGATTCAAATCTCACTAATGTTATCCGCTCTCATCACTTGTAGCAAGTGGCTCCGTTTGGTACTATAGGACAGCTCGGGTTTCCACTCACATGTCATTCCCATTCTGATCATTCCATCTCATACACGCCATGGTTGATTCCCTCGTTAAAAGAACTCCTTCATAAGTTACAATTTGTTACGCAATTTAATTTTTGAAATCTCTAGGGATGTTTACCAAAGATTCATTTGTCTTTTCGTTTAGAATCATCGCATCTAACTCAAAAACATCTTACTATTAAATTAGCCAAAATTCATTCGATTAAAGGACCGTATTATGAAACAAGTTTTTAGTTTATAGCTCGTTAGGTTATTTAGAACCGGGTGACGTCGCACGCATCCTTCATACCAAGTGTTAGAACCTTTCGCCATGATTCATCGATCTCCGGGTTATAAATCCATTTTCTCAAACGAGTTTATTGTCAGTGTCCAGGAATTTATTATTTATTATTGTTATATATGTATATATACATATCGCGGTTAACATTAAGTGCAATTAGTTGTAAACAGGTAACACTTATTATGACGATTTGCCTTATAGTTAGCGCATTAGTGACATGTTTTACCCTCTGGTCGGCGGCTCAATCACTGAAGTCAAACGTTTGCTTTCACCTCCGGCCTTCCATTCTGGCAATGGCAGGGCTCGTGTCCACGACATCCACTCTTGACGGCACCACCTTTGTGTGATAGACAACGATCTAGGGATCCGTTTAGGCCTAAAAGATTTGAGAATCGTACACTATAAGGGCTCAAGCTTCTCACATCTCACTTGTGACTCTCACTACGACACTCAATTGGCTCATCGTTCCCGTCTTTATGAGCTCCCGGTTGCGCATTAAGTTAGGCGTTCAATTAGATCAACTTTCACCAACCGTATTCGTATTTATGTGCACCACCCAATATCATCTACACCTCAACTCCATCTCTGCGATGTTCGTGTTTGCGAAACTTTTACGTGTTGGGTAGACTTTTAGATTTCAATTTATTTGTTCAATCTTATGGTTAGCCTGACCAAGGTCGTCCCTTCTCGCGCATAATAAGGTTTATAGTTGTATAGCAGCTCACAATGAATTGTTACGTTCCGTTGTTGCCATCGATATTGACTTCGCAATTAACTCCACTGTTATTCGTTTATTCTAATCAATCCACCTTAGTTAACTCAGGCATTTTCCTAAAGTTCAATCTTAGGGACGTATAATACAACGGAGTTCTCATCTTCATAATATAACTATACTTAGAGTCTCTATGTTACTGACTAAATCATACATTAAACAAGGGGAAATAACTTAGTCAAGTAGTTTATAATGGTCGTACCAGCTATACCGTTTACATCTACGCATGCATCTTCAATTCTTAACTATGTATTCGATAAGCAAGTGAGGCAACAAGATGTTGATATATATATTATAGCAATTTGGCTGGTATGGCAACCTATACACACAACCTATACACACAATTATATATATATATATATATATATATATATATATATATATATATATATATATATATATATATATATATATATATATATATATATATATATATATATATATATATATATATATATATATATATATATATATATATATATATATATATATATATATATATATATATATATATATATATATATATATATATATATATATATATATATATATATATATATATATATATATATATATATATATATATATATATATATATATATATATATATATATATATATATATATATATATATATATATATATATATATATATATATATATATATATATATATATATATATATATATATATATATATATATATATATATATATATATATATATATATATATATATATATATATATATATATATATATATATATATATATATATATATATATATATATATATATATATATATATATATATATATATATATATATATATATATATATATATATATATATATATATATATATATATATATATATATATATATATATATATATATATATATATATATATATATATATATATATATATATATATATATATATATATATATATATATATATATATATATATATATATATATATATATATATATATATATATATATATATATATATATATATATATATATATATATATATATATATATATATATATATATATATATATATATATATATATATATATATATATATATATATATATATATATATATATATATATATATATATATATATATATATATATATATATATATATATATATATATATATATATATATATATATATATATATATATATATATATATATATATATATATATATATATATATATATATATATATATATATATATATATATATATATATATATATATATATATATATATATATATATATATATATATATATATATATATATATATATATATATATATATATATATATATATATATATATATATATATATATATATATATATATATATATATATATATATATATATATATATATATATATATATATATATATATATATATATATATATATATATATATATATATATATATATATATATATATATATATATATATATATATATATATATATATATATATATATATATATATATATATATATATATATATATATATATATATATATATATATATATATATATATATATATATATATATATATATATATATATATATATATATATATATATATATATATATATATATATATATATATATATATATATATATATATATATATATATATATATATATATATATATATATATATATATATATATATATATATATATATATATATATATTTATATATATATATATCAAGATATTATACATTTTGAGCATACTCAAATTTGAAACATGTCTACCGTTCTTATTCATATAATTGTCCATTGATTAAATATTTATACATACATCACCGTATTCGCTTATCTCATGTATACAATTTAGCCTAACAAAATACTTTATACATGCCAAACTATCAAACTAGTAAACCAATCCTTTCATGAAAGTGTTTGTTGAGTAACACACCTACATATGCATTATCTATTTCCGTTACATCATGCATAAAAATTACGCTTAACAACATATTTTCTCATACCTTTGCCATATAACTAATATGTTAATCGATTCATAAAATTCTCCGTTGATTAATACATTTTACGCATGCATCACCAAATATCTCATATCCCGCATACAATCAAGTTTGACAATGTCTCATACGTGTTTAAGTTCACATACCATTAAGCAACATACCCCCATTGTTCACCGATTACAATTAACATCGTTAGTGTTAAGATATCGACCGTTTATAATATATGAGAATTAGGATACTTACAACATTGACTCTCTCTAAGGGTGCATATCAACACATTCATCACATTGTATTCTAACCGTCTGTCAACACGTTTAAGTCGAACCACAACAAAAGCATTTATAACATCAACTTGACCACTACGGCCCTACATACATACGCATCACACATGCATAACATATATGTTATTAAATCATACTAGACAACATGTCATTCCGCTACAAAATCCAATCATAGTAATAGTTCTAAAGTTTATGACCCGGGGGTTTGCTTCACAATTTCTCTCATGTTAGCCGCATTAGTAGTTAGTGCTTTAACGCCGACACACTACACATGTTCAATGTCTTTTACTAAGGCCGACACATAAATATTCTCAATTAACTGTCATATATCGTGTTATCATACCAACATACCATACGTGTTTCATATCACTACACTAAGGACAGCATATCAAAGTTCTCAAGTAATCGTTATCTATCATGTTCTCGTGCCAAGTTCACAACAATTGTTTATCGTTAATTCAAGTAATCACGTCAATACATCATACCATCAAACAATTAACACAAAATGGTTCAAGTATAATCTGGATTCGATATGCTCTCTAGTCATTGACCAGATATGTATACAGGGTGTACCAACGGCTAACCCTCCACCCAATCAACTTCCATTAAGCATATCGATTCCCTATTATACACTAAGCCAAGCAACTAACACGAATGATTCAAAGTATAATCCGAATTCGATATGCTCTCTAGTTATTGACCGGGTATGTATACAGGGTGTACCAACGGCTAACCCTCCACCCAATCAACTTCCATTAAGTATATCGGTTCCTTATTATACTCTAAGCCACACGTGCGCAATCTACGATGTCATTAACTTGTTATAATGTTGGGTAACCATAAAAGAGTTGATCGGGTTCTTTTAGGGTTGCACAATATTATACTAAGTTAATGGCATAACTTCATTTTGCTCTAAATCATCAATTAGCACCAATCAATAACAATAATTCAACAATATGCACATGACCTCATTGACTTCAAACAACCACGTTGACCTCATGCACTTGACCATCACACAACAACACATTGTCCGCATCAACCAAGTTGTACTCATGTTACCACATTCATCACATTGTACTTGCCACAACATAACACATTGTTCACATTGTACTCGTCACAAAACAACACGTTGATCACATAGTACCCATATCAAAACAACACATTGATCACATAGTATCCATATCAAAACAACACATTGAATTTAAGCTATCACACAAGAGGTCTTAACAACGAACTCACACGGGGATTCACATAATTCACATTGCACACGAATTTCCTAACCATGCATGCTATATGAAGAGTTTTAACTTAAGCCGTAGTCTAGGTCAAACCGCCTAATTCTCTACGACCACGCATGGGCCACCATTCTGTAACACCCCGAGCCGAGGCTCGAAATATCACGGAAATCATATAGCACAAGGTGGAATTACAATAGAACAAGACTAAATGCAAATAAAGGATTCAGTGAATCCTTACAGAACGATAAACAAGTATCAAATTACATAAAGAACAAGTCATCATCAAAGATTACAACTGAACATCAAAGGATGGGTAACGGTGCTAAGTACAATGCAAAAGAAGGCAAATGGATCCTTGATCCATATAAGTCCAAGTCCGGGTTCAACAGCAAGCTAACAAATCGATCATACTTCATGCCTTGGAATAACTTGGTTACCTGAAAAGTGTACTAAGCATAGTCAACACAAGGTTGGTGAGTTCGTAGTAATGGTCCACAAGGAACCATAGATAGAAATCATAAAGTATGAGTGGAGGCTAAACATGACTTATAGTGAGCCTCTAAGAAACACAGTAATGTCCAACAACAAGATTACACAAGTACAAAAAGCGTGTAATAAGAAATGCATAAATGATATGAGTATCAATGCAATGCCATATGCGTAAGTAAGCCAAAATGCCTATCTTATGCATGATCTCCGGTCACCTATGCAACGATACTCGCTTGTCATCACCATGAACAAAGCGGCATCTCAAAAACATCGAGATATATATGTCTATATACTCGGGGTCAAGATCTACATCCAAAATGGGTTCATACATCTATACACCAGGATGTCGGCAATCCCCTGCCGAGGGCTCATCAGCAATGTATGCAATGCTTACAATCAATTGTAAATGCATCAATCATAAACCAACAATCAATATTCGACAAACATAAGCCAACAATCAATATTCGACAAACATAAGCCAACAATCAATATTCGACAAACATAAGCCAACAATCAATATTCGACAAACATAAGCCAACAATCAATATTCGACAAACATAAGCCAACAATCAATATTCGACAAACATAAGCCAACAATCAATATTCGACAAACATAAGCCAACAATCAATATTCGACAAACATAAGCCAACAATCAATATTCGACAAACATAAGCCAACAATCAATATTCGACAAACATAAGCCAACAATCAATATTCGACAAACATAAGCCAACAATCAATATTCGACAAACATAAGCCAACAATCAATATTCGACAAACATAAGCCAACAATCAATATTCGACAAACATAAGCCAACAATCAATATTCGACAAACATAAGCCAACAATCAATATTCGACAAACATAAGCCAACAATCAATATTCGACAAACATAAGCCACCATCAATCAATAAATCAATAAATGCAAGTAAACAAGCAAGGTTTACACTTTTCAGCCCGAATCTCAAGCGAGTAGGGAGATACGAAACTCACCTTGGCTTCCAAGCTACGATTACGAGTTAATAAGGAGTTATAAATGCTCAACAACCGCTACGAGTCCGCAACCTAGCAATAAATATCATATTATCATCAAAGTCAACTTCTATAATCCTAAACAAGTTTGTTTAGTAAGATTAGGGTCGAGTCACAACTCTTAGACGTCTAACCGCTTTCCCGCGTAAGAACAAGACACATTCGACTCAACATTTTTGAAAATGGAGAAAGATTCATGAAAAATGAATGTTACCAAAAGAAAGTAGACTCTTATACGATTCCAACAATAGGTCATATGACTCGATTGGACTTACGGATCAAAAGTTATAAGCGTTTGAAGTTGACGAAGAATCGCTTGTTCAGCAACTTATCACTGCGCCGCAGTGGGGTCTGGCACCTCCCACTGCGCCGCAGTGAGCCAATTCTGCAGCAAAACTATGCCAAGAACGATCCTAAACAACCCAAAACACATCCAAACACCATTTTAGTCCTAGGGATTGACCAAAAGACCTTTCCAACTCGATTTTGAGCATAATACACATATATAAACATGTTAAAACTCAACCCACTTCACAATTTCATTTCCAAAACACCCAATCTTTATCAAATTCGGTTTATAACTCACAAACCCTAATCGGCCCATTATGGCTTTTTGACCCGACTTGTGACCCAAAATGCATAAGTCTCACTAGAAACAAGTTTACAAACATATAATAATTGATTTGAGTGAAGTTTTACTTACCAAAAGTGACCTCCAAAGTTCAACCCGAAAATTGACCCGAATGGATGATTTCTTAAGCTTGAGGAACCGAATTCGTGATATGTTAATAAGAAGATGATAATGTTTCTTGTATAGATCTTGCTTCAAAAGACAATATTTGTGATGAATTTCTAGAGAGAGAGAGTGAGTTTGTGTGTGTGTGTTCTTGAGAGAAAGTTAGAGAGAGAAGGAGATGGGGAAATGATAGGGGTGGTGGAGGTTGGAGGGGGATAAGGAGATAGGGTTGGGTCACGGATCTTGGGTCATGGGTTGACCCGCTTCACACATTACTAGCTCAATTAAATCGTTGACCTTTTGTCGTCCAAAATCATACCGTCCAACGAGTGGTCAAGTGACCCATTAAGCGTCTTGCCCATTATTTAATCTTAAGGGAGCTAAATCATTCTTTATTTGAATTTACTAACCATTTTACATAAAAGTCAAAGTGTCAAAATTCGCGAATGTTACATTATTCCCCCGTTAAAAGAATTTCGTCCCGAAATTCAGCAAAACCCTAGTTGTTAAACAGTTTTAGGTATCTAACCCTTACACGGTCCCCTCGCTCCCAAGTGAACTCGTTCCCGCGTTTAGCGTATCGTCCAACCTCTGAAAGTCGTGTAGCGTTTGTTCCTTAGCTTCTTGACCTTGCTACCTAGGATTCCTACCGGTTCCTCGAAATTACAACGATTCTCACTCTCAAAAGATTCAAATCTCACTAATGTTATCCGCTCTCATCACTTGTAGCAAGTGGCTCCGTTTGGTACTATAGGACAGCTCGGGTTTCCACTCACATGTCATTCCCATTCTGATCATTCCATCTCATACACGCCATGGTTGATTCCCTCATTAAAAGAACTCCTTCATAAGTTACAATTTGTTACGCAATTTAATTTTTGAAAATCTCTAGGGATGTTTACCAAAGATTCATTTGTCTTTTCGTTTAGAATCATCGCATCTAACTCAAAAACATCTTACTATTAAATTAGCCAAAATTCATTCGATTAAAGGACCGTATTATGAAACAAGTTTTTAGTTTATAGCTCGTTAGGTTATTTAGAACCGGGTGACGTCGCACGCATCCTTCATACCAAGTGTTAGAACCTTTCGCCATGATTCATCGATCTCCGGGTTATAAATCCATTTTCTCAAACGAGTTTATTGTCAGTGTCCAGGAATTTATTATTTATTATTTTATTTTATTTTATTTTTTTATTTTTTTTATTTTATTTTATTTTATTTTTTTATTTTATTTTTTTTATTTTTTTTATTTTATTTTATTTTTATTTTATTTTATTTTATTCTAATTTTTTTATTTTATTTTATTTTATTTTTTTTATTTTTTTTCTTATAACTAGGTCAAGAATTTACATTTTGAGCATACTCAAATTTGAAACATGTCTACCGTTCTTATTCATATAATTGTCCATTGATTAAATATTTATACATACATCACCGTATTCGCTTATCTCATGTATACAATTTAGCCTAACAAAATACTTTATACATGCCAAACTATCAAACTAGTAAACCAATCCTTTCATGAAAGTGTTTGTTGAGTAACACACCTACATATGCATTATCTATTTCCGTTACATCATGCATAAAAATCACGCTTAACAACATATTTTCTCATACCTTTGCCATATAACTAATATGTTAGATCGATTCATAAAATTCTCCGTTGATTAATACATTTTACGCATGCATCACCAAATATCTCATATCCCGCATACAATCAAGTTTGACAATGTCTCATACGTGTTTAAGTTCACATACCATTAAGCAACATACCCCCATTGTTCACCGATTACAATTAACATCGTTAGTGTTAAGATATCGACCGTTTATAATATATGAGAATTAGGATACTTACAACATTGACTCTCTCTAAGGGTGCATATCAACACATTCATCACATTGTATTCTAACCGTCTGTCAACACGTTTAAGTCGAACCACAACAAAAGCATTTATAAAATCAACTTGACCAAAACAATAAAAAAAAAAAAAAAAAAAAAAAAAAAAAAAAAAAAAAAAAAAAAAAAAAAAAAAAAAAAAAAAAAAAAAAAAAAAAAAAAAAAAAAAAAAAAAAAAAAAAAAAAAAAAAAAAAAAAAAAAAAAAAAAAAAAAAAAAAAAAAAAAAAAAAAAAAAAAAAAAAAAAAAAAAAAAAAAAAAAAAAAAAAAAAAAAAAAAAAAAAAAAAAAAAAAAAAAAAAAAAAAAAAAAAAAAAAAAAAAAAAAAAAAAAAAAAAAAAAAAAAAAAAAAAAAAAAAAAAAAAAAAAAAAAAAAAAAAAAAAAAAAAAAAAAAAAAAAAAAAAAAAAAAAAAAAAAAAAAAAAAAAAAAAAAAAAAAAAAAAAAAAAAAAAAAAAAAAAAAAAAAAAAAAAAAAAAAAAAAAAAAAAAAAAAAAAATGCATAAGTTTTAAATCATTACTAATTTTTTTATTTTATTTTATTTTATTTTTTTTATTTTTTTTCTTATAACTAGGTCAAGAATTTACATTTTGAGCATACTCAAATTTGAAACATGTCTACCGTTCTTATTCATATAATTGTCCATTGATTAAATATTTATACATACATCACCGTATTCGCTTATCTCATGTATACAATTTAGCCTAACAAAATACTTTATACATGCCAAACTATCAAACTAGTAAACCAATCCTTTCATGAAAGTGTTTGTTGAGTAACACACCTACATATGCATTATCTATTTCCGTTACATCATGCATAAAAATTACGCTTAACAACATATTTTCTCATACCTTTGCCATATAACTAATATGTTAGATCGATTCATAAAATTCTCCGTTGATTAATACATTTTACGCATGCATCACCAAATATCTCATATCCCGCATACAATCAAGTTTGACAATGTCTCATACGTGTTTAAGTTCACATACCATTAAGCAACATACCCCCATTGTTCACCGATTACAATTAACATCGTTAGTGTTAAGATATCGACCGTTTATAATATATGAGAATTAGGATACTTACAACATTGACTCTCTCTAAGGGTGCATATCAACACATTCATCACATTGTATTCTAACCGTCTGTCAACACGTTTAAGTCGAACCACAACAAAAGCATTTATAACATCAACTTGACCACTACGGCCCTACATACATACGCATCACACATGCATAACATATATGTTATTAAATCATACTAGACAACATGTCATTCCGCTACAAAATCCAATCATAGTAATAATTCTAAAGTTTATGACCCGGGGGTTTGCTTCACAATTTCTCTCATGTTAGCCGCATTAGTAGTTAGTGCTTTAACGCCGACACACTACACATGTTCAATGTCTTTTACTAAGGCCGACACATAAATATTCTCAATTAACTGTCATATATCGTGTTATCATACCAACATACCATACGTGTTTCATATCACTACACTAAGGACAGCATATCAAAGTTCTCAAGTAATCGTTATCTATCATGTTCTCGTGCCAAGTTCACAACAATTGTTTATCGTTAATTCAAGTAATCACGTCAATACATCATACCATCAAACAATTAACACAAAAGGGTTCAAGTATAATCTGGATTCGATATGCTCTCTAGTCATTGACCAGATATGTATACAGGGTGTACCAACGGCTAACCCTCCACCCAATCAACTTCCATTAAGCATATCGATTCCCTATTATACACTAAGCCAAGCAACTAACACGAATGATTCAAAGTATAATCCGAATTTGATATACTCTCTAGTTATTGACCGGGTATGTATACAGGGTGTACCAACGGCTAACCCTCCACCCAATCAACTTCCATTAAGTATATCGGTTCCTTATTATACTCTAAGCCACACGTGCGCAATCTACGATGTCATTAACTTGTTATAATGTTGGGTAACCATAAAAGAGTTGATCGGGTTCTTTTAGGGTTGCCACAATATTATACTAAGTTAATGGCATAACTTCATTTTGCTCTAAATCATCAATTAGCACCAATCAATAACAATAATTCAACAATATGCACATGACCTCATTGACTTCAAACAACCACGTTGACCTCATGCACTTGACCATCACACAACAACACATTGTCCGCATCAACCAAGTTGTACTCATGTTACCACATTCATCACATTATACTTGCCACAACATAACACATTGTTCACATTGTACTCGTCACAAAACAACACGTTGATCACATAGTACCATATCAAAACAACACATTGATCACATAGTATCCATATCAAAACAACACATTGAATTTAAGCTATCACACAAGAGGTCTTAACAACGAACTCACACGGGGATTCACATAATTCACATTGCACACGAATTTCCTAACCATGCATGCTATATGAAGAGTTTTAACTTAAGCCGTAGTCTAGGTCAAACCGCCTAATTCTCTACGACCACGCATGGGCCACCATTCTGTAACACCCCGAGCCGAGGCTCGAAATATCACGGAAATCATATAGCACAAGGTGGAATTACAATAGAACAAGACTAAATGCAAATAAAGGATTCAGTGAATCCTTACAGAACGATAAACAAGTATCAAATTACATAAAGAACAAGTCATCATCAAAGATTACAACTGAACATCAAAGGATGGGTAACGGTGCTAAGTACAATGCAAAAGAAGGCAAATGGATCCTTGATCCATATAAGTCCAAGTCCGGGTTCAACAGCAAGCTAACAAATCGATCATACTTCATGCCTTGGAATAACTTGGTTACCTGAAAAGTGTACTAAGCATAGTCAACACAAGGTTGGTGAGTTCGTAGTAATGGTCCACAAGGAACCATAGACAGAAATCATAAAGTACGAGTGGAGGCTAAACATGACTTACAGTGAGCCTCTAAGAAACACAGTAATGTCCAACAACAAGATTACACAAGTACAAAAAGCGTGTAATAAGAAATGCATAAATGATATGAGTATCAATGCAATGCCATATGCGTAAGTAAGCCAAAATGCCTATCTTATGCGTGATCTCCGGTCACCTATGCAACGATACTCGCTTGTCATCACCATGAACAAAGCGGCATCTCAAAAACATCGAGATATATATGTCTATATACTCGGGTCAAGATCTACATCCAAAATGGGTGCATACATCTATACACCAGGATGTCGGCAATCCCCTGCCGAGGGCTCATCAGCAATGTATGCAATGCTTACAATCAATTGTAAATGCATCAATCATAAACCAACAATCAATATTCGACAAACATAAGCCAACAATCAATATTCGACAAACATAAACCAACGATCAATATTCAACAAACATAAGCTACTAACCAAAATTTAAACCAACTATACATACATACACTTAAGAGGATTCTACTTCCTTCGAGTCCCAGATGCTTATATATAGGGTCACCCGCAACCTTCCCACCACATCTAAAACCCAATGAAGGCATAACCGACTTTCATGTATGTACGTCTATCCTAATATTAACGAATTACTTAACAAATATAAACTAAGTCATTCAAACGTGATAATCGTCTCAACAATTCAATACTCAAACCAATTTAACCAATCAAACGAAAGGAACCATCACATCAATCCAACAACCAAGACCATCAATCAATAAATCAATAAATGCAAGTAAACAAGCAAGGTTTACACTTTTCAGCCCGAATCTCAAGCGAGTAGGGAGATACGAAACTCACCTTGGCTTCCAAGCTACGATTACGAGTTAATAAGGAGTTATAAATGCTCAACAACCGCTACGAGTCCGCAACCTAGCAATAAATATCATATTATCATCAAAGTCAACTTCTATAATCCTAAACAAGTTGGTTTAGTAAGATTAGGGTCGAGTCACAACTCTTAGACGTCTAACCGCTTTCCCGCGTAAGAACAAGACACATTCGACTCGACATTTTTGAAAATGGAGAAAGATTCATGAAAAATGAATGTTACCAAAAGAAAGTAGACTCTTATACGATTCCAACGATAGGTCATGTGACTCGATTGGACTTACGGATCAAAAGTTATAAGCGTTTGAAGTTGACGAAGAATCGCTTGTTCAGCAACTTATCACTGCGCCGCAGTGGGGTCTGGCACCTCCCACTGCGCCGCAGTGAGCCAATTCTGCAGCAAAACTATGCCAAGAACGATCCTAAACAACCCAAAACACATCCAAACACCATTTTAGTCCTAGGGATCGACCAAAAGACCTTTCCAACTCGATTTTGAGCATAATACACATATATAAACATGTTAAAACTCAACCCACTTCACAATTTCATTTCCAAAACACCCAATCTTTATCAAATTCGGTTTATAACTCACAAACCCTAATCGGCCCATTATGGCTTTTTGACCTGACTTGTGACCCAAAATGCATAAGTCTCACTAGAAACAAGTTTACAAACATATAATAATTGATTTGAGTGAAGTTTTACTTACCAAAAGTGACCTCCAAAGTTCAACCCGAAAATTGACCCGAATGGATGATTTCTTAAGCTTGAGGAACCGAATTCGTGATATGTTAATAAGAAGATGATAATGTTTCTTGTATAGATCTTGCTTCAAAAGACAATATTTGTGATGAATTTCTAGAGAGAGAGAGTGAGTTTGTGTGTGTGTGTTCTTGAGAGAAAGTTAGAGAGAGAAGGAGATGGGGAAATGATAGGGGTGGTGGAGGTTGGAGGGGGATAAGGAGATAGGGTTGGGTCACGGATCTTGGGTCATGGGTTGACCCGCTTCACACATTACTAGCTCAATTAAATCGTTGACCTTTTGTCGTCCAAAATCATACCGTCCAACGAGTGGTCAAGTGACCCATTAAGCGTCTTGCCCATTATTTAATCTTAAGGGAGCTAAATCATTCTTTATTTGAATTTACTAACCATTTTACATAAAAGTCAAAGTGTCAAAATTCGCGAATGTTACAGCGGCAATAAGGGAAGCAACATATAAAAAGAGACTCGAGAAATACTACAACAAGCGCACCAACCCAACTTCGTTTAATGTTGGTGATTATGTCCTTCGTCTTAACAGTGCAAGTCAGGTAAAGTACACAGGAAAAATGGGACCAACATGGGAAGGTCCGTACCAGGTCCAAGTAGCCTTCGGCAATGGAGCGTACAAGCTAACAACATTGGATGGCGAACCAGTGGACCGCACATGGAACAGTTCCAATCTTCGGAAATTCTATCAGTAAAACTGCTTATTTTTTGTACCCAAGTGCTACGGCACATAATAAATAGATAGAGTTCACAATGTGACAACTATCCTTTTTAGAATAAATAAAGCAATTGCAAAAAGAAATGCATTTTTCTTATTCGCATACGAAGAGTCGCTCCATTATGTACTTTTTACCACGATCGTTATCCAATAAATTTTAAAGACGTATTTTTTTCTGAGTAAAACGCATGTTCAAGGGGACGCCCACAAACCTAAGGACACAGTCCTAGGATAATAATACGCACTAAACACAAAGACATGGAACAACGAAGGGAGACCCTTCGCAACCATGCATTTATAACAAAAAGACATGGAACACCGTAGGGGGACCCTTCGGAACCATGCATACTTAACAAAAAGACATGAAACAACGAAGGGAGACCCTTCGCAACCATGCATTTATAACACAAAGACATGGAACAACGAAGGGAGACCCTTCGCAACCATGCATTTATAACAAAAAGACATGGAACACCGTAGGGGGACCCTTCGGAACCATGCATACTAAAAAAAAAAAATATCAACACGATACATTCATTACGAAATTATAAACAAATACAATTTATTTTACAGGGCACACATCGGAAACATCTTCCGAAGCAACCGCCGTTTCTACCAAGCGTTTTGCAGCCTCCGGGTCAGCAAGTGTGGTTTGATAAATATGAGGAATAACTTCCCTCCTCCACTTCTTCAGTTGCTCCTCCAAAAATTGAATCTTCGAATGAGCAGTCTGTAGTTCCTCGCACTTTTCACCCCACACCTTCCTGGCCCCATCAACATAGATGTTATTCTCCGAAAGTCGCTTCTCGGAGTCATCAAGCTTTTTGGCCAAACCATCAAACATTCCTCCCGCCTCCTTCAACTTCTCCTGATAACGTTTGTTGGAACAACGTAGGGCAATGAAAGGAATAGACTTTTCCATTTCATGGGACAAACGGCGGATCTCATCACCGGCCCATTTGACGTCATCTTTCAAGCGCGTCTCCCGACCTTTCACTTCTACAAGTTCTCGGCGAAGACGAGCCCACTCATATCTCAAATCGCGATATGACGCCTTATCTACTTCAGAATCAAAATCAGAATCAGTAAAGACAACTGGATGCTTACTTTTCACAGCCGATCTTTTCCGACAACCTTGGAAATACGTCGGTGCCGGAGTTCTAACAGCAGATGTGCCAGCCTGAGTAGATACAGGTTGGTCACCACCAAAAGTTCTTTTTGCTTTAGCGCGAGCCATTCAAAATCCAGAAAATATAAATGAAGAAATTTGAGAGATTGATGGAAAGAAGATGATAATCTCGAAAAAATGAAACGACAGAAGCTTTAATAGCCCTTACCTACCACTTTGATTTCCGCGCAAAGAAGACAAAAGGTTTCCATTATCTTTCTGAAACTGCCAAGAACGGTCCCTACACATACGGTCACCGCCCTTTACCCCCTGGAAGACGAATATAAGTTCTCCTTTGATCCTTCGTAATAAGATTCAAAATTTCTAAAACACGGGAAGAAAGGATTAGTCTAAAATTATAGTCTTTAGAGCCTCTAACATTAGACTAGGGGCTTGACGATGTACGTACCCCTCCGAATTGCTATACGAAGGAAACATAGCGAAGCACATTTACGAAGGACAGAACCCCGAAGGCGATCAACTCAATCGAATAAGTAAAAGGATTAACACAAATCCTTTCAAAAGATAAAAATACTCTTGCCTAGTTCGATCTTCTTAAAGGATAAACTCCTAAGGAAACTAAATCGGATAAACATGGTAAGTAGAATTTAATTCAAAGATGGAATAGGGAAAACCCTAACCTTCTCCTCCAAGGAATCTCCTCCTATAAAAAGAGGAGAATTCCTCCATATTCGACATTCAGAGTTATGTACTTGAATGCATAACACAATATCGACACACACATACGATCATCGATCGAACAAAACCCTAACTAAAGTCGAACACGGTTCGACAATCAAACATCAACCTTAGTTGACGTAAAGGAACACCGTTCCTACCTTCGGGGAATCGCCAACAAACCTTAGAAAATCTTCTAGGGTTTTTCTCATAAAACATCTTTTCCATTCACAATCCGATTTTCTAGGCTTACGCGGTTCGGTGCACAATCAGAGGGTATATCATCAGCCATGTTGGGGTGTTACATATATACAGTATTATTTTATCATCTGCCATGTTGGGGTGTTACATATATACAATATTATTTTCATGAGTATCTACTTACGACTTACACGTATGTGTCTTGGACATATTAGTTACTAATTGCGGTAGTGGAAGTTCTAATCATATTACCAATACGAAATACCAAATATATAGTCAAAGATCAAATAATAAATCACATAATATTAACCAACTATAAAACATTATTTTCATTCTCCATATTAAAAAAGATGTTATAATATACGAGGGATGACGGGGGGCATGGACGGGGGTGTCGGTGAGAGTTAATATAATTTTCAAAATTTAGAAAATAGAAAATGAAAAGTGGAAAACAATAAAAAGATGTTTTCTAATTTCACATAGAAAAGTGGAAAACCATGTTTTCTGTTTTCTTGGAAAACAATTTTGGAAAACTATGATTTGAACGCGTTTTCTGTTTTCCATATTTTCTTGGAAAATGAAAATGGAAAACAAGGGGTGTTTTCTCGAACTAAACGCGCCCTAAGCCTTTCTCAACTATAGCCTCATCCCCACCTCTTTCTCATTGCCTCATCCTCCCCTCTTTCCCTTACCACATCAGCTTTTCTCTTTCCTAAAATACCTCTTCCCCACTCACTACCAATCACACCTCTTTCTCACATGTAACATCCGTCATTTAAAAATATGGATTTCCAAAAATTTGCGCCTAACGGCGTCAAAACATAGCGGAAGTAATCATTTAAAAACATCAACCAATCCATATGGACGGTTCATTTAAACAAAAGAGGTGTTACTTATCATATCATAACAATAATTCAAATGGAAACTCAAACGGTTGTTCAAACATAAAACAACCTAGTCAACATTGCATTAAAGTCATAACATCTAGACATAATAAACAAGAGTCTAATAATTGAGGCTATCATGGGTGACTAAGGTCAGCTGCAAGATCATCTACCCAAGCCTCACATCTTCTCACATCTACCTGCTCAAACTTGCTAAGCCTGAGGGCACAACACATTTTAAAAGAGCAAGTGTTAGCTAATAAATTAGCTAAGTAAGATAACACATACGGTTTGCAAAACGTTTATCCATTTTAAAATCTTTGAAGAATACATTATAATCATTAATGCACAATTCATGGCACAACATCATATCACCTCATATTAAACATCATATCACATCATATTTAAACATATCACGTTATAAAGCACACGTCATTGCATAGCATCAGATCACATTACATTAATTATCATAGGAGTTACAATCCTAATTGTGCCTATCATCATTTACATTCACTTTTCACTTTATCTTTCACTTTTCACTTTATCTTTCACTTTTCACTTTACACTTTTGGTGACATTCGTCACCTATCACATGGAAGGTGGGGGTTGTGTGTAGGCGGTCCTAAGACCTGACAGGGAACCTCACACCCGACATGATGGGTATTGCCTGCCGGCGGTGCATCAGCGTCGTTAAGGAAAGACATAGTCAATCCAGGAGTATACCATTTAGTGGTGAGTTACTCCACCCGGATATACTCAAACACGTACTCTTTGTCGCAAGGAGCCACTCAATCGACCACATGGCACACTAGCCCATAAGGAGCTAATGCGGGTTAAGCTTAACACTTTCTTTACACTTTGCTCGAGCTAACACTTTATATTTAGTTTAGGTTATCACTTTACCTAAACTACACTTTATCACTTTTACGTTCGGGCCCTTAAACGTGCACGTGTCATGGCATACCTAGTAAGTCTAGTGTGCTAGGTGTACAAGCCATGAATTCATCACATATCACATATAGTGCACTTCTTATAATCATCACAAATCATTTCATCGCATAGCATGAACGTTTACATCATGACAACATCATAAGCATCATCATCATTAACATTTCGTTACACATCATAATCACATTTACACATGCCCAATACATATTAAGCGTCATTACATATCGTAAACATTCATTCGTGATTTCATGTCATATATCATTACACATCATAGGTCATTGCATATCATAGGTCATCATAAATCGTATATCAATGCATATACTCTATCATTACATATCATAGATCATCACATATCGAATTTCATAACATCTCAAGGCATTTCATAAAATTACATATCATATCATCGCATCTCATAACTTTGCATATCATAGCGGTAGCATTTCAGGCTTCAATATGCATCTACACAACCCATATAACCTCCCGTGTAATCCCGATTACCCATAAGCAAAACAAGATACCATTTGGGAAAGTTATTAAATGAAAACTATGTTTGGTTGAACCCTCAGCGTGACAAAGTTGTGTATCTTACCTCGTAGAAGCACTCAACAAATGATAACGTAAGTTACCGAGCTTTGCAAGTATTCCCGACTACCTATAATCATTAAATGACCAATAAATAAGCTAAACAAATACCCATTCACTTATGGTCATGAATCATGTCTAAATACCTATGAACATGACACATGACAACGCTTGATGCATCGGAGATTCGATTAACACTTTAGAGCTCACAGAACTCGACCTTCACTCACCAATTCAACCTTTCAGGTACTTTGAAATTATAATCATCTTTTAAAAGCATTATCATTAGAAAGTAGACTCTCACAATTCCGTGGATAACTTATTTGTCAAAAACGGAGTTACGGTTTGAAAGTTATGGTCATTTCAAAATTCAGACGCCGGATGTGTCGCATCAGAGAGCTGATGCGTCGCATCCAAATCCTCAGCGCATTCAGTGCGTCGCATCCTTATGGATGTGTCGCATTGGGTATCATATCAGCAAAAACCTCATTGTTTAACCTCCAAAACTTAACCAAACACACCCTAAACGACCCCAAACCTTATGAACGACTTTTGTACCTCAAAATTAACATTTTAAGACCTTAATGATGCAATGAAATCATTGATTAATCCCCAATTGATTTGCAATATAATAACAACCGTTTTAGGTCACCGAATCGATTAAAACACACATTTTCGACATCAATTGATCCTCTAATGACCTAGATAAGTAATCAAATGAATAATATGATTGAAAAGACATAAAATCGATGTTATTATACCTCTAACACCTGAAGATTACAAGAAGGATGCAAAAGGCTTGATCATACATACCCGAATCAACACGTTTGAAGGATATTCGCAAAGGAATCATATGGGAAGGAGGGGGACGGTTTGGAGAGGAAAATAGGGAATTAGGAACTGAGATTATGTCAATTAGGTTAATCTAATTGACCCCTAAACCTGGACCCAACTTTCCAAAGCTTACACTTAAGTCCATACACTTCACATCTTTACACTTAAGGCTTAAACGACTTAACGGGAATACTTACTGACACATAAACACATCTTAAACATCTTTGCCATCTTAAACACATTAACATATACATCATTAAGGCATTAAGGCCTCACACATATAGCACAATAGTCACATATAAGCATTAAATATCCTAGAGACTTAACGAACACATAGTGTTGACTTAACGACTGAAGTCAACCGTTAAATAAAAGTTCGGGATGTTACATTACATCTTCCTCAACTTTTCTCTCTCCAAAAAACACCTAAAAATCTTACCTGACCCCACCCCTCTCTTTTCTTTTCTCGTCCACACTCATCCTCCGATCGATGGCGCGCGACGATGGAGACCTCGACAATTTTGCTGCCAATAACGATGAGCTCACGAAGAGCTATGGAAGAGCTCACGATGAATGAATGGATGGAAACGACCTTAATGAAGCAGAGGTACCCACTAAGAGCAATTAATCATAAAGTAGACCGTCAAAAAATTAACAGAAAATTATACATATGTATACATTGTCGTTGATGCCACAATATATTGTTATATCATACTCCAAATTTCATAGATACATTTATTATTTGTATGACAATATAATGCGAGTGGTCTATTTACAAACTTTTACCATAACTAATTGTCTCACCATGGAAGACATGAGTTTAACTTAAAAAGTATAGATAAATATAAAATACATTTGTTTTATTTAAGCGCTTTTGGAAATACAAAAACGGATAAAAAGAGTAATATTTATCTTTAAATTATTTGTAGGTTTAAGATAACAGTTATATTAAACCAATAAATTCAGCTAAAAAGAAATCATAGCTTATATATATTAATAATATATAAGCATATGCATATAATAAAGCATATGCATGGATTTAATAATTAATATATTTTGTATATTGATTAGTCCATCCTATACACTTCGCTATATATATTATTTATTAAATTAAAATGTTTCAATCAGTTAACAACAAAATTTGTGGAGTAGATTTGCTTTGAGTTTCCTATATATATATATAGGTTGGGTATTGTAAAACAAGTATTAAAGTAAAACAAAAAAGACAAGATCTTGACCCTTAGATCATGGTTAAATTGATGCACGAAGATTCACGAAGCAATTGATGCACGATGATTTTCATGATGCACGATGATCTTCAGTGAATAGAAACCTATTGTTTTATTTGTTTTTTATTTTAATACTTGTTTTATTTTACCTAAAACCTATATATATATGGGAAAGATAATTAGGGGATGGGGTAAAAAAAAAGTACCAAGGGATTCCTCTCAGCCGTCCGATCAATGCATCTAGATGGCTCAGATCACTTCATCTTCCTCCTTCTCCGGCTAGACACAGCAGCCGCCACCTCCTTCTTCTCCGGCGAGACTAGCCGCCGCCAGCCACCACCTCCTTCTTCTCCGGCGAGACAACCACCGCCACCACCATCATCTCCGACCACCCCAGCCACGGCGCCGGCGCCGGCAGCAAGGGCTACGCCTGTACCGTATCAAACCGCCACCATCTCTTGGATCGCCGCCCATCAAATCCATATGATTCCCATATGCGTCCGGTGACAACCACTTTAGAACGGATGAGGGCAACGCCCATACCGTATCCACCCGAAAACGAAACTGATGATTGCCGGAGATGTCGCCGGAGATGTCGCCAGAGATGAAGATGGCCAGAGATGTCGCCGGAGATCATCTTCTCTTCCCATCCGATCTCCCGATCCAACGGTGGAGATTGATCCCCTTGTACTTTTTTTATTGCTTGTCCCCTATTTAACCCACCCTATATATATATATAATATATATATATTATATATATATATATATATATATATAGGGGACCCTTATTTTGAGAACCCATTTTTTTGTAAGAACCGTGAGAACTCTTAAATTTCATATTGGATCACATGTTTTTTTTGTTCATTCACATGTGAAACGTTATAAAAATATATGTTGCAGAAGAAAAAAAATTTCAAAACCTTATATGTAGTCGTTTGTCACATGTGAACAAAAAACGTGAACAAATTCATTCACAAGTTCATAAAAGGCTATTTGGAAGGTTTCATAAAAAAGTTTCTTCTACAAAATACATTTTTATATCATTTCACATGTGAATGAACAAAAAAAACATGTGAACAAATATATAACTTAAGAGTTCTCATGGTTCTTACAAAAAAAATGGTTCTCAAAATAAGGAAACTCTATATATATATATATATATATAGATATATATATATAATATATATATATATAGATATATATATATAGTAAAAAGTTAAAATGAGAACCATGTATTTTGTCGAGAACTGTGAGAACTATTTTGGTTCTTTGGATTAATAAGATCAAAGGTGAGATTCTTTTATGGCATTAATGTATTTTCTATGAATATATATTAATATGTGATTAAATGAAAATTAAAAGAAGGGCATAATAGGAATATATGTAAATTAAACACACGAATAATTAAAACAGAAGCCACGAATTATGGATCTAGTGGAACTGATTCAATTCCTTGTAAATTTTCAAAACTTACCACACACAAATTTAAATTTTTGTTCCATTTCTCGTCATACTTTCTCTTTTTCTTTTTTTGTTGCCATGGGGCAGCCCATCCCTGTTGAGTTGGATAAGGACATGGTGGTGGAGCCCATCCATAATTTGGCCCAGATGGAGAAGCCCACCAAGGGGGAGAAACCCAAGTAGGACGAGGACCCCAAGAACCGGATCTGGAAGAATTGTTTCGGTTGTAGTTTTGGCGTGAAAACCCGTCGCGTTGCCATGAACCTGTGTTGGGACGGTTCTGGTTGTTACGGTTTGGACCACGTGAGTCATTATAACGCCGAGAGGCAGGTGGGTTGGAGCGCTCGGGAGGCGATTCTGGGACAACAGCGGCCACAACAGGTTGGGCTTGCTGACGAGCTTGTTGACGACGCTCTTCGGCATCAAGTAGGTTAATTGCTTCTTCCCAAGATGGGAGATCCTTGTGAAGTTGGGCAGCAACGACATCATATTCAGGAGGTAACCCGAATGATGAGTCGGCTATTAGACACGGGCTGATCAACATCGGCTAATTGAGCCGAGATCTCTCGAAGCTTTTGACAATAGTCATGAAGTGATGGCATGGATTTGAGGGTTAAATTGGTGAATGCTTTTTCCAAAGCAGCGGCTCGAGGACCTTTGTTGTTGAGAAAAATTTTCTTCAATCGGTTCCATGCTTCGAGGGCGGTGGATTCAGTTTCAAGGATTCGAACCAGAAGATCATCGGAAACAGTGGAATAAATCCATTGAAGTACAATTGCATCGATCTCAAGCCAGGAGGCTCGGTTTGGATCATTGTCTTTTGGAGGTAGGCTGCCATCAATATGGTCCAGGACTTTATACCCACGAGCATTCAATTGAAAAAGCTTAACCCATGAAGAGTAGGTTACTTTGCTTCCATCTAGAACTCGAACTTTGTTTTGGATGTTTGTAACGGTGTATACGGGGTGAAGTGACGGGTTGTCTTTTGTTTTGCCGGAACCGGTAGGGGTTTCTTCCTTGTCGCTCATAGCCGATAGGAGAAAAAAGAAATTCCGGTGAGAAGGGAGGCCGTAGCCTAGAGGATTGGAAAAAAAAAAAATTAGTAATGGGTGAAGGGCTTTGATACCATGTAAAGTGTTGAATGAATAGATATCTCTCATTAACAATCATGAGGAAATATATATACAAGAGGATCCTACCAAACTATGAGTGAAATAAGGAAATACAACTAATATACAACTAATATAATTATGCATACAATCTATACCATATATACATATAGGCGTCTAATAGATAGCCCACCTTCATATGTCATCTATTTAGACCCCAAAAACAGCCCCGGGGCGAAGTTTATTTATGCAAAGACAAACGCCACTATATCCGACGTACTTAGGCCTACGTACGTGCCATTGATCGTTGATTCGTTTTTTGACCTTAGCGATGCTATCAGCCATGATGCTCATACATTGCCTTTTTTGTCCATTAAGGTGACCGAGCTAACCGATGGGATCTTCATCGGTGTCTCGGCTACCCACCTTTTCGTGGACGGAACATCATTTGTGCATTTCATGGCTTCTTGGAGTGAAGTTTTTTAATCTAAATTAGATCAAAATGGCATCTCACGTCCACCGGTAACTAAGAGAGAATCTGATCTTATTCTGAATCTTCCGTATACACATCAAGATCAATTCATAGTACGACCCGAACAAATGCCTAATTTAATACTCAAGAGGTTTTTCAGTTTCTCATCGGCTTCTGTAGAAAGACTCAAGAAGAAAGCAAATGCCGAATCTGATACGCAAAAGATTTCTAGTTTAAAAGCATTGTCTGCTCTTTTATGGAGGTGTGTAACTCGAGTACGACGCCTACCAGAAGATAGTGACACAGTTTGTACACTTCCCGTTAATAACCGATCTAGGATGAATCCGCCTTTACCTGACGATTATTTTGGTTGCCATGGGACAAATGGGCTCGGATGGGCGGCAATGAAATTAGATGAAGCGGTTACAAACCACGATGATGCAGCAGTGAAAAAAGGGATGGAGAAATGGCTTAGACACCCAGAAGTGGTTAAATTGAATGGGATGGACCGTTCAAACGTGGTTCGCATTACGAACTCACACAGGTTTGATTATTACGGGTGTGAATTCGGGCTGGGGAAAGCAATAGCGGTTAGAAGTGGGTTTGCAAGCAAAGCGGACGGGATAATGAAAATGTATCCAGGTCGGGAAGGAGGCGGGAGCATTGATGTAGAAGTTTGTTTATTGCCCGATCCCATCGAAGAGCCTCATGAACACGGGCCTGCCAATGGCTTCCTCGTCGACGGATTGGACGACACGCCCACGAACACCCCGTTGGCTGGGGCCTAAGTGCCCTTAATTAGGCGTAGCTAAACATGAATGAATGTACAATAAGATTAATCTGGTGTGTGAGTTTCGTATTGTAACAATAAAGATTAATCGAGTGTTTAGTTTCAACCGTTGTATGGATTTCAATTTAAGGGATACATTGTTATAGATTCTATCTATGTTATGTTAATGTTAATGTTTGGTGATATATATTACAGTATGTAATATGATTTAATGCTTCATTGATAAACATAATACTACTTAGGCCCTTCCCAATAGGGGCGTCGACACCCCATCGATGGGGACGTCGACCCTATTGGTAGCTAGGGAGGTCGTCAATGGGTGTCATTGTCGGCTACCATCGATGGATCGAGGAGCGTAGACGAGAGGGAGAGGAGTGAAAATGGGGCCAGCCTTTATCTTTACCTTCTTTTTTTATCTGCTTTTCATAAATAATGTGTCTATATATATGTGTGTAGGTGATTACAAAGAACAACAAGATAACATTTTTAGAAATTAACACTATTAGTCCCTATATATTCAATGTTTTACATATGTTTTTTATATATTTAAATAAATTTCAGTTTAGTCCCTGAAGTATTAACTTATTTATAATTTAGTTTTGAACTTTTAAAAAGTTTTAAACTTAACTATATTACGTGAAAGTTAATATAGTATTATTCTTATTAATGAAAAAAATTTATTTAATTTTGGTTAATATAAAATAGAAATAAAAAAATTGAAGAAAAGGTGAGGAAGAGGTAAAAAAGAGGTGTTATTGGTAGTGGGTGTGAAAGAGGTGTGTTAGGAGACATAAAAGATGATGTGGCAGTGAGAAAGAGGTGTGGATGAGCTCCCTTATTGGAAAAGACCTTACTACTACAAGAAAATACAGTTTTTATGACGCTTACATATGACACATTTGACTAAACGTCTTAAAAAGATAAGACGTGTTACCATAGTTTGATCTAAGGCCTCTCATTAATCATCCTTCCCCACCTCTTGCTTGTTACTACGTACGTCCGCTTTTCAAAGACTTCTATTTATAGGCAAAAGAAGATATTGGGATATCACTTTTGCCGTAAAAATATGGTTGAGAGCATTTAAGGAATTGCATTTAATTTCTTAACATGCTTGTTTAAAGTAACATATAAAGTCACTTTAGAAGTGATATGTCTTATTTTAAACCACCCACCTTTACAAACTTTTGTACTTTAATCACAGACAAAGTGTATTGTCCGGATAATAGAGTGTAATGGTAAAAAGTTTTCCTCGTAATCAGTGTAAAGCTTTGTAAGTATTTTACACATATGGTGTTGTTTTTAACTTTTAATCGATAGAGAAATGGTGTGAAAGACTCAGTGATAAGCTGAGTCAAATCACAAAACAAAAGCACAACGGAATGAAAAACTATTTTTGTGAAGATTTGTTTGTATTTTATAACAAAACACTCCCAAGCTTACTATATGAATGACTGGTACAACAACAATGAAACAGTGAAACTGGACTGAAACAAGAACATAAAGATAAATTTAACAAGGATGGATAAGAATCTAATACTTGACTCGTAAATAACTAAACCACCATAATCAAATACAAGAAAATACTCCAAAACGACCACTATATTTGATAAAGGCTAAGCCACCACAAACACAGATAAATTTAATGAAGATTTAAGATCTCATCACAATAATCTATAAAGAAAAAGCCACCAAGATTAATAATAAAAGGACCACTTCAAACCACTAAGATCAAAGATCCATTAAGGTAAAGAAGATTTTCAAATGAATAGAAATCAACTCTATCAAACTTTTCATAGAGGAATACAAGAGACTAGTGTAACAACCCTCAATTTCCGACTAAGACAATTTACTTAGACTTATCTAAGTATCTATCCCTAAAGGGTTATTAGGAGAATTGGCCTTCTAGACATTTTGGCATGGTGATAATTGCCCTCTACTCAATGAAGTATTGTAGGTGACTAGCTATCTTAGAAATGCCATAAATAATAACTATAGACAATCTCAAACTATAAATTAGTTCTAACTGAACTTGGTGAATTATCATTGAACCAAAAACTTTAATTCGAGAAGTTAAGTTATAAAAATAATTGTACAAGACTCACAAGTTGAGCTAACAATCAACAATTCTTATAAATGGCCAACAATGCAATCACCTAACCAGTTAAAGCAAATATGGTCATGTAAATGAAATGACTATCACAAAAATATGGTTATAAAATCTTGTACATAATGATAAGCTTGAATAATAATAATAAGAATATATATATATATATATATAATAATAATATATATATATACGTGTAATATAAATACAAGTATATAGCTAATGGGAGTATGTAACAAATTTTTAAACACAAATGTATATATAAATATAAGTAAATTTACGGCCATATGTCCATAAGAAAATACAACTTGACTTAAAAACTAGAAACTAAATAAAGATGCATGCATATATACATATAATCCATACATATACATATTATACACCTACAACTAATAACCCTTTTACAATTTAAACTAAAAACCTCTCCCTTTTTCCCTTCCAAGGGCCCCCCCTATTCTCCCACATACATCCTCCAACCAAAATACAAGACTCCTCACTCCCCATACACCATAACACTCAAATCTCTTACACTCCCAATACACACATACACACACACAACTCATTTTCTCTCTCAAAAACTCTTCTCCTTCATCCTTTTTCTCTCTTATTTTCGGTTCAAAAAGGAAGCAAAAACAAGACAAAAATCCATCTAAACTTATATTAATAATAAGGGTTTTAAGCTAGATTCAACAAGGGTTAACTCAAGAAAGGATTAAGGGTCATTCTAGGCTTAGATTAAGGGTTATTGGAGGCTTCAAGGTCACGAAATTTTCTGCCCATATTCATCCTCAAAACCGAATCCAAGAGGGTATAAATCTTCATCCCTTTTACTAGATTAATCTTGTTTTTGTACATATTAAAAGATCTTTATCAAAAATCATGTTTTTCGTTGATTTTCTTCTTGATTTAAACTCAATGAGGGCAAGGTTGATAGATCTTTATCTCACATGTTCATGCATGTAAAGATCTAGAGAAAGGATTCAATGATTCAACAAGAACAAGACCCAAGAGTTGGTAGTTGTAAGATTTGTTGTATATTTGCTAAATGGGTCTCATAAAAATGGTTTTCTATGAAATAAAACACTCTTATATTTCTGTGATTTTTCATCAAGAATGATATTTTCAAAAGTTAGATTAAATTTTATAGCTTGATCTTGTTCAAAAGTGTTAGATCTTAACATGCATGCTTAGATTTATACTAGTTTATGTTGATTTTGAATTTGGATGTGAGAAGGATCTTTGGATGATGATTGATGATTTTGAAATTGATAATAATCTGTAAATTTGATGTTAAGAGCTACAAAATAAAGTATTAATCTTATAAATGATAAACTCAAGTGCTAATTAAGCAATAATGGTCATTGGTGAGTTGATATAATCAAGAACATTCTGACAGAAATAATCTTCTGTCTTGGAACGGATAAACTGAGCATGTGAGGGCCGTTTCAAGCAAAACTTTCAAAATAAAAGTTGTAGATAAAGGAGTTAAATTTAATCACCAACTAGAATCACTCAAAAATACTGAATCAAACAAAAGATATGATTTTTCTACTAAAACAGGTCAAAACTGCATTTTTGTCTGAATATTTTATCAACTTTGACAATTTTTATCTCCTAATCCATAAGGTTCCAGGAGGCCATACTTGGTGTAAAGTAAGTCCAATGTGTCCTAAACTTAAAATAAAATCGTGAAATTTTTATTAAGAACAAAACCCAAAGAACGTTTATAAAACTTTCGAGTATGCAAAACAGTGACTGTTTTGACCACTTCCATTTATAAAAATATTTAGAGGTAGTAAACATTCTTTATAAATTAAGCCAAAAATTAAAAAATAAGTGGACACATATAGGTTATTGTATAAAAATCAGGAGGGTCCAAATAATTTGGTTTAACCCCAAAACAGTAGCCAACATTTCATAAAAATGTGAAGTAAAAACAGAAAATTCTGAAGTAAACCAATAATTTGTGTAATGGGCTAAAAGATACACTAAGGACCATAATGGGCTAACCCGGCCCAAATAATAAACCCTTTGAACCATAAATCAGTAGGCCCACTGGGCCCAATAAACCATTTAGCCCAATAACCAATATAACCCTTTAAGCACATAACCCAAATAAGGTTAAGTCCAATAACTAAATTAAGCCCAAGTCACTTAAAAGCCCATAACACTTAGGCCCAATTGGTGATGGCCAATAACACCTAAACGAATTTCATAAACCCGGATAATCCTAAGACATATCGAGAATTATGTGAGTTTGAAAGATAAGCGAAATCAAAGTAACACAAAAGATAATTAAGCGGAATGGACATAAGTAATTACGTTAACCAAACTATAAATTGATATCACAAATGCTAATTCGTGCTAAAATCGGTTACACATCAAATGATGAATAAGGATAATATAACTTAATATGGCATTCTCATATGATAACCTAAGATGCCAAACGAAACCACAAATGAAGGCAAGTTACCGAAACTCTAACAACTTATAACTACATGTATATTGAAAGTGACCTTTTTCACCAACAATCCCTACAACCAAAAAGATGTGAATATTAGCAATACACTTGGATCCCATAATTGATGACAACATAATGAAAGTGGTATTTCTAAGTGATGGCTTAAGATAGGAACTTACATATATTAGTTCTCTCGTAGGGATAGTCTTGGCTTTGAGTATGGTTGAGGACCATGATGGAATATATGATCAAGGAAGCTAGAGATGGGAAGTACCCATTTTGGATAAGTGAATATGATGTGCGTCATATCAAGGTGAGTCATAGCCCCCTTTCAAACTCTTTTATATGTTTTACTTGCGGGGTGAAAAGCATGATTAATTAAAATGACTTTCTCTTATGAAATGATTCTTTGAAATAATGATAATGATATGGGAATTATATTGTATGTTCAACGTGTTATATGATGAGCTTGAGTACTGTCAAACGGTGGTCCCCTGTACACTACTATTAACTCATTGCGCAACTAGGATTCGTCCCCTCACTCACATCAGTGGCGACAGGTTGATTGGCCGCCTACGTGGCCGCCTTCAACGGTGTCGGTCATGGGGTGCTCTAATCTACTTTATATATTATTGGTCGTCTCCATGGCACGACCCATTCATTATTATTATTGCACGTGATTGACAGCATGTGCTACTGTTATCATATCTTCGGGACATATCATCATTATTATTATTTGGACGTGAAAGGGTCTTAGTAGTGGCTCAAGACAAACTCATCGAATTATGCCTTTGGCTAAATATTATTGATTATTACTTATGGTTGGATATTATGGATTGAACATACGGTTTGGGCATTGGACCTTATATGGAATCTCGAAAGTTGTTGAAATTGGCGATATTGAAGTATTGATGACCGAATGGTTTTGGTATGATGAATGATTAATCGATTGATATACTTTTTCTCTCACGATAAAAGTGACAAATGAGAACTTTATAATTTACCATGGATTTCTCAACTCTTTACCATGGATTTTTGTCGGTCATGTGGTTTGGGTGAATTGATATGAAATAATATATTTTCTAAGTTTGTTTTGAAATGGATATGTAACGAGATTTACTTGCAAACCTATGCACTCACCAACTACGTTTTCGTAGTTGACACTTTTTCTTTATGCTTTTCAGGATTTAGCATTAGCCTTGAGAAAATGTATGCATCATGATTGTTTGCATTGCACTTTGGGGTCAAAGATCAAACCTTGTGATGGGCAATGGAATCCGCCTTGATCATTGTAGAATATCGTTTCATGTATTTGTTAATTGTCTCGTGGACTTAATATCCAAGTGCGGTGGACGCATTGTACTCGGGGATTGGTTCACATGCTTGTGCATTTGTAAAATTCTTTTATTAAATAAAGCTATGGTGAATGTTATTTATAATCCTTTGTTTTGAATACTCGACTTTCTGTACATCTCATTGTTCCGCCTTAGTTGGGGTGTTACAACTAGGAAATATTCTATTCTAGACAATGGTACAAGGTTGTTATAAACCAGCCAATAAGAATAGAGAACAGAATCTGCAGTTGCAGGGTAGTGGTGGTTTTCTCTCTCTCTGCTCCCCACTTGTCTTCATCTTCTCACACGATCAGGTGTCACCAAAACAAGACAAAAACATACAACTGAATTCTTATCTTTATTTGGAATAATCTAGAACAGCCACACACACGTGCTAATCATATTACTTGACATGGTTATTGAAAACATTAAAATAGATAAGTGTTTGAAAATCCCAAGCTGATTCACTTCTGAGCTCACCCTGCTCCAAGCTGACCCAGACTAGGTGTCCCAAGGTGACTCTTTTTCCAAGCTGACCCAGATTGGACGAACTCACGAGCTGATCTTCAAACTTTCCCCATATTTCAGTTCTCCCATTTGAGTAAGGTGAATCCTAGGGGGCAGACAGGATTACCAATTATCTTCCCAAAGTGTGCCATCGAGGGAAACATCATCATGCCCTGAGCTGAGTCTAATCTGACTCTGTCTGAGCTAAGTTCAGGGCAACTCAAGGTCTCAATCGTATCAAGAAAGCAACGAAAAAATTGCTAATAATCAGTCACAAGTGTTGATGTGATTCCTTCACAATATTCCGAGCAATTTAATCGTTTCTAACTTTTGAATATATATGTAATTGTTGTTTATTTTTGTTGTAGATTTATCATAATTTTTAACTGTTGTCTTTTTACGTCCGTTAAGTAGATCGCTTACATAATCTGGGACTATGGGTAAAAGAAAATAAATTTGAGTAGGAAATTTATGGATGGCTTTTTACGTGAAATCCCATTTACAAATTTCTGAATCTTTCCGGTAGATGTTTTGGGAAGCTCATCCTTGAAAACAACAGTTTTTGGAGCCATATATCTCGGCAATGTACCTTTGCAAAACTGCATTAGCTCCTCAGCAGTCGGCTGCGGCTTCCCCTGTCCATCTTTCAGACTAACGAAAGCACAAGGCGTTTCACCCCAATACTCATCAGGCCATCCCACAACCGCGGCCTCATTTACAGCCGGATGCAAATACAACACTGATTCCACCTCCACACTGCTCAAATTTTCACCACCACTTATGATCACGTCTTTTGATCTGTCCTTGATTTCCGAATACCCGTCTGGATGCATAACGCCCACGTCCCCTGTATAAAACCACCCGTTTCTAATACATTTGGTGGTTAACTCAGGATTTTTTAAGTAACCAGACATGATTGACCCGCCTTTTAGCACTATCTCTCCTTGAGTCAACCCGTCCCATTTCACACGCACTCCAGACTCAGGATCCACAATATCCGCTTCCGTCATTCCAATGGTTCTGACTCCTTGTCTTGCCTTTAGTCGAGCTCTCTCTATCGCTGGAAACCTATTCCATTCTCTCTTCCATGCACACGCAACGACTAGCCCACCCGTTTCTGTCAACCCGTATCCATGACTCACCTCAAACCCTAAGGCTTCTGTCCGTGACAATACGGCTGCTGGAGGTGGAGCTCCTGCGGTCATTATATGGACAGTACGGCTGAGTGGTTGGCCTTTTGTTAACATGTTGAGCACCACCGGTGCGCCTCACATGTGGGTTATATTAAGAATATGGATGGACTTGTGTATAACTGATGCATCGAATTTGCGTAAACAAACATTCGTGCCACCAACCGCAGCCATACCCCAAACGTAGCTCCATCCGTTTGCGTGGAACATCGGTAGGGTCCACAAGTAGACAGGTTGTTTTGGTACGGACCATTCTAGGACTGAATCAAGGGCCACAAGGAACGTCCCTCGGTGGCTGTGGACCACGCCTTTTGGGGCCGAAGTTGTCCCAGAAATGTAATCCAATGTTAATGGATCCCAATCAGATTCGGGCCTGACCCAAATGAACCTAGGGTCACCAGCTTCCACCATGGACTGATAATTATTAATGAATTGATCATTATCTATAATAATGGTAATTAATGATACAGGTACATCATCATCATCATCATCTGTTATAACGACTGAGTAGTGGACGAGCACAGGGAGCAAAGAAACCGCGTCTAGGATAAGACGGGCTAGCTGGTAGTCAACAAAGACTAGCTTTGATCCGCTGTGACCTAGGAGTATCGAGACAGTACGTGCATCTAACCGTGTATTGATTGTGTTGATTACAGCCCCGGTCATTGGAGCTGCAAAGTGAAGCTCATATATAGCAGGGATATTTGGTGCAAGTACGGAAACAACGTCACCTTTTCCAATGGCGAGACGAGAGATGGATGAAGCTAATTGTCGGCAACGACGAAATGTATCCAACCATATGTAAGTAAGATCGTTGTAAGTGGTCGACGGAGAGTCCGTGTACACGGTGGCTGCTCTCTCAAGGAAGCTAAGAGGAGTAAGAGGGCTTGAGTTTGCACCATTAGGCTTCCTTAATGCATCCATTTTTTTTTCCTAACAAAATGACAAATGCAGAACAAGATATATGATGTAAGAAGTAGATAGAAAGAACTAAGGCTGGATTTTATATTACATGATGCATTGTTATATACTGTCTAACAGGTCAATTTTTTAGTATAAAACTAAAATACATATTACGGAGTATATGCACTCACATATATATATAGGGAAAAGATAAAATGAGTCCAGCTTATTTTGAGTCTAATTTGAGTCCATTGATTTTCTTCCATGTCCTCAAATTCCAACCACCTCCTACCACCACCACCATCATCTCCGACCACCACCATGATTTTCCGGCGACGGCGACCATCTCCGGCGAGACTTACACATGTGTAAGTTAACTTACACATGTGTAAGTTTTACGTGTAAGTTAACTTACACATGTGTAAGTTATATGGACCCTTTTTGGACTCAAAATAAGCTGGACTCAATTTATCCTGCCCCTATATATATATATATATATACTAGATATATATATATTATACATATAAATATATATATATATATATATATATATAGTGAAGGGATCAAGTGAGAACCAACATATATGGTGAGAACCGTGAGAACCACTAAAAAAACCATCTCTAAGGGTTTTGCCCTTAGAGTTAAGGGCTACGCCCGTACCGTATCCAACCGCCACCATCTCTTGGATCGCCGCTCATCAAATTCATACAATTCTCATATGCGTCCGGTGACAAACCCTTTAGAACGGATGTGGGAAACGCCCGTACCGTATCCATACGTTTTCAACACGTATACCATATGATTTTATTTTTTTAAATTAATTTTTTTTTTGGAATGAGTTTTTATTAAAAAAAATATAAATTAATAAAACAATCAAAAATTAAAAGACCACGCTAAAAAGGAAAAAGAAGGAGGGAAACTAGTGGTTCTCACGGTTCTCTCCCAACTTTTGGTTCTCACATTAACCTTACCCTATATATATATATTATAAATATAATAATAACAATATAATATGATTTTTTATTTTTTTTAAATTAATTTTTTTTTGGAATGAGTTTTTATTAAAAAAAATATAAATAATAAAAAATAAAAATTAAAAACCACCAAAAAGGAAAAAGAGGAGGGAAACTAGTGGTTCTCACGGTTCTCTCCCAATTTTGGTTCTCACATTAACCTTACCCTATATATATATATTTATAAATATAATAAATAAAATAATTAATTTAAATTTATTTTTTTTAAATGTTACCGCGTCGTCTCATCGTTTAGATATGATGTTGCACTCTGTTCGGATTTTTTTTTCCGAGGTTTTTTTAGTTTTTCGCGCACTTTTTTTTCACGCAGTTGTTTTTCTTGTAGGTTCTCCTTTGTTTTTCTTAGCCTCCAACTAATATGTTGAAAACTTTCACTCATCGTTTCAGTTTTGTCACATTTCATTCCGTTTGGAATTTTTTTTCGGGGGTTCTTTTTGGTTTATCACACAGTTTTTTCCTTTCTTGGGTTTATCACCTATATGTCACTGTTCCATTGATCCACGTCACACCCCGTCCTATCGTTTGGATTTTTTCACATCGTATTCCAAAAAAAGTCAATTTATTCGTTTGGAGATTAAGACGTGATTGCCTTCCCACCAGCATCAACCTGTTCGCCAAAGGGGTTGACACCAACTCGTTCAGGTGCGTTAACTGTAATCAAGGAATCGAGTTTTTGGAACATATTTTTCAAGGTTGCAAACTGGCATATGAGACTAGACTTTTGTTAAGTGATTGGTTGAAATTAAATATCCCAAATGAGCCTCCTGATGGTATCTCATCTTGGTGCGACGATAGAGATATTTCAACTAATAATCATGCTAGATTGGAAATTATTCTATTTATTTGGTGGTGGCATTTAGGGAAGTCACGGAATAACGCTCTCCACAATGATAATCATGAAAGTAGTACGGAAAATTTCCAAACTCGATCATATCGCGATCTCATCTCTGGATTAACTATCGAGACAAGAAAGGTCGGATATCTTGGGACGCATGGAACGCATACCTTTTTGGTCATTCTTCTCTTTGAGCTCGACTTTTTTTACCTTGGCACTTGTATGCGGTCACATCAAAAAACATTTTTTTATGTCCCGGTTCGTTGTAAGTGGCATAAGTTTTTTCAACCATTTTGTGACATTTACAGTTAAAGTTCCAAGATAGTTCTAGAACATGTAATTTGTTGTAATAATTCTAGATTTGTATTGTTGTAATTTTCTGTCTCTAGTTTATTGTTAGAGGTTATTATCGACATATATACTTTCTTTGTCGTTCAAAAAGAACATCGTACTTCGTTTGGGTTTTGTCTTTAGGGTTTCTCTTAGTTTCTTGCAAAGGTTTTTTTTATGAGGTTTTTCTTGGTTTCCAACTAAATACATTGGAATCTTTGGAGTTCTGTTTGGTTTCCCACACAATTTTTATTTTTTTTGTTTCCAACTAATATATAAATCTTTTGGTTTTACTTATTTTTTATTTTTTGTTTTCTTACACAAAAAAAAATACGTATTCGACACTGCAAACTTTTTTACGTGATTGTCTTATTGCCTTTACTAACTTTCTGCGCTATTCTATCGGTGCACGTCACACCCGTTTCTTCATTTTGGTTTTGGCATGTCGCATTTCGTTTGGAATTTTTTCTATAGATTTTTTTGTTGTTGTATCGTACAGTTATTTTCTTCCTTCGGGTTCGTTTTTAAAATCGTGTTTTTTTGCAAAAAGTAAATACGTATATGGCAAACTGTTAGCTTTAAATTATAGATTAGTGCTTGTTTGTAACAATGTAAATAGAATTGTCCTTGTGGTTAATCTTGTTTATATGGAAGGTTGTTAGTGTAATTAACCAAGGACTATCTTGTAATTAGGGAGGGGGTTTAATGCAAATGTCATGCCTATATAAACCCCCTCACCTCTCATTTGTAATTAACCTTTTGAATATAGATTTCCTTTCTCCCTTTCTCTCTCTAGCTTTCTCTCACACACACATAATCACTATTCACGATTTAGCTTAGTTAACAATTGGTATCAGAGCAAAATCACATCTTGTGTTAGATCCATGACTTGATTTTGTTCATTTTGTGCTAAATTGTGTTTTTCCAACTTTACCGAAAAATCCTATCTTTACCCTCCTAACATGTTAAAGTTTATTCCTTTTTAGTTTTATTCCACTCATTACCTTCCTATAATCATCCTCAAGAAGTTTCAA
This sequence comes from Erigeron breviscapus, assembly GCA_034093135.1. NCBI lineage: Eukaryota > Viridiplantae > Streptophyta > Magnoliopsida > Asterales > Asteraceae > Erigeron > Erigeron breviscapus. Next base: position 6,047,832 of record CM067175.1, read on the forward strand.
ATCCCAATTCAAAACCGTTTGGCTTGAAATTGAAATTTTAGTTTTCTGATCTAAAATCCGGTTTTCATTTCCTTTGAATTTCTGTTGTAAAACCGGCTTTCCTTCCGGTTTTCCTACCGGTTTTCCTTCCGGTTTTCCTACCGGTATTCCTTCCGGTTTTCAAATTCACAAAATTTTGAATTTTCATTGTTATATTCTAACATATCTGGTTTACACCAAAACCGATATTTGTACTAAATTTCATCTTTTTCCAACTCGTCATAATCTTCAATCTTTTCATCGAAAACCGGATTTAGTAGATTTTACTGAAAACCGGATTTTGTGAAGCTTTGAGATTTTAAGTAACATTGTGTGTGAAAATACCTGGTTTACACCAAAACCGATATTTGTACTAAATTTCATCTTTTTCCAACTCGTCATAATCTTCAATCTTTTCATCGAAAACCGGATTTATTAAATCTACCGGTATTCCTTCCGGTTTTCAAATTCACAAAATTTTGACTTTTCATTGTTATATTCTAACATATCTGGTTTACACCAAAACCGATATTTGTACTAAATTTCATCTTTTTCCAACTCGTCATAATCTTCAATCTTTTCATCGAAAACCGGATTTATTAATTTACTGAAAACCGGATTTTGTGAAGCTTTGAGATTTTAAGTAACATTGTGTGTGAACATATCTGGTTTACACCAAAACCGATATTTGTACTAAATTTCATCTTTTTCCAACTCGTCATAATCTTCAATCTTTTCATCGAAAACCGGATTTATTAAAGAATTACTAAAACCGGTTTTATTATTGTTTACATATCTGGTTTACACCAAAACCGATATTTGTACTAAATTTCATCTTTTTCCAACTCGTCATAATCTTCAATCTTTTCATCGAAAACCGGATTTATTAAATTTTCTAAAACCGGTTTTATTATTGTTTAAATACCTGGTTTACACCAAAACCGGTATTTGTGCTTAATTTCTTCAACTTTGTGAAAAGTCATTCTGTCCAAGTTTCAAGTCGAATACCGGATTTTAAACATATTTTCTGAAACCCGGTTTTTGTATACATTTTCTGAAAACCGGATTTAGTACACAATTACTGAAAACCGGTTTTCTTCACATTTTTCTCAGAATGTCGATTTCTGACTCATTGATTCTCGGTTCCGATTCAAGACCTCCTGTTCTATATCGTGGATCATATCCACAATGGAAAAAACGGTTTTTGGATTGGATTGAAAGACAACCTCTGGGCGATGACATTAAAGCTTCTTATGAAGAAGGCCCTGCTGTTCATACAAATCCAGTCACCAAAGAACTGATTCCAAAAGAAAGTTGGAGCACAGCTCAAAAGAACCGCACTCAGGCTGATAATCTTGCAAGATCCCATCTCTATATGGCTCTTCCAAACGATATTTATTCCAATGTTGATTCATATGAAACTGGGAAAGAGATATGGGACGAAATTGAAAAGCAACTGCAAGGTTCAGAAGTGTCCTCCACGATCAGACTTTCCAATGTTCTTGATATGTATGAGTCTTTCAAACAAGAGAAAAGTGAAACGTTAGAAGAAGCATATACACGTTTCTGTAACGTGATCAATGAACTCAGGAAGAATGCCATTAAAAAGACTGACTTGGAACTAAACATCAAATTTCTGAGAAATCTTCATGAAGAATGGCAAGTCTTTGGTGCACAACTCAACCAGCAAGATGAATTTGGCAAACTCTCTATTCATACCTTGTATGAGAAGTTGAAGATCAACCTGCGAGCTGTCCAAAAGCAACAAATGAAGACTGAAGGAAGCTCCTCATCAGATCCACTTGCTCTTGTTGCTGATAAGAAACCTTCCAGATCGTCAAGGAAGAATGTTGTTGAAACTGCTGAAGATGATGATTCTAGTGACACCAGTGACCCAGACATGGATGACAAAGAAAAGGAAATGTACAAAGACTTAGCTTACTTTACAAGAACCTTCAAGAAGAAATTCTTCACAAAGAAACCCACCAACAATCAACTTCGCACTTCGTCAGTCTCATCCTATGTCAAGAACTCACAAGCTCCAAAATTTGACAATCACTACAACAATGCTGGGGGGGAAAGGAAGTATGAAGCTCCTAAGAAGTTTGAGAAGAGGGTTCTTGAGAAGAAGACCGAAGAGAAGAAATGTTACAATTGTGGTCTTACTGGTCACTTTGCTATTCACTGCACCAAACCTCGTCAGAAGAACTCACAAGCTCCAAAATTTGACAATCACTACAACAATGCTGGGGGGGAAAGGAAGTATGAAGCTCCTAAGAAGTTTGAGAAGAGGGTTCTTGAGAAGAAGACCGAAGAGAAGAAATGTTACAATTGTGGTCTTACTGGTCACTTTGCTATTCACTGCACCAAACCTCGTCAGAAGAACTCCACCTACTACCAGAACAAACTCTTGCTTGTGAAACAACAAGAAAGTGGTATTGCTCTTCTTGCAGAAAACGACGAATGGTTGCACCTGTCTGATGAAGAGACTGAAGAGCTTGCTGCAAATGTATGTTTCATGACAAAGATTAAGCGGTCAAAGGAACTTGAAGAAGGTGGTATAAGTTCTGAATCTGATGATGATGAGGTTTGTACTATTCCCAAACGTGAACTTGATGAATACATGAACAAAGCTGTCGAAACAAATAATTCTTTGAAAATTGAGGTGTCTAATTTAACTAACTCTTTAAAAGAGAAAGAAAAACTTTTGACTGATTTTCAAACCATATATGAAAAACTTCAAAAAGATTTTGATGAATTGACAGCTAATCAGACTTCTATTTCCTTTACACCTTCTTCTGTGTGTACGACGCCAATTTAATGCGGTATGGCATGACCACCCAATTTGTAAGACCAAGTTATGGTGATATTGAGACAGATTATTATCTTGCAAAATGTGCTATTCAATGCAATTATGATCAAATTAATGAATCAAATGATCTTTTTAATCTTCCACTTGTTCCTAAAAGAAAAACTCACTGTGTTACTATTGTTGAATTTGATGAAACCTCGAGTAACCAACAACTTGTGGTTCTTTCTAATGAGTCTAAACAAGTAGAAGAAAGTTCTGTTCCAAAACCTGCTTCTGCTAGACCATACATTCCACAAAGTGTTTTGGAAAAACAAATTGAAGATCTAAAAAGAACACTTGATGAACAACAAATTTTGCTAGATAATCTAATGTCTCAAAATCACTGTTCCAAAGTTGTACCTATCGTCTCCTCCACACCATCTGGTGTTGTTTATGATTGTGCTGAACCCAATTGCTCTGCATGTGAAGATATCATGTCCTCTTCTTCTCTTTCCTATATTTCTGCATGTGATCTTGTTGATGCTGCTGTACAAACTGAATGGGATTCTGTTAAGACATATAACGTTTCAATCCAAACAGACCTTGACATTCCCACTGATGTGAACCCAATCAACCCCCAGATTTACTTGGGTGAGATTACTGCATTAAAACTTGAATTACAAAAGGAAAGGTGTCTCAATAAGGAAATTTTTGATGATGTTCATGTTTTTGCTCAAACAGATTGTGAACACGAAATTGAAAAAGATCAGTTCTTTCCAAACATTTTTGATACTGAACCTTTCAAGTTTTCTGAGGAAACTCAAACTTACTTGAATGATTTTGATACTCTGTCTAAAAAGTTTGAAAAAGAAAGAGAACAACGATTAAATGTACTCGCTGAACTTAATAAAATTAAGATGGAAGTGGCGTACAAAAATATTGTTATTCAAGCTTTCGCAGATAATAAGATTGAAAAAGCGTCAAATTTACTCAAAGGAAGACATTGTCCAGTCAAATTCAGTGAATTAAGTCACCCAAAGTTGTCAAATGAAACAAATTTATCAATCTCACCCAATGAAAGTTCTTGTCCCAAAGACCCAAATGTCTCAAGTGTGAAATTGGAATCCAAACATAAAGTCAAATATTCCAAAATGAATTTTTCAAATCTTCCTAATCTTAATAACTTTTTAGAAGAAGATCATTCGTATGATCCTGATTTTGAAAAACAATTTGTTCCAAAGGAAGAAAAGATTGAATTTCCATTCAAAAGGATTCCAAAATCACACTCTACGACTGACACCACTGTCCATGAGAAGTTTCAGAGACCAAAGACCAATCAAGTACCCAAAACTTCTACAACACCAAAGAGTCCTACCCCAAAACCCAAACTCAATAAGATGAAACACCATACTGATGGTAAACATGCTTCTGTACAACCTAGATATCACAAGTATTCTAGCCCTCCTAAGCAATCTACAGCTACACCTAAAAACGTCCTAAAGGTATTTAGAGATGATGCTGTTGGAATAACTAGATATCAAGATCAGTATGGTTGGTTTTCTTCTTCTTACAAAAAGCAAACACCACCTGCCAAAAGGACCATCAAGAAGAAACTTGTCAAGAACACACAGTCTTCCACTAACCTTCAAAATGTTCATGTTTCAGGTCACGTGTGCTTAAATTGTCAAAGTAAATGGCTTCCTAAGGATAGATACTTTCATGCTACTAGGACAGTCAAGCTTGCTGGAAATGCTACAACTGTAAAACAAGAGTGGATAGTTCATAGACCTAGTGTTCTAGATAGATCAAATGCTTTTAGGACTAGTCCTTCTTGTTCTAAAACTTTGTAATGACTGTTTTTTTTTTTGTTCTGTAATTCGTATCATTACTTTTGAACTAAGTTTGTGTGTTTACTTGCTTTCAATAAAATTCCAAGTTGGATTATGTGTTTGTTCTGTTGTATGTTTAAATGTTGATGTTTATCTTATGCCTTCGTTCGTCTTTCTCTTACTTGTTATTCTAATAAATGTGATTGCATGATGACTCCCTAACCTTGCATGGACCCAGTCTAAGTGGGTACCTAAAACCTTACTCCCTGATTTTACAGGAATTTCTCATCTGTGTCTGGTATGTCGACTCCGGATGCTCTAGACACATGACTGGTGATAAATCCCTGCTCAAGAACTTTGTTGAACGTTTCATGGGAACAGTGCGATTTGGAAATGATCATCTTGCTCCCATTCTTGGCTATGGAGATATTGTTCAAAATGGCATCACCATCAAACGTGTGTCATATGTTGAAGGCTTGGGCCATAATCTTTTTAGTGTTGGACAATTTTGTGACAATGATCTGCAAGTTCTCTTTAGAAGATATGAATGTAAAGTTCAAACCGAAGATGGTGTCGATATTCTCACTGGTTCACGAGATAACAACTTGTTCACCATTGATCTCAACAATATTCCAACTCCATCTTCCAATATTTGTCTTCTTTCTAAAGCTTCCGCTCAGCAATCTTGGCTATGGCATCGTCGTCTCTCTCATCTTAATTTCCATACAATTAATACCCTTGTTGATAAACAACTCGTCGATGGCCTCCCTGATTTCAACTATGACACCAACCATGTTTGTTCTGCATGTTCAATTGGAAAACTCAAGCGAGCGTCACATAGACCAAAGAAGCATCTCAGCACTGATGCTCCTCTTCATCTCCTTCACATGGATTTGTGTGGCCATATGCGTATCCAAAGCATTCATGCAAAACGTTACATTCTTGTCATTGTTGATGATTACTCTCGCTATACTTGGGTCTATTTTCTTCGTGAAAAGAGTGAGGCTCCTCACGTAATCATTGACTTCATCAAAAGGACACAAGTAAATCTTCAAACCTCTGTTCGGATTGTTCGTTCTGATAATGGTACCGAATTCAAGAACGCTACTCTTGGATCATACTTCTCTTCCATCGGCATCACTCATCAATTTTCAGCTGCACGAACACCTCAACAAAATGGTGTAGTTGAAAGAAGAAATCGAACTCTTGTTGAAGCTGCTCGAACTATGCTTGCTCATGCTAGATTACCACCAAATCTATGGGCTGAAGCCATTGCAACTGCCTGCTTTACTCAGAACAGATCTATAATCAACAAGAGGTTTGACATTACTCCTTATGAAGTCATCAACAAGAGAAGACCAAATGTGAACTACTTTCATATCTTTGGGTGCGTCTGTTATGTCTTGAATGATAGAGATAATCTTGGAAAATTTGAGCCAAAAGGTGACGAGGGTTATTTTGTTGGTTATTCAAGAGAATCCATTGCCTATCGTGTCTATAACCGTCAAACCAAACAAATTGTAGAGAGTATGAATGTTAAATTTGATGAACTCTCTGGAATGGTTCTTGAACAACACGGTTCAAGACCCGATCTTCATTGTCCACAAGCTTCCGCTACACAAAACAGAACTTCTGATAAACAGATTTTCTCCAAACCAACCGCTAAGGAGTTAGACATTTTATTTGAAGAATTTTATCATGATCGTCCTCCTACTTTGATCCAACCCTTGGATACACCTGAACAATCGTTTTCCAATCCATCTCAACCTGAGAACTCATCTACTAATCAACAAACTTCATCTCCTGTCACCTCTTCTACTGAATCATCCTCTCCATCATCAGCCACTTCTTCATCTTCAAATGTACCTTCCCCTGACTCGTCTAACTTGTCTTCCGCACCACAGGATTCTACAGTATTGCCTGCTCAGCTATACTCTCCAGGATCCAATAAATCAACTGATGCTGACTCTGATGAAGCAGAATTTGTCCTACCAAATGAACCAAGCTTTGAGCAACTCGATGAACAACATTCTCCAGGCTTTATCAATCCTGATGAAAATAATGAACCTGCTGATCCACTTCCTCACTCAAGGAAATGGTCTCGCTCCATGCTTCCTCATCCTCCCACTCAGATAATTGGGGATCCAAACGCTGGCCCAACCACACGTGCTGCCTCTGCAAATGAATGTTTATTCGTCAACTTCTTGAGCATGGTTGAACCCAGTAATGTCAATGAGGCTCTTCATGATCCGGATTGGGTAAAAGCCATGCAAGAAGAACTATCTCAATTTGAGCGCCTTGAAGTATGGAAACTTGTACCTAATCCCTACACTCATAAAGAACCAATCAAGACAAAGTGGATTTTCAAAAACAAGAAAGATGAGAATGGAGTTGTTGTTAGAAACAAGGCTAGATTAGTTGCCAAAGGTTTTTCTCAACAAGATGGTGTTGACTATGATGAGACGTTTGCTCCTGTTGCCCGCATTGAAGCCATTCGAATCTTCCTGGCTTATGCAGCATTCAAAAACTTCACGGTTTATCAAATGGATGTCAAGTCTGCTTTTCTAAATGGAGTACTGAAAGAAGAAGTTTATGTTGCTCAACCCGAGGGTTTTGTGGATCCTAAGCGTCCAAATCATGTCTATAGATTAGACAAGGCGTTGTATGGTCTCAAACAAGCTCCTCGCGCTTGGTATGATGCTCTGTCTGCCTATCTACTACAATCGGGATTCAGTAAAGGTACAATCGACACTACTTTGTTCATCAAACGTCAAGGTAGTGACATTCTTTTAATTCAAATTTATGTAGATGACATAATTTTCGGGTCCACAAATCCTAAGTACTGCAAAAACTTTTCAGCATTAATGGTCAAACATTTTGAAATGAGTATGATGGGAGAGTTAAATTTTTTCCTTGGCCTTCAAGTCAAACAAATGTCAAATGGTATTTTTATCTGTCAAAATAAATACATCTCTGACATGATGAAAAAGTTTGATATGTTTAATTGTCAACCAATTGGCACTCCCATGGAATCTCGAACTAAAATTAATGCTGACCTTAATGGAAAACCTTATAATCAAAAACTTTATCGCAGTATGATAGGATCCCTCATGTACTTAACTGCAAGTAGACCGGACATTATGTTTGCTACATACATGTGTGCTAGATTTCAGGCAAACCCTATGGAGAGTCACACTCAATCGGTTAAGCGTATCTTTCGGTATCTTAAGGGTACTATGAACCTTGGTCTATGGTATCCGAAAGATACCGGTTTCGAACTAACCGCCTACTCAGATGCTGACCATGCAGGGTGTAAGTTGGATCGCAAAAGTACTTCAGGTAGTGTGCAGTTTCTTGGAGACAAGTTGGTTGGTTGGTCTTCAAAGAAACAAAATTGTGTTTCCACATCCACTGCTGAAGCTGAGTACGTAGCTGCTGCTAGTTGTTGCTCTCAAGTTCTGTGGATGAAGACTCAACTCTCTGACTATGGGTTCCAGTATGACAAAATACCCATCTATTGTGACTCCAAAAGTGCCATCGCAATCTCTTGCAATCCTGTTCAGCATTCTAAAACAAAGCATATTGATGTAAGGTATCACTTCATCAAAGATCATGTTGAGAAAGGTAATATTGAACTTTACTTTGTCCCAACTGACTACCAACTTGCAGACCTCTTCACAAAACCTCTGGATGAACAAAGGTTCAATTTCTTGAAAACCAAGTTGGGTATGCTTGATCTACAAACGTAACTACTTCCTTGCCATGTATTCTGTGTTTATTTTCCTGGTCAAATCATTGTTGTTTGCTTATGTGCTGTTACATGCAATGTTTGAGGGGGAGAACAAGAGGAGAATGCATGATTTTAGGGGGAGATTTGTAGAATTTATCTGAGTCTGCATGTTCCTAAGGGGTGTTTTGTCTATATCTTTCCTCATTTGCTGCATTCCTTTTATGTTCTTAAAACCATGTTACCTTCAAATTTTCTAAATTTCTCCAAAAAAAAAAAAAACGGTTTTTCATAACTTTTTCTGAAAACCGGTTTTTCATAACTTTTTCTGAAAACCGGTTTTTCATAACTTTTTCTGAAAACCGGTTTTTCATAACTTTTTCTGAAAACCGGTTTTTCATAACTTTTTCTGAAAACCGGTTTTTCATAACTTTTTCTGAAAACCGGTTTTTCATAACTTTTTCTGAAAACCGGTTTTTCATAACTTTTTCTGAAAACCGGTTTTTCATAACTTTTTCTGAAAACCGGTTTTTCATAACTTTTTCTGAAAACCGGTTTTTCATAACTTTTTCTGAAAACCGGTTTTTCATAACTTTTTCTGAAAACCGGTTTTTCATAACTTTTTCTGAAAACCGGTTTTTCATAACTTTTTCTGAAAACCGGTTTTTCATAACTTTTTCTGAAAACCGGTTTTTCATAACTTTTTCTGAAAACCGGTTTTTCATAACTTTTTCTGAAAACCGGTTTTTCATAACTTTTTCTGAAAACCGGTTTTTCATAACTTTTTCTGAAAACCGGTTTTTCATAACTTTTTCTGAAAACCGGTTTTTCATAACTTTTTCTGAAAACCGGTTTTTCATAACTTTTTCTGAAAACCGGTTTTTCATAACTTTTTCTGAAAACCGGTTTTTCATAACTTTTTCTGAAAACCGGTTTTTCATAACTTTTTCTGAAAACCGGTTTTTCATAACTTTCTCAAAATTGAAAACCGGTTTTACATAATAATTTCTTCCTTCAATATTTTGAATACCGGATTTTTTTTCTTCAATTCTTCATTACCGGATTTCAGGTAATTTATTCCCTATTTCCGGTTTTCATTTATTTCTTCATTATTTCCGGTTTTCATATTTCATGTCTAAAACCGGCTTTTAGTATTTTCTTTATTAAAACCGGTTTTCATTCCAATAACAATATACTTTGTACTTATCTTTCCAGGAGTGCTTTATTCGTGTGTTTGATTTATTTTTCCATTACTTGTCATTCATTATAGCAGGTATAATCTCTTTTTCGATATTGTCATTTCATATAACTTCATTTAGATGTATATGCTTGGATTTGTTAAATGTTCATACATGCTTTAAAATTACTTTAATTGCTTGAATGAATGCTCGTATTTGTTGTGTATGATTTGCTTCATATTGTGTTTGCCTGTTTCAAACAAGTGCATCGATACTTGGAATTAATCCAAGTATCTTGATGCTTTGTTAAAAAACCGGTTTTAATTTATTCCCTATTTCCGGTTTTCATTTATTTCTTCATTATTTCCGGTTTTCATATTTCATGTCTAAAACCGGCTTTTAGTATTTTCTTTATTAAAACCGGTTTTCAAAAACCGGTTCTTGTTATCATTTAAACAATCGGTATTTTAACTAAAATCCATCTTTCATATGAAACCCGGTTTTTAAATAACTTTTTCTGAAAACCGGTTTTTCATAACTTTTTCTGAAACCCGGTTTTCCATAACTTTTTCTGAAAACCGGTTTTTTATAACTTTTTCTGAAAACCGGTTTTTCATAACTTTTTCTGAAAACCGGTTTTTCATAACTTTTTCTGAAAACCGGTTTTTCATAACTTTTTCTGAAAACCGGTTTTTCATAACTTTTTCTGAAAACCGGTTTTTCATAACTTTTTCTGAAAACCGGTTTTTCATAACTTTTTCTGAAAACCGGTTTTTCATAACTTTTTCTGAAAACCGGTTTTTCATAACTTTTTCTGAAAACCGGTTTTTCATAACTTTTTCTGAAAACCGGTTTTTCATAACTTTTTCTGAAAACCGGTTTTTCATAACTTTTTCTGAAAACCGGTTTTTCATAACTTTTTCTGAAAACCGGTTTTTCATAACTTTTTCTGAAAACCGGTTTTTCATAACTTTTTCTGAAAACCGGTTTTTCATAACTTTTTCTGAAAACCGGTTTTTCATAACTTTTTCTGAAAACCGGTTTTTCATAACTTTTTCTGAAAACCGGTTTTTCATAACTTTTTCTGAAAACCGGTTTTTCATAACTTTTTCTGAAAACCGGTTTTTCATAACTTTTTCTGAAAACCGGTTTTTCATAACTTTTTCTGAAAACCGGTTTTTCATAACTTTTTCTGAAAACCGGTTTTTCATAACTTTTTCTGAAAACCGGTTTTTCATAACTTTTTCTGAAAACCGGTTTTTCATAACTTTTTCTGAAAACCGGTTTTTCATAACTTTTTCTGAAAACCGGTTTTTCATAACTTTTTCTGAAAACCGGTTTTTCATAACTTTTTCTGAAAACCGGTTTTTCATAACTTTTTCTGAAAACCGGTTTTTCATAACTTTTTCTGAAAACCGGTTTTTCATAACTTTTTCTGAAAACCGGTTTTTCATAACTTTTTCTGAAAACCGGTTTTTCATAACTTTTTCTGAAAACCGGTTTTTCATAACTTTTTCTGAAAACCGGTTTTTCATAACTTTTTCTGAAAACCGGTTTTTCATAACTTTTTCTGAAAACCGGTTTTTCATAACTTTTTCTGAAAACCGGTTTTTCATAACTTTTTCTGAAAACCGGTTTTTCATAACTTTTTCTGAAAACCGGTTTTTCATAACTTTTTCTGAAAACCGGTTTTTCATAACTTTTTCTGAAAACCGGTTTTTCATAACTTTTTCTGAAAACCGGTTTTTCATAACTTTTTCTGAAAACCGGTTTTTCATAACTTTTTCTGAAAACCGGTTTTTCATAACTTTTTCTGAAAACCGGTTTTTCATAACTTTTTCTGAAAACCGGTTTTTCATAACTTTTTCTGAAAACCGGTTTTTCATAACTTTTTCTGAAAACCGGTTTTTCATAACTTTTTCTGAAAACCGGTTTTTCATAACTTTTTCTGAAAACCGGTTTTTCATAACTTTTTCTGAAAACCGGTTTTTCATAACTTTTTCTGAAAACCGGTTTTTCATAACTTTTTCTGAAAACCGGTTTTTCATAACTTTTTCTGAAAACCGGTTTTTCATAACTTTTTCTGAAAACCGGTTTTTCATAACTTTTTCTGAAAACCGGTTTTTCATAACTTTTTCTGAAAACCGGTTTTTCATAACTTTTTCTGAAAACCGGTTTTTCATAACTTTTTCTGAAAACCGGTTTTTCATAACTTTTTCTGAAAACCGGTTTTTCATAACTTTTTCTGAAAACCGGTTTTTCATAACTTTTTCTGAAAACCGGTTTTTCATAACTTTTTCTGAAAACCGGTTTTTCATAACTTTTTCTGAAAACCGGTTTTTCATAACTTTTTCTGAAAACCGGTTTTTCATAACTTTTTCTGAAAACCGGTTTTTCATAACTTTTTCTGAAAACCGGTTTTTCATAACTTTTTCTGAAAACCGGTTTTTCATAACTTTTTCTGAAAACCGGTTTTTCATAACTTTTTCTGAAAACCGGTTTTTCATAACTTTTTCTGAAAACCGGTTTTTCATAACTTTTTCTGAAAACCGGTTTTTCATAACTTTTTCTGAAAACCGGTTTTTCATAACTTTTTCTGAAAACCGGTTTTTCATAACTTTTTCTGAAAACCGGTTTTTCATAACTTTTTCTGAAAACCGGTTTTTCATAACTTTTTCTGAAAACCGGTTTTTCATAACTTTTTCTGAAAACCGGTTTTTCATAACTTTTTCTGAAAACCGGTTTTTCATAACTTTTTCTGAAAACCGGTTTTTCATAACTTTTTCTGAAAACCGGTTTTTCATAACTTTTTCTGAAAACCGGTTTTTCATAACTTTTTCTGAAAACCGGTTTTTCATAACTTTTTCTGAAAACCGGTTTTTCATAACTTTTTCTGAAAACCGGTTTTTCATAACTTTTTCTGAAAACCGGTTTTTCATAACTTTTTCTGAAAACCGGTTTTTCATAACTTTTTCTGAAAACCGGTTTTTCATAACTTTTTCTGAAAACCGGTTTTTCATAACTTTTTCTGAAAACCGGTTTTTCATAACTTTTTCTGAAAACCGGTTTTTCATAACTTTTTCTGAAAACCGGTTTTTCATAACTTTTTCTGAAAACCGGTTTTTCATAACTTTTTCTGAAAACCGGTTTTTCATAACTTTTTCTGAAAACCGGTTTTTCATAACTTTTTCTGAAAACCGGTTTTTCATAACTTTTTCTGAAAACCGGTTTTTCATAACTTTTTCTGAAAACCGGTTTTTCATAACTTTTTCTGAAAACCGGTTTTTCATAACTTTTTCTGAAAACCGGTTTTTCATAACTTTTTCTGAAAACCGGTTTTTCATAACTTTTTCTGAAAACCGGTTTTTCATAACTTTTTCTGAAAACCGGTTTTTCATAACTTTTTCTGAAAACCGGTTTTTCATAACTTTTTCTGAAAACCGGTTTTTCATAACTTTTTCTGAAAACCGGTTTTTCATAACTTTTTCTGAAAACCGGTTTTTCATAACTTTTTCTGAAAACCGGTTTTTCATAACTTTTTCTGAAAACCGGTTTTTCATAACTTTTTCTGAAAACCGGTTTTTCATAACTTTTTCTGAAAACCGGTTTTTCATAACTTTTTCTGAAAACCGGTTTTTCATAACTTTTTCTGAAAACCGGTTTTTCATAACTTTTTCTGAAAACCGGTTTTTCATAACTTTTTCTGAAAACCGGTTTTTCATAACTTTTTCTGAAAACCGGTTTTTCATAACTTTTTCTGAAAACCGGTTTTTCATAACTTTTTCTGAAAACCGGTTTTTCATAACTTTTTCTGAAAACCGGTTTTTCATAACTTTTTCTGAAAACCGGTTTTTCATAACTTTTTCTGAAAACCGGTTTTTCATAACTTTTTCTGAAAACCGGTTTTTCATAACTTTTTCTGAAAACCGGTTTTTCATAACTTTTTCTGAAAACCGGTTTTTCATAACTTTTTCTGAAAACCGGTTTTTCATAACTTTTTCTGAAAACCGGTTTTTCATAACTTTTTCTGAAAACCGGTTTTTCATAACTTTTTCTGAAAACCGGTTTTTCATAACTTTTTCTGAAAACCGGTTTTTCATAACTTTTTCTGAAAACCGGTTTTTCATAACTTTTTCTGAAAACCGGTTTTTCATAACTTTTTCTGAAAACCGGTTTTTCATAACTTTTTCTGAAAACCGGTTTTTCATAACTTTTTCTGAAAACCGGTTTTTCATAACTTTTTCTGAAAACCGGTTTTTCATAACTTTTTCTGAAAACCGGTTTTTCATAACTTTTTCTGAAAACCGGTTTTTCATAACTTTTTCTGAAAACCGGTTTTTCATAACTTTTTCTGAAAACCGGTTTTTCATAACTTTTTCTGAAAACCGGTTTTTCATAACTTTTTCTGAAAACCGGTTTTTCATAACTTTTTCTGAAAACCGGTTTTTCATAACTTTTTCTGAAAACCGGTTTTTCATAACTTTTTCTGAAAACCGGTTTTGCTCGATCATCAATTACTGCTTATCACCTTCAAGGAAAGGACAAGAGGCGATAACATCCCAAACATTGACATATCTGTTTGCTATCGCATATGACGTTCACATCGACTTTGCTGCAGTTGCTTGGGATCATCTTCGTCAGAACGTCAAAGGGAAGTACAATGCAACAAAGAAATATATCCCTTTCATTCGTTTCCTGACAGTTATTCTTCAGGGAACACTTAGCTCTCATGACAACATCCAACGTTTTCCTGCTTCCCACCGAATTCGCTTTCCTCGCTATCAAACCGTGTATGGAAATTCAGGAGTTGAAAATATTCCTTTTATGCCTATTCCTGCTTCGCTTCTTCGCTTGGTGCCCCATGAGGATAGTGACCTCATGAATTACAGAGTGTTTTTAGGAGGGGGTATGGCTGCTCAACGCCGAGAGCCGCCTACCGCTCCCCCACATAGGTCGCCTAGTGAGGGTAATAAGTCTAGGAAAAGAAAAGAGGGGTTAGTCGGAGAAGAGGCACCAAGCACATCTGCTCAATCCTCATCAACTTCCGCTCCACCGAAAAAGAAACAAAAAACCCTTCACAAATCTAAATCTAAATCCAAATCTAAATCAAAAACACTTCTTCGTGATGAACCTTCACCTTCTCATGATCAATCCTTTGAAATTCCTTCTCCTTTCACTTCATCTTCATCCGAATCACATTCATCTTCTTCATCTCAGCATAAATCGAAGAAAATTCGCAAAATCAGATTCAAATATTCTAAGATTCTTCCACCGATTGAGGAAGAAGCTACATTAGAATCTCCGGAGAGACAAGGTGGATTGGAGGGAGTGGTTGAAAAACAAAACGGAGAGAATGAGCGGTCCGGGATAGATACAGGGCATAAAGAAAAAGTTGGCCCTCCGATAGTTGAACCTCTTATACGCTGGGATGACGACATTAGGATAGAAGACGAGGACTCCCCACCCTCGCATTTTTCACCTCCTCGCCGCTCTGGATCCTCTCCACAGGATTCAGATGCATCATTGCACAGGCACCAACCACGTCCACTATCGATTCCTCATTCGGAGGATACCGATATTGAAGCTGCGGAGACTCTTGCCTCTCTCCCGACTTTTCTTGATGACACAATTGAGTCTAGATCGCCAATTAGGTCACTGGATCTTGAGCACGCACGTCCTTTGGACGTTGCCAGAACATACAGAGAATTAGTTCGTGAACCTTTTCCAGGACCGTATGGAATACCTGTCGGTGCCATCATCAAACAAGCACTGGATACAGGAGCTGCGGAGAGAAGCTTTGAGGAGGTTAGGCTCGCCTGGCTTCCTCTTAGCCCATCTTCCAGTTCAACGGGCAATCCAGGGGATCCCGGAAGTCCCACCTACCGGAACATTGTGCTTTGCGTTCGCGCAAAGCCAATTCGTTCTGCAACAACCAATGTAGAGCATATGCTACATAAATCACTGGGAAGCCCTGTTGGTTCACAGCCTTCAGGCCGCACAGTAAACCTTTTGGAGCCTACAGGTGCGACAACGCCTTCTACGTCGGTCATTCCTCCTTCTTCAATTGAACCGCCGCCAACCGAAGTGCTCCAAAAAGATAAAGGCAAAGCCATTGCCGCTCCTGAACCGTCGAACAGTGATAACTCTGATAGTCCACCTGCAGCCGCTGAACGCTTGCACATTCAATATGATCTAAATGAGCGTGCAGATATCATGGCTCTTGACGCTGCAGGACTTCTCCACACCAGAAAAACACAAACCCAACCTTCACCAATACTCCCTCATAAAACACCTTCACCTCCCCATTCATCTTCTTCTTCATCTTCTTCATCCTCCTCCGCTTCTTATCCTATCGAACTTCCTGGTTCCATGTCTACTGAAAACCGATCTCGTCTTGATTCTCTTTATGATGAACTACTTGTCACACTTATCTCTCTCAACGGTCAAACAGATTCTTTTGACAAAGAGATTCAAGCATCAATCCAAGCCCGCTTTGATCATCATCATCTGGTAAATAACATAAAACAACAAAAAGAACAAGAAAAGTTTCTAGCCGATGCAGCACTTGAAGCGGCTCAGAAGAGAATAGTTGAACTTGAGGCCACTTGCAGGCAGGCTGTTGTTATACAAAGACGTGATGATCCTGATGATCAAGATCAACACGAGGGGGAGAATATTGATGAAGATGTTGATAATGTTAGAGCCAGTGCTGCTACTGAGGTTTTAGATGACACAAATGTTGCGGATGATGCTCAATCAAGAGATCCTCCTCAAGATGTTGGCATTGTAGAGCACGTGGTTGATAATGTCATGGTTGATAATGTCATGGTTGGGAATGATGAGAACACAGAATTAGTTCATATTGATGAATCTTTGATTCGAGCCAGTGCCGTTACTGATGTTGCTTGTGGCTCAGATTTTCGTGATGATGCGCACTTTCAAGGATTACTTAGGGATCCCTTAATTATTGGCGAAGATTTTGGTGAAACAGAGTTCCCTGAGTATGATCCTAGAGATAATGATCCAAGAGATGATAATGATAATGATTCCTCTGATGATGATGATGCGCACTTTCAAGGATTACTTAGGGATCCCTTAATTATTGGCGAAGATTTTGGTGAAACAGAGTTCCCTGAGTATGATCCTAGAGATAATGATCCAAGAGATGATAATGATAATGATTCCTCTGATGATGATGATGCGCACTTTCAAGGATTACTTAGGGATCCCTTAATTATTGGCGAAGATTTTGGTGAAACAGAGTTCCCTGAGTATGATCCTAGAGATAATGATCCAAGAGATGATAATGATAATGATTCCTCTGATGATGATGATGCGCACTTTCAAGGATTACTTAGGGATCCCTTAATTATTGGCGAAGATTTTGGTGAAACAGAGTTCCCTGAGTATGATCCTAGAGATAATGATCCAAGAGATGATAATGATAATGATTCCTCTGATGATGATGATGCGCACTTTCAAGGATTACTTAGGGATCCCTTAATTATTGGCGAAGATTTTGGTGAAACAGAGTTCCCTGAGTATGATCCTAGAGATAATGATCCAAGAGATGATAATGATAATGATTCCTCTGATGATGATGATGCGCACTTTCAAGGATTACTTAGGGATCCCTTAATTATTGGCGAAGATTTTGGTGAAACAGAGTTCCCTGAGTATGATCCTAGAGATAATGATCCAAGAGATGATAATGATAATGATTCCTCTGATGATGATGATGCGCACTTTCAAGGATTACTTAGGGATCCCTTAATTATTGGCGAAGATTTTGGTGAAACAGAGTTCCCTGAGTATGATCCTAGAGATAATGATCCAAGAGATGATAATGATAATGATTCCTCTGATGATGATGATGCGCACTTTCAAGGATTACTTAGGGATCCCTTAATTATTGGCGAAGATTTTGGTGAAACAGAGTTCCCTGAGTATGATCCTAGAGATAATGATCCAAGAGATGATAATGATAATGATTCCTCTGATGATGATGATGCTCCCCAGGCTTTGATACCTACCAATCCATTCCTCAACCAAACCCTGCTCTCAACCAAATGAACCTTCGTAACCTTATCCACCACCTTAACAACCCTCATCTTCAAAACATCACCAGAGCTCCTATTGTTCGAATAAGTGAAGGTGGGTTCAGAAAAAATGTTGAAAGAAAGATTGACTATCTCGGAATACCAACCAGACTCTTCAAATCCACCAAATTCCTTGAAGAAAAAGCTTATGAGATTTACTCAAAGGAACAAGAGTTGAAAAAAATCGATGTTGATGAATTACGGGCTAGGAGAGCTTATGATGTTGATCACCAAAGGGCAAAATATTTAAAGGATCTGGTAGATGCCAAAAGCCATAAAACTAACAAAGTGTGGAAGAATCAGTTCAAATTAAAGATTGTTGAAGTTGTTAGCATTCATTTCAAAGAATGGCGTAATCCCGGGTTTGCAAGACCCCCTGGCTTGATCTGGTTAATAGTAAGACGTGATGACAACCGTCGGTATTTGTTTGGTGAAGCCAGGTTCAATCTGCTGACTGCTGATGATCTCATCTTCCTCCTCCATCACTTTGCTAGCAGACTAATTCAGCCTAATCCAGAAAATCATGAAGCCTACTATGCTGTTAAGAGATATTTGGATAGTCTTGTTTTGAGTCAAACTCAAAAGGACTTCCAATTGGCGGTGGAAAAGAAAAGAAAGAAAGTGAACCTCACATTGCCTAACCAAAGAATTCAAGGAATAAATCTTGAGAATTTTAACACTGGAGCTGTATTTGATAATCCTCGAGGGTTTGTATTTGAAAGCGATCAAGGTCATAAGATTTTTATAAGACTAGACGAACTCTCCAAGTACTCTGATGGAACTCTGATGCAATGTTTGACTGTTTTTGAAAGTCTTGCTGAGTTCGAAGAGTCAGTTAAGGAAAAGAAGAGGTTGTTGAAAGTGATTAAAAGGATCAAGGCAAGATTGGACCACAGAGATAGAACAAGACAGATTATTGAGGCGAGACTTCCAAAAGAAAGAAAAGGAGTAATTCATGTACCAGAAGGCACTTGGGTCAGATACTCTCCTAACAATGAACAAGTCCCTCACAACATGCCTCCTGTTGATTTTGCTGACAACATCATTGAACCACCTAATCGCCCTGAAGATCCAAAGTACCATTTTGTTCCTAAAAAGTTCTGGAAGGAGAATCATCACAAGTACAGAAAGCGAGCATTCAAATCTCAATCTACTCAACCTAACAAGCCTGAATCATCCACAAAGAAAAGGAATCGGAGACAGAGAAAGAGATCCAGAAAGTGATCGTTCACAAACAGCACTAAAGGGGGAGATTGTTAGCTTTAAATTATAGATTAGTGCTTGTTTGTAACAATGTAAATAGAATTGTCCTTGTGGTTAATCTTGTTTATATGGAAGGTTGTTAGTGTAATTAACCAAGGACTATCTTGTAATTAGGGAGGGGGTTTAATGCAAATGTCATGCCTATATAAACCCCCTCACCTCTCATTTGTAATTAACCTTTTGAATATAGATTTCCTTTCTCCCTTTCTCTCTCTAGCTTTCTCTCACACACACATAATCACTATTCACGATTTAGCTTAGTTAACACAAACCTTTTGACTTTAATAAATATATATTTTATATGACATTTGATATCACAGATTTTGAAGAAATTAAAGCAGATGAAAATCAAGATCCATGCTACATAATTAATTAATATTAATATTAATAATAATGTATATATACATTACTCCAAGTTTTAGTATTCACAAAATTCACTAAGACTTATTAACAGTCGTACAATATATATGGAGTATACCCTTTACATAACAATTCAGAATAGCCTATATGCTAAAAAAATTTGATCAAATAACTGGTCCTTTTTGGTTCTTAGATTTGACCACATTTTAGGATGGGATCATGAATGTCTTAGTTCTTTAGAGAAGCCAATGGCGGAAAAAGCTCCACTTGATTAACGAAATGCACGTCGTGAATCAACGGGTTGCCTGTTCGTTGTGGAGGAGATCCTGTATAGTAACAAACTGGTTCGCGTGATTCCTCTACTGTTTTCTGATAACATTGCGAGGAACGGGTTATAAGTAACAAATTGCCATGATGATATCGTTTTCAAAAACCAAGGAAAGCATGATTGCAGAAACAATGTTTATATTAACGAACCTTATCTGTAATAATCATGTTAAGAATTTCACTTCTTCCATCAACATTTGTTTGGCTACAACGACGAAAAAAGAAAAACATGATTATTAAGAGACTATAACCATGTAGAGCTTATAAAAAATGTCAAACTCCACAAGAAATGAAATTTCAAGGTATAACAAAATTGAACCTTTGTACGCTGGTGTATTTAAAGGGCTTAACGAGTTCACGCGAAATGGTCAATCTGGGACGACGAGGTTTGGGACAAACCGGCAGATCATTTTGTTCACCTCCTCCATAACCAAGCTTAGATGGTTTACCCTCAACAAGATTGTTTTTTACAAACAAATGATGCATCTCTAATCTTTTTCTCAAATCAAAACATTTTAATAATTTTTGATAGAATGTAGGCTTTAAAGTTAGTGCTTGTTTGTAACAATGTAAATAGAATTGTCCTTGTGGTTAATCTTGTTTATATGGAAGGTTGTTAGTGTAATTAACCAAGGACTATCTTGTAATTAGGGAGGGGGTTTAATGCAAATGTCATGCCTATATAAACCCCCTCACCTCTCATTTGTAATTAACCTTTTGAATATAGATTTCCTTTCTCCCTTTCTCTCTCTAGCTTTCTCTCACACACACATAATCACTATTCACGATTTAGCTTAGTTAACACAAACCTTTTGACTTTAATAAATATATATTTTATATGACATTTGATATCACAGATTTTGAAGAAATTAAAGCAGATGAAAATCAAGATCCATGCTACATAATTAATTAATATTAATATTAATAATAATGTATATATACATTACTCCAAGTTTTAGTATTCACAAAATTCACTAAGACTTATTAACAGTCGTACAATATATATGGAGTATACCCTTTACATAACAATTCAGAATAGCCTATATGCTAAAAAAATTTGATCAAATAACTGGTCCTTTTTGGTTCTTAGATTTGACCACATTTTAGGATGGGATCATGAATGTCTTAGTTCTTTAGAGAAGCCAATGGCGGAAAAAGCTCCACTTGATTAACGAAATGCACGTCGTGAATCAACGGGTTGCCTGTTCGTTGTGGAGGAGATCCTGTATAGTAACAAACTGGTTCGCGTGATTCCTCTACTGTTTTCTGATAACATTGCGAGGAACGGGTTATAAGTAACAAATTGCCATGATGATATCGTTTTCAAAAACCAAGGAAAGCATGATTGCAGAAACAATGTTTATATTAACGAACCTTATCTGTAATAATCATGTTAAGAATTTCACTTCTTCCATCAACATTTGTTTGGCTACAACGACGAAAAAAGAAAAACATGATTATTAAGAGACTATAACCATGTAGAGCTTATAAAAAATGTCAAACTCCACAAGAAATGAAATTTCAAGGTATAACAAAATTGAACCTTTGTACGCTGGTGTATTTAAAGGGCTTAACGAGTTCACGCGAAATGGTCAATCTGGGACGACGAGGTTTGGGACAAACCGGCAGATCATTTTGTTCACCTCCTCCATAACCAAGCTTAGATGGTTTACCCTCAACAAGATTGTTTTTTACAAACAAATGATGCATCTCTAATCTTTTTCTCAAATCAAAACATTTTAATAATTTTTGATAGAATGTAGGCTTTAAAGTTAGATCTTTGTCACAAGTAATAGAACTTGTGACTATTTCTCCTATTTAAGGGAACTTTACTTTTAACAGTTGTACAGTTTAAGGAATGTAAAAGAGAAAATGTTAAGTTTTGGAATTAGAATAAAGTGAAGAGGTAATGAGTAGAGGTAGCAATTTACTTGGTTAGGAATAATTATAGGGTTTGATCTTGACTTGGCTAAACCTTTCTAGTTTTCCTATGATTCTCATATTTTCCCGTGTTTAACTTATTTTGGTCCATGTAAATTGAATTCGTTTAATTTGTTTGATTTATGTCTTCATAATTAGGGAATTTAATCCTTATATCATTAGGGGCAAGGGTGCAATTGTCACACTTTGGCTCTTTGGCTTGTTTTTAACCAATTATACGTTGCCACGTGTCTTTACCAATTGCTTACCAATTTTTGCCAATACCTTGCCAATATGGAAGGTGTAGTGCCAAAATGCCAAAAGTTACTAAAACACAAAAAACAAAAAATATGGTGGATCTTTGTACTTGGTTTTGTGAACAAAAAAGAAGCCAAAGAGAAGCCACAATCGGCCAAATATAGCCAATTGAAGAAGCCACAACAAAGTGCCGATGCTTGCCAATAGATGTGGTACAATGAAGCCAAAGAGCCGGTGCTTGCCAATAGAAAGAGCCGATTGAATTTGCCGACTGCACCCTTGCCCCTTATACTCTCTATCTTTTTCATTTACGCTCAACGATATTACCTTTTCATATACTAACTTTAATTCCAAAAGAAATTCTTTCAAGAACAATCGTTTCTTCCTGAGAACATTTTTTACATCTAGATTTAAATACAAGACCTTTTAAGTCCCAAGTCCTCAAATACTTAATCCATAACCATTATATCGTTATGTTTAATATTATTAAAACATAGAAAGTCAACTTTTGACATATATATACATGCATATTGGCACACACATACGTTGACGGGACCAATGTAATACATGGATGATCACCACCCCCTCCCCAATTTTGTTAATATATTAAAAAAAACGCTTCATTAGGTCTCGAGTTTTCAAATTTTCCCATGGTCAATTTTTTTGTCCCCCAACATAATAAATTTTTCTATCCGCCATACACACATACAACCACATATAGACATATTGTTTGAACATGGATTGTTGAGCTCAATCACAATGAGGTTTTAACCGTGTTATCCTTTTAATCTCCTCAAATTTAGAGTGCAAACCTACTAAGTTCTAACGAACCTAAGGTGATAAAAGGATAACCTAGAGTGAAAAAGCTTTTAGTTTCTCTCTCTAGATGGATATTGTGTGTGTTTTTTTAATATGAATGATTGAATGAGAGTATTTGAGTGAATGAATGTATGAATATCTGAATTGAATGATTGTAACCCCCTTGATAACTAATGATTGGAGGTATATATAGGCCTCCAATTAGGTCATCATCGTATTTTGGGCCGTCGGAAATGGGTCTTTACCCTAGTACTCGAAACAACAATACGAGATATGGAACCTTCGAGAAATATTATTGTCAGTCTTTATAAATGAGTGAATGCGAGGTGAATGGTTCACTCCTTGGCTTCCCAAGCTTTAGTGAAGGCTAGACAATTCCATTGTGTAAGCCTTATTGGGCTTAGACATACTCAGTTGGAAGAGCCTCGCTAGGAGAGGTTCGCAAGGGAGAGCCTTGCTGAGAAGAGCCTTGCCTGGGAGAGCCTCATCGGGAGAGCCTTGCCCATAAGAAAAGTCTCTCCAAAACTTCCTTGTCTTATCTAAGCCTTCCCAAGATTTCCTTGTCTTATCTAAGCCTTCCCAAGGCTTCTTTGTCTTATCTAAGCTTTCCCAAGGCCTTTCCACCTTAAGTCTTGCCAAGGTCTTCTTTGTCTTATCTAAGCTTTCCCAAGGCCTTTCCACCTTAAGTCTCCCAAGGCTTCTTTGTCTTATCTAATCCTTCTCAAGGCCTTTCCACCTTAAGCCTTGTCAAGGTCTTCTTTGTCTTATCTAAGCCTTCCCAAGGCTTCTTTGTCTTATCTAAGCCTTCTCAAGGCCTTTCCAACTTAAGCCTTGTCAAGGTCTTCTTTGTCATAACTAAGCGGGTTTTTTTTCCCGGTAAAAGGCCGTCACCCCTGGTCATTATATATATCATGAAAATTAAGAACAGGAAACATAGAAGAAATGTTAGTTGGCTTTACAACGTCCATGCACGAAGTGCAACAACAAAGACCCAAATACTAAAACAAAACCCTATCAAGTGTCACAAAACAAAAACGACAATAGAGCAACTACTTAATTAATAACACCGGTAGATCCCATGCATCAAGAAGTCGTTCCACATTCTCCGTTCTTTTAGATTTGAAAGTAAGCAGCTTGAGTCGCATAATAGAATAAGTTCAGCAAGTATATCAACTGCTCTCGACGTCTTCATAAACAATCTTCTATTCCTTTCTTGCCAAATAAAGTACACAGAAGCCGCAAGAATGAGTTTGTCAATAACGTTTTGCATTGATTTCTTTCGCGCTCTAGGCTTCAAACGATCAATAATCAGATTCCAAGCATGGGGCCGAGATTGAAGACCTGCTTTAGAGATAACATGACTCCAAACCTGTGAAGATAAATTGCAATAAAAAAAAAGATGGCTATGTGAATTTGGTTGCATGTTACAAAACGGGCACAACAATCCAATATTAGCGTCTCCATCCCATTGCATCAACATGTCTTGAGTCTTTAGCCGTTGACAGAAAACCAACCATATAATAAAAGCATGCTTAGGAATGCAATAGCTAAACCAAACCAGCTCGAACCAGTCAACCTTATCACGTCTTGGTCGAACATCTTCTCAAACCACAGAAACAGAAAAGTCCTTAACGGAATCGTTTCTATCCTTCCAACAAAGAATATCTTCAACATTAGTAAGCATTGGAACGGAATTTAGAGCAGGAATACGATTAAGCCATTCTAAAGGCCATTGCCATGTATGATTAGCAACTAATTCAACGACCTTAGAATCAAAAGAGTAACCAGCAGCAGTAATCTGTCGTGAGGTTAATTTACCATATAAAGGACTAGCACTACACCAATTATCGTGCCATGCTAAGGTTTTCTGACCATTTACAACTTTCGACCAGATATATTGACGAATAAAAGGACGTATCTAAAGCATTTTCCTCCAACTCCAAGACAAATTGCCTCGATAAGCAACATTCCAGAAACTAGTAGTCCGTAATTTATAAGTATGAATCCGTTTAACCCAAAGAGACTCTTTCATCGTCAAGATATTCCAAATGTGAACAGAGAAAAGAGCAATATTAAAAGGTTGAAGCTTATGGATTCCAAGACCTCCTTCTTCCTTTGGCAAACAAACATCATCCCAAGAAACATTGGCCTTCCTTTTTTGCATATCACCATGACACCAAAGAAAGTGATGTTCTTGTGATTTATCAACGTTTTAAATTTATAATTCAAGGAGCTACTAAGTCTAGATTATCACCAAGCTAGGGCAGTGTACCCTGTCTAGTAATAGTATAGTCTAGGTAAGTCCAGGTTCGTTCGCAGGGACTGACTTAAGGAAATTAAAACAAATAAAATGAAACTACAACTGGGGGTTTCCTAGTTATCTAAAAATGCAAAAGAAAATAAAGATAGAAATCTAGTAATACCACAAGGCTACAACCGCTTGGTCTAGCGAGAAACCTATGATTATTATTGCTAAAAACAAGAACAATAGATTAAAACTGACATTCGTTTGGTTTTGTTTGACATGCAGAAAGTGTTATGATTGAAGCTGTTGAACGACTCTTTTCACATTTAGATTCTTGTTAGATTCACTAAATTATTTAGCTTTACTGCCTTTCGACTGGTCAAACCCTTCAATGAGTTCCTGTTGAGGTCGCTCACTGAACTTTAAAAACTGAGTTTGTAACTATGACTGAAACCTTCTATGTAAGTCTAGATCCTAGTTAAATTCTCAAGACGCTGATTATCCTAGTCACCTGGATTCGGTTTTCGTTCGCCAGATCAACTAAAATAACCTAATAAAACACATACTCGTTTGAGTCAATTATTAGTTTCCCATCAAATGTCCAGTTATAGATCAAATGATTACATTAATTATAGACCGATTAACGTTTCACAAACAGATTGAATGACTCTAAGGATGCCGGACCAGATCATCCCAAACAAATCAGTAAAATAAGTTTGCATATGAAAACCAATAACAAATCAGACTCAAATAAATATGGATCTGCGATTTAGCATAGAAACAGTTCAACAATCAATCATAAACAACATTCACTTAATGTTTACATCACATCCAAACGAATGTCTAATAACTTAGCTACTCATTAAGTGAGTAGCCATTAACAATCTGATAAAATGGAATAACATAAGATCTAGAGAAAACTGAAAAGAGATAGAAGAATTAAAACCGGGTGATATTAAATCACTAGGTTGGATTCTTTGATGTTTGATGTTGTTAGATTTGCTTTTGAGTGCTCAAGGAACCCTAATTTTCGACCTCTTGGCTGCTACTTTCGACCTATGTGCTCTGATATCTTTTTAGGGTTTATAAGCGGGTATTTATAGACTTAGACGAAAAACCCTAATTCTGCCGACCTACTCCCAGCGGCGCTGGGATGCTTCCTGAATGATTCCAGCGGCGCTGGTCCTCCTGACCAGCGGCGCTAGCAGCTCCGTAGCGTTCTTGCTTTCTTGTTTCCGCTCCAAATCTTCACATCTAACTCGTCCAAACTCCATACTTGATCTACCTCACTTAGTTCCACTCCGACTAAATGCATTCTCCAACCTTGAACCTGTTAACAAGCCTAGTGCCATTAAGTACCAAAAAGTTCATACTAACGGTTCATTTCTACCTAAAATACGTGTCAAACGAATGGGGAAAAAGTCACAAATAAATCACTCATCAGAAAGCCATCTTATCTAAGCGTTCCCAAGGCTTCTTTGTCTTATCTAAGCCTTCTCAAGGTCTTTCCACCTTAAGCCTTGTCAAGGTGTTCTTTGTCTTATCTAAGCCTTCCCAAGGCTTCTTTGTCTTATCTAAGCCCTTCCACCTTAAGCCTTTCCAAGATTTTTTCACCTTAAGTCTTTCCAAGGTCTTTCCACCTTGAACCTTGCCAAGGTTCGACTAAGCCTTCCTTTGCCAAGCTTCGACATACATATAACCAAATAATTGGGACCGAATTGGTGAGGTCTCACCCTAGCTCATCACTTATATAACCAATGAAGTGATCAAATGAGAATCAAAACAATGGTGAGAACCACTAAAAAACCATCGCTTAAGGCGTAGCCCTTAGAGTTAATGGCTACGTCCGTACCGTATACAACCGCCACCATCTCTTGGATCGCCGCCCATTAAATTCATACCATTCTCATATGTGTCCGGTGACAACCCCTTTAGATTGGATAAGGACAACGTCCGTACCGTATCCAGACGTTTATTTTTTTTAAAATGGGTTTTTATTAAAAGAAAGTAAAAAAATTAAAAAACAAAAATTAAAAAATCACACCGAAAAGGAGAAAAATGGAGAGAAACTAGTGGTTATCACCGTTCTCACTCATATTTTAGTTTTCACATTAATCCTACCCTATATAACCCTACTATTCGTAAGAGGGTTTCTTTTGCTGAGTATTTCTTAACTTTTCAGTTTTGTTACTTCATGACTTTATTTCTATCATTTCTAAAAACTAAAACTCAACTAATACACTACTATTTATCACACCACTATACATTCGTTTAATTTCTCCATCACTTTATGTTTTATTAATTGAACACAACAATAAAATACATATTTTTATAATAAGAAAACATATTATTATTAAAACAATATAAATCCTTCAAAATCATATTTCTGATCCAATAATCCAAGCAAACCACTTGTACACACCGTCTAAACATGTAACACCCGATTGTTTTTTTCTGTTTATCAACATTTAGACGTCGTTTTACTTATAAACTTTTGATTTAAAAAATATCTCACAAATATCTTGTTTTAAAAATACAACTTTATAAACAAATATATATACTAAAATATTTACTATAAAATGGGTAGACCCCGGTGTCAAAGTTGGTCAAACTCGCAAATGTAGTCAAACTCGTAGGCTTTTAGTCAAACTTGCAGGGAAATAGTCAAACTCGTTAAAAAATGAATTTAAACACGTAAAAACAAAACGACATTCCTTAAGACACTAGTGATAGGCATAGGCTAATGTGGTACGATACATAAGTACTTATTGTTTGATTTGTTGACAAACTATGAAACTAACACGTATAGGTTTCTTGTACGAAACTACTTGTATGACTTGTTTATTTTACACACCTAAGATGAATTTCGTAGCCCAGTTTACTCTACTTTCTTGAGTAAAAAGTGAATTGTTTTAAAATGTTATGTTTGTAACTTTTTTATGGCTGTACAATGTAATGGTGTTATTTGTACGCTATAGAATTATTACCTATTTGACGTTCTATGTACGTTGGTGCACCTGGGACTTGTTCACCCAACATCACTTGAGACTTGTTTGTCGACACCACTTGGGACTTATTCGCACGCTACCTTTGTGAATTGTTTGCCTGGTACCCTTGTTTCGACCGGTTCATGAGGTTATATTTTATGGTTTTTTTTTATCTGTGGTATGTGTTTATATGTTTTGTGCAGACTACTCTAAGTACTTTTATAGCCCCTTATTTGTACAACTAATGTTCTGTAATTTGATAGTTTAAACCTACAAACACACCAACCTTATATTTGACATGTTTTGGTATACTTTTCATGTAATCAAGTTAATCAAGGATGAAGGCTACTAGAGCTGAGCTGGATAGTGGGATATTATCCCATCTTTTATCAGACTATAATTAATCAGGGATATATTTGCGCTTTTATTTGCATCCGTTGATAAACTTTATTGTAGACTCAAAGTCCTGCATTCTCCGGTTGTGGGGATTGACTCTTGTATTGACATTGTATTTATTTATGGGATTTTATCATATTTATCCTTATTAACCTTTAAAATCACATATTTACCCACCTAACTTATATAATATCATAAATACCCATTTTAAACACTTAATCCCATATACATACCCAATTAATTAATTTCAAATTAAATAAAACCTCAAGTAATATAACTATTATAAATTATAATTATATTGACCTTTATACCCTCTTACGGTTGATATCTCTAGCATATATATGCATCCACTTTCATCGCTGTAAAAGTGATTACGAAACACAAGGCATCGGTTAGATAGGAGTATAGGACCAAAGATGTGGCCCTTAATCCTTGCAACTCTTCTATGATATGCTAAAAATCACATGATATTAAACAAGACTACAAGCATTTATGGTTCAAACTTTAAGCAAAAAAATCTTAGGATCGTTACTTTGACGGGGCTTAGCAATTACTCAATTAGGTAAATATATATACAAATAAGGATTACTCCATAACAAATCAACATTAGAAACAGGTTTCATTATATATATATAACAATTAAAGTCTCCTTAGCTACATGAGACTTAAATATTTTTCTATTTTGACCACTAAACTTTTAGTTTTTATATTTTTGACACAAAAATACTACTTTTAGTTTTTCTATTTTGGCCACAAAACCACTAAACTTTTAGTTTTTCTACAAAACCACTAAACTTTTAGTTTTTCTATTTTTGCCACAAAACACTAAACTTTTAGTTTTTCTATTTTTGACACAAAAATGTTTTAACCTAATCTTTAATGTTCTTATATTTTCGCCACTAAACTTTTAGTATTTTTATTTTCGCTTTAATGTTATTTTATTTTAATGTTGTTTTATTTTCGCCACTAAACTTTTAGTATTTGTATTTTCACCACGAAATGTTGAAATTAATTTTTTTTTCCACTTTGGCCACATAAGTTCCATTTCTTTTTTGTCTTGCCACAAACTTTCTACCTAAAATGTTGTATAACCTTTTTGCTAAATGTTCTAATTATATTTGTTATAAGGTAAATTAAGATTTTAAAATCTAATGCATGCTTTATTAATTAATTTGTATCAGGGGACTTTAATGTTATTCTATTTTAACCACTAAACTCTTAAGTTTTTCTATTTTTGCCACAAAAGTGTTTTAACCTAATCTTTAATGTTGTTTTACTTTTGCCACTAAACTTTTAGTATTTCTATTTTCGCCACGAAATGTTGAAATTGCTTAAGTCTAATCTAAAGTATTTATATTTTTTCAATTTGGCCACACAAGTTTCATTTATATTTTGTCTTGCCACAAACTTTCTACCTGAAATGTTGTATAACCTTTTTGCTAAATGTTCCAATTAGTTTTTGTTATAAGGTAAATCAAGATTAATTTGTATCTAACACGTATGTTTAGTCCCGCGGCGAAGCGCGGGGTTGACATACTAGTTAGAAAGAGAGTATGTTTTCTCACCTTTAAAATTCCGTTATATTAGTAGAAATAATCAATTAGATAAATAGTAAAGATCTTGGAAGTTATCATTATCATATATAGGTTCCTAATTTTACTGTAGAGACAATCGTGGGCTGGTGAGTGAAGAAAAATGGTGGGACTAAGGATTAATTGCTGTTTTTAAGAGGGTATAAAGGTCAATATAATTATAATTTCTAATAGTTAAATTACTTGAGGTTTTAATTAATTTGAAATTAATTAATTGGGTATGTAGGTGGGATTAAGTGTTTAGAATGGGTATTTATGATATTATCTAAGTTAGGTGGGTAAATATGTGATTTTAAAGGTTAATAAGGATAAATATGATAAAATTCTTTTATTTATTTATTAGATGTGTGTTTGCGCTTGTTCATTTAGAAATCTCTTTGTAATATCTGCGTGTTCGTGCCTCAGTTACATCTCTTATTTCTGTCATAGGTGAGATCCATCATATCCCTTGATTTTTTCATGTGGCCTGATCTTATAAGTTTGAATGTATCTTCCAATATATATTTTAAAGATGCATATCAGTACTTTTGAAAATAGTCATGCCGAATCATCATTATTAATTACATTTACACGATAAAGTTATATTATTATTATTATTGTTATTATTACTTGAAGATTTTAGGTATAATATGAAGCGAATATTTTAATTTATTAGGACACACTATCAAGTATATATCTTATATATATATATATATAGATATATATATATATGAGATATGCTTCGATCGTATCAATCGCAATATAGGTTTAAAGTCAACAATTTACATTCTTTGAAACTGTTGATGAATAATTATGAAATTGTTGATGAATAATTGGATGTGTTAAATTCTGTAATTGTTATAAAAAATGGTTAACTGAAATTTAGGAAACTATTTGAAATATAAAATTAACCGATCAATCAATTACTCGTAATTGTTATAAAATAATTGTATTTTCCAATTGTCTATATTACCCTTTTTTATGGTTGATGATTTGGCATTCTCCTATTGGTTCTTACTTATTCTTATTTTTATCTTGTTCTTATTGGATGGCTCCCCTATATATATATATATATATATATATATTAGATAAATATATTAATATATATATATATATAGATATATATATAAATATATTCTAACAAGAGAGCTAGCTTCAACTTCATTACAAAAATGGCATCCGCATTTGAGTCTCTCTTTACACTTATTCTCTTTACTATTCTTGTAAAGGTATGAATGAAGTCAATAGTTTATATATATACCGTTTATTCATTAATCTATATACTTTATACATATAAGTTCAACCTTTTTATTTTATCTTTTTTCTTAGGGCATGGAAAATGTGCACTACCAGACATAACTATTAGCACCGAACGAACGTCTAGACAAATACAAGGTAAGCAAGAATGGAAAGTGGATTTCATAAACACTTGCAAGTGTCTTCAACAAGTTCTCATAGTCTCATGCAACGATTTCCAAACTGTCGAGCCAGTTGATCCAAATTTGTTTGCTCCTACTGGGAACGATAAATACCTCGTCAATATATGGAGGACATCCTATTGCACCTGGGACAACTGCAGGCCGGCTTCCACCTCCCTTTGGAAAGAAAGAGTAAGTATGGTTAAATGAGTTCCGATTTCTGTGTTAGAAACAACCTTTTTAACATCTTTGGTAGTTGAAGACGTAATTATCTATCTTTGTTTATGTGTTGGAAGAGCTCACACTCACACTACATGCTTCTGATATGGTTTTGGGAATATTATGGGATAATTGTATTAAAAAAGGTAACCGACTGTTTCCTTGAATTATTTCTACCAACTTTTTTGTTTTAACGGCAATTGTATTGTTAATAGGGACTTTTGTCAAAATACCGGATATCAATTGTTTCTACCAAAAATTAAAAAATATTCTTATACACATCTTCCTCTTTTCATGTCTCTCCCCCTTTATTTAGTTGCCATTGAGGCCAAGCACTTCCAGAGTTAGAAAACATACTATGGGCCCTTCATTAAATTGCTTCATCCATTATTTTGGCCCTATAATAAGCCCAAACATTTTCAATGTATACATTACCCACCCCACTAGAATTTGATCTGACATTCCACGTAGACACCAACCAATTCGACCATGACTGTTTTGTAGCCTTTATGGTTTTGTTACGGGCTACGTGTAAAAATGGATCTGAATACGTGACCATAAAAATTTCATTTTATTTTGAACTTCATAAATTTTCCCCATTCCCTTAAATTGTACACATACGATGTTCATGTAAGACACTGAAGTTAGGAATGTTCAAAAAAATAAAAGACACTGAGGTTAGGAAACATGTCGTGTTATTCAATTAGTCATTTAATTAATGTAAAATTCATTTTTCATAGCATGTGTTTCTGGTTAATTATTTAATCATTTGTAAATCCAATTTGGAATTTAAGTATATTATTCTTTTTTTTCAAATAAGTTGTCGATTTTTGACTTTTTAAAGTATTTTTTAAAACTTTGATCATAAATAGTTTTGTCATTCTTATGTTATATTTAACGAAAATTTATACGATAAAAACAATCATATATTTTGTATCAAAGTATCAGTTATTATATAATTAAATAAGTTAAGGTCAAAATTGAAAGAAAAAAAATGACTTAAAAAAAGTTCAGTGAACAATATTTTTGAGACGTAAGAGTACAAAAATCTATCTTAAAACATTATTTAATTTAATGTTTCTCTAAACATTATGTATGCTCTGTATGTAATGTATGAAAGAATGCCAAGAATTAGAAATGGGAGGGAACGAGTTTGGAGTTGGCCAAACGATGTTACTCCCAAAAATCCAATATTCGTGAAATGAATGAATAACTTTTCCCTACTCGGAGATCGATACGTAATATCGAAAGAACTTAACTACATAAATTGTTATGTTCTTTTCATGGCTAATTTCTCTTTTTCAGTTTATACGCATAGTTAACATGCTAAACGGCATGCTCGAATGTTAGAATTTTGTAAGAAAAAGGGAGTCGTCTTTTTAGCCATTTACCTAGTTAACACGATATAAACGAACAAATAAGAGTTACTCCACCGGTCAAAGTATGAAAGAGTGATGAAATACTATAAAAAGAATATACAATAAACAGTAGAGAGACTGCTTTTAGAGGACCTCCAGCTATTTTGAAAGGATCGTAGATCAAACCTTTGACCTTTGTTTTCAAAGGCAAAGGATTTTTCAACTAATATACAATACTCAAAAAAGAAACAAAGAATGAAAACTAAAGATTTCTTCTACATAATGGACAAGACCCATGTCTCACTAGCCATTCATCAATGCAAGGTAGGTGAAACATGTGATGACATTGTGGCAAACTCCTTACAGTTTCTCCAAGTTGAAAATCCTGCACCAAGATATCATGACCCACATATTTTATCAATCAACTTGCTATTGTTTTTATGTGTTTGTTTTATGTACAAAAGATGAAAGTTCAAGCAAGAAGCTTTCACATGGTCTAGCTAGAGTTTGACACTCTACTAAGAAGAGAATAATTAAATTATAGAATGTTGTTTACAAAGTTTAAGATATTTATTATTGGTGAGCTACTATTATTCTATGATAGAATATTTTTAAATCAAGATATGCTCTGTCATACCAAAAATTACAAGAGATATTTATTTGAACTTTCCAAAATAAGGGGTAAAATAATGTTGGTCACCTAACTCAATTTCTCATAGTGTGATAGTTTAGTATTATTTGGAGTAGTTTAGACATAGAATATTGCTGTTCAAGAAAAAAAGGAATAACTAATATGTTTTTAATCAATTGATGGATACCTTAAGGTTTAGTTCAAATTATGATTATGAATATGTGAGTGAGAATATATATCCCAATTGATAAAATTATGATATTAAACGTGTAAAGTTACTGTCCTTTTGACTGGAAAAGAGGGGGAAAAAATAGCTAGAATATCATATATGGTTAATGAACTATGTTACCTGAAGGCACACAGAGCAGGAAAATCGTTCTCCCGATTCGTCTGCACCATTGTCGCAGGTAATGGCGATTTTAGGTATTCTTTTAACTGAATATTCAGTTAAGCCTTTAAATCCCCCAATGTCAAATATGTTATGGACCTCATAAAACCTTGTTTCAACATCTCCCATCTAATGTAACGAAATATAGCAAAAAGTTTAACCACAATGTCGGAATCTTTTGATGTTTCTTATCGTTATGCAGAAACAAAAATGTAATATGAGTTAGATAATTTTAGGAAATTTACCTGACTTTCAACTGCACTCAACATAGCCGGACCCATTTGTTCACGTACAAGCCTTCCATTTAACAAACTTACAATGACATCAATCTGGTGTAAAAAATCATTACTTTAAGGAGACGTGCGTTTGGAAAGTGATTATTGCAAATTGAATAAGCAGAGTCCTAAAATTATATGTTCAAACTCGAAATTGATAGAAAAGTTTGCATTTATCTCGTTTATCAGCTTCCATTAACCATTTTGTACAATTGCCTAATTTGATTATTTTGACCCGTTTCACAAATCACCCAAAAGTGATCATCAATGACTTCAGGAAAATCTAGATCATAAATTCACAAGGACTTATGTACATATTGGTCTTCTATTCAGAAACAATATAAAACTTATTGAAGACTTAATCGAAACGATTTTTACTTTTCTAGTAGGCATCACTTCTTAATTCAACTTAGACTTGATTTGCTATAAACAGATGAACTTTTGAAGTGTCATACAATTATGAATAAGCCTTAAATTATGAACTAAGATTGCGTACCAAGTATAGAACACATCCAATCCCATATTCATCAGCTTTCCACAAAACAAGCGAAGATTCGAAAACTTCAATAGAGAAAACTGCACCAGATATGGCTCCAATTGCAGCCCCTCTAACAAAACCACTTTCTGTTTCTTGGCCTATCAAAGCACCTGTCATTGCTCCTAACAAAGTTCCTACTGCAATATTGTAAAAATGGTTATATCTCAAGCATATACATTTATCACTATTTTATTAATTTCTCAACCTACAAAGAATATAACAAAACAAAAAGATCACTATATCGAACAATAAAAAGATGGCCCCACATGAAAGAACATAAGTCCATGACATTCCAACTTAAGCTGAGTGGTAGGGGCTCTTGGGGAGATGACTAAGGTTCAAATCCTGACATCGGTAGTTTTAGTAATATATTGGGTAGTTTGGGACTAGAAATAGTGTAACATTCGTCGTTTAAAAAGAAAAGCGAATAAGTCCATAACTCAATTCTCTATATTACAAGTTTTTTGTATCATCAAAACATGTTCAATTGGAAATGTAACAAACACCCATTTCAAATTTTTGAAAACCAATGACAACAACATATAATTATTAAATAAGATTAAGAAACAACAAGCAAGTATTATGATTTATGAATAAATTCATATGAAAAGGTAAAAAGTATGAAGAACATAGTACATACCTAGTGCAAAAAAGAAGGTGAGAATGCCAGACAGAACATTTCCAACAACCATGGAAAAAGCATAGCTAATAAAATCTTTAACTTTAGTAACCAAGTTCCTAATAGAAAATGATGAAATTTGTGAAGGTGATGTTAAACAATGAGATGGATATGTGTAAACCTCCATTATTGACAGGATTGCAAAGGTTGTTTGAAAATCTGTTTTTGAAGTGGCAATAAGGAAACAACTTTGATTTTGATATATATATATATATCACTGATTTAGAAATGTTATGTGTGATGCATTTAGTGAAGATTTGAAGAATGAGCTAAATGTTTTAGAAGATGAGGGTTGGAGGCATTTATGGCTTCCTTAAATATCTTTTGTGGGTCAAAAGGACAGTTTTAGTATAATTCAATTCGGATATTTTGTTCTTTATAAACTAGCATAAAGTATAATATCATCATTATTGTAGTTTAGTTGAAAATGAACCAACACGTACCTTGTTAATTAAAATAGTATACTAAAACAACCTGAGTGTTGTTTTCCTGTGGCGCGGCCCCTAGTTTCGGGGATTTTTTCTTGGTCTCAGGTTTTTTTCATCCATTTTAATACCCTCGCAGTTAAGATCCGGGCATTCTTGGTGCGTTATGTATATAGTTTGTAACTTGTATTTGCTCAATTTGTCACTTGTATACTCTGTATGTACTGGTGGTACTTTCTAGCAAAAAAAAAAGGGTAATATAGGGAACCCTAGCCCCGGTACTACAATTGGATACCCATCGACTCACCCCGTATGAGTCATATGATGCTGGTACAATACCTCCATCCTAATCCCCACATGATATAGGCACCCCGAAGGATCGAACCCGCGTATTTAAACTTCACATGTTGGTCTAGGCTTCATTGGTAACGGGTACCTTAAAGGAATTATTTTTTGTGCCAAGCGGGGATCGAACCTGAGACCTTAAGGTCATCAAGTGATTGTCTTACCACTAGGCTAACTTCTTGTTGGTTACTTTCTAGCATCCTGCTAGTGGTACGTTTTATTTATATATAATACATGCTAGTCCTAATAAAAACCAACTGGGTTGGATCAGTGGTTGGAACCCTTGCCTCTGGAGACAGAGGTCATGGGTTCGATCCTCATGCCCAGCAAGGCTGGAGGTCCTTTTCTACCTTTGGTAGAACCTGGAAGCAGCCTCTCTACCTTTGGTAGGGGTAAGGCTGTCTACATCTCAACCTCCCCGATACACCGTCGAAAACGGTATTTGAGACCCAAAACCCGTGGAAGACGACATTGGGAGTTACTTACTTTATTTTTTTTACATGCTAGTCCTAATACACGTACGATGTACGGTAGCTATATAGATTGTATCATAAAGAAATTCGAATACGCCTCATACATGATTCGTGAGTATGAAATAAATTGTGGTTAAAGTAAATCGATGATCGAAGCTAAATTATAATAAATAGTAATGATAAATATAATATATGTTTAGTTAGAGTTTTGGATTTACCTTAAATTTTTAGAATCACATCAAAATCAGAACTTGTAAGCATAGTGGATGACGGCAAATAGCCTTGTGATTTCGGATCGTAAACTCAAATTTTTGAAGTCTTCATGTTAATAACTTATTATAAGTTAATAACATGAAGACTTCAAAAAATTGAGTTTACGATCCAAAATCACAATGCTATTTGCCGTCATCCTCTATGCTTACAATTTCCGATTTTGATGTGATTTTAAAATTTTAAGGTAAATTCAAAACTCTAACTAAACATATATTATATTTATCATTACTGTTTATTATAACTTAGCTTCGATCATTCGTTTACTTTAACCACAATTTATTTCATACTCACAAATCATGTATGAGGCATATTCGAATTTCTTTATGATACAATCTATATAGTTATCGTACATCGTACGGGTATTAAGACTAGTTTAGGTATAGAAAGAAAAAAAAGACATTTTATTAATGAGAAAATGGTCATTCAAATAAGGTTATAATGTTTTTTGTATTAATAAGCCAAGAGTTAGAGTTTAATTCTAAGTCTAATAAGGAAATTGAATCTATATACAATTAAAAAAGCTAATTTAATAAAATAAATTAATTAAAAGGACACGTGTCGATCAAATATTACGCCACGTGTCGTTTCAAAAACATCTCAATCCTGTTTTAGTTTAAATCCTGTTTTAGTTTATTGGTAGATACTTTTCTGCCTTTAAAAAAAAATTAACAACGAGAGTGTTATAGATATCTACCAATAAACTAAAACAGGATTGAGATGTTCTTAAAACGACACGTGGCGTAATCCTTGATCGACACGTGTCCTTTTAATTTATCTATTTTTTTTAATTAGCTTTTTTAATTGTATATAGATTCAATTTCCCTATTAGACTTCGAATTAAACTCCAACTTTTAGCTTATAAATACAAAACACATTATAACCTTATTTGATTGATCGTTTTCTCATTAATAAAATTGTTTCTTTTTTATTTCTCAATTCTTCAACTTCTATTACTTATATTACTTATAATAAGTTAATAACATGAAGACTTCAAAAAATTGAGTTTACGATCCAAAATCACAAGGCTATTTGCCGTCATCCTCTATGATTACAATTTCCGATTTTGATGTGATTTTAAAATTTTAAGGTAAATTCAAAACTCTAACTAAACATATATTATATTTATCATTACTGTTTATTATAACTTAGCTTCGATCATTCGTTTACTTTAACCACAATTTATTTCATACTCACAAATCATGTATGAGGCATATTCGAATTTCTTTATGATACAATCTATATAGTTACCGTACATCGTACGGGTATTAGACTAGTTTATATAGAAAGATAAGTACAGGTGTTACTATGCGAAGTTTTTGTTTGTTTGTGACAATTAAATGAATTATATGTATATATAGAGAGAAAAAAAACAAGAATTTAACCTGGTTATGCATAGTTAATAGTTGTTTTGGTTGGTTTAAGTAATGTACATGAATACGAATATGAATATAACTATATAAGATGAGTAATGATATACGAGTATATAACTAATTTAGTAACTTAAAAAAAATCTTATTTAGTAAGCCTAGATAAATGTCTAAAATCTGATGCTAAATCACTGTTTGTATAAGTTCATTCTTTTTGTCTTTGGATGTTAGCATTTTCGGTCTTTTTCTATGTCTCGTGTTATTTCACAATTTGTTTTCTTATTAAATCTCCTCATTTTTACCGATCATCGGCTTAGTTTTGGTCATACCACCATGTTCCACTTCCAAATGTTTATTTTTGTTCAAACGTCTCTATCCGATTTCGTTGATAGGATTATATATGTATATTATATATGTATATATGGTGCATCAATGATATTTGCAACATGACAATAATGCAGTGACATAAAAGTGGCATTGATGATGGTATGGTACTGAGTTGCTTAGTGCCTATTTTATTCAATATGCGAATGCGAAGACTCTATATTTAGTTGTTTGGGATGCATGCAACGATTTACACCATGTTACTTTCCCTACAGTCAATATTTAAAATTAAGCAGTTCTCAACCAATCTAGACATGTTAATTACTTTTGTTATAAAAAAAATTAAAGGGAAAAAAAACCATGCCAATACTGTTTTTCAAAGTGTATGGGAGATGTAAAATGTAGAAAACTTTACCTTTACCAATAGTTAAAGAGACTATTTCCATACGGGCCTCCAGCCTACAAAGAGTGAGAATCGAATCCTTGGTCTCTGTCTTCATAAACTTACATTTGTACGTACAATCCTAATGTAAAAGGCCATTATAAACTTTATAATTACCAATGTATATTCAATGAAGTAATCAAAATTACACAAATTTCTTATAAATTCAAACTAAGTCCCTAATGTCTTAAAATATGCAATAAATCCGAATATTATATATATATAGTCAAAAGATAAAATGAGAACCACGAATTTGTCGAGAACTGCGAGAACTAGTATTTAACTAAACAGTTTAAGGTTAGTATAGTAATTTTATAAATAAGATTATATTCATTATAAATTCAAACTAAGTCCCTAATGTCTTAAAATATGCAATAAATCCGAATATTATATATATATAGTCAAAAGATAAAATGAGAACCACGAATTTGTCGAGAACTGCGAGAACTAGTATTTAACTAAACAGTTTAAGGTTAGTATAGTAATTTTATAAATAAGATTATATTCATTATAAATTGCAAATTAAAACTCCGTGAATCACTCCCCATTCTCTCCCGCAGTTATCACCAAATAGGAGTTAACTTGATTTTTATTTTACTCACTAATTTTTTTACCATCCATATTGATATTATATAAAAAGACCAATGTTTATGTTCCATGTACTATGACTTTCTTTTAATTTCAGTTTTATGTTTATCCGTTGAACCACATTCTTTACGCGTAACGTTGATTTCCCTTGTTCATTTTGCACTTTCCAGTGTGCATTTAACCGATCGTTTAACCGTTTCTAAACCTATCTTTGGGTATTTCTCGAAACTGTATTCAATCGCCTCTTGAACGATTCACACTAATATTGACTTAATGGTTCTTATTTATCCGAATCCCTTTGTCCAACACCCCGTGTGTATCCCCTTCGTCAATTTCTCCCACAGGTGTAACCAACAGACACGGTTCTTGTATCTGCCCACTTACGCACTTTGGTCCGTACTCTAACTTTCTTGATTCAATGTTTATTCTAAAACAAAACATACATGATAAAATTCGAACTCATGCGTAAATAGGCATAACACATATGTTTAGTATGCAACTAGAAGACTCATGATACATGCCGAACCTCATACGTAATTAGTCATAACACATTTGTACCACACAAAACACATGTGAATCGACTAATATACATATGTGTACACTAAACGACACATGTTCCCATATCCCATCCTCACATACGAAATTCGCAAACACATGTGCACGTAGACATAACATGCATGTTGTTAGAATATATCATATATATAAACATATAATCACGAGTAAGCGCAACGGAAGAAAGATCAAACATATATGCAATCATATTAATCAACAAAGAATAGAATTGAGTTGTGTACCTTTTGCAAAGCTCCAATAAATTAATAATAATAAGATTATTATCAAGTAGGATTTAAAGCAAAACCCCTCTACGATCGCACACTAGACACCCCGAATAATGTATGCTAGTACCTAATCACGAACATGTAACGATTTGCTTTCTCTCCTTTTATTCGAACTAACCAAAACCCAAACACTTTGTTCTTGGTAGAATCGGCCGAAGCCAAGAAGGAGGGAGGAGAGAAATTTTGCCTTTTGCAAGAATATATGTATGTTAAAACCAAAAGGTTAACATCCATTTTATAGCACAAGTTTTAGGAGTTAAAAACTCTTCCCATTCCTTCATTATGGCCGGCCCCCTCTAGAACAATCTAGAGTGTTTTCATCTCCTCCGTTAAGTCCGTTAGTTAAGTACCGTTAACTATTAACATTTAACAGACGACCGTTAGTTTTTCGTGATCAAACTAATTAATATATTACTTTAATATATCAATTAATATTATCGAGTTACCGTGTCTTTTTGTGTGACCCCGTAGGCTTAAACTATTTCCGGACATGCGATTTATAATAAAATGATCATACTCCAACAGCTCCCACTTGAGCATGTTATTATAAAGGCAATAACATTGGTTGGCGTCTAGCAACACTCCAATGCTCCCGGAAATATTTAAGAATAGATTCTTAAATTGCCAAGTTGAAATGATTTAATCTTTAATATCCCTTTGTTCAGATACCCTTGTTAATTATGAATATGGATCAATGTCATTTCATAATTCTTAACGATTTTGTTTCTCATTTCTACAATTAATTAAGATTACCAAATTAGTCAAGACAACTTCTTGAGCTCATTTGGGTGTGGCCACACAAACATCTTCAATTAATTAATGAGGGCGCCAAATGGTATCATACTTCAGTTGCAAATTGAAGGAACAAATCCTGTATTGACTACAAGTGTCTGGCCATGTCATTTCTTAACATTTCTGAAAATAGCCCTTTATTACTGCCTTGTTCAGGACAGTTAGAACTACAATCAAGAGATGCAATCCACACAAGCATAACTCACTTGTATCTCAAGTCAAAGGATAAATAAAGTAACCATTTCACGAATTTCATTTAATGACGCCGATCCATAAAATGATAATTCGTTCTGTGGGGTAAGTCCAATATTCACCTTTTGAATATCATGTGAGTTTGGTACGATCCACCATCTTCAAAATATTCCCTTAAATATTTTCACCAATCTCTCACAATTGTCTTACTTTAATTATATTCCCATATAATTAATCGACAATAGACATTTAGAATATTCAACTAATATTCATGGATTAAACATGCAAATATAGGACACAATTATTATAGAAATGAAACCACTTATACCGCGTATAAAAATTCATTTATTACTTTAATATATCAATTAATATTATCGAGTTACCGTGTCTTTTTGTGTGACCCCGTAGGCTTAAACTATTTCCGGACATGCGATTTATAATAAAATGATCATACTCCAACAGCTCCCACTTGAGCATGTTATTATAAAGGCAATAACATTGGTTGGCGTCTAGCAACACTCCAATGCTCCCGGAAATATTTAAGAATAGATTCTTAAATTGCCAAGTTGAAATGATTTAATCTTTAATATCCCTTTGTTCAGATACCCTTGTTAATTATGAATATGGATCAATGTCATTTCATAATTCTTAACGATTTTGTTTCTCATTTCTACAATTAATTAAGATTACCAAATTAGTCAAGACAACTTCTTGAGCTCATTTGGGTGTGGCCACACAAACATCTTCAATTAATTAATGAGGGCGCCAAATGGTATCATACTTCAGTTGCAAATTGAAGGAACAAATCCTGTATTGACTACAAGTGTCTGGCCATGTCATTTCTTAACATTTCTGAAAATAGCCCTTTATTACTGCCTTGTTCAGGACAGTTAGAACTACAATCAAGAGATGCAATCCACACAAGCATAACTCACTTGTATCTCAAGTCAAAGGATAAATAAAGTAACCATTTCACGAATTTCATTTAATGACGCCGATCCATAAAATGATAATTCGTTCTGTGGGGTAAGTCCAATATTCACCTTTTGAATATCATGTGAGTTTGGTACGATCCACCATCTTCAAAATATTCCCTTAAATATTTTCACCAATCTCTCACAATTGTCTTACTTTAATTATATTCCCATATAATTAATCGACAATAGACATTTAGAATATTCAACTAATATTCATGGATTAAACATGCAAATATAGGACACAATTATTATAGAAATGAAACCACTTATACCGCGTATAAAAATTCATTTATTAAAAATAACAATTGTTTAACATCCCTTTATCCAAATACTAATCACAGATTTACATGATATAACTTAGCAATATTTAAGACCTAAGCCTTCTGCATGCTTATTGAGCTTTCCCTTCGACAATGCCTTTGTAAAAGGATCCGCCAAGTTATTATCTGTGTGAACTTTGAGTAAATTGATTTCACGTGATTCGATTTGCTCTCGAACATAGTGATATCTCCTTTGGTAATGTCTGGCACCTTTTTGAACCCCAGGTTCATTGGCAATGACAATTGCTCCAGAATTGTCACAGTACAGATCCATAGGTGTGTTATTTGATGGCATCACATCAAGTCCAGAAATAAACTTTCTGATCCAGACAGCTTCCATTGCTGCATCCGAAGCAGCTATATACTCAGACTCTGTAGCAGACATAGCAACGGTAGATTGCTTCTTGCTCTTCCAATCTACTGCTCCTCCATTCAAAATGAAGACATAACCTGACTGAGACTTGGTATCATCCTTATCAGTCTGAAATCCAGCATCACAGTATCCAGTGACTTTAAGCTCTTGATCCGGATTTCCTCCATACACCAAAAACAATTCTTTAGTAGCACGCATGTACTTAAGAATGTTTTTCACAGCAGTCCAATGATCCT
Source organism: Erigeron breviscapus (assembly GCA_034093135.1). Taxonomy (NCBI): domain Eukaryota; kingdom Viridiplantae; phylum Streptophyta; class Magnoliopsida; order Asterales; family Asteraceae; genus Erigeron; species Erigeron breviscapus. Next base: position 6,091,092 of record CM067175.1, read on the forward strand.
CTCCGGGATTTTGCTGATATCGGCTTACTATATTTTGCGCGAACGCAACATCAGGTCTAGTGCATCTTACCGCATACATGATAGATCCCACCGCAGAAGCATAAGGGATTCTCTTCATACGCTCCACCTCTTCAGGTGTAGAAGCACCATTCTTGTTGGATAAACTAAGTCCTTCTTGCATAGGCAAGTTCCCGCGCTTAGAATTTTCCATCTTGAATCTTTTCAAGATCTTATCTATATACGCACTTTGACTTAATCCGATCAACCGTCTACTTCTATCTCTATAGATTTTGATTCCAAGTATGAATGCTGCTTCACCCAAGTCTTTCATAGCGAAACACTTTCCAAGATAAGATTTAACGTCTTTCAACATTGGAATGTGATTTCCTATTATCAATATGTCATCAACATACAAGACAAGGAAAGTAACATTACTCCCACTAGCTTTGCGATATACACATGGCTCATCAGGATTCTGAACAAAATCAAACTTTTTGATCTCTTCATCAAACCTTTTATTCCAACTTCTTGATGCTTGCTTTAGTCCATAAATGGACCTTTTAAGTTTGCATACTTTGTTGGGATATTTAGGATCGACAAAACCTTCTGGTTGTACCATATAAACTTCCTTGTCAATAAGACCATTCAAGAAAGCGGTTTTGACATCCATTTGCCATATCTCAAAGTCATAGTACGCTGCTATGGCTAAGATGATCCTAATAGCTCTAATGTCCGCAACCGGAGAAAAGGTTTCCTCATAATCAACTCCAAAGAGTTGAGTATAACCTTTCGCCACAAGACGAGCTTTATAGGTGTGTACATTTCCATCCATGTCGGTCTTCTTCTTGAAGATCCACTTACACCCAACGGTTCTACCATTTGGTGGAAGATCAACCAAGCTCCAGACTTGATTGTCTTTCATGGATTTCATTTCCACATTCGCAGCTTCAAGCCATTTGTCAGATTCCGGATCTGATAATGCAGCATTGAAATTAGGAGGTTCATTCAAATCTCCTACTACGTGTTCTTCAGACTCAATCATAAGATTTAATCTATCACGAGCACGTATTGTCCTTGAGGACCTACGAATTGGAATCGCTTCATCTTCAACTTGTAGTTCATCTTGAGATTCATCTCTTTGAACATTTTCCCCCCCAAGTTGAAGATTGCTAGTGTCTTTAGAAGTTGACACATCTTCTTGATGCTCATCAAGTTCAACAATCCTCCCACTGTCTTCTTGAGATATGAGTTTTTCTTCAAAAAACTCAGCATATCGTTTGACACTGACAGTGTTTTCCGTAGGAAAGTAGAAGTAGTAACCCATCGTTTCCTTTGGGTATCCTACAAAGATGCACTTAACAGATCTGGATTCAAGTTTGTCAGGCGTATCTCGTTTTACGAGTGCCTCACATCCCCAGACCTTTAAGTAAGACAATATGGGAACACTCCCATGCCACAATTCATGCGGTGTCTTGTCAAACTTCTTGGTTGGAACCATATTGAGAATGCGAACAGCAGTCTCGAGGGCATAATCCCAAAACGAAAAAGGAAGAGTTGTATGACTCATCATCGATCGAACCATTTCCAATAATGTTCGATTTCTCCTCTCCGAAACACCATTATGTTGAGGAGTATACGGAGGAGTAAGCTGTTGGACAATTCCACAAGCTTTCAGATAGTCTTGAAACTCCTTACTTAAGTATTCACCACCTCGATCCGAACGAAGGACCTTGATGGTTTTACTGAGTTGATTCTCCACTTCACTTTTAAATTCTTTGAATCTTTCAAAGACTTCATGTTTATGCTTAATCAAGTAAACATAACCATAACGACTGAAATCATCAGTAAAAGTGACGAAATAGCTAGCACCTCTCCTTGACACATGTCTAAATGGGCCACATACATCCGAATGTATTAGTCCAAGTAGCTCTTTAGCCCTTTCTGGTTTATTTTGAAAAGGTTTCCTTGTCATTTTGCCAGAAAAACAAGATACGCATTTTTCAAATGATTCATCATTTGTTTGTAAGACACCATCCCTTTGAAGTCTTTCAATGCGTTTCTTGCCAACATGAGCTAGTCGACAATGCCAAAGATAAGTCGAGTCCGGATTTGGCTTGACTCGTTTGCCAACATTATACATTGAATTATCCTTTGAATCACAACCACGCATATCAATTTCATAAATACCATCACAATCAATAGCATCAAAATAATGAACATTATTTCGTGAAACTGAAATACCAATATCATTAAAGACATTTACGAATCCGTTGTTTTTCAATAAAGAAACTGAAATAACACCTCTAGTAATAGAAGGTGCATAATGACAATTGTTCAAAACAATTATTAAACCACTAGGTAAAACCAAATGATAATCGCCGATCTCTTCTACAGCTGCAGGTAGGCCATTTCCCACGAACAGTTGTAAAGATCCCGGCTTCAGCTTCTTTCCCCTTCTAAGCCCCTGTAATGAATTACAGATATGAGTACCACACCCAGTGTCGTAAACCCATGAATTCCGCTTAGAAAATGAATACAATTCAATGGTGAAGAATATACCTGAAGTCCCGGACGAACCGGGCTGCTTCTTCTTCAACTCAGCGAGATACTTTGGACAATTCCGCTTCCAATGACCCACTTCATTACAATGGTAACAAGGTAGGTTCTTAGCGGGATGTTCCTTCTTCGCTGGAGGGGTCTTCTTAGGTTTAGGAGCAGCAACAACTTGCTTTCCTTTACCTTCAGCCTTGCCCTTTCCCTTCGGTTGTTTGCCTTTTTGGACCTTTCCCCCCTTGATCATGAGAACTTGGGGAGTAGCAGTTTTCTTCGGAATCTTCTTTTCATACTCATTAGCCATGGCAAGAAGTTCCGTAACGGTTTTATTCATGCTATGCATAGTATAATTGCGTGCAAACTCTTCAAAATCCTTAGATAAGGACTTGAGAATCATACCAATTTGTACTGGCTTTGCATAAGCATAATCCAACCTATCCAACTGCTCAAAATATCCTTTCATTTTAAGGATATGAGCACTCACCGGTGTTCCTTGTTCATGTCGCAAGTCATGAAGTACATCGATAAGATCGAACAACTCCACTCCAGCTTGCTTCTCGAACATAGACTTGAGTTCAGTAAGCATATCACATGGAAATGAATGCTCAAATTGCTTTTGTAGGTCAGCATTCATGCTTCCCAACATCAGACAAGCGACCTCATTATGTCTATCATATGCAGCCGCATATTCCGCTAGTGCTTCATTAGAAGCATTAGCATCAGGAGCAACGGGTCTTGGCTCTTCAAGGACTTGGTATTTCCTTTCAGCTCTCAAAACGATCCTGAGCTGACGATACCAATCATTGAAATTTGGCCCAGAAAGCTTTTCCCTTTCCAACATCGACCTAAATGCCGATTGGTGTATGTTTTGAGTGGTATTGTTTGTTGCCATCTACAAAACAGACAAAAGTTCAATTATCAGTATTCCGATAATTACCCTTAAGAAATGTAATTTTACCCTTGTTAAATTCATCTAACAAATTACTTTCACTAAGGCTAGGATCCAACTTGACATATAATCATTTCATCAGTTGATCTGCTAGAAATGACGATATTCAAAAGGTAATCGAAAATCGATAATTGCATTCATGCAACTCCTAGATTTATGGGACTTACAACAACACTGTAAAGGGGTATTAAGTGTTTTGTAAACATGTTTTGTCCCATCTTATGCCACGGGTTAAGGTCTCACCTCTTAACTCATTTTAAGTCGCCCAATTAAGAACATGTAGATAGTCCACCGCTGTCTCACAACGAGTGGTAATCTACCTTGAAGAGATACAATTCACCTACGTCTCACGTAGAGCAAAAAGCACTGGCAAGTGTTCTTAGCAAAGTGGGTGGCATTGACTTAACTTTAAATGGGTAATGCATTTGATGTGAATCAAAAGTTTATGTTTGAAGACTCATGCATAATCTTCGAAACATAATATTTAATAAAATCATTTGTATAGTCTTACAACACAAGAGAGCTCGGTAGCTCCATTTGAACGCACAAAGAAGCGCAAGGGCAAAGGTATGCGATAAACGCGATTTAAAAACCCGCCCTTTTAGAAGGCTAGCGCACTCCGGCTTATACCTCTCTTAGAGTTTGTTCAAATGGGTGAGCCGGTGTATCTCAAGGTTGCAAGACTCCAATTTTATTAATGAAATCTCTATTTCGATAGTTCTTAGTCAAGTTTATTTCCAAAACCAATTTTTGCATCACCTTTATACAACTTATAAATAATACAAAAATTAATAAACATGCTAATTCCGAACTTCTTAATCAAGTAACAAGTTGAGGTAGGCCACCTAAACATGGTCACTATGGTTCATGCATATGTTTAAACAATTTAATTAATAAACAATTAATCACATAAACACATAAACTTGCTGTCTGGAATTTTCCAGTAGCTTCACGACCAGTTTAAGCCTGTTTCGGGTCCGATTCAGCTTTCGACCAGAACTACAAAGTTGTAGCCTTATGAGTCGACAATCTACAGTTTAAATTTCGACTTCCAACTCATTACCGATTAAAAGATATGAATTTTTTAGTAAACTGTCGCAAACCAGAAAATTTACACGAAAAATTCACATTGTCACACAATTATCTAATAAATAATCCTACTTATTGGATCATTATTCTTTGCACAATATATCTCTATATATTCAGTAAAATCATAATTAATTTTGCATGAATTTCTTGTGATTTTACTATTATTTAACAAATTTAAATAATCAAGATACACATAATCATGCAATTCATCACATAAAACATGTCAATTCACAATACAAAACTTGCTTGAGGGTTTCAATCTCCATTGAATAAGGTTAAAATTTTAATTAAACAAAAAAACTCTTATCTTATTTCAATTAAAAAACCGATTTTAATTAAAAAATAAGAAAACAACAACAACCTTTAATTATTTAACGATTAATTAAAATCAACCAACCCTTAAACCCCCCTTCAAGTTTTGATTTTTGTAATTAATAGATCACATATGTGGCTCTGATACCACTGTTAGAATATATCATATATATAAACATATAATCACGAGTAAGCGCAACGGAAGAAAGATCAAACATATATGCAATCATATTAATCAACAAAGAATAGAATTGAGTTGTGTACCTTTTGCAAAGCTCCAATAAATTAATAATAATAAGATTATTATCAAGTAGGATTTAAAGCAAAACCCCTCTACGATCGCACACTAGACACCCCGAATAATGTATGCTAGTACCTAATCACGAACATGTAACGATTTGCTTTCTCTCCTTTTATTCGAACTAACCAAAACCCAAACACTTTGTTCTTGGTAGAATCGGCCGAAGCCAAGAAGGAGGGAGGAGAGAAATTTTGCCTTTTGCAAGAATATATGTATGTTAAAACCAAAAGGTTAACATCCATTTTATAGCACAAGTTTTAGGAGTTAGAAACTTTTCCCATTCCTTCACTTAATGCTTACTTTGGGACCAAGTTTAGGAGTTAAAACTCTTCCTATTCCTTCACTTAATGCTTACTTTGGGACCAAGTTTAGGAGTTAGAAACTTTTCCCATTCCTTCACTTAATGCTTACTTTGGGACCAAGTTTAGGAGTTAAAAACTCTTCCTATTCCTTCATTATGGCCGGCCCCCTCTAGAACAATCTAGAGTGTTTTCATCTCCTCCGTTAAGTCCGTTAGTTAAGTACCGTTAACTATTAACATTTAACAGACGACCGTTAGTTTTTCGTGATCAAACTAATTAATATATTACTTTAATATATCAATTAATATTATCGAGTTACCGTGTCTTTTTGTGTGACCCCGTAGGCTTAAACTATTTCCGGACATGCGATTTATAATAAAATGATCATACTCCAACACATGTGTACACTAAACCAAACATACTATCGCCACATATGTGTCTAACAACGTTTCATTAGATTACTACGTACGCCTAAAAAGCTTATACAATTCTTAAAAAAAAAAAAACAAAAACCCTACCAAGGTCATCTTATTTTTCCTCGTACAATCACTACAAGTTCATACATGTGAACTTTTGGTGGCGATATTCCGACTACACTATGTCACACACATGTGACGGCTTTTCAACATGAGATGCGTTAGTCAATCACAAAGAAACACATTAGAATTAATTAATTAGCATTTTTGGATTGGATTGATGAAAAGAACTTTTGAGAGTTTCACGGCGTGTTTCAATGAAACAGGTACATGGAGTTAAAAATATGATATACTTTGTATTTAAATAAATGTATTGTATTATTAATATCTCGTTTTTGTGTTCCCATAATACCCTTTCAGTTGTATATGTGTTTAAATAGACCAATTTATTTACATAAATACCACTAGCTATTGTTAACCTTTGATTAAGATAATCTAATGGTTTAAATTAGTTCTTACAGTTCTCGACATTTTATTGGTTCTCACAATAATTGCACTATATATATATATATATAGGTTTTAGGTAAAATAAAACAAGTATTAAAGTAAAACAAATAAAACAATAGGTTTCTCTTCACTGAAAATCACCGTGCATCATGAAAATCATCGTGCATCAATTGCTTCGTGAATCTTCGTGCATCAATTTAACCATAATCTAAGGGTCAAGATCTTGTCCTATTTGTTTTACTTTAATACTTGTTTTACTATACCCAACCCCTATATATATATATATATATATATCTCTGATACCATTATAGAGGGGGGTACATAACACAAACAAACAATTTTTTATAGTACAACAACTAATTTTTTACATATCCTAATTTTAAATACATTTGTAAATTTATATTAATATATATTTTAATATAAACATATATTTTAAACCATATATATTGCTTAATACAAATATACATAGATATAAGAGTATAGAAATCTTACAATAAGAGGAGTATGCACAGCAGAAATGGAGAGTATACACAGCGGATATTATTATTATATGTTATATATATATATATATTTTTTTTTATTTTGGAGCGGATATATTATGAAGAACAAGAAAAATATTAAAGGATTAAGAGTTTATCTAAGGAGAATAGGAGAGTAATTTAGTGAGCCATAAAAATTGAGAGAAAACTTATTATTATTATGAATTCTCGGGTGTGTCTTACAAATGAAAATAAGATGCCGTTTTATAGGCAAACTAAAGTAACTCTATAAAATATCTATTCTAAACGAACGGCTGAAAATAAAAGTTAACAAAAGAATAAAAATACAAAGAATTAGCTAGTGGAAACATCTTTTTCTTCCACTATTTACAAGAAAACAAAAAAGAAAAAGTTTTCCATTATTTTTGTCCATCATCTTTTGTCTATGCCGTCCATGTCTTTTTCTTGAATTATTTGTGTAATATGTCATTGATGACATATGTCTTCTAGAAACCTTATCTCCTAGAAGTCTCGATGAGTGCTGTCTATGGTTTGTGGTGATCCGGGATCCGAATCCATTCTATATGATATTTTTGAATTTTCTTCATTGCGTATGTGTTGTAACTGTAAAGAGTCTCCTTCCCCAACGAAAGGGAGAAGCATGTTCCAGTTTTTGTGTGCCCAGATTTGTAAATAATGTCCTTCGGCTAATAGTGTGAAACTATACCACATTGTGACTGGCACTTCTGGTGTTTTTTGATAATTTTCTATATGATATTTTTGAATTTTCTTCATTGCGTATGTGTTGTAACTGTAAAGAGTCTCCTTCCCCAACGAAAGGGAGAAGCATGTTCCAGTTTTTGTGTGCCCAGATTTGTAAATAATGTCCTTCGGCTAATAGTGTGAAACTATACCACATTGTGACTGGCACTTCTGGTGTTTTTTGATAATTTTCTATGATTATTTTAGGGTCTTGTTGTTCTATGAAGTTTGTAAAATTAATGTTTCGTGTAGTTGCAAGTTCTTTTAGATAACTTTGACCCCAGGGTGTATGACTTACAAAGATTCTTTTTCTAGCAGGTCTGTATGTGTAATCATCGGCATATGGGAAGGATGATATTATTTTGCAACCTATCGATCCTTGTTGATAATTGTGTGTTGAAATATTTCCTGCTACCATGATGAATTTTTCACCCAATCTGTCTAATAATCTTTCTGTTTTTGGGTTAAGGCGGAACTCCAAATAATCAATCATACCATTATGATATAATTGAAGTACTTCTTCATCTGTCATGTCTGTCTTCATTAAGTTGATTTGTAGGAGTAGTGGTCCTGGACCATCTTCGTCTTCTCTTTGTACTACCCTTGTATCTGTTTGTGGATCCTCTTTGAAGGCCATGTTGCACAATTTTTGTTGTAATTCAAGTAGTTGTATAGGAAATTCTGTACATATTTTTTGTGAAATAATATTTTCTAATTCTGGAATATGAGCAATGACAGGTTCTAAACAGTGTCTCCACGGAGTGTCAAGCATTCTTGCTTTGAACATATCATAATTCCTGTTTATGTATATGTTTTCTTTTTTCTCGAGTTGTTGTGTAAGATGTATATTTTTTGCCTCGAGTAATTGCATTTTTTGTTTTAATAAGCAAGATTCTATTTTGTCTTGTATAGAATTTGTATCTTTTCCTTGCTTTTCCAATTGTTGTTGTAATTGAGCAATCAATTCCTCTTGAGCTTTTATAATTTGCTCAGGATTTGTTTTTGCCATGTCTAAAAATGTTTTAACCTCTTCAGGTTCTATATAAAAATTGTTTATACCAAATTGTTCTCTTGCTGTTTTCAAAGCTTCAGCAAAACATGTATAACCTTTAAAAATTGGATTGGGACATTGGATATATTTAGCAACAGTTTCCCATTTATTAAATATTCCAATTTTTAGTCCTCTAAAAATAATATAATGTGTAAATTTTGGTTTTTGAATATGTTTTTCAGGATTTTGTAAACTTTGTTCTTGAAAATAAATGCTTAAAGCATTTAAAACTTGTAGTTTAAAATTTGAAGCCTGTGGCAAGGTTTGAATATGCCATAAATTGTCTAACAAACACTGTTGTTTTTCTGTCAATTTAGTACCCATAGGGGCTCTAAACTTTGTTTTTAGATCATTACACTTTTCCAAAGCATAATCCCCAAATTTTATAAGAGTTTTTTGTATATGATGTGATGTCAAAGCAGCTCCTTGTGTAAAATGTTTATTTTTTGGTAATCGAACCTGCTGCGGTCTTTGATTGTATACTTGTGCATTGTATAACTGTGTAGTATTTTCAAAGTCTTGTGTATCTTGATAATGTAATCCTGCCATTATAGCTTGACTCATTATCCTTTCTGTTTTTTCTTCTTCAGATGATATACTCATTGATGAAGATTGTTGTGTAAACTGTAATGGTTGTATAAGCTTTCCTTTATCCTTTCGTCTTTCCATCTGCATAAAATAACTTGTTAATGTTTCTTGATAGCATATCTGCTATCCCATTATTATGTCCTTTAATATGTTCAAACTGTATAATATAACCATTTCCTTGTATAGTATTTTGTAAATTAACCCATCTTGTTCTATTTACTTTTTTACTTTTTTCGTTTTTAATAAACTTTACTATAGCTTCACAGTCTGTTCGAACTGTAAATTCTTTTTGTAAAAAGATTTTGAATTTTTCTAATGCATAAATTAATGCTTGTATTTCGAAATCTATGCTTGTCCAATTGTTTTTGTTTTGAAAATTTCCACTGGCATAAGCACAGATTTTTTCTTCATTTTTAGGACTATATTTATTTGGTTTAGAAAGAAGAACAGCTCCCCATCCTTCTTTACATCCATCTGTTTCAATAATAATATAATCAGTAAGAAGTGGTAATTCTAATGGTTTAATGTTTTTAACCGATTCTTTAATTTGTTTAACAATTTTAATATCTTCTGTATTAAAATGTCTTTGTCCATTTTTTGTAGTTTTACTATATAAGGGTCCAACTAATTTTGACAAATTTGGAATAAATTTTCTTGCATAATTTACCAATCCTAGAAATGCTTGTATTTGTTTTAAATTTTCACATTTTTCTGGAAAATCTAAAATTTTTGTTGAAATATGTTTTTGTAATTCTATTTTTCCATCTCCAATTTCTAGTCCAAGAAAAGAAATTTTTCTTTTAAATAGCTCCATTTTTCTTTTAGAGACTACTATACCATTGTCTTTAATTTCTTTAAATACCTGTTGCAAGTGTCTTTCGTGTTCCTGCAAATCTTTGCTAGCTATTAGTATATCATCAATATATACTAAGCAAAAATTATATTTGAGAAATATATTGTCCATAAATCTTTGAAATATTGAAGGAGCGTTCTTTAATCCAAAACTAAGAACATTCCATTCAAATTGTCCTTCTGAACATGTAAAGGCTGTCCATTGTTTAAATCTTTCTTCTAATTTTAATTGATTATATCCTGATTTTAAATCAAATTTTGAAAATATCTTTTTCTTTTGTATTAAATTTAGTAAACTATCTTTATTTGGAAGATTATATCCATCATCTATTGTATTATCATTTAATCGTTTATAATTGTATACTATTCTAGCTTTTCCTCTTTTTATTTCACTATGATTTCTTACTATAAATGCTGCTGATCTATGAGGACTAACTGATTTTTTAATTAATCCTTGTTTTATCATTTCAGGTATTTGTTGCTGAAATTCTTTTTTGTTTAGAGGGCTATATTCAATGTTTGCAGTTCTTATTGTAATATCTGGATTTTTAAGCTCAAATTTACATATGTATTTTACTTTTGATTTTGTAATATCTTCTCCTATAAATCCTTGTTTTTCTAATTCTAATATTATAGGATAGTTTATACTTTTTGTAATGTTTATTCCTTTTTCAAATTCATGAGCAAGAAATTGTGTAAGTAATTTTATACTTTCATTTTCTATAAGATTTTGTCTTTTTGTTTGTTTAAAAAAATCTAAGTTTCCTTGTCCACCACGCTTCTGCGCAACTTCTGATGTTGTATTATAACGTAGTGTTGGGAATGTATAAACTTGTTTACTAAGTGTTATAAAATTTTTTGTGAGTGTAACTGCACCATTTATGCCAAATAAAAAATTTAATCCTATGACAAAGTCTTTTGATTTAATATAGGATGGATTTATATTAATTTGTGGCATTTCATATTTAATACTATAATTTTTAGAGAAATCAAGAAACTGTATTCCTATTGGTTCTACTGTAACATCCGTGAATTTTGACCCGTTGACTTTTTGTGTAATTTGACTAACAATCTTGTTGAATGAAATAATTGGGTCGTTTGGTGAATTAAAGGACAATGTGTGTTATTTGAGTCGATAATATGTTTTGATGGGTGTTTAAACGTGTAACGATTGTTTTATGGCTTGTGGGAGAAACGGGTCGGCCCGTGGGTAGTCCAAGACCCACCAGCCACCTATGACCCTTTCCCCCCCCCCATATCTCTTCTCCTCCTCTCATTTCTATCTAACTTTCTATCTATCTTCTTCCCCTTTCTCTCTCAAGTAAAAGAACCATTTCAATCTCTCCACATTTTCTTGCATCAAACTAGTAGTGGGTCGATTATAACACAAGAATCATTACCGTCTATACCTCATTTTCGTCATATTGAAGAATCAAGATAGAAGTTCTTGCATTTTTGCCCATTTCGACCTAATTTGGGTTTTAACTCGGAAAGGAAGTTTTGGTAAGTCTAATTCATCCCATTTACTCCCACTTATGTTTATTCATGCATTTCTAGTCATCTTGAACCTTTGCAAGTCATAAATCGGCTTAAAACTAAATTAGGGTTAAATTAGGGTTTGAATGATTCTCGAGTGATTTTGATGTTTTGGTCGAAATTGTGGGTTGGGTTATGTGTATTTATGGTCATTGATGTTTAGTTATGCTTCAAAATGGGTTATAAATCGTTTTGGTGTGGTTTGGGTTGAATTTGGGGGTTTTGGGTTCGTTTTTCTGCACTTGATGCTGCTGGTGTAGTTGCTGCCCAGTATGGGGCGTAACCTACGCCCCTTGGGGCCGTAGGTTACGCTAGTTGTTTTTCCTTGGGCGTAGGCTACGCCCATTTGGGCCGTAGCTTACGCTTATCCCCATCTTTAAATTGGACCTTACGCCAAAATGCTTCTGTCTACGCCAACTTTTACGCCAAAAATGTATTTTCTAGAGGACCGTAGGTTACGCTAGTTGTTTTTCCTTGGGCGTAGGCTACGCCCATTTGGGCCGTAGCTTACGCTTATCCCCATCTTTAAATTGGACCTTACGCCAAAATGCTTCTGTCTACGCCAACTTTTACGCCAAAAATGTATTTTCTAGAGGACCGTAGGTTACGCCCCTGTTGACCGTACCTTACGCCCATTCAGACTTTGCCTAGCGTAGCTTACGCCCCATGACACCGTACATTACGCCAGTTAATTTCTGACCGCCGTAACCTACGCCCCTGTTGGCCGTAAGTTACGGCAGTTGTTTCCTGAAATGTTCCTTGTTTGACCTAGTTTGACCTTCTAGACCGTTTTACGCGCCGAGTCTTAATCTAATTCACTTCCTATCATATATAACTTTGATTTAGAGTCGTAGAAGTCATTTAACGTCGGAAAGCATTTTGGAAACCTAATTAGGGTTTTGTCGAGAAATTGTTAAGTTACGTATATGTGTTCATGCGTGTTAATGTGTATGTATATGATCAATATTTAGGTGTTGGACGCGAGGTGAACTTCGTACGGAGATAACTTAACTTTATATCGATCTTATCTTTCATAACCAATCAAGGTGAGTTTCGTATCTCCCTACCCGCTTGGGATTCGGGCTGAAAAGTGTAAACCTGGCGTGTTACTTGTATTTATTGATGTATTGATTGTTTGACATGATTGATGGATTGATGTGACGTATCTTTTCATTTGATTGACTTGGGTTGTGTTTTCGTTAAGTATTACTTTTATATTAGGATAGACGTACATACATGGAAGTCGGTTATGCCTTCATTGGGTTCTAGATGTGGTGGGAAGGCTGCGGGTGACCCTATATATAAGCATCTGGGACTTGAAGAAAGTGGAATCCTCTGAAGTATATGTACGTATAGTTGGTTTATATTGTGATTAGTGGCTCACGATTGTTGATTATTGATCGATGGCTTTTGATTGTCGTATATTGATTGTCGGGTTATGTTTGAGGAATATTGATTGTTGGCACAGGTTATCATATATTGGTTGTTGGTTTATGAAGTATGCATTTGCATTTGTTTGTAAGCATTGCATACATTATTGTTGGACCCTCGGCAGGGGATTGCCGGCATCCTGGTGCATAGATGTATGCACCCATTTTGGATGTAGACCTGACCCCGAGTATATAGACATATATATCTCGATGTTTTTGAGATACAGCCCTGTCCATGGCGATGGCAGAGGGGTATCGTTGCATACGTGATTGAAGGTCACGCTTGGGATAGGCATATTTGCTTATTCATACATTTGGCACTTGCATTGATACATACATCATTTGTGCATCCTCATTACACTCTCATTTCTTTTGTGTAATCTTGTTGTTGGACGATATTGTGTTGCTTAGAGGCTCGCTGTAAGTCATGTCTAGCCTCTATTCTTATATTGTGATTATTGATGCTGGTTCGTTATGAACCATTACTACGAACTCACCAACCTTGTGTTGACTATGCTTAGTACACTTTTCAGGTAATCAGGTTCTCCCCGGACGTGGAGTTTAGTTGATTGCTTGCTGTCTAACCCGGACTTGGACCTCATGGATCAAGGATTCATTGACCCTCCTTTTGCATTTTACTTAGGATCGTTTGCCATCTTTGGATGTATTATGTTAACGTTGATGGCTATTTGCTCCTGTTGTATTTTGTTACTTGATTTACTATGTTCTGGATTCACCGAATCGTTAATTGCATTTTAGTTTGTTCTATTGTAATTCCACCGGGTGCTGTATGATTTCCGTGACATTTCGAGCTCCGGCTTGGGGTGTTACAGAATGGTGGCCCATGCGTGGTCGTAGAGAATTAGGCGGTTTGACCTAGACTACGGCTTAAGTTAAAACTCTTCATATAGCATGCATGGTTAGGAATTTGTGTGCAATATGAATTTTGTGAATCCCCGTGTGAGTTCGTAGTTAAGACCATTTGTGTGATAGCTTGAATTCAACGTGATGAATATGGTTACTATGATTTGTTGTTGTTATTTGTTGAAGTTAATGTGACGAGTTAGGGCAAAATGAAGGGATGCCATTAACTTAGTATAATATTGTGGCAACCCTAAAAGAACCCGATCAACTCTTTTATGGTTACCCGATACTATAGCAAGTTCATGACATCGTGGATTGCGCACGTGTGGCTTAAAGTATAATAAGGAACCGATATGCTTAATGGAAGTTGATTGGGTGGAAGGTTAGCCGTTGGTACACCTTGTATACATACCCGGTTGATAACTAGAGAGCATATCGAATTCGGATTATACTGTGAGTCATTCGTGTTAGTTGTTTAATTACATGATGAAATGAACATGAGTACTTAATTTAATGATAAAATATGGCAATAAATGCAACGTGATGATATGATATGTAAACCCCCTTACGATTTTAACACTGTTGCCTTAGCATAATGTTATGAAATGAGTATGTGGTATCGGTATGAGGGCATGACTACTTGTGTGACTAACATGCGAGCATTTGAGACTAACTCTCGGGTCAACGTGTCACTTGTTTTATAGAAATGGAAAGACCAAGGAGAGTACGAACAAACTATAGGGCTGAAGAAGAAGAGCCTCAACCGGAAGCTCAACCGGAAGTACAGGGAGGTAGAGGTCGTGGTAGAGGCCGCGGTAGAGGCCGTGGTAGGGGCCGTGGTAGGGGTCGTGGTAGAGCTCCTGAGCCAAACTTGGCTGAGGTAATCGCTCAAACGGTTGCCGGTATCATGCCAACCATCATTGCTCAAGTCACGGCAAGTCTTGGGCAAAATAATGGACCTCAAAACAACGAAGTCCCAGAAAACGCAAACAATGAAAATGATCAACCTCAAGCCGAAGAATATGAGGAAGAGGAACCAATGGGAGTCAATATCGGAATGCCCTTGAATAACCAATATGGTGGGTACCGACAAGGGTGTGTATTCAAAGACTTTAAGAGTTGTGGGGCACCGGAGTTCGATGGAAAAGGTGGTCCCACGGAATGTATAAGATGGTTTGAGGCAATAGAAGCAGTGATTGAAAGGAGTCATTGCACCTACGATGACCGGATTCCCTATGCATCCGGCATGTTTAGGCATGACGCCTTGAGTTGGTGGAATCAGGAAATAACGTTGGGGCGGACTCAAAATTTGGAATGGATTGACTTCAAGGACAAAGTGAAAGCCAAGTTTTGCCCTCCGTACGAGCTACATAATTTAACCATAGAATTTGCAAACCTCAAAATGGAAGGAGCCGATTACAAGGGCTATGTGAGACGATTTCAAGAGTTGTCTACTCTCATTCCTCACTTGGTGGGTACCGAGCCACAAGCCATCCAAAAATTTGTGTTGGGCTTGAACCCGCAAGTCCGGTCTTATGTTAACTCAAACATGCCTACTTCCTTGGCTAATGCGGTCAACCAAGCCGGGAGTGTGACCGAAGATCTTTTGAGGAGTGGTGTTTTGAGCAAATCCTCATCAAACAAGAGGAAAGAAGTGGGTGAGTCAAGTGGGGTAAAGAAAGCGGGAAGGTTTGATCCCAAGAGTGCTTATAGGGGTAGGGTGATGGCGGCGGTAGAACCGGCTAGGAGGCCTTATACCGGGCCTCATCCCTTCTGTGGGAGGTGCAACAGGCACCATCCCGCCACCACTCCATGTGGAGCATGCTACAATTGCCACCAAGTTGGGCACGCATCCAAGAATTGTAGGGCTCCAAGAACGGGCCCAATGAATGCGGCTCCTATCCGGGCCGTTCCTCCTCAAGGTAACCAAAGAAGGGGCGAGTGTTTTGAATGTAACATCCGCGAATTTTGACCCGTTGACTTTTTGTGTAATTTGACTAACAAACTTGTTGAATGGAATTGGTTAATGCTTACGGAAATATTTTGGTGTTTAAATGGTTAACGTTTAGCTATTTGTCGGATTTAGCGGAGCGGGAGCCTACCCATTTGGACTATAGGCCGCCCCCCCCCCATTTGACCAATCATTTTCCTAAATCATTTTCTTTCTTTCTTTCCTTCCAATCTCTTTTCTTCACACAAAAAAATCAACTACTTCATAATCAAATTCGGGATAATCAAAGGTGTTTCAAACTAGATTAACTCAAGAAATTGCATCATCTTCATCATTTATATATCATATCAAAAGATTAGAGTTCAAGAACAAGAAAATCTTCATTTTTAGTCAAATTCGGGTTTGAGCATTTGTGGAAGAAATTGTAAGTTAAAACTACCTCATATCAGTTATTTTATGTTGATAAACATGTTTCTAGTAAAACCCAAACGTTTTGTACCTTGAATCGAGTCAAAAAAATCGGATTAGAATCCCAGTTTCAAGCCGCTGTACAGTAAACGCGTGTTAAGGGTTCAAACTCGTGTTAGGGTTCAAACGCGTGTTAAGGGTTCAAACTCGTGTTGAGTTCAGACGCGTGTTTAGGGTTCAAACGCGTGTTAAGGGTTCAAACTCGTGTTAGGGTTCAAACTCGTGTTAAGGGTTCAAACACGTGTTAAGGGTTCAAACGCGTGTTAAGGGTTCAAACGCGTGTTAAGGGTTCAAACGCGTGTTAAGGTTCATAAACTCGTGTTACTATTCCTGCTTTACGCGTCAGTTTTCAAACGTCAATAACTTTTGAACCGTAAGCCGTTTTAGACGTATGACCTATCGTTGGAATCGTAAGAGAGTCTAGTTTCTTGTAGTAACACTCTTTTTATATGAATCTTTGGTCACTTCTAAAAAGGTCGAGTCGAATGAGTTTTTCTTTTACACGATAATGTCGGAAAGGCGTTTAGGGTTTGTGACTTGACCTAATTGTGCTAAAACAACTTGTTTATGATTGTAGAGTTGACATTATGATATATTGATGTATAATTATAGGTTGTGGACGTGTGGACCATAATACTCGCCTGTAATCTCATACTAGCTTCTTTATCGAACAAGGTGAGTTTCGTATCTCCCTACCCGCTTGGGATTCGGGCTGAAAAGTGTAAACCTGGCGTGTTTACTTGTATTTGTTGATGTATTGATTGTTTGACATGATTGATGGATTGATGTGACGTATCTTTTCGTTTGATTGACTTGGGTTGTGTTTTCGTTAAGTATTACTTTTATATTAGGATAGACGTACATACATGGAAGTCGGTTATGCCTTCATTGGGTTCTAGATGTGGTGGGAAGGCTGCGGGTGACCCTATACATAAGCATCTGGGACCTGAAGAAAGTAGAATCCTCTGAAGTATATGTACGTATAGTTGGTTTATATTGTGATTATTGATGCTGGTTCGTTATGAACCATTACTACGAACTCACCAACCTTGTGTTGACTATGCTTAGTACACTTTTCAGGTAATCAGGTACTCCCCGGACGTGGTGTTTAGTTGCTTGCTTGCTGTCTAATCCGGACTTGGACTCATGGATCAAGGATTCATTGACCCTCCTTTGCATTATACTTAGGATCGTTTGCCATCTTTGGATGTGTTATGTTAACGTTGATGGCTATTTGCTCCTGTTGTATTTTGTTACTTGTATTTGTTGATGTATTGATTGTTTGACATGATTGATGGATTGATGTGACGTATCTTTTCGTTTGATTGACTTGGGTTGTGTTTTCGTTAAGTATTACTTTTATATTAGGATAGACGTACATACATGGAAGTCGGTTATGCCTTCATTGGGTTCTAGATGTGGTGGGAAGGCTGCGGGTGACCCTATACATAAGCATCTGGGACCTGAAGAAAGTAGAATCCTCTGAAGTATATGTACGTATAGTTGGTTTATATTGTGATTATTGATGCTGGTTCGTTATGAACCATTACTACGAACTCACCAACCTTGTGTTGACTATGCTTAGTACACTTTTCAGGTAATCAGGTACTCCCCGGACGTGGTGTTTAGTTGCTTGCTTGCTGTCTAATCCGGACTTGGACTCATGGATCAAGGATTCATTGACCCTCCTTTGCATTATACTTAGGATCGTTTGCCATCTTTGGATGTGTTATGTTAACGTTGATGGCTATTTGCTCCTGTTGTATTTTGTTACTTGTATTTGTTGATGTATTGATTGTTTGACATGATTGATGGATTGATGTGACGTATCTTTTCGTTTGATTGACTTGGGTTGTGTTTTCGTTAAGTATTACTTTTATATTAGGATAGACGTACATACATGGAAGTCGGTTATGCCTTCATTGGGTTCTAGATGTGGTGGGAAGGCTGCGGGTGACCCTATACATAAGCATCTGGGACCTGAAGAAAGTAGAATCCTCTGAAGTATATGTACGTATAGTTGGTTTATATTGTGATTATTGATGCTGGTTCGTTATGAACCATTACTACGAACTCACCAACCTTGTGTTGACTATGCTTAGTACACTTTTCAGGTAATCAGGTACTCCCCGGACGTGGTGTTTAGTTGCTTGCTTGCTGTCTAATCCGGACTTGGACTCATGGATCAAGGATTCATTGACCCTCCTTTGCATTATACTTAGGATCGTTTGCCATCTTTGGATGTGTTATGTTAACGTTGATGGCTATTTGCTCCTGTTGTATTTTGTTACTTGTATTGTTATGTTTGGGATTCACCGAATCATTAATTGCATTTAGTTGTTCTATTGTAATTCCACCGGGTGCTGTATGATTTCCGTAACATTTCGAGCTTCGGCTTGGGGTGTTACAGAATGGTGGCCCATGCAGGTTCGTAGAGAATTAGGTGGTTTGACCTAGACTACGGCTTAAGTTAAAACTCTTCATATAGCATGCATGGTTGGGAAATTCGTGTGCAATATGAATTTTGTGAATCCCCGGGTGAGTTCGTAGTTAAGACCATTTGTGTGATAGCTTGATTTCAAAGTGATGAATATGGTTACTATGATTTGTTGTTGCTAATTGTTGGAACTAATGTGATGATTTAGGGCAAAATGATGGGATGCCATTAACTTAGTATAATATTGTGGCAACCCTAAAAGAACCCGATCAACTCTTTTATGGTTACCCGATACTATAGCAAGTTCATGACATCGTGGATTGCGCACGTGTGGCTTAAAGTATAATAAGGAACCGATATGCTTAATGGAAGTTGATTGGGTGGAAGGTTAGCCGTTGGTACACCTTGTATACATACCCGGTTGATAACTAGAGAGCATATCGAATTCGGATCATACTTTGAGCCATTCGTGTTAGTTGTTTAATTACAGGATGAAACGAACATGAGTACCAAATTTAATGATAAAATATGGCAATAAATGCAACGTGATGATATGACATGTGAAAACCCCCTTATGATCCTAACACTACTGCCTTAGCATAACATTATGTAATGAGTATGTGGTATCGGTACGAGAGTATTGACTACTTGTGTGACTAACATGTGAGCATTTGAGACTAACTCTCGGGTCAACGTGTCACTTGTTTTATAGAAATGGAAAGACCAAGAAGAGTCCGAACAAACAATAGGACTGAAGAGGAAGAACCCTCAACCGGAAGCTCAACCGGAAGTACAAAGAGGTAGGGGCCGTGGTAGGGGCCGTGGTAGGGGCCGTGGTAGAGGTCGTGGTAGGGGCCGTGGTAGGGGTCGTGGTGAAGCCCCTGAGCCAAACTTGGCTGAGGTAATCGCTCAAACGATTGCCGGCATCATGCCAACCATCATTGCTCAAGTCACGACAAGTCTTGGGCAAAATAATGTGGCTCAAAACAATGAAGCCCCAGAAAATGAAAATAACGAAGATGCTCAACATTATGCCGAAGATAATGAAGAAGAGGAACCCGTGGGAGTTGGTATCGGTATGCCTATGAATAATCAATATGGTGGGTACCGTCAAGGTTGTATATTCAAAGATTTTAAAAGTTGTGGGGCACCGGAGTTTGATGGGAAAGGTGGTCCCACGGAATGTATACGATGGTTTGAGGCGATAGAGGCGGTGATTGAAAGGAGTCATTGCACCTATGGTGACCGGATTCCCTATGCATCCGGCATGTTTAGACATGACGCCTTAAGTTGGTGGAACCAAGAAGTAACATTGGGGCGGACTCAAAACTTGGAGTGGGTTGACTTCGTAAATAAAGTAAAAGCAAAGTTTTGTCCTCCCTACGAACTACAAAATTTAACCATTGAGTTTGCAAATCTAAATATGGAGGGAGCCGACTACAAGGGCTATGTGAGACGATTCCAAGAGTTGTCTACCCTCATTCCTCACTTGGTGGGCACCGAGACCCAGGCCATCCAGAAGTTTGTATTGGGCTTGAATCCTCAAGTCCGATCATATGTAAACTCTAACATGCCTACTTCCTTGGCTAACGCGGTCAACCAAGCCGGGAGTGTGACTGAAGATTTATTAAGGAGTGGCGTTTTGAGCAAATCCTCGTCAAGCAAGAGGAAAGAAGTAGGAGAGTCGAGCGGGGTAAGGAAAGTGGGGAGGTTTGACCCCAAGAATGCTAATAGGGGTAGGATAATGGCAGCGGTGGAACCGACTAGGAGGGCTTATAACGGGCCTCATCCTTTCTGTGGAAGGTGCAACAGGCACCATCCCGCCACCACTCCATGTGGGGCATGCTTTAATTGCAATCAAGTCGGGCACGAAGCTAGAAGTTGTAGGGCTCCAAGAACGGGCCCAATGAATGCGGCTCCTATTCGGGCCGTTCCTCCTCAAGGTAACCAAAGACGGGGCGAGTGTTTTGAATGTGGTAGTCGTGACCACTACCGTAATAATTGTCCTCGATGGGTGGGACAACAAGTCCAAGTAGCCGTCCACCCCAATCAACTCCAAATGGTTGGGCCTAATCAAAACCGGGGGCAACAAGGCCACCAAGTGCAACCACGCGGCCGAGCTTTTGCGGCCAATGTAAATGAAGCCCGAAATGATCCTAACGTTGTAGCAGGTACTTTTCTCCTTAATGGTCTCTATGCCACCGTTTTATTTGATTCCGGGGCCGATTATAGCCTCGTGTCTTCTAATTTTGTTCCTTTGATTGATGTGCATCCTTGTGCTCTAAACTATGTGCTTGACATTGAAATGGTAAACGGGTCACTAACTAGAATTAGCCAAATACTCCGTGATTGTGTCTTGACTTTAGAGGACGTCGACTTCTTCATCGATCTTATGCCTTTAGACATTGGTAGTTTTGATATTATAGTGGGTATGGATTGGTTAGCGGCGGTTAATGCGACGATTGATTGTGGGGAGAGAGTTGTTAAGATACCTTTGGCCAACGGTAAAATTCTTAGGGTTCAAGGCGAAATCTCCGATTCCCCAAATTCTAAAGTCTTTAGTGCTACCACCACAAAGGTAGAATTGAAGACCGTTCCTATTGTTTGTGATTTCCCCGATGTTTTTCCGGACGACTTACCGGGGTTACCCCCGCCCCGTGAACTTGATTTTCGTATCAATCTTATTCCCGAAGCCGCGCCCATAGCAAAAGCTCCTTATAGACTAGCTCTAACCGAAATGCAAGAGCTACAAACTCAACTCAAGGAACTCCAAGAGAAGGGTTTCATTCGCCCTAGTCAATCTCCTTGGGGTGCTCCTGTTCTCTTCGTCAAAAAGAAAGACGGATCCTTCCGGATGTGTATTGATTATCTGGAATTGAACAAGCTCACCGTGAAGAACCGATATCCTCTCCCTAGAATTGATGACTTGTTTGATCAACTTCAAGGAGCTAAGCACTTCTCAAAGATCGATCTTCGCTCGGGTTATCATCAACTCCGGGTACATGAAGATGACATTCCCAAGACGGCTTTTCGCACACGGTATGGCCATTTTGAATTCACCGTGATGCCTTTTGGGTTGACTAATGCACCGGCGGTGTTCATGGACTTGATGAACCGGGTGTGTCAACCATATTTAGACAAGTCCGTTATTGTGTTCATTGATGACATACTTGTATACTCGAAGACAAAGGAGGAGCACGTTAAGCACTTGCGCGAAGTGCTTGAATTACTAAGGAAGGAGAAGTTGTACGCGAAATTTTCCAAGTGTGAGTTTTGGTTGGAAGAGGTCCACTTCCTTGGTCACGTAGTGAGCAAGGATGGTATTCATGTGGACCCAAGCAAGATTGAAGCGGTTAAGAATTGGAGAAGACCCGAAACGCCATCCGAGATCCGTCAATTCCTTGGATTGGCGGGTTACTATAGAAGATTTATTGAAAACTTCTCCCGTATTGCACAACCACTCACCCTTTTGACTCAAAAAGATAAAAGTTTTGAATGGGGCGAAAGACAAGAGAACGCCTTCCAAACTCTTAAGGATATGTTATGTGATGCTCCTATTTTAACGCTACCGGATGGGATAGAAGATTTTGTGGTTTATTGTGATGCTTCGGGGCAAGGTTTGGGTTGTGTTCTTATGCAAAGGGGTAAAGTTATTGCTTACGCCTCTCGTCAGTTGAAGGTGCATGAGAAGAACTACCCGACACATGATTTGGAATTGGGAGCGGTTGTGTTTGCTTTGAAGTGTTGGAGGCATTACCTCTATGGCACAAAATGTGTGATTTATACCGATCACAAAAGTCTCCAACACATCTTCAACCAAAGTGAATTGAACATGAGGCAAAGGCGTTGGTTAGAGCTATTTAGTGATTATGATTGTGACATCCGTTATCACCCGGGCAAGGCAAATGTAGTAGCCGATGCCTTGAGCCGAAAGGAGAGAGTGAAACCAAGACGGGCTAGAGCTATGAGCCTCACGGTAGGGCCAAACATTCATGATCGAATCATTGAAGCCCAAATTCAAGCCACCCTACCGGAAAACTTTGGAAACGAAAACCTGGACGGTATGGAACAACTTTTTGACCGAAAGAATGATAATGGGCTATACATGGTTGAAAGACTTTGGATTCCTATCTTCGGTAACTTAAGAACGCTTATTATGAATGAAGCTCACCTATCGCCTTATTCGGTCCATCCCGGGTCGGATAAGATGTACTTTGACTTGAAGGAATTGTATTGGTGGCCGGGCATGAAGCGTGATGTGGCTAAGTATGTGAGTGAGTGCCTTACTTGCTTACAAGTTAAGGCCGATCACAAGAAGCCACCCGGATTGTTGGTACAACCGGTGATGCCCGAATGGAAGTGGGAGCATATTTCAATGGACTTCATTACTAAACTACCGAAGACAAGAAGCGGCCGTGACACGATTTGGGTGATCGTAGATCGGTTAACGAAATCGGCTCACTTTCTAGCCATTCGTGAAACCGATAAATTTGACACTTTGGTTCGTTTGTACATCAAGGAAATAATATCTAAGCATGGAGTGCCGGTTTCTATCATTTCGGATAGGGATGCCCGTTTCAAATCAAAATTTTGGGAAGCCTTTCAAAGAGCCATGGGTACCCGACTAGACATGAGCACGGCATTTCACCCTCAAACGGATGGGCAAACCGAGAGAACCATCCAAACACTTGAAGACATGTTGAGGGCGTGTGCGATTGATTTTGGTGGAAGTTGGGAAGACCATTTGCCGTTAGTTGAGTTTTCATACAACAATAGCTACCACGCTACTATTCAAATGGCACCCTTTAAGGCCTTGTATGGTAGAGTATGTCGTTCTCCTCTAGCTTGGGCGGAAATTGGAGAAAGTCAACTTATCGGGCCAGAAATTGTGATTGAGACCACTAAAGTAATATCTCAAATCAAGGAGAAGTTGCAATTGGCCCGTGAGCGTCAAAAGAAGTATGCCGATGTGAGACGAAGACCGTTGGAATTCGAAGTGGGTGAGTTTGTACTATTGAAAGTGTCACCTTGGAAAGGCGTCGTACGATTCGTGAAGCGGGGAAAACTTGCACCAAGGTATATTGGTCCTTTCAAGATTCTCGAACGGGTTGGGAAGGTTGCTTATAGGCTAGAATTGCCTCAAGAGCTTAGCGGCGTGCATGATGTGTTTCATATTTGTAATTTGCGCAAGTGTTTGGCGGATCCTACACATCATGTGCCTATGGACGAAATTAGGGTTGATTCGAGCCTAAACTTTGTTGAAGAACCGGTAGAGATCCTGGACCGTCAAGAAAAGAAACTCAAGAAGAAACGCTACACAATTGTCAAGGTTAGATGGAGTGCTAGACGTGGAGCCGAGTTCACTTGGGAGAGAGAGGATCATATGAGGTCGAAGTATCCACATTTATTTAATAATTAGGGTTTTGTAGAATTTCGGGACGAAATTCTTTTAACGGGAGGATAATGTAACATCCGCGAATTTTGACCCGTTGACTTTTTGTGTAATTTGACTAACAAACTTGTTGAATGGAATTGGTTAATGCTTACGGAAATATTTTGGTGTTTAAATGGTTAACGTTTAGCTATTTGTCGGATTTAGCGGAGCGGGAGCCTACCCATTTGGACTATAGGCCGGCCCCCCCCCCATTTGACCAATCATTTTCCTAAATCATTTTCTTTCTTTCTTTCTTTCCTTCCAATCTCTTTTCTTCACACAAAAAAAAAATCAACTACTTCATAATCAAATTCGGGATAATCAAAGGTGTTTCAAACTAGATTAACTCAAGAAATTGCATCATCTTCATCATTTATATATCATATCAAAAGATTAGAGTTCAAGAACAAGAAAATCTTCATTTTTAGTCAAATTCGGGTTTGAGCATTTGTGGAAGAAATTGTAAGTTAAAACTACCTCATATCAGTTATTTTATGTTGATAAACATGTTTCTAGTAAAACCCAAACGTTTTGTACCTTGAATCGAGTCAAAAAAATCGGATTAGAATCCCAGTTTCAAGCCGCTGTACAGTAAACGCGTGTTAAGGGTTCAAACTCGTGTTAGGGTTCAAACGCGTGTTAAGGGTTCAAACTCGTGTTAGGGTTCAAACGCGTGCTAAGGGTTCAAACTCGTGTTAAGGGTTCAAACTCGTGTTAGGGTTCAAACTCGTGTTAAGGGTTCAAACGCGTGTTAAGGGTTCAAACGCGTGTTAAGGGTTCAAACGCGTGTTAAGGGTTCAAACGCGTGTTAAGGGTTCAAACGCGTGTTAAGGGTTCAAACGCGTGTTAAGGTTCATAAACTCGTGTTACTATTCCTGCTTTACGCGTCAGTTTTCAAACGTCAATAACTTTTGAACCGTAAGCCGTTTTAGACGTATGACCTATCGTTGGAATCGTAAGAGAGTCTAGTTTCTTGTAGTAACACTCTTTTTATATGAATCTTTGGTCACTTCTAAAAAGGTCGAGTCGAATGAGTTTTTCTTTTACACGATAATGTCGGAAAGGCGTTTAGGGTTTGTGACTTGACCTAATTGTGCTAAAACAACTTGTTTATGATTGTAGAGTTGACATTATGATATATTGATGTATAATTATAGGTTGTGGACGTGTGGACCATAATACTCGCCTGTAATCTCGTACTAGCTTCTTTATCGAACAAGGTGAGTTTCGTATCTCCCTACCCGCTTGGGATTCGGGCTGAAAAGTGTAAACCTGGCGTGTTTACTTGTATTTGTTGATGTATTGATTGTTTGACATGATTGATGGATTGATGTGACGTATCTTTTCGTTTGATTGACTTGGGTTGTGTTTTCGTTAAGTATTACTTTTATATTAGGATAGACGTACATACATGGAAGTCGGTTATGCCTTCATTGGGTTCTAGATGTGGTGGGAAGGCTGCGGGTGACCCTATACATAAGCATCTGGGACCTGAAGAAAGTAGAATCCTCTGAAGTATATGTACGTATAGTTGGTTTATATTGTGATTATTGATGCTGGTTCGTTATGAACCATTACTACGAACTCACCAACCTTGTGTTGACTATGCTTAGTACACTTTTCAGGTAATCAGGTACTCCCCGGACGTGGTGTTTAGTTGCTTGCTTGCTGTCTAACCCGGACTTGGACTCATGGATCAAGGATTCATTGACCCTCCTTTGCATTATACTTAGGATCGTTTGCCATCTTTGGATGTGTTATGTTAACGTTGATGGCTATTTGCTCCTGTTGTATTTTGTTACTTGTATTTGTTGATGTATTGATTGTTTGACATGATTGATGGATTGATGTGACGTATCTTTTCGTTTGATTGACTTGGGTTGTGTTTTCGTTAAGTATTACTTTTATATTAGGATAGACGTACATACATGGAAGTCGGTTATGCCTTCATTGGGTTCTAGATGTGGTGGGAAGGCTGCGGGTGACCCTATACATAAGCATCTGGGACCTGAAGAAAGTAGAATCCTCTGAAGTATATGTACGTATAGTTGGTTTATATTGTGATTATTGATGCTGGTTCGTTATGAACCATTACTACGAACTCACCAACCTTGTGTTGACTATGCTTAGTACACTTTTCAGGTAATCAGGTACTCCCCGGACGTGGTGTTTAGTTGCTTGCTTGCTGTCTAACCCGGACTTGGACTCATGGATCAAGGATTCATTGACCCTCCTTTGCATTATACTTAGGATCGTTTGCCATCTTTGGATGTGTTATGTTAACGTTGATGGCTATTTGCTCCTGTTGTATTTTGTTACTTGTATTTGCTATGATTATTGATGCTGGTTCGTTATGAACCATTACTACGAACTCACCAACCTTGTGTTGACTATGCTTAGTACACTTTTCAGGTAATCAGGTACTCCCCGGACGTGGTGTTTAGTTGCTTGCTTGCTGTCTAACCCGGACTTGGACTCATGGATCAAGGATTCATTGACCCTCCTTTGCATTATACTTAGGATCGTTTGCCATCTTTGGATGTGTTATGTTAACGTTGATGGCTATTTGCTCCTGTTGTATTTTGTTACTTGTATTGTTATGTTTGGGATTCACCGAATCATTAATTGCATTTAGTTGTTCTATTGTAATTCCACCGGGTGCTGTATGATTTCCGTAACATTTCGAGCTTCGGCTTGGGGTGTTACATTGAATGTGGTAGCCGTGACCACTACCGTAATGAGTGTCCTCGATGGGTGGGACAACAAGTCCAAGTAGCCGTCCACCCCAATCAACTCCAAATGGTTGGGCCTAATCAAAACCGGGGACAACAAGGTCCAAGTAGCCGTCCACCCCAATCAACTCCAAATGGTTGGGCCTAATCAAAACCAGGGGCAACAAGGCCACCAAGTGCAACCACGCGGCCGAGCCTTTGCGGCCAATGTAAATGAAGCCCGCAATGATCCCAACGTTGTAGCAGGTACTTTTCTCCTTAATGGTCTCTATGCAACCGTCTTATTTGATTCCGGGGCCGATTATAGCCTCGTGTCTACTAACTTTGTGCCTTTGATTGATGTGCATCCTTGTGCTCTAAACTATGTGCTTGACATTGAAATGGTGAACGGGTCACTAACTAGAATTAGCCAAATACTCCGTGATTGTGTTTTGACCTTGGAAGACGTCGACTTCTTCATTGACCTTATGCCTCTTGATATTGGTAGTTTTGATATTATAGTGGGTATGGATTGGTTAGTGGCGGCTAATGCGACGATTGATTGTGGTGAGAGAGTTGTTAAGATACCTTTGGCCAACGGTAAAATTCTTAGGGTTCAAGGCGAAACCTCCGATTCCCCGAATTCTAAAGTCTTTAGTGCTACCACCACAAAGGTAGAATTGAAGACCGTTCCTATTGTTTGTGAATTCCCCGATGTTTTTCCGGATGACTTACCGGGATTACCTCCAACTCGTGCGCTTGATTTCCGTATTAGTCTTATTCCCGAAGCCGCGCCCGTAGCAAAAGCTCCTTATAGACTAGCCTTAACAGAAATGCAGGAGCTACAAACTCAACTCAAGGAACTCCAAGAGAAGGGTTTCATTCGCCCTAGTCAATCTCCTTGGGGTGCTCCTGTTCTCTTCGTTAAAAAGAAAGATGGATCCTTCAAAATGTGTATTGATTACCGGGAATTAAACAAGCTCACCGTGAAGAACCGATATCCTCTCCCTCGAATTGATGACTTATTTGACCAACTTCAAGGAGCTAAGCACTTCTCAAAGATCGATCTTCGCTCGGGTTATCATCAACTCCGGGTACATGAAGATGACATCCCCAAAACGGCTTTTCGCACAAGGTATGGCCATTTTGAATTCACCGTAATGCCATTTGGGTTGACCAATGCACCGGCGGTGTTCATGGACTTGATGAACCGGGTGTGTCAACCATATTTAGACAAGTCCGTTATTGTGTTCATTGATGACATACTTGTATACTCGAAGACAAAGGAGGAGCATGTTAAGCACTTGCGTGAAGTGCTTGAATTACTAAGGAAGGAGAAGTTGTATGCGAAATTTTCCAAGTGTGAGTTTTGGTTGGAAGAGGTCCACTTCCTTGGTCACGTAGTGAGCAAGGATGGTATTCATGTGGACCCAAGCAAGATTGAAGCGGTTAAGAATTGGAGAAGACCCGAAACGCCATCCGAGATCCGTCAATTCCTTGGATTGGCGGGTTACTATAGAAGGTTTATTGAAAATTTCTCCCGTATCGCACAACCACTCACCCTCTTGACTCAAAAAGATAGAAACTTCGAATGGGGCGAAAGACAAGAGAACGCCTTCCAAACACTTAAGGATATGCTATGTGATGCTCCTATTTTGACATTACCGGATGGGATAGAAGATTTTGTGGTTTATTGTGATGCTTCGGGGCAAGGGTTGGGTTGCGTTCTTATGCAAAGGGGTAAAGTCATCGCTTATGCCTCTCGGCAATTGAAGGTGCATGAGAAGAACTACCCGACACATGATTTGGAATTGGGGGCGGTTGTGTTTGCTTTGAAGTGTTGGAGGCATTACCTCTATGGCACCAAATGTGTGATTTATACCGATCACAAAAGTCTCCAACACATCTTCAACCAAAGTGATTTGAACATGAGGCAAAGGCGTTGGTTAGAGTTATTTAGTGATTATGATTGTGACATCCGTTATCACCCGGGCAAGGCAAATGTAGTAGCCGATGCCTTAAGCCGAAAGGAGAGAGTGAAACCAAGACGGGCTCGAGCTATGAGCCTCACGGTAGGGCCAAGTATTCGTGATCGGATTATTGAAGCCCAAATCCAAGCCACCCTACCGGAAAACTTTGGAAACGAAAACCTAGATGGCATGGAACAACTATTTGACCGAAAGAATGATAATGGGCTTTACATGGTGGAAAGACTTTGGATTCCTATATTCGGCGATTTAAGAACGCTTATTATGAATGAAGCCCACCTATCACCTTATTCGGTCCATCCCGGGTCGGATAAGATGTACTTTGACTTGAAGGAATTGTATTGGTGGCCGGGCATGAAGCGTGATGTGGCTAAGTATGTGAGTGAGTGCCTTACTTGCTTACAAGTTAAGGCCGATCACAAGAAGCCACCCGGATTGTTGGTACAACCGGTGATGCCCGAATGGAAGTGGGAGCATATTTCAATGGACTTCATTACTAAACTACCGAAGACAAGGAGCGGCCGTGACACGATTTGGGTGATAGTAGATCGGTTAACGAAATCGGCTCACTTTTTTGCCATTCGTGAAACCGATAAATTTGACACTTTAGCTCGTTTGTACATCAAGGAAATAATATCTAAGCATGGAGTGCCGGTTTCTATCATTTCCGATAGAGATGCCCGTTTCAAATCAAAATTTTGGGAAGCCTTTCAAAAAGCCATGGGTACTCGACTTGACATGAGCACGGCGTTTCACCCTCAAACGGATGGGCAAACCGAGAGAACCATTCAAACACTCGAAGATATGTTGAGGGCGTGTGCAATTGATTTTGGTGGAAGTTGGGAAGACCATTTGCCGTTAGTTGAGTTTTCATACAACAATAGCTACCACGCTACTATTCAAATGACACCCTTTAAAGCATTGTATGGTAGGGTATGTCGCTCTCCTCTAGCTTGGGCGGAAATTGGGGAAAGTCAACTTATCGGGCCAGAAATTGTGATTGAAACAACCAAGGTAATATCTCAAATTAAGGAGAAGTTGCAATTGGCCCGTGAACGTCAAAAGAAGTATGCCGATGTGAGACGAAGACCGTTGGAGTTTGAAGTTGGCGAATTTGTACTTTTGAAAGTGTCACCTTGGAAGGGCGTTGTACGATTTGTGAAGCGGGGAAAACTTGCACCAAGGTATGTTGGCCCTTTTAAGATTCTTGAACGGGTTGGGAAAGTTGCTTATCGGCTAGAATTGCCCCAAGAGCTTAGTGGTGTGCATGATGTGTTCCATATTTGTAACTTACGCAAGTGTTTGGCGGATCCTACACATCATGTGCCTATGGATGAAATTAGGGTTGATTTAAACTTGAACTTTGTTGAAGAACCGGTAGAGATCATGGACCGCCAAGAAAAGAAGCTCAAGAAGAAGCGCTACACAATTGTCAAGGTTAGATGGAGTGCTAGACGTGGAGCCGAGTTCACGTGGGAGAGAGAAGATCACATGAAGTTGAAGTATCCGCATTTATTTAATAATTAGGGTTTTGGTTGAATTTCGGGACGAAATTCTTTTAACGGGGGAATAA
>CM067175.1:6122644-6149881 GCA_034093135.1 Erigeron breviscapus
TGGTTATCCTATGTCATATAAAGTTAATGATCTCATGGATTGCGCCTCGTGGATAAAGTATAGTAGTTAATCCGATATGTTTAATGAGTGTTGGTTAGGTGGAGGGTTAGCCGCTGGTACACCCTGTATACATACCCGACCAATACTTAGAGAACATATCGGTACCGAGTTTTGACATCCATTCAATATATAACGGTGTGGAGGGTTAGCCGATGGTACACCCTGTATACAAACACTTTTAATGTGTCGAATGTTGAAGTTAAAATTCGGACTATGCTTTACCACCTTGTTATGACTTGACCCTTTTATTTATATAGTGTTGAATGTTTTCGTGATTGTATTGTTGATTGTAAATTGTACGATTGCTGAAGCCTTAGATTATTGCCATGATAATATCCCTGTAGAGATAACTATATTCCTGCAATGATTTATAAGGACTTGATGTGGAAATTGTGTATTACTTGAAGGTCAATTTTGATATTCAAGTGTGAATTGTGTGGACTTGAATTTTATGTTAATAGAAATGGTAGTACAGGCATAGGGTATTTTGAACGGGTTGGTAATGCGATGGGCTGGCCAATGGTATGCCTTATATTATAAGCATTACCGGATGGCCCATGTCTAAGCTATATTACTTATAATTGTCTACAATTATCAGTCATTGTTGGAATAACAGTATGAGAATAAGATCTAGGATACATGCTTATTAAGGTCTTAGATACTTATAATCTATAATTGTAGACCAATGATTTATTATGAACTATATACTAAGTTCAAACTTATAGTTACGATTGACTGATAGAATGAGCTAAGATTTTTGGAGACTATAATGTTCAATTAAAGTGAGATACTATGAAATATTAGGAGACCTAGTGTGTTAAGAGACATTTTTACGAACATGAAGTTTGAGTTGGTAATTTAATGAATGTGTTCAAAGAAATGACTAGAATAAGAGCAAACAGGATGATCGTAGGAGGTTATAACTATAAGCACGAATAAAGTTCTGTAGATTTCATTCTTAAATGATCTTGTACTTTAAGGTGAGAATACATGATTTTACTGTTAGGTACTATTCGCTTATATAACGTAAGCAATGATGTCAGATGACAATAATTGTCGAAATGGCCGACAAGGAATAACTCCTCGCCAATAAAGCCAATAATGTAGCGTTATTATATCTATATCTAGAATTGAATGAAATAAAGTTGAATAACTTTATCAGAATAATTTAACGAGACCAATAATAGGGTACTGATTATGAACAGGAGTAGAGCGGGTAATTGGAATGCGATAACTTTGGTATGAATATATATTACACAATCTATATATATAACTCGCAATAGTAATTGGATGCAATAAAGAAATAAAAATAAAAATGGTGAAATCGGCCGTCCCCGGGATCGAACCTGGGTCTAGGCCACACCCTTTCGCGCATTTAGCCAACCGCGCTAAATGCCTAGTATTGTGAAAGTTCTCTTATGATTAAATATAAGCATATGTACAACAAATTCCTTAATTCACGCATATATTGTAAGTTCATATGAATTTTCTTTCCTAAACAAAATTTCTTGAGGAAGGGAAAACAAATGAGAAGATTTAACTACAAGCTGTTTAAGTAATTAAACTTGGAGAAGTTGAACGGAAGAGATGTAGGAGTGTTCTCTAAAATAGAGAATATTGAAGCAGTCATTTCCACTAATGAGCATGAAGTCGATTATTAAGTTAAAAATGTTGCTAGAACTTTTAACTGGGGAATAGTTTGAGTAAGTGTCGTGAGAGAATCGTCGTGCATATGAAAAAAAAAAAAATTGTTATAATTTATAAAATTGAATAAAATATAAACTTGAACAAAAGTAGGAATTTTATTTGATCGAACATAGCAAGCCAATATTACAAACATTAATAATACATTCGTTCTCAATTGGAACATACACTGGACTAAGTGGCTCGGTGTGGCTTGGCTAACTCTTGCTCAATCTGCCTTAAGAAGTTGGTATTACTGGGATCCTTGGAACAAATCTTCCAAATGTTTGTTAAGAAATGAGTGGAGAAGCCTTATCGATCTCGCTTAAACGAAAGAACTTCTCATCCCCATCCTCTGAAGTGTAGAAGATCCCAGCAGGCCTACTTAAGACCCTTCCTTCCACAAACACTATGCCCTTTGGAAGCTGGAGATTTAACAAGGCATGATCGTCAGCTGGTGGGAGCATATCGGGAGCGGAAGATGAGGCGCCAACAGTTCTTAGTCTTTTCACAGGTCTTTGAGAAAATAGAGGAGTACTACTTTCATCGTCTCTCAGAATGATATTTTCTTCTCCCATAGTCCTCTGTAGATACTCCTTTAGACTTGCTTCACCTTTAGCCATTTTGGCATACCACTCAGCTTCTCTTTGTCTAGCAAGTTCCAATATGTTGACGTGTTGATTTGCTGATGTTTGCACCTCAGAACCTGTTTCTCCTGCTTCTGCAAGCAGTAGCTCCTTAGCTAACTTCAGAGAAGCCTCTTCCTCCATCGCTTGTGTTTTCTGTCGTTCCATAATCTTTTTGAGAATCGTTTCTTGAAAATCACCCTGAAGTGCTTCGAAATTTTCCGGATGTGAAACAAGACTAGATGGCGACATAGGTCTTTTTCCTTTGGATACAGTTGGGTCAACTGTTATTCCCACTTCTTCAGATTGTGAGAAATCAGCAAGTTGATACAACAACCCTTTAATTTCTTTAATTTCTGCTTCAAGTTTTGTTTGTTTATCGATAGATTTTCTCAATAGTGCTCTATCGGCTGCTAGGAGAAAAGGTGCACTATTGTGTATTTGGTCGATTCGAGAAGTAAGAAACTTAAATGAGTTGGTTTGTTCAGTAGAAAGTGATACTATAATACTGTTAAGTTGATCAAATTGCTTCAATAAAAGCTCGATTGAACGTTCAAGTGCAATAAATGTGTGAGTAGCCATGGTTTAGTTGAGAAAGAACGGTGGTTGATTTGGATGTGTCGAAATATAGTTTCACACAAAGAAAAATGTAAAGGAGAGAAGGAAATTTCAGAATGCCTATTATCTTTACAAATGCTTTTCTTATATAGAGAACGAAAGACGAAGTGTGACCTTGGAAAACGGACAGGTGTCCATAAAATTTCAGTAATCTATAATCATCACGATAGTAATATGATTTTTGAATTCTCCTCTTTACTGTTGGGTCATTAAAAATCAAATTGAATGATTAAGGGAAATTCTTTTAACTGGGAAATTTCCCTACCTGACATAAAAATTCAAATGAAAAAGATAAAGGAATTCGTTTTTGTATTATCATTGGTATGGTACCCAAAAGTTGTGACGGATACTGTTTACAGGATATTAAAAACCATGATTTTCAGAAACGGTATGAGAGGACAAGCAGTTAAGTAATAGTCTATAATAGATAACATAGTTGTCTACAGCTCAAATTTCATAACATGTTAAAAAGAAAGAAAGTGGTATTTCATCACTAGTACAAATTGAATGATACTCATTACACTATTTAAATAGAAATACAACAACTGAGAATATAACACTTAAAAACCATACACAGAAACCCACGTTGCTATAAACAGTAAGGGAACCACGCCAAGAACAAAGGCGACTAACCATGGATAAGCTTCATCTAATGGAAGTTGAGCCACAGTAAGTAACCAAGCTATGATAACTATGTAAATCACAATTAGGAAAGGGCTCAACATCTTTGGTATAAGTTTTCGTTACGGTTAGATTTGAGGAAGGAAAATGTTAAGTTGATATAGTATGGAGAAATCTGCGTTGTGGCATTATTATAGTCTAAGAATGAGCCGTTTCTAACGGTCAGATATGGAAAGAGAAATAAATTTGAGTCCCGTGTGATGCTAAAGTTAGACTTACTTGTATCTAGACAGAACATCTATACAATACCATAGATGTGTAAGCATTCCATACTATATGTGTATAAGTTGTTGATTTCTTCATGGGTACAAGTTGTAGATTGTCATACATACTAGTCTAAATGTTAATCCTGTCAAGTATTGTGTGCAAGTTCATCCTACTCTGTTGAGAGTAGAAGGATTCTGTTTAGAATCATATGAGTATATCCTACACTGTTGTGAGTAGAAGGCATCAATTATGGGTGCTCCTTGTATCTTGCTATTAATTATGTGTAATTGTCTAATGTAGAATAGATACTTAGATGTCATGTCTTCTAATATCGATTATTTGACACTGAGACAAAACATAAATCACGTTAAGTATATTTTTACTCGATACAATCTAGATTTCGAGGGCGAAATCCTTTTAACTGGGGAATAATGTAACATCCATGATTTTTACCCGTTGGACCGTGTATGTATTTTGACTAACTATTTTAATAAACGAAAACTTTGGACATAGTTGTGTACCTTTATTTATATATATTGGGCCAATTATAGTGTAATAATGAATTTCATGTGTCATATTTGGATTTCTAGAAATAAAGCCCATGATCCAAGACCATGATATCGGCTCATACGTATTATGGAAATTATATGATAGATGATAATTGAGTAACTGTGGTAACAGGAAAAACGTATATATACGAAACCTTAAGCATAATGTACGGTTCCAATAGTGTCGGTGGAACAGTGTCGGTGGCTAGATGATAATTCCATTAATGAGACAAAGCCGACATACTTTATGAAAAGTTGGAATACGAGTGAAATTATCACAAGTTATATTTGGTTTATTAGTTGAATAATGTTGCTAGAAAACATCCGACAAAGCTTTTATAAAAGATTATAAACCCGTGATTCATTTTGGTTGTTTAGCAATCATGGACTCGGTCAAGTAGCGGATATATATCCATACTACCTCACTTACTTATCTATCTACTTACTCTTATTATTTTCATATAGTCAGGAACCAAAACTAAACTCCCCTTCATTTCTTCTTCATCTTTTCTTTGATTTTTTTCTGATTTCTTCTAATGATCATCAAACTTGTAAGGAAATTAACTAATTATAACAATAAACATCAACAATCTTCAAGAAAATTTAAGTATTTGGTTAATTTCAAGAGTTTATTTCATCCATTTTGCTTCAAATCCGAATTTTTGCATCAAGGGGTTTTTGGTAAGTAACTTCACTTCTTAAACACTTGTTACATGTCTTGGATAACTAGATGATTACATATTTTTAGTTAGTTTTAGTGTTCTTAAATTCAAAATGGGTCAAATGGATTTTGATTGTAAAATTGATGTTAAGAGATGGAAAATTGGAAGTGGGTTTATGTTATTTGAGTTTGTTTATGTAAAATGTGTGGATTCAAGCTTAAAATCGAGTCTTAGATCATCCATGGTCGATTATGGGGTCAAAAATGGGGTTTTGGGTTGTTTTGGATCGTTTTTGGCTAAGTTTCTGCAGCAGAATTGGCTGACTGCGGCGCAGTGGGAGGTGCCAGACCCCACTGCGGCGCAGTGAAAAGCTGCTGACCCAGTGACTCTTTGTCAACTTCAAACGCTTATAACTTTTGAACCGTAAGTCCGTTTTTGACGATTCCAGTGGCCACGGAAGCGTAATTGAGTCTAGTTTCTAATGGTGTAGGCCTCTGATTCCAGAACATAGTTCTAATATTTCATAAGTTTTGATAAAGCAACAGTAGTCAAGTTTCGACTAGTCATTGTGAAACAAAATGTAATGATTCCACCTCGGTTTGATCAAAGCCTTATAAAATGGACATAATAAAGCTTTTATAGTAAAATTAGGTCAATATTCATAGTACCTTACCTCTTGAGATGCTTTAGGATTAATGTGATACGTGTATGATAGGTTTCGGCTATCGTGGACATCGGTTTTATTTCCTTTCAACTTGGGATCTTAATTGATCATATCAGGTGAGTTTCGTAAACCCTCCCTACTCTAATTGAGATTCGGGCTGAAAAGTGTACATATACGTGTTTTGTTGAATGTTGTTAATTGTTATATGGATTCGTTGTTAAACGTACTTGTTGAACGTTGTTAATTGTTATATGGATTCGTTGTTAAACGTACTTGTTGAACGTTGTTAATTGTTATATGGATTCGTTGTTGTTAATCGTTGGAACGTATGAACATGCCTTTGAAATATATGTAAGTCATGCCGTTATACATGCTGTTGAAAGACACATAAGTCATGCCGTTATACATGCTGTTGAAAGACACATAAGTCATGCCGTTATACATGCTGTTGAAAGACACATAAGTCATGTTGTTGTACATGCATTTGGAATATATGTAAGTCATGCTGTAATGATCACGCCTTTGGAAGACATGTAAGTCGTGCCGAAACGTGTTGAATCGTGATATGTGTTGATGTTGTGCTAATGTATACCCTTTTAGGGTTTTCTTGATGTGATTAGGTATTCTAATCCCCGTATATCGTTAACGGTTGTATTCCCGATACGTTTATTCCTGGTTATATGTCCCTACGAACTCACCAACTTTATGTTGACGCTCTTTAGTACACTTTTCAGGTAATCAAGTTAATCAGAGGAAAAATGGATGATTGCATTGCTTGCTTGTTAGAATTGGACTAGCTTTGGACTTCTGGATCCGTGATCCTTATTCTCCCTTTAATGGGTTACTTTTAGGATCAACTATTATTGATTTGAACTTCCTTTTATTATTGATTGAACGTATATTTGATGAATGTTGATGAATGTATACGTTTGTACGAGTTTATGGATCGTTTCAATCTTATGTTTTCATATAGTTGACTCTACATAATTCCCATGTCGTGATGTGCTATTTCTAAGTGATACCCCATGATTCCGCCATGTTGGGGTGTTACACATTAGAGAACATTTTTTCTTTATTATACCTGTTTAGAAATAAATAATTTTTAGCTGTTTACATATTTTATACTTGGATGATAGTTTTCATTAGTTGATCATTTGTCTACAGATTGTGTTCTTGTTTAACAAATCAAAATTCGTTGTGAAATATGATAAATTGTGTTTAGTTCTGTTCCATATTTAATTTTGTAAGGGTTTCTTGATATGAACTCCATTTGTATTTTTAAATGTATGCATAAATCAAATTTGATTTTGTATAACTTGTTAACACTGTCCGTATAAAATCAAATTTGATTTTGTTTAGGTTTCATGATATGAACTCTATTTGTTTTTCTAAATGTATGCATAAAATCAAATATGATTTTGTATAGCTTTTTGACACTATATGCATAAAATCAAATTTGATTTTGTATAGGTTTCTTGATATGGACTCTATTTCTTTTTCTAAATGTATGCATAAAATCAAATGTGATTTTGTAAATGCTTCTTGATATGGACTTCATTTGTAACATCCGCGAGTTTTGACCGTTTGACTTTACGTGCAACTTGACTAACAATTTGAGTTAATGAAGTTTTGGGTCGTTTTGTGATTAAATGACTATGTGGTATGTTCGTCGGGTCGTTAGTGTGACTTAATCGGTGATTAAATGTGAAACGGTATGTGAAATGGCTTGTAAATGGAGACGGGTCGACCCATGGGCTAAACCCATGACCCATAAGCCTACTAGTGAACCATCCCCCCCCTTATCTCTCCATTTACCACACAATCTCTATCTCTTCTCTTTTCTCTCTAGCAAGAACTCCATCTCCCTCATTTCTTTCATTTCTCTAGCATCATTTGGCGTTTAGGAACTAGTTTAACTCGAGAATCATCATCGTCTTCATCTCCTTGTCGCCATATCGAAGGATCAAAAGTCTTAGTGCAAGGTTTTACCCATTTTGACCTAATTTCGGGTTTGAGCTCAAGAAGGAGTTTTGGTAAGTAAAATTCATCCCATAATCATCATTTTATGTTTATTAACTTGCTTCTAGTTGATTACAAGTAAATTCGGGTCACGAATCGGGTTAAAACGCGATTAGGGTTAAATTAGGGTTTTGAAATGGGTCAAATGATTTGGGCATGAATTTGATGTTATGATTCGAGTTTATGAGGTGGGTTATGTTTGTTTATGTCCAAATATGTGGATTTAGGCTTGAAATTGGGTCCTAGATCATCCATGGTCGATTATGGGGTCAAAAATGGGGTTTTGGGTTGTTTTGGATCGTTTTTGGCTAAGTTTCTGCAGCAGATTTGGCTGACTGCGGCGCAGTGGGAGGTGCCAGACCCCACTGCGGCGCAGTGAAAAGCTGCTGAACCAGTGACTCTTTGTCAACTTCAAACGCTTATAACTTTTGATCCGTAAGTCCAATTGAGTCATATGACCTATCGTTGGAATCGTGAGAGAGTCTACTTTCTCATGGTAAAGTCCTTTTGATCTGAATCCTTGTCCATTTCCAAAAATGTCGTGTTAAAGTGTCCTTGCTTATGTTCGGTAGGACCATAATGACGTTTGAGTGTCGTGGCATGACCAAGTCGAGTCCCGATTGTCATTCATAGTTGATTTACCCTTCTAAAACCAAATTAGGGTTTGACTCGTGATTTGTAATGTATATGTTAATAGGTGACGAACGCTAAGCGATTGTTGGACGTTATAACTCGATTATAACTTGTACTTAGCTCGCATATCCAATCAAGGTGAGTTCTGTAGTTCCCTACTCATTTGAGATTCGGGCTGAAAAGTGTAAACATACGTGCTTTATTGTTTGAGTGATTAGTTGATTTGCTTGAGTTACCGTCCGTCTTATTGTTTGATTTGTTTGTTAACAAATTGATAGATATAATGACACGTTTGATTGATTCGTATATGATTGTGATATGGTGAGTTAATTTAGGATAGTAGTGCATATATGGAAGTCGGTTATGCCTTCAAAGGGTTTTAGATGTGGTGGGAAGGCTGCGGGTGACCCTATACATAAGCATCTAGAACTTGATGAAAGTAAAACCCTCCGAAGTATATGTACGCATTGTTTAGAGGAACTGATGGAGATTGGGAATGTGTTTGGAATGGACATATACGCTTGTTATACTTGACTTGTACGGTACACACTCAAACATACTTTTATTGTTGCATTGATGACGTTATTGACACGCATTTGATATACGTTGTGGTCTCACATACGTATGATACATGATTTGATGTTAATATTTCGCGTGCTCATTTATTATACGCAATTACTTTACCCTTATGATCTTGTAATGATTTGATATTGTGATTAGGATAGTTGTACATACATGGAAGACGATGATACCTTTAATGAGTTGTAGATGTGGTGGGAAGGCTGCGGGTGACCCTATATATAAACATCTATGATTCCTTAAACGTAAAGTCGTATGAAATGTATGTGCATTGTAGTTTGATTGATTTGTGTTATGCTGGTTTTGTGATTGAGATTGGTTAGGTTCGTACTGGATGTTTGGTTGATGTACTCCCAAGTATACTTACTTGATGAATGGTTCCACGTACTTCCAAGTGTCATACACTTGAGATCGCGCAATGTACGATGTACTACCAAGTTGTTAGACTTGAGAATATTGTGTTGGTAGTGGTTTTGTTGTTGTCATGGTACACTTAGGATGCGTTATCTGATGCCAAATTGTTGGACATACCTTTCATGCATTCGGACATGATTATGCGTGTAGTACATATCTTGATATAGACATCACTTGTGCTTATTTATCATACGCATTACTTATATTGTGTTTTGTTGTGATTTGAGATTGAGACGCATAAAGGCTATTCTTATGTTATGTTTTGCCTTTACTTACACTTGTTGTGATTTAGGACAATGGTTCCTTGTGAACCATTCCTACGAACTCACCAACCTTGTGTTGACTATGCTTAGTACACTTTTCAGGTAACCAAGTTATTCCAAGGCAAGGAGTTTGATTGTTGCTTGCTGTTGAACCCGGACTTGGACTTATATGGATCAAGGATCCATTTGCCTTCTTTTGCATTGTACTTAGGACCGTTAGCCATCTTTTAAATGTTCTCTTGTAAACCTTGATGGTGACTTGCTCCTTATGTATTTTGGTACTTGTTTATTTTAATGTATGGATTCACTGAATCCTTTGCTTGCATATAGTTCATGTTCTACATTAATTCCACCTTGTGCTATATGATTTCCGTAATATTTTGAGCCTTGGCTTGGGGTGTTACAGAATGGTGGCCCATGCGTGGTTGTAGAGAATTAGGCGGTTTGACCTAGACTACGGCTTAAGTTAAAACTCTTCATATAGCATGCATGGTTAGGAAATTCGTGTGCAACGTGAATTCTGTGAACCCTAGAAAGTGTATATTGTGAGTTCGTAGTTAAGACCACTTATGTGACGGCTTGAATTCAACGTGATGAATGTGGAATGGGTACAATGTGGTTAATGTGTTCATTGATTGAAATTGATTGTCATTGATATGGATTGTTGTTACTGATTGATGTTTGTTGGATGCTTTAGAGCAAAATGAAGTCATGTTATTAACTTAGTATAATATTATGGCAACCCTAAAAGAACCCGATCAACTCTCTTATGGTCGCCCAACATTATAACAAGTTAATAACATCATGGATTGCGCATGCATGGTTTAAAGTATAATAAGGAACCGATATGCTTAATGGAAGTTGATTAGGTGGAGGGTTAGCCGTTGGTACACCCTGTATACATACCCGGTCAATAACTAGAAAGCATATCGAATTCGGATTATGCTTTGAATCATTCGTGTTAGTTGCTTGGCTTAGTGTATAATAGGGAACCGATATGCTTAATGGAAGTTGATTAGGTGGAGGGTTAGCCGTTGGTACACCCTGTATACATACCTGGTCAATAACTAGAGAGCATATCGAATTTAGATTATACTTAACCCATTTTTGATTTTATGATGTATTGAGCATGATTACTTGAGTTAATGATAGACAATTGTAATGAATTTGACATGATGATATGCTAAGTAACAATCCCATAGGATTCTAGCACTCTTGCCTTAGCATAATGATATGAAATGAGTATGTGGTATCGGTATGAGGGCATTGACTACTTGTGTGACTAACATGTGAGCATTTGAGACTAACTCTCGGGCCAACGTGTCACTTGTTTTATAGAAATGGTGAGACCAAGGAGAGCCGGAACGAACTATAGGGCTGAATCAGAAGAACCTCAACAGGAAGCTCAACCGGAGGTACAAGGAGGTAGAGGTAGGGGCCGTGGTAGGGGCCGTGGTAGAGGTCGTGGTAGAGGCCAAGGAAGGGTCGTGGTGAAGCTCCTGAGCCAAACATGGCTGAGGTGATCGCTCAAACGATCACCAATATCATGCCAACCATTATTGCTCAAGTCACGGCAAGTCTTGGGCAGAACAATGCGGCTCAAAACAATGAAGCCCCAGAAAATGTGAATAATGAAAATGCTCAACCTCATGCTGTGGACGAGGAAGAAGAGGAACCAGTGGGAGTTGATAACCGTATGCCCATGTATAATCAACATGGAGGATACCGACAGGGGTGCATATTTAAAGACTTCAAAAGCTGTGGGGCACCGGAGTTTGATGGAAGAGGCGGTCCCACAGAGTGTATAAGGTGGTTTGAGGAGATCGAGGCAGTGATTGAAAGAAGTCATTGCACTTATGACGACCGAATTTCTTATGCATCCGGCATGTTTAAAAATGACGCCTTGAGTTGGTGGAACCAAGAGATAACTTTGGGGCGGACTTATAACTTGGAATGGATCGATTTCAAGAACAAGATGAAGACGAAGTTTTGTCCTCCCTATGAACTACAAAACTTGACCATTGAGTTTGTTAATCTCAACATGGACGGAGCCGATTACAAGAGCTATGTTAGGCGATTTCAAGAGTTGTCTACCCTCATTCCTCACTTGGTGGATTCCGAGGCCCGAGCTACCGAAAAGTTTGTGTTGGGCTTGAATCCTCAAGTCCGATCTTATGTGAATTCCAACATGCCTACCACTTTGGCTGATGCTGTTAACCGAGCCGGTAGTGTGACTGAAGACT
Organism: Erigeron breviscapus; assembly: GCA_034093135.1. Taxonomy (NCBI): domain Eukaryota; kingdom Viridiplantae; phylum Streptophyta; class Magnoliopsida; order Asterales; family Asteraceae; genus Erigeron; species Erigeron breviscapus. Next base: position 6,134,545 of record CM067175.1, read on the forward strand.
TGTTGAGGAGCGGTGTTTTGGGTAAGTCCTCAACAAACAAGAGGAAGGAGGTGGGAGAGTCAAGTGGAGTGAATAAAATGGGAAGGTTTGACCCCAATGTTGCTAATAGGGGTATGGTCATGGCGGCGGTGAAGCCGGCGAAGAAAACTTACTTGGGACCTCACCCCTTTTGTGCAAGGTGTAATCGTCATCACTCTCCCACTATCCAATGTGGGACTTGCTTTAATTGTAATCGACCAGGGCACGAGGCTAAGAATTGTAGGGCATCGAAAGCGCCACCATTGAATGTAGTACCCATTCAAACCATTCGTCCTCAAGGTAACTTCCCATGGGGTACATGCTTTGGGTGTGGAAGCCCTGATCACTACCGAAATAATTGTCCGCAATGGGTTGGACAACAAGTTGAAGTGGCGGTCCATCCGAATCAACTCCAAATTACTGGGCCGAACCAAAACTGTGGTCAACAGGGTCAACAAGTTCAACCTCGAGGCCGAGCTTTTGCAGGAAGTGGCAATGGAGGCCAAAATGATCCGAACGTTGGTTAAGGTACATTCCTCTTAACGGTCGTTATATTATGGCACTATTCGATATGGGAACAGACTATGATCTCGATTATCCTAACGTCACTCCTTTGAATTACGTTCGTTCGTGTGTTTTGGAATTATATGTTTAAAATTTTTGGATATTTAGCGACTCCCTAACTAGATTGGGTCAAATACCCCGTGTATGCACCTTGACTCTAGAAGACGACAAACTCTTCACGTACTTTGTGCTCTATGATATTAAGGTTCTTGACGATAAAGTGAGTACAATCTGAATACCAACGGTTAATACGGTTCTTATTTGTGTAGTAGGGTTTGCTAGTGTAAAAATATCTAACGGTAGGGTTCTTAGGGTCCCATGTACATCTTCCAACTTAAAGGTCCTTAGAGCTACCATCTCAAGAATCTGAAAACTAACGTCGTCTCTGCTAATCTTGAGTCTCCCGAGGCTTTTCAGGGTGACTTACCGGGCTTGTCCCATCTCAATAACTGAATTTCGTATATGCCTAAACTAAAGCTTATTGCTAATCAAATTTGATTTCACATGTATAATGTTAAAAATCTATGCAAAATCATTTTTGATTTTATGCATACATTTTAGAAAAGTTGCATTCTAAAACCCTAAAATCTAAACCCGTGGAGGCTAAAAGCTAATCCGAGGGGGAAGTGTGATCACGGGGGCCTTCGGCCACACGCTTTAGTTTAGGGTTTGAAGTCGTAGGGTTAGCCTAGGCTAACCCTACGACTTCAAACCCTAAACTAAAGCTTAATTGCTAATCAAATTTGATTTCACATGTATAATGTTAAAAATCTATGCAAAATCATTTTTGATTTTATGCATACATTTTAGAAAAGTTGCATTCTAAAACCCTAAAATCTAAACCCTTGGGGGCTAAAAGCTAATCCGAGGGGGAAGTGTGATCACGGGGGCCTTCGGCCCGCGCTTTAGTTTAGGGTTTGAAGTCGTAGGGTTAGCCTAGGCTAACCCTACGACTTCAAACCCTAAACTAAAGCTTAATTGCTAATCAAATTTGATTTCACATGTATAATGTTAAAAATCTATGCAAAATCATTTTTGATTTTATGCATACATTTTAGAAAAGTTGCATTTTAAAACCTTAAAATCTAAACCCGTGGGGGCTAAAAGCTAATCCGAGGGGGAAGTGTGATCACGGGGGCCTTCGGCCCCACGCTTTAGTTTAGGGTTTGAAGTCGTAGGGTTAGCTAACCCTACGACTTCAAACCCTAAACTAAAGCTTAATTGATAATCAAATTTGATTTCACATGTATAATGTTAAAAATCTTTTGCAAAATCATTTTTGATATTGCATAGCTTTTTGAAACCGTATGCGTAAAATCAATTTTGATTTTGTGTAGGTTTATGGTATGGACTAAATATGTTTTGTCTAAATGTATGCATAAAATCAAATTTGATTTCGTATAGCTTTTTACATTGTATGCGTAAAATTAATTTTGATTTTGAATAGGTTTAGTGATATGGAACTCATTTATTTTGTCTCAATGTGTGCACAAAATCAAAATTTGATTTTTTATAGGTTTTTGAAACCGTATGCGTAAAATCAATTTTGATTTTGTGTAGGTTTCTTGGTATGGACTAAATATGTTTTGTCTAAATGTATGCATAAAATCAAATTTGATTTTGTATAGATTTTTACACTGTATGCGTAAAATCAATTTTGATTTTGAATGGGTTTAGTGATATGGAACTCATTTGTTTTGTCTCAATGTGTGCACAAAATCAAATTTGATTTTGTATAGGTTTTTGAAACCGTATGCGTAAAATCAATTTTGATCTTGTTTAGGTTTCTTGGTATGGACTAAATATGTTTTGTCTAAATGTATGCATAAAATCAAATTTGATTTTGTATAGATTTTTACACTGTATGCGTAAAATCAATTTTGATTTTGAATGGGTTTAGTGATATGGAACTCATTTGTTTTGTCTCAATGTGTGCACAAAATCAAATTTGATTTTGTATAGGTTTTTGAAACCGTATGCGTAAAATCAATTTTGATCTTGTTTAGGTTTCTTGGTTTGGACTAAATTTGTTTTGTCTAAATGTATTCATAAAATCAAATTTGATTTCACATGTATAATGTTAAAAATCTATGCAAAATCATTTTTGATTTTATGCATACATTTTAGAAAAGTTGCATTTAAAACCCTAAAATCTAAACCCGTGGAGGCTAAAAGCTAATCCGAGGGGGAAGTGTGATCACGGGGGCCTTCGGCCACACGCTTTAGTTTAGGGTTAGCTAACCCTACGACTTCAAACCCTAAACTAAAGCTTAATTGCTAATCAAATTTGATTTCACATGTATAATGTTAAAAATCTTTTGCAAAATCATTTTTGATATTGTATAGCTTTTTGAAACCGTATGCGTAAAATCAATTTTGATTTTGTGTAGGTTTATGGTATGGACTAAATATGTTTTGTCTAAATGTATGCATAAAATCAAATTTGATTTCGTATAGCTTTTTACATTGTATGCGTAAAATTAATTTTGATTTTGAATAGGTTTAGTGATATGGAACTCATTTATTTTGTCTCAATGTGTGCACAAAATCAAAATTTGATTTTTTATAGGTTTTTGAAACCGTATGCGTAAAATCAATTTTGATTTTGTGTAGGTTTCTTGGTATGGACTAAATATGTTTTGTCTAAATGTATGCATAAAATCAAATTTGATTTTGTATAGATTTTTACACTGTATGCGTAAAATCAATTTTGATTTTGAATGGGTTTAGTGATATGGAACTCATTTGTTTTGTCTCAATGTGTGCACAAAATCAAATTTGATTTTGTATAGGTTTTTGAAACCGTATGCGTAAAATCAATTTTGATTTTGTGTAGGTTTCTTGGTATGGACTAAATATGTTTTGTCTAAATGTATGCATAAAATCAAATTTGATTTTGTATAGATTTTTACACTGTATGCGTAAAATCAATTTTGATTTTGAATGGGTTTAGTGATATGGAACTCATTTGTTTTGTCTCAATGTGTGCACAAAATCAAATTTGATTTTGTATAGGTTTTGAAACCGTATGCGTAAAATCAATTTTGATCTTGATTAGGTTTCTTGGTTTGGACTAAATTTGTTTTGTCTAAATGTATGCATAAAATCAAATTTGATTTTGTATAGCTTTTTACACTGTATGCCTAAAATCATTTTTTGATTTTGAATAGGTTTAGTGATATGGAACTCATTTGTTTTGTCTCGATGTGTGCACAAAATCAAATTTGATTTTATATAGGTTTTTGAAATCGTATGCGTAAAATCAAATTTGATTTTGTGTAGGTTTCTTTCTATGGAACTCATTTGTTTTGTCTAAATGTATGCATAAAATCAAATTTGATTTTGTATAGCTTTTTACACTGTATGCGTAAAATCAATTTTGATTTTGAATAGGTTTCTTTGTATGGAACTCATTTGTTTTGTCTCAATGTGTGCACAAAATCAAATTTGATTTTGTATAAGTTTGACACCATATGCATAAAATCAAATTTGATTTTGAATAAGTTTCTTGATATGGAACTCATTTGTTTTGTCTAAATTCTCTATACATAATCAACTTTGATTCTATACATAAAGTTGTAAAAACAGAAATCACTAAAAATATCAACACATAATCAAATTTGATTGTAGGCATATAGTCACAAACACACAGGTAACTATAGACTCAATACAAAATCAAATTTGATTGTACAAACAAAGTTACAAAATCAAAATCTCTAAAATCTCTATACATAATCAAATTTGATTCTAGACATAAAGTTGCAAAAATAGAAATCACTAAAATATCAACACATAATCAAATTTGATTATAGACATATAGTCACAAACACACAGGTAACTAAAAACTCAATACATAATCAAATTTGATTGCACAAACAAAGTTACAAAACACAAATTTAACAAATTCAAATTTTAGATTAGATCTATGTACTATCAAGTATGATTGGCTGTACAATCAGTAAATACGTATATAATCAAATTTAATTTAGTACATACACTTTGGTTTAGACATTTCATCAAACACTTTGTGGGCAAAACTCATTATAAAAATTTTAAACAACAACAACCAAAGATACAACTTCTTATCATATGAAAAAACAAAAATAAGAGAAAAAAACTACAAATCATGGATAAAAATGGTTTGTTTATCCATTTTTTATATAAAAAACATAAACTACATAAAATATCACTCTAATAATATCTAAAACATCATCTTCCATTTGTTGTTGTTGCTAGTGGTTTGAGATGAAGATCCAGATTGTAGTGGTGGTGGTGGCGGCGGTCGGATATGGTGGTGGTGGTGGTGGTCACCGTCCAAGGAGGAGAAGAGAGGGAGAGAGTGTGTGTTTTTGTGTGTGTGTGTGTGTTTTGATCAGGAGAAAAGAGAAGAAGAGAAATGGAAGATAGGGTTCTTTTTTTTAGTGTAAATTACGAATATACCCCTCCGTGTTTTATTTTTAATTAGGGGTAAATGTTAATCTCAACCATTGATGGGAATGATCCAAGGGCTAAGATTAAGCCCTTGAGATCCATGGAAAATTAAGGATGTAAATGAACAAACACCTATATATATATAAATAAAAAGAAGTTAGTTCAAAAGAGAAATAGCAACATCTGATTCCAACACCACTAAGAGCATAGAGATAATTAGTAAAGAGACTTGGAGAAAAGAAGCGTCGATAAAGAATTAAAAGGTTGGTGAAGGTGAATACGTGTTAGAATATGAGCACATAAACATATAACAATTCACGAGTACGCAGCGGAAAGAAACGTATATGTAATCAAATTAATTAACAAAGAGAGAATCGAAACGTGTACCTTTGCGCAAAGCTTCCAATAATTATTATTAATAATAAGATTATTATTAGTTAGGGTTTAAAGTAAAACCCCTCTACGATCGCACACTAGACACCCCTATACCGTATGCTAGTACCCGAATCACGATCCAACAAACCCCTTTGTTTATTCCCTTAATATCGAAAACCCCATGAAATCGAAAACCAAAAGTAGTCGACTAACCAAACAAAACCCATAATTAATTTTTGTATTAATTATATATGTTCCATGTGGGTATTCGTAAGTCACAAACCCGAGATTCCAAAAAACCCTTTTGTGATTGAGAATTCGGCCGAGCCAAGAGGGAGAGAGAGGAGAGTTTTTGCTTGTGTAATTGTGTGTAAAACCCTTGGGATTTGCCTTGTATTTATAGGCTTAAACTTAAGGGTTTTTACCTTGATGGGCAAGTAACCTCAAAGGCTTTCAAGCCTTATAATTTTCGGCCCTTAGGTATAGAATTAGGAAACCACACTAATTCCTAATTACACTCCAACACCTCCTCTTTAATTAATTAAATCTTTAATTAATTAATTCGTGATTAATTAAATTTTAAGTTAATTTGGGGTGTCGTTAAGTCTTTACTTAATATTTGAATGTAGCTATGTGTGATTAACGTAGATAAAGTAGTTAGGTTTGAGAGCCTAAATACTAATGACGAATAAAAGTGTGTTTAATGTCGCTTAAAGGCTATGTAGTGCCTTTTAATGAAGGACTAATGTTGTATATGGTCAATAATGCAGTTTGTGACCAATAATGAAGGATATAGAAGTCCGAGGACTGATTTTGACATAGGTGGAAAGTGAAAAACGGGTTTAGGTTAGAATTACCCTAATCTAGTGTTAATTGGCAGCCATTAGCAATTAACAAAGTAATTAACCCTTCCTGGAGTCCTAAAGCCGTTAATTGAGTTTTGATCAAACGTTTTGGTGTTGGAAATTGATCAATCATCGAGTCAAGCAGGTAATTATTGAATCATTGAATGTATTTTCGAGATCTAAGGTCGAATTAGATGGATTCAAATCTGATGTTTTAAAGGAGTTTTCAAAGAATTAGTGTTTAATGGTGTTTTGATTAAATTAACGTTCAAAATGGTGTCAATCGAGTCCTTAGCCGATTTGTTGATCAAAATGTGTTTACTGGGGTCAAAAACATGTTTGGAAAGAAGCCTTGATCGATCAAAATCTGGAAAAATTGATTGAAGTTAGCCGTTTTAGATTTCTGGACGAAATTATGCTTAAATTCGTAAACTGATGCCAAGTTCGTTTATACAGTCTAAATTCGTTTGCCCTAACGAAGATGAAGTTCGTTGTTTAAATTCGTTGAAGTCAAATTCGTTGGCAAATTCGTAAACTGGAAAACAAAACGAAAATGAAGTTAAATTCGTTTAAATGCCTATCTTCGTAACGTGTGACTTAAGTTCGTAAGAACCAAACGAAGATAAGGTCTATCTTCGTAAGGAGGTTATCTTCGTAAAGTAGAACGAACGAAGATAAAGTTCGTACGAAGTTTAAATTCGTTGAAGTCAAATTCGTTGGCAAATTCGTAAACTGGAAAACAAAACGAAAATGAAGTTAAATTCGTTTAAATGCCTATCTTCGTAACGTGTGACTTAAGTTCGTAAGAACCAAACGAAGATAAGGTCTATCTTCGTAAGGAGGTTATCTTCGTAAAGTAGAACGAACGAAGATAAAGTTCGTACGAAGTTTAAATTCGTTAGGTGTAATTCTGGAATTTTACGTAGCCAGTCTTAAATTCGTACGAGGGTCTATTTAAGGTCCTAAATGACTTATACTTCGTATGTTAATGTACGATAGGTGTCGGGAAGTACTGATAAGCATTATTAGCTACTTGTTTGTGCGCGTACGCTACTATCAGGTAAGATACACTACTTTGTCACGCTGGGGGATCAACTAAAAGCTGGTTTCAAATCATATACACTTCCATTCGGTACCTTATTATTGTATGTGGGTTTAAGGGTTACTTGGGAGGTATTATGGGTTATGCAGTTGACCATGAGACCTGAGATGCAGTCCCTATTGTAGTGTATTGCAGTAATGTTTAATGTAGTATGTAGCTATGCAGTTAATGTAGTTTAATGAAGTATGTTGATACGCATGATATATGTAGAAATGAAGTTGATGTGTGATATGCATGATTGACCTGTACACCTAGTTCACTAGTCTTGCTAGGTTGCTATGTCACTTGCACGTTTAAGGATCCAAACGTAATGAAGTTAAAGTGTGTGATTGTCTAGGAATGTGTGTTACCTAGACTATATGTGTGTGAATGTTTGGGAATGCAGGGACCCAATCTATATGTGTGAAATTGAGCTCATAAAACAGATGCAGGGAACAGTGTTAAGCTTAACCCGTACTAGCCTTAGCCGGGCGAGTGCGTAGATGCAGTTGTTGCTTGGGTGGCTCCTCGCAACATGGTCTTTATAACGCAGGGCGAGTAATACGAGGGGTTTGACCAACCTCCACATACGGATTACTCAAGGATTGGCTTGCCATTCCTTAACGACGTAAGATGAGTAGTCTTTTGACTAATCATCCAGTCGGGTGTGATGCAGGGCACACTTATATGCAGTTAACGAAGATACGTGTGACAATGTGTGAACTAATAAAGCAGATAACGAAGATATGTGTGATAATGTGGGAACTAATGCAGGATAGGCACATTTAGGATGATTATCCTAATTGAAACGAAGTTGAAATGCAGTATATGTGTGAACGTGTGATGTGTGTTGTGCCTAATAAAACTTGTCTAATAATGAAGATTGTTTTAATTGGACAATTGCTTTTAAATTAAGTGTTATCTTACTTAGCTATTCTTATAGCTAACACTTGTTTCTTTTAATGTGGTTGTTCCCTCAGGTTTAGCTTGATGGAATCTAGATGCAGGACGTGTGAGCTTGGGTAGATGCAATGCAGGAGCCTTAGCTACCCTATAGACGCTTTGTTTAGACATTTGTTACATTCAGTACTTAATGTCGAATTTATGTAGTGATGTGTGAACGGTTGTTTTATGTTGGGCAACCGTTGGGTTTTCATTTGAACTATTGTTTGATATGACAAGTAACACCAAATGAATGCAGAAACCAAAATGTTTTATTGGTTTTGACTTTTAAGGTCCTTTCTTCCGCAATTTAACACCGTTAGGTGAAAAGTTTTTGAAAACCCATATTTTTAAACGACGGGTGTTACAGGACAGTTAGAACTATATCAAGAAATGCAATTCACACTTGCATAACTCACTTGTATCTCAAGTCTAAGGATAAATAAAGTAACCATTTCACGAATTTCATTTAATGACGCCGATCCATAAAATGAAAATTCGTTAAGTGGGGTAAGTCCAATATTCACCTTTTTGAATATCATGTGAGTTTGGTACGATATCCACCATCTTCAAAATATTCCCTTAAATATTTTCACCAATCTCTCACAATTGTCTTACTTTAATTATATTCCCATATAATTAATCGACAATGGACGTTTAGAATATTCAACAATATTCATGGATCTAAACATGCAAATATAGGACACAATTATTATAAAATGAAACCTCTTATACCGCGTATAAAAATTCATTTATTAAAAATAACAATTGTTTAACATCTCATTATCCAAATACCAATCACAGATTTACATGATATAACTAGCAAAATCTAAGACCTATGCCCTCGGCATGCTTATTGAGCTTTCCTTTTGACAAAGCCTTTGTAAAAGGATCTGCTAAGTTATAATCTGTGTGAACTTTGAGTAATTTGATTTCACGCGATTCGATTTGCTCACGAACGTAGTGATATCTTCTTTGGTAATGTCTGGCACCTTTTTGAACCCCAGGTTCATTGGCAATGACAATTGCTCCCGAATTATCACAGTACAGATCCATAGGTGTGTTATTTGAGGATTATTACGTTAAAATCCAAAAATAAACTTTCTAATCCAGACAACCTTCATGTCGTCTTCTCTGAGACGGCAATATACTCAGACTCTGTCACATACATAGCAACTGTGGTTTGCTTTTAGCTTATAGCATTCCACCGTGTCTTCATTTAAAATGAAGACGTATCCTGACTGATATTTTGAATCATCTCCATCAGTCCTGAAATCCAACATCACAATATCTATTCATATTGAATTTTTGATCGGGATTTCAACCATACACCAAGAATAATTCTTTAGTAGCCCGCATGTACTTAAGAATATTTTTCACAGCACTCCAATGATCCTCTCCAGGATTTGCTGATATCAGCTAAAAATATTTTTGAGCGAACACAATATCAGGTCTAGTGCATCTTACTCATACATGATAGATCCCACAGCCGAAGCATAAGGAATTCTTTTCATACGCTCCACCTCTTCAGGTGTAGAAGCACCGTTCTTGCTAGATAAATTAAGTCCTTCTTGCATCGGCAAATTCCCGCGCTTAGAATTTTCCATCTTGAATCTCTTCAAGATTTCATCAATATAAGCACTTTGACTTAATCCAATCAACCGTTTACTTCTATCTCTATAGATCTTGATTCCAAGAATGAATGCCACTTCAACCCAAGTAACATTACTCCCACTAGCTTTGCGATATACACATGGCTCATAAGGATTTTAAGCAAAACCAAAACTCTTGATTTTCTCATCAAACCTTTTATTCCAACTCCTTGATACTTACTTCAATCCATAAATGAACTTTTGAAGTTTGCATACTTTGTCGGAATGTTTTGGATCGACAAAACCTTCTGGTTGTACCATATAGACTTCCTCGTCTAGACAACCATTCAAGAAAGCGGTTTTGACATCCATTTGCCATATCTCATAGTCATAGTACGCCGTTATGGCTAAGATGATCCTAATAGCTCTAATGTCTGCAACGGGAGAAAAGGTTTCCTCATAATCAACTCCATAAAGTTGAGTATAACCTTTCGCCACAAGACGAGCTTTATAGGTGTGTACATTTCCATCCATGTCGGTCTTCTTCTTGAAGATCCATTTACACCCAACGGTTCTACCATTTGGTGGAAGATCAACCAAGCTCCATACTTGATTATCTTTCATGGATTTCATTTCCACATTCGCAGCTTCAAGCCATTTGTCAGACTCCGGATCTGATAATGCAGCTTTGAAATTAGGAGGTTCATTCAAATCTCCTAATACGTGTTCTTCAGATTCAACCATAAGATTTAATCTTTCACGAGCACGTATTGTCCTTGAGGACCTACGAATTGGAATCGCTTCATCTTCAACTTGAAGTTCATCTAGAGATTCATCTCTTTGAATTTCCCCCCCAAGTTGAAGATTTCTAGTGCTTTCAGAAGTTGACACATCTTCTTGAGTTTCATCAAGTTCAACAATCCTCCCACTGTCTTCTTGAGATATGAGTTTCCTTTCAAGGAACTCAGCAAATCGAGATACCCTAACAGTGTTTTCAGTAGGAAAGTAGAAGTAGTAACCCATTGTTTCCTTTGGGTATCCTACAAAGATGCACTTAACACCACATTCATGCGGTATCTTGTCAACCTTCTTGGTTGGAACCATATTGAGAATGCATGCAACAATCCCTAGAGCATAATCCCAAAATGAAATGGGAGAGTCTTAAGGTTCATCGTTTTTCTCACCATGTTCAACAAGGTTTGATTTCTCCTTTTAAATATACCCTTATATAGGAGTAAGCTCTTGGATAAATCCACAAGCTTTAGATGATCCTTAAACTTTTGCTTAAGTATTTCCCACCTCGATTCTAACAAAAAATCTTGATGATTTTACCGAGTTGATTTCCTACTTCACTTTTAAATTCCTTGAATGTTTCGAAGACTTCATGTTTATGTTTCAGCAAGTAAACATAACCATAATGACTGAAATCATCCATAAAAATGATGAAGTAGCTAACACCTTTCCTTGACACATGCCTAAATGGGCCACACACATCCGTGTGTATTAGTCCAAGTAGCTCCTTAACCCTCTCCGGTTTTATGCGGAAAAGGTATTCTTGTCATCTTGCCGAAACCTTAAGAAATGCATTTGCCAAATGATTCATCATTTGCAAAATCCCTTCATATTGAAGTCTTTTAATGCTTTTCTTTCTAACGACAATTCCAAAAACACGCATTTATCAAATGATTCATCATTTGATTGTAAGATCTCTTCTCATTGAAGACTTTAAATGCGTTTCTTGCTAATAATAATGTCAAAGACACATTCATCATTTGATTGTAAGATCTCTTCTCATTGAAGACTTTAAATGCGTTTCTTGCTAATAATAATGTCAAAGACACATTCATCATTTGATTGTAAGATCTCTTCTCATTGAAGACTTTAAATGCGTTTCTTGCTAATAATAATGTCAAAGACACATTCATCATTTGATTGTAAGATCTCTTCTCATTGAAGACTTTAAATGCGTTTCTTGACAAAATTTAAACAAGATGACAATGTCAAAGGTAGGTAGAGTCCAAGTTAAACTTGACTCTTTTGCTATTGAATTATTATTTGTATAACAACACATATAATTCAATTGTGAAGATACTTGAAACACTTGCCGAACCAGCTTGCTTCTTCTTCGCATTCAACTCAGCTAGATACTTTAGCCGTATGCTCCTTTTGCTGAAGGGTCTTTAAAGGTTTTTAGACTAAACCACTTTGTTTTACCAAAGTTCTTGCCCTTAGCTTACGGTTGTTTTGCTTTCTGAACCTTTCCCCCTTTGATCATTAGAACTTGGGGATGTAGCAGATTTCCATGGAAGCTCTTTCTCATACTCAATTAACATGACATGAAGTTTAGCTTTAGTTTTACTCATGATATGCATATTATAATTGCGCACGAACTCCTAAAAAAATCCCCTTTTTAGGTTCATGCCAATAGTAATAGGCAGATGATAAGCATAGTACAACCTTTCCAATTGCCCAAAGTACCTCTTCTACTTGAGTACATGAGGACTAACCGATGTTCCTTGCTCGTGTTGCAAGTCATGAAGTTGATCAACTAGGTCGAACAACTCCACCCCGGCTTGCTTTTCGTACAAAGACTTGAGCTCGTTAATCATATCACGAGGAAAATAATTTTCAAATTGCTTTTGAAGGTCGGCATTCATGCTTCCCAACATCAAACAAGCAACCTCATTGTGTCTATCGTACCGAGCATTGTATGCAGCCAACTCTCTAGTTGAAGCATTCGCTCCCGGAACAACGGTGTCTGCTCATCAATGACATCATGTTTCTTTTCAGCTCTTAGAACAACTCTTAGCTGACGAAACCAGTCATTGAAGTTGGTTCCAGAAAGTCTTTCCCTTTCTAGCCTCGACCTGAAAGCCGATTGGTGTATGTTTTGAGAAGGATTTGTTGTTGCCATCTTCAAAACAGACAAAAGTTGAATTATCGGTATTTTCGATAATAATCCTTAAGAAATGTAATTACCTTTGTTAAATTCATCTAACAATTACTTTTCACTAAGGCTAGGATCCAATTGACATACAATCATTTCATCAGTTGATCTGCTAGAAATGACGGTATTCAAAAGGTAATCGAGAATCGATAATTGCATTCATGCAACTCCTAGAGTTATGGGACTTACAACAACACTGTAAAGGGGTGTTAAGTGTTTTGTAAACATGTTTTGTCCCATCTTATGCCACGGGTTAAGGTCTCACCTCTTAACTCGTTTTAATTCGCCCAATTAAGAACATGTAGATAGTCCACCGCTGGTCTCACAACAGAGTGGTAATCTACCTTGAAGAGATACAATTCGCCTATGGTCTCACATAGGAGCGAAAAGCACTGGCAAGTGTTCTAATCAAAGTGGGTGGCAATGACTTAACTTTAAATGGGTAATGCATTTGATGTGAATCAAAAGTTTATGTATGAAGACTCATGCATAATCTTCATAACATAATGTTTAATAAAATCATTTGTTTAGTCTTGACAACACAAGAGAGCTCGGTAGCTCCATTTGAACGCACAAAGAAGCGCAAGGGCAAAGGTTTGCGATGAACGCAATTAAAAACCCGCCCTTTTAGGAGGCTAGCGCACTCCGACTTATACCTCTCTTAGAGTTTGTTCAAATGGGTGAGCCGGTGTATCTCAAGGTTGTAAGACTCCAATTTTATTAAATGAAATCTCTATTTCGATAGTTCTTAGTCAAGTTTATATTTTTCCAAGAAAACAATTTTTGCATCACCTTTATACATCCTTATAAACAAGCAAAAATTAATAAACTTACTAATTACCGAACTACTTAATCATGTAACAAGTTAAGGTAGGCCACCTAAACATGGTCACTATGGTTCATGCATATGTTTAAATCCCGGCTCCCCCTTCCGAAGAAGAGGACCACATACATCAAGTTACCTTGATTGCGTAAGCCATTAAACAATTTAATTACCAAGTAATAACACATAAACACATAAACATGCTGACTGGAAATTTCCAGTAGCTTCACGACCTGTTTAGCCTATTTGTGATCCGATTCAGATTTCGACCAGAACTACAAAGTTGTATCCCTATGTGTCTAGCACCTACTGTCCAAAGGACAACTTCTAACTCATTACAGATTAAAAGATATGAATTTTTTAGTGAACTGTCGCAAACCAGGAAAATCACACGAAAAATTCACATAGTCACACAATAAACCCTAATTATTGGACTATCATGATTTGTAAATTATATCTCTATATAATAGTAATAATCACAAGTAATCTTGCATGAATTCCTTGTGATTATACCTTTTATTTAACAACTTTAAATAAATAAGATACACAACATGCAATTTATATCACATAAATCATGTCAATTCACATAACTCAAAACTTGCTCGAGGGTTTCAATCCACCATTGAATTAGGTCAAATTAATTAAACAAAACCCTAATTTATTTAATTAAAATCGTTTTAATAAAAAAAAATAAGAAAAACCTCCTTTAATTATTTAACAATTAATTAAAACAAACCAACCCTTAACCCCCTTCAAGTTTTGATCTTTGTAATTAATAGATCACATATGTGGCTCGTGATACCACTGTTAGAATATGAGCACATAAACATATAACAATTCACGAGTACGCAGCGGAAAGAAACGTATATGTAATCAAATTAATTAACAAAGAGAGAATCGAAACGTGTACCTTTGCGCAAAGCTTCCAATAATTATTATTAATAATAAGATTATTATTAGTTAGGGTTTAAAGTAAAACCCCTCTACGATCGCACACTAGACACCCCTATACCGTATGCTAGTACCCGAATCACGATCCAACAAACCCCTTTGTTTATTCCCTTAATATCGAAAACCCCATGTGTAACACCCCAACATGGCGGAATCATGGGGTATCACTTAGAAAAGCACAGCACGACATGGAATTATGTAGAGTCAAACTATATGAAAACATAGGATTGAAACAATCCTTAAACTTGTACAAACGTATACAATCATCAAAATTCATCGAAATACATGTTCAATCAATAATAAAAGGCAATTCAATCGATAGTAGTTGATCCTAAAAGTAACCATAAAAGGGAAGTAAGGATCATGGATCCAGAAAGTCCAAAGCTAGTCCAATCCTAGCAAGTAAACATGCAATCATCCATTTTGTCTCTGATTAACTTGATTACCTGAAAAGTGTACTAAAGAGCGTCAACATAAAGTTGGTGAGTTCGTAGGGACAAGTAATATGGGATAACCGTGTCGGATAACAACCGTTAACGATAAGCGAGGATTAGAATATCTAATCAAGTCCAAAGAAACCCTAAAAGGTTTCACATTAGCACAAATCAATACAATCAACGTTTCAACAACAACGATTCCATATAACGTTCAACAACGTTCCATAACAATCAATAACATTCAACAACGGTGCGGCTTACATAGTTAATAATTAACAATGCGCTAACGGTGCGACTTATATAATAAGTAATGCGCTAACGGTGCGACTTA
>CM067175.1:6150881-6204908 GCA_034093135.1 Erigeron breviscapus
TAAAGAAAGTGGGGAGGTTTGACCCCAAGAATGCAAATAGGGGTAGGGTGATAGCGGCGGTGGAACCGGCCAGGAAAGCTTATACTGGACCCCATCCTTTCTGTGGGAGATGCAACCAACGTCACCCCGCCAATGCCCAATGTAGAGCATGCTTTAATTGTAACCAAGTCGGGAACCTCTCCAAAGATTGTAGAGCTCCAAGAACGGGCCCAATGAATGTGGCTCCTGTTCGGCCGTTCCTCCTCAAGGCAACCAACGAAGAGGAGAATGTTTTGAATGTGGTAGTCGTGACCACTACCGTAATAATTGTCCTCGATGGGTGGGACAACAAGTTCAAGTAGCCGTCCACCCCAATCAACTCCAAATGGTCGGGCCTAACCAAAACCGGGGACAACAAGGCCATCAAGTGCAACCACGCGGCCGAGCCTTTGCGGCCAATGTAAATGAAGCCCGCAACGATCCCAACGTAGTAGCAGGTACCTTTCTTCTTAATGGTCACTATGCCACCGTCCTATTTGATTCCGGGGCCGATTATAGCCTCGTGTCTTCTAATTTTGTTCCTTTGATTGATGTGAATCCTTGTGCTTTAAATTATGTGCTTGACATTGAAATGGTAAACGGGTCACTAACAAAAATTAGTCAAATACTTCGCGATTGTGTCTTGACCTTGGAAGATGTCGATTTCTTCATAGACCTCATGCCTTTGGATATTGGGAGCTTTGATGTTATTGTGGGTATGGATTGGTTGATGGCGGTAAATGCAACCATTGATTGTGGCGAGAGAGTTGTTAAGATACCTTTGACTAACGGTAGCATTCTTAGGGTTCAAGGTGAAATCTCCGATTCCTCTAATTCTAAAGTCTTTAGTGCTACCATCACAAGAGTAGAATTGAAGACCGTTCCTATTGTTTGTGAATTTCCCGATGTTTTTCCGGATGACTTGCCGGGTTACCTCCAACTCGTGAACTAGACTTTCGTATTAATCTTATCCCCGAAGCCGCGCCCATAGCAAAAGCTCCTTATAGACTAGCCTTAACCGAAATGCAAGAGCTACAAACTCAACTCAAGGAACTCCAAGAGAAGGGTTTCATTCGCCCTAGTCAATCTCCTTGGGGTGCTCCTGTCCTCTTCGTCAAAAAGAAAGATGGGTCCTTCAGAATGTGTATCGACTACCGGGAATTAAACAAGCTCACAGTGAAGAACCGGTATCCCCTCCCAAGAAATGATGACTTATTTGATCAACTTCAAGGTGCTAAGCACTTCTCTAAAATAGATCTTCGCTCGGGTTATCATCAACTCCGGGTACATGAAGATGACATCCCCAAAACGGCTTTTCGCACAAGGTATGGTCATTTGAATTCACCGTGATGCCTTTTGGGTTGACTAATGCACCGGCGGTGTTCATGGACTTGATGAACCGGGTGTGTCAACCATACTTAGACAAGTCTATCATTGTATTCATTGATGACATACTTGTATACTCGAAGACAAAGGAGGAGCATGTTGAGCACTTGCGTGAAGTGCTTGAGTTACTAAGAAAAGAAAAGTTGTATGCCAAATTCTCCAAGTGTGAGTTTTGGTTGGAAGAGGTCCACTTTCTTGGTCATGTAGTGAGCAAGGATGGTATTCATGTGGACCCAAGCAAGATTGAAGAGGTAAAGAATTGGAGAAGACCCGAAATGCCATCCGAAATCCGTCAATTCCTTGGATTGACGGGTTACTATAGAAGATTCATTGAAAACTTCTCCCGTATTGCACAACCACTCACCCTCTTGACTCAAAAAGATAGAAACTTTGAATGGGGTGAAAGACAAGAAAACGCCTTCCAAACTCTTAAAGATATGTTATGTGACGCTCCCATTTTAACGCTACCGGATGGGATCGAAGATTTTGTTGTTTATTGTGATGCTTCGGGACAAGGGTTGGGTTGTGTTCTTATGCAAAGGGGTAAAGTCATTGCTTATGCCTCTCGTCAATTGAAGGTGCATGAGAAGAACTACCCGACACATGATTTGGAATTGGGAGCGGTTGTGTTTGCTTTGAAGTGCTGGAGACATTATCTCTATGGCACCAAATGTGTGATTTATACCGATCACAAAAGTCTCCAACACATCTTCAACCAAAGTGAATTGAATATGAGGCAAAGGCGTTGGCTTGAGCTATTTAGTGATTATGACTGTGACATCCGTTATCATCCGGGCAAGGCAAATGTAGTAGCCGATGCCTTGAGCCGAAAAGAGAGAGTGAAACCAAGACGGGGTAGAGCTATGAGCCTCACGGTGGGGCCAAATATTCGTGACCGGATCATTGGAGCCCAAATTCAAGCCACCCTACCGGAATTAAACAAGCTCACAGTGAAGAACCGGTATCCCCTCCCAAGAATCGATGACTTATTTGATCAACTTCAAGGCGCTAAGCACTTCTCTAAAAATAGATCTTCGCTCGGGTTATCATCAACTCCGGGTACATGAAGATGACATCCCCAAAACGGCTTTTCGCACAAGGTATGGTCATTTTGAATTCACCGTGATTGCCTTTTGGGTTGACTAATGCACCGGCGGTGTTCATGGACTTGATGAACCGGGTGTGTCAACCATACTTAGACAAGTCTGTCATTGTGTTCATTGATGACATACTTGTATACTCGAAGACAAAGGAGGAGCATGTTGAGCACTTGCGTGAAGTGCTTGAGTTACTAAGAAAAGAAAAGTTGTATGCCAAATTCTCCAAATGTGAGTTTTGGTTGGAAGAGGTCCACTTTCTTGGTCATGTAGTGAGCAAGGATGGTATTCATGTGGACCCAAGCAAGATTGAAGCGGTAAAGAATTGGAGAAGACCCGAAATGCCATCCGAAATCCGTCAATTCCTTGGATTGACGGGTTACTATAGAAGATTCATTGAAAACTTCTCCCGTATTGCACAACCACTCACCCTCTTGACTCAAAAAGATAGAAACTTTGAATGGGGCGAAAGACAAGAAAACGCCTTCCAAACTCTTAAGGATATGTTATGTGACGCTCCTATTTTAACGCTACCGGATGGGATCGAAGATTTTGTTGTTTATTGTGATGCTTCGGGACAAGGGTTGGGTTGTGTTCTTATGCAAAGGGGTAAAGTCATTGCTTATGCCTCTCGTCAATTGAAGGTGCATGAGAAGAACTACCCGACACATGATTTGGAATTGGGAGCGGTTGTGTTTGCTTTGAAGTGCTGGAGACATTATCTCTATGGCACCAAATGTGTGATTTATACCGATCACAAAAGTCTCCAACACATCTTCAACCAAAGTGAATTGAATATGAGCAAAGGCGTTGGCTTGAGCTATTTAGTGATTATGACTGTGACATCCGTTATCATCCGGGCAAGGCAAATGTAGTAGCCGATGCCTTGAGCCGAAAAGAGAGAGTGAAACCAAGACGGGGTAGAGCTATGAGCCTCACGGTGGGGCCAAATATTCGTGACCGGATCATTGAAGCCCAAATTCAAGCCACCCTACCGGAAAACTTTGGAGACGAAAACCTAGAGTGGCATGGAACAACAATTCGACCGGAAGAATGATAATGGGCTATACATGGTTGAAGACTTTGGGTTCCTATTTTCGGCGACTTAAGAACACTTATTATGAATGAAGCTCACCTATCGCCCTATTCGGTCCATCCCGGATCGGATAAGATGTACTTTGACTTGAAAGACTTGTATTGGTGGCCAGGCATGAAGCGTGACGTGGCTAAGTATGTGAGTGAGTGTCTTACTTGCTTACAAGTCAAAGCCGATCACAAGAAGCCACCCGGATTGTTGGTACAACCGGTGATGCCCGAATGGAAGTGGGAACATATTTCAATGGACTTCATTACTAAACTACCGAAGACGAGAAGCGGTCGTGACACGATTTGGGTGATAGTAGATCGGTTGACGAAGTCGGCTCACTTTTTAGCCATTCGTGAAACCGATAAATTTGACACATTGGCTCGTTTGTACATCAAGGAAGTAATATCTAAGCATGGAGTGCCGATTTCCATCATCTCTGATAGAGATGCCCGTTTCAAATCAAACTTTTGGGAAGCTTTTCAAAAAGCCATGGGTACTCGACTTGACATGAGCACGGCGTTTCACCCTCAAACGGATGGGCAAACAGAGAGAACCATTCAAACACTTGAAGATATGTTGAGGGCTTGTGCAATTAATTTCGGTGGAAGTTGGGAAGACCATTTGCCACTAGTTGAGTTTTCATACAACAATAGTTATCATGCTACCATTCAAATGGCGCCCTTTAAGGCCTTGTATGGTAGGGTATGTCGTTCTCCTCTAGCTTGGGCGGAAATTGGAGAGAGTCAACTTATCGGGCCAGAAATTGTGATTGAAACGACCAAGGTAATATCTCAAATTAAGGAGAAGTTGCAATTGGCCCGTGAACGTCAAAAGAAGTATGTCGATGTGAGGCGGAGACCGTTGGAGTTTGAAATTGGTGATTATGTGCTTTTGAAGGTGTCACCTTGGAAAGGGGTTGTACGTTTTGTGAAGCGGGGAAAACTTGCGCCAAGGTATATTGGTCCTTTCAAGATTCTTGAACGGGTTGGAAAGGTTGCCTACCGATTAGAATTACCGCAAGAGCTTAGCGGTGTACATGATGTGTTTCATATTTGTAACATACGTAAGTGCTTGGCGGACCCTACACATCATGTGCCCATGGACGAGATTAGAGTTGATTCGAATCTAAATTTTGTTGAAGAACTGGTAGAGATCTTGGACCGTCAAGAAAAGAAACTCAAGAAGAAATGCTACACGATTGTCAAGGTTAGATGGAACGCTAGACGTGGAGCCGAGTTCACTTGGGAGAGAGAGAAGACCATATGAAGTCTAAGTATCCGCATTTATTTGGTAATTAGGGTTTTGTTGAATTTCGGGACGAAATTCTTTCAACGGGGGAATAATGTAACATCCGTGAATTTTGACCCATTGACTTTACGTGTAATATGACTAACAATTTAAGTTAATAAATTATTTGGGTCGTTTTGCGAAATAAATGACAATGTGTTATATTCGGGTCGATAATATGTTTTGATTGGTGTTTAAATGCCTAACGATTGTAAATTGGATTGTAAGGGGAAACGGGTCGACCCATGGGTTGTCCATGACCCATGAGCCTACTAGTGACCCATTCCCCCCTTTATCCTCTCATTTCCTTTTTATCTCCCTTTCTCTTTTATTCTCTCAAGTAAAGAAAGCAAAAGAAAACCATTCCATCTCTTCATCTTTTCTTGCATCGATTTAGTGTTAGAACTGAAATAACATTAGAATCATAGTCACTTTCATCTCATTATCGTCATATTGAAGAATCAAAAGCCAAGTTCTAGCATTTTTACCCATTTTAACCTAATTTCGGGTTCTAGCTCAAGGAGGAGTTTTGGTAAGTCTAATTCATCTCATTTGTACCTACTTATGTTTGTTTATGCATTTCTAGTCATCTTGAGCATTTACAAGTCCTAAATCGGCTTAAATCTTGTTTTAGGTCAAATTAGGGTTAAATTAGGGTTTGGAGGTTTTGGGTGTGATTTTGATGATTTGGTCGAAATTGTGGATCGGTTATGTTTATTTATGGTTAATGGTGTTTAGTTATGCTTCATTTTGAGTTACAACCTCCTACTAGTCGTTTTGGATTGGTTTGGGTCGAATTTGGATGTTGTGGGTTGGTTTTCCTGCACTTTGAACTGCAGGTGCAGACTGCAGGGGGTGGCCACTGCGGCGCAGTGAGCTCAACCCTTACTCACTGCGGCGCAGTACCTTGGTTCTGCCCTTTTGCTTCGTTTGAGCCCACTGCGGCGCAGTGAGCATGGCTCTGGCTCACTGCGGCGCAGTGGATAGCTTCTGTGAATGTATGCGCGTCAATTTCCGTAAGTCCAATCAAGTCTTATGACCTATCGTTGGAATCGTGAGAGAGTCTAGTTTCTAGTAGTAACACTCTTTTTGTATGAATCTCTTCTCATTTCTAAAAAGGTTGAGTCGAATGCGTCTTGTTCCTACTCGTTAAAGTTGTAAAGGTGTTTTGGGTTTGTGACTTGACTTAATTGTGCTAAACCAACTTTTTCATGATTGTAGAGTTGACATTATGGTATTATGATGTATAATTATAGGTTGTGGACGTGTGGATCCTAATACTCGTTTGTAATCTTATACTAGCTTCTTTGCCGGACAAGGTGAGTTTCGTATCTCCCTACTCGCTTGAGATCGGGCTAAAAAGTGTAATCTTGCGTGCTTACTTACGTTGTTGATTGATTGATGGATTTGGTTTAAATGTTTGATTGATGAGACGGTTTATCACGTTGTTTGAATTAGTTTATGGTGGTTAAGTATTTCATTTATATTAGGATAGACGTACATACATGGAAGTCGGTTATGCCTTCATTGGGTTTTAGATGTGGTGGGAAGGCTGCGGGTGACCCTATATATAAGCATCTGAGACTCGAAGAAAGTAGAATCCTCTTAAGTGTATGTACGTATAGTTGGTTTAAATTGTGGTGAGTTGCTTATGTTTGTCGAATATTGATCGTTGGCTTATGTTTGACGAATATTGATTGTTGGCTCAGGTTTATTATATGTTGATTGTTGGTTTATGATTGATGCATTTACAATTGATTGTAAGCATTGCATACATTGCTGATGAGCCCTCGGCAGGGGATTGCGACATCCTGGTGTATAGATGTATGCACCCATTTTGGATGTAGATCTTGACCCCGAGTATATAGACATATATATCTCGATGTTTTTGAGATGCCGCTTTGTTCATGGTGATGACAAGCGAGTATCGTTGCATAGGTGATCGGAGATCACGCATAAGATAGGCATTGTGGCTTACTTACGCATATGGCATTGCATTGATATTCATATCATTTATGCATTTCTTATTACACATTTACTTGTCTGGTGTAATCTTGTTGTTGGATATTATGGTGCTACTTAGAGGCTCGCTGTAAGTCATGCCGAGCCTCTACTCGTATATTGTGATTATTGACGCTGGTTCTTTATGGACCATTACTGCGAACTCACCAACCTTGTGTTGACTATGCTTAGTACACTTTTCAGGTAATCAGGTTCTCCCCGGACGTGGAGTTTAGTTGCTTGCTTGCTGTTAACCCGGACTTTGGACTTTATGGATCAAGGATCCATCGACCTCCTCTTGTGCATTATACTTAGGATTGAGTTGCCATCTTATGGATGTTCTTTTGTTAACTTGATGGTTATTTGCTCCTTATGTATTTTGGTACTTGTTTCGTTTTGTTATGGATTCACTGAATCCTTATTTGCATTTAGTTTGTTTTATTGTAATTCCACCTTGCGCTATATGATTTCCGTGATATTCCGAGCCTCGGCTTGGGGTGTTACAATGTATCACATGTAATACAAAAGACTATAAATGTATTGTTTTATTCATGTCTAAGGTTGTTATATAATGTATTTATATGATTCCAAGGTTAAAAATCTAAAATATATAATCATCCGTCGGTAATCCGTCGGTGATAGCGACGGATTACCTACGGATTTAGTAAATCCGTAGGTAATCCGTCGCTATCACCGACGGATTACCGACGGTTAATTTTTTATTTTTACTTTTTAGCTTTAAAACCTATTTTTCTAGATTATAAACTTCGTGCATAATAAAAAAAACATACAAAATGTAATTATAGCTTGTTTATACTCACGAAACTCGTGTTTTTCGTTGTCACACGTTATATCATTATCATTAACTTAAAAGTGATGTTCATCCTTGACAATCGTAACCATTTTAGCATCCTTTCAATGATACTTTGCATCAATGATCATATATAGCATATAACATAAAACTACCACTTTTCATGTTTGCTTGTCTTCGTTCGTTTATTGGCCAAAGTAGCATTTGAATCATAATACATAAGCAACACCAACCTACAACTTTTTCTAACATATTATAAATGTTAAAGAATTTCTATTTCTTTTCTTCTTTTTTTTTGTCTTTTAGGCTGAGAAACATAAGTTTTTAAATTTGAAACTAAAAATATATAATAATCCGTCGGTATTACCGACGGATTACCTACGGATTTTCTTAATCCGTAGGTAATCCGTAGCGACGGAATACCGACGGATTATTATATATATTTAATTTTTGGACTTAACTATCTAGCTAATAAACTTCTTACATAAATAAAATGTCCGTCTTATATCCGAGTTGATCTTATCTCATTCTAAGGCTAAAAAAGCTTTAAAAAAAACATAGAAATTTTATCTGTTGGGATATATTTATAAAAATGTCAATCAACTATTAGCTTACCTATCTTTTTTGATTTAGAATATGAAACCACTTATTTATTTGTGTTTTAGGACCGAAACATCAAAGCCCTTAATGGGTTCAAATTATTCTAATAACCATTTTAAATCTCATTTTACCACTTTGCAATTCACTAGTTCGGCTAGATTCATGACCATACGATATTACTCCCTCCGTCCCATTTTAGTTGTCCACTGTTGACTTTCAAAGTCTTTTTGTCTCAACTTTGACCGCAAATATTTTTGTTTATATTCTATAACACTTGATATAAAATATATAAATAAATTTGATTTTAAACGAACTTTTCAATGATATAACTTTCATCAAGTATTATATAATACAAACAAAAATATTTACGGTCAAAGTTGAAGCAAAAAGACTTTGAAAGTCAACAGTGGACAACTAAAATGGGACGGGGGAGTAGTATTTTTATTTATTTTTTTTTGAACGTTCGTGTCACGGGACGGCTAGCCGTTACATCCATTCGGGCAGGCAGTCACTAGCGACCGATCCACGAAGTCAGGGACCACAGGGGAGGGAAAAACCCACCAATTTAACCGCTACAGAAGGCACGACGTTAAATTGGAGGTAAAACCTCGCCTGCTCAGACTCGAACCCTGGTCTCCCAGGATTCAAGCATCATTGCAGGACTTTGGATTGCCGCTGGGGTTTAAACCCATTGGCTTTTTTTGAATATAAGATTTTAAATCAAGTTAAATACTTAAATGAACCAATGGTGAAAGATAAAAAATTGGGCCATATTGAAAAACTTAACACTGATCAAACTAAAAGTCCAAAGCCCATGTGCATATAAAAGCAAAAATAGTTACCCTAATTCATTGAGTTGCCATCTTATGGATGTTCTTTTGTTAACTTGATGGTTATTTGCTCCTTATGTATTTTGGTACTTGTTTCGCTTTGTTATGGATTCACTGAATCCTTATTTGCATTTAGTTTGTTTTATTGTAATTCCACCTTGCGCTATATGATTTCCGTGATATTCCGAGCCTCGGCTTGGGGTGTTACAATGTATCACATGTAATACAAAAGACTATAAATGTATTGTTTTATTCATGTCTAAGGTTGTTATATAATGTATTTATATGATTCCAAGGTTAAAAATCTAAAATATATAATCATCCGTCGGTAATCCGTCGTGATAGCGACGGATTACCTACGGATATCCGTAGGTAATCCGTCGCTATCACCGACGGTTAATTTTTTATTTTTACTTTTTAGCTTTAAAACCTATTTTTCTAGATTATAAACTTCGTGCATAATAAAAAAAACATACAAAATGTAATTATAGCTTGTTTATACTCACGAAACTCGTGTTTTTCGTTGTCACACGTTATATCATTATCATTAACTTAAAAGTGATGTTCATCCTTGACAATCGTAACCATTTTAGCATCCTTTCAATGATACTTTGCATCAATGATCATATAGCATATAACATAAAACTACCACTTTTCATGTTTGCTTGTCTTCGTTCGTTTATTGGCCAAAGTAGCATTTGAATCATAATACATAAGCAACACCAACCTACAACTTTTTCTAACATATTATAAATGTTAAAGAATTTCTATTTCTTTTTTCTTTTTTTTTGTCTTTTAGGCTGAGAAACATAAGTTTTTAAATTTGAAACTAAAAATATATAATAATCCGTCGGTAATCCGTCGGTATTACCAACGGATTACCTACGGATTTTCTTAGGTAATCCGTCGATAATAGCGACGAATACCGACGGATTATTATATATTTTAAATTTTTGGACTTAACTATCTAGCTAATAAACTTCTTACATAAATAAAATGTCCGTCTTATATCCGAGTTGATCTTATCTCATTCTAAGGCTAAAAAAGCTTTAAAAAAAACATAGAAATTTTATCTGTTGGGATATATTTATAAAAATGTCAATCAACTATTAGCTTACCTATCTTTTTTGATTTAGAATATGAAACCACTTATTTATTTGTGTTTTAGGACCGAAACATCAAAGCCCTTAATGGGTTCAAATTATTCTAATAACCATTTTAAATCTCATTTTACCACTTTGCAATTCACTAGTTCGGCTAGATTCATGACCATACATATACTCCCTCCGTCCCATTTTAGTTGTCCACTGTTGACTTTCAAAGTCTTTTTGTCTCAACTTTGACCGCAAATATTTTTGTTTATATTCTACAACACTTGATATAAAATATATAAATAAATTTGATTTTAAACGAACTTTTCAATGATATAACTTTCATCAAGTATTATATAATACAAACAAAAATATTTACGGTCAAAGTTGAAGCAAAAAGATTTTGAAAGTCAACAGTGGACAACTAAAATGGGACGGAGGGAGTAGTATTTTTATTTCATTTTTTTTGAACGTTCGTGTCACGGGACGGCTAGCCGTTACATCCATTCGGGCAGGCAGTCACTAGCGACCAATCCACGAAGTCAGGGACCACATGGGAGGGAAAACCCACCAATTTAACCGCTACAGAAGGCACGGCGTTAAATTGGAGGTAAAACCTCGCCTGCTCAGACTCGAACCCTGGTCTCCCAGGATTCAAGCATCATTGCAGGACTTCGGAATGCCGCTGGGGTTTAAACCCATTGGCTTTTTTTGAATATAAGATTTTAAATCAAGTTAAATACTTAAATGAACCAATGGTGAAAGATAAAAAATTGGGCCATATTGAAAAACTTAACACTGATCAAACTAAAAGTCCAAAGCCCATGTGCATATAAAAGCAAAAATAGTTACCCTAATTCATTTGCCCCTCTTTCTCCCTCCCTTTATCTCTCGAGCACATGCCTACCAAAGATTTGCGCCGCTGCCATTTTAACAATTGAGGTAAATTGGTGATTACATACAAAATTACAAACTTTCTCTATGTATTTACAAGTATAATATAAATTAAAATATGATGTTCATAGAGTTTATTTTTGGTTAAATATTTTTGTTCGTTTGTTTTTTTTCTAGATCTAAAGACTCATCTTTGTTTGTTTTTGTAGATCTAAAAGTTATGTTGAAGCATGGTCGAAGATATGTGATTATGTTTGGTCGTCCATACTAAAAGTAGTAACACAACATATCTTTGTTGATGTTTATTCTTATTAACTTTTCTTTCCAATTTTTATTTTTGTTTTTTCGTTTCTCAGATTGTTGGATTCAAAGACTACATATTTGTAGATGAAATATAAAGAGATTGTATGCAGGTAATGTTTGTCTAAAATAGAAAATAACTATTAATTTCAAGTTCAACTTTTATTATTATGTTTTGTGATATTTAACTTGGTTTTATAATAATCATTTGGTTTCATGTTCTTGCTTCAGATCTGAAAAATCTTGGGTGTTGATGGAAAAGAAGAGAAAACTAGTAATGGCTTGTAATTTTGTATGTAGGTGTATAGATTTAGAATGAGATTTACATATTGATTTTGATTGTATTATGTGTTGATGTTATGAAATTCGGTTGTAATGGCTTATATTGGTTATTAAATTAACAGAAATTAATAAATGTTTACATTGATCTTAAGCTTAAATTAAGTTTAATTAATTATATATTATAATTTTTTTTTATTTGTCAAAAGTTATTTACCGACGGAAAGTCTGTCGCTATTTCTGTCAAATTAAACAATTTATTCCACTTCTGAAAATACCTGTAGCGTCAGATTACCGACAGATAATTCTGTAGGTAAATTTAGAGTTCCGTCGCTAAATCTGTCGGAAAATATTACCGACGAGGTTTTTACCTACGGATTTTTCCCGTCGGTAATCCGTCGGAAATAGCCGTTAGCGACGGATTTGGCCGTCG
This sequence comes from Erigeron breviscapus, assembly GCA_034093135.1. Classification (NCBI taxonomy): domain Eukaryota; kingdom Viridiplantae; phylum Streptophyta; class Magnoliopsida; order Asterales; family Asteraceae; genus Erigeron; species Erigeron breviscapus. Next base: position 6,162,996 of record CM067175.1, read on the forward strand.
GTGAAGCCCAGTTTTCTAGTAGTGCTCCTCACCATCATGGTAGATTTAAACTCTAACATAGCAACTAAGATCTCCTATTATTTCTATTAGTACAAAAATAATAATAAACTCGGTTAACAAAAATAATATTCTGAAATATTAGGTAAAAGTTTAATTAAGAAAATAATTTCTAAAAAATTAAATAAAATTAGATTAATAATAAATATTATGAATTAGCTAATTTATATATATATATATATATAAAAATATATATATAGGGGTTGGGTATTGTAAAACAAGTATTAAAGTAAAACAAATAGGACAAGATCTTGACCCTTGGATCATGGTTAAATTGATGCACGAAGATTCACGAAGCAATTGATACACGATGATTTTCATGATGCACGGTGATTTTCAGTGAAGAGAAACCTATTGTTTTATTTGTTTTACTTTAATACTTGTTTTATTTACCTAAAACCTATTTATATAAAGCATAATATCTAGTGTAATAATAATAATTATATACTATATATATATTATAATATATCTAATATATAAAGCTTACAAAAGAGGGTAGGAGGGTTTTGTTCCCGGTGGCCGGCAGAGGTTTGTTCCGAAAGGGATGTGCGCGTTTTTTTTTCCGGTGAACAGCGGCAACTTGTAGCTTAAGAGAGATGGGTTTTCTTCCCGGCGACAAATCGAAGAAGAAGATGAAGAGGGTGGGTGCAGTGAACCAGATCTACATCTTTTGGTGGATTTTCTGGCAATAGATCAAAGAAAACAATGAGAGGTTTTCAATAATATGAAGAAGAAGAAGAATAAAGATATTGGGATGGGATATATGAGATAGTTTTTAATTTTTGGGAGGGGATATATGGGTTTCAAACTTTTTAGAGAAAATATTGGAGGGCTTTCAAATTTTTTGGGAGTAAAGAGGATTTGATTTTTTTTAACGAAAATTGTGATAGTTGCGCCAAGACATATATGGTGGGTTACATATATATTTTTTATTTTTATTTATAATAGTAATAACATTAATTCAATTTTATGTTAAAAAATAAAACAATTTTAATAAATAACATTTATTATATTTGTTATTCTTTTAAAACTTTTATTATTTGCAGGAACGGAGCTAGAAATGCTTTTGCGAGGGGACAAATTTTAAATTTTTTGTCATATTTATTAAAGTCATCTTCAAAAATGTAAAAAAAAAAGACCCTGACTCGATTATATAGAATGGACCCTTAAAAGAATTTTGTTAACGTCGGATTTAGTCAAATTTGAAAAGAAAATAACTTTTTTACATACAACTATACTATTAATGTACTACACATTTACCCAAACAAAAAACAACTTTTCTAACTTTTTTTTCCATTAAAAATTAAAACAACTCAAGTTTTTTACTCTACTAATGGAGAATCTATGTCAAAACTAATGCTTCCAAGATCAATGACTTACAAAGAAGAAACTTATGACATTAAAGGTGACATTTATATGTACTCTATATTTATTATTATGGACAAAATTACAAATATATATATACTTCTTAATATAAAAAATTACGTTGTATCAAAATTGGAGTGGGGGCAGTTGCCCACATTGCCCCCACCCTGAATCCGTCCTTGATTATTTGTAAATCAATTAATATTTGTTATTTAACTATTGAATTGGAAGTCGGTATAGAATAACCATTATCGTATTTGAAACCAACCCAAATAAGTACCCTTAATTAGACGAACGCATACGACCCATTTGGCATATTTATAATTATACAAATGATGAACCTATTTTGGCCCAATAGGCCCAAATGATTAGACATGTGTACATACTTAGCCTGTTAGGGCCAAAACGAATGATTGAGAGATATATTGGGCTTATTAGGCTCACATGAGATAACAAGTGAGGTTTAAGCCCTATTGGCCCATTCGAGTGAAAGACACACACATACAACCCATTTGGCCCATTTTATACAATTGATGAAAGTATTTTGGCCCAATAGGCCCAACTAGTAAAACATATAGATATACTTGGCCCGTTAGGCCCAAACAAATGATTGAGAAACATATTGGGTCTATTAGGCCCATATGAGACAACAAGCAAGGTAGAAAGCCCAATTGTGTCATTCGATATAAAGTGTCTCATAATGCTTAACATAATGTTACTTAGATATAAAGTGTTCAATAAACTTATTATATTACAACCTATATAACAAGTGTTTCGTTATATAACAACATAATATGATCCCTCCAAATAAGTGTCTTATATACTAACTTTAATAGGGCTTACATATCAAGTGTTATAGAAGAGAATATAAGGGGACCCTAATATCCTAAAACCAGTTACTAGGGAATATCGACCAAATGAGTTTGTATGCCACTTGATTTCATAACAGTGCCATTATTCCCGGTTGGCATAGAAATCTCTCATGTGGGAGGTACTGTTAGATACTAAGATAATAAAACCCCTAACATTTAAGTGTTTATTAAACTACTCTGTTAGGACTTACATATTAAATGTCATATAAGTTATTACATAATATGACCAAACTAAAAAGTGTCCATATAATATGTATATTAGCACACAATAATAAAATTGTCGCATAGAAAGAGTCGTAACAACTCATGTTTGTTGTAGTGTTGCATGAATACGTACATGATGCATACATACATATGTATGTGTATGTATATATTGGTGTGAGTGTGTAGTATGTATGTCTGTGTTTGAGTGTTAAATACATATACTTACATACAATGTACATTTATATAGTATATACACTAAACAAAATGATCAATTATTTGAATTTCCGACAAATTTCCCATAGATTACTCTTGAAATACAATAATCCGTGGGAAATCTGTACAAACTCTTCCCATGGATTTCCCACGGATAAACCAAAACAATTTTTACAAAAACCTTTTGATGGATTTCCCACGGATTTCCTTCGAATTATGAATCTGTGGGTAATTTGTGGGAAATGTTTCTCACGGTTTCAATCTATTGGTGGGTAATCTGTGGGAAATATTTCCCACGATTTACCTACGGATAACACAACCCCATTTTTCAAAGTATTTGCCACGGATTACCCACAGAACTGATTCATCCGTGTGTAATCCGTGGGAAATGTTTCCCACAGATTTCCCACAGCTTAGATTAATCTGTGGGAAATATTTCCCATGGAAAATACACATTATTTAATGCAGATTTCCCACGAGTGCATCTTTTGTGGGAAATCCGTGGGAAATTGTTGTTTAGTTTCGCTGGTTTTCCCACATATATAATTTTGTGGGTATTCCGTGGGAAATCTGTGGCAGATTTCCCACAGCTTAGATTTATCTGTGGGAAATATTTTCCACAGATTATCCACGGAAAATACACAGTATTTAATGCATATTTCCCGCAGATTTCCCACGAGTGCATCTTTTGTGGGAAATCCGTGGGAAATTGTTGTTTAGTTTCGCTGGTTTTCCCACATATATAATTTTGTGGGTATTCCGTGGGAAATCTGTGGCAAAAAAATGAAGATTTTTTGACTCTTTAATTTTAACCCCAAATCGTGGGTAATCCGTGGGAAATTTTCCCACGGATTTTTCGTCGTGGGTATATCCAGATTTTCTAGTAGTGCTTTTCGCGAAGTTGATTCCATGTAGTGATGGTACCTTCATCGAGCTCATCGAACCAAGCACGCGCCTCTCCCGTGAGAGACGACGGAAATAAGCTAAGTTTCACATCGTCATCGGTGACGTCTCCTCCATATTTGAACATTTTGCACAAACTTGTGAACCTGCTTACATGCTTATGTGGGTCGGATTTGGCTCGGCCGTCATATTGGTTGTCTTGGATTAACTTAAGGTGGTGTCCTTTGACTGAGAATGAGTCTCCTAGGTTTGGGGGTAAAATCGCCGATCTCGGTGTAGGTGGGACGGCTCTCGTTCTCTCGATCATCGGTCGGTCAAAAGCCTCCATTCTAGGTGAATTCGGTTCGGTTGGTTGTTTAGGTGGGTTGGATGAGGCTCCTTCTAATTGGTGTATCCTAATTTTCGGTGGTGATGGTGCCCTAGTGTTCTTGTTCTTCGAGTTGTTCTCCAGCTTGATTACCTAAGTAAAACTACAAAACTCAAAGAAAACATCAAACGCACCAATATAAAATGAAATGAAAAATTAAACTACTTAAACTAAAAATGAAAGAAAATACTTGGATTTTTGAAAATTTAAAGAAAATGAAAATACTACTTAAACTAACCTAAACTAGACTTAAAACTAAACCCTAAAATGATTTAACCTAAAAACTGAAAATTATCTACCTCGTGTCGAAACACAAGATAGGGTTGAACTACACTACTAAACTAAGAATGCGTCGCGTCCCCGGCAGCGGCGCCAAAAACTTTGATGTGTTGCGTAATTTGGAAAAATAAATTTTAATTAAGAAAACACTGTTTTAAATTTATAAAAAGTTGTACAAGTAATTACCTCAAAAAACACAATAACGAGCAGAGAACCCGGTCAAGTGTTGTATAGTAAGTGATAAGTACAGGATCGTTCGCATGGGACGCTTGCACTACTTAGTCTAACATGTGTGTAATTCTAGCGGTTGTGGGTTGTCACGATTTTCCTATTTAAACTACTAAAAACTAAAAGTAAAATAGAAGTCGCAACCGCTTGGTCAGCCCCCCCCCCCCCCCCTCCCCCCACGCCCCCGCGTCCCCCCCTCGGCCCCCACGCTCCCCGACCCGCTTTTCAGCGAGAGGCTTAGTCTGAAAATAGTTTGAAAAACAAATAACAGTAATAAAATTAAAATACTTGTTTGGCATCTCCGATCTCATGGTATGACCAGATTACTTATCCTACCCATTTCCTAGACTGTTGGAAACTTAATCACGGCTCAGATTCTCGTTAGATTCACTTTGCCTAAGTAACTAGTGTTGTCCCTAGACTCACACTACCCTTTAAACAATTCTCGTTAGATTCATTATTTAAGCTTTAATCACTTAAGTTTTGTTACTAATTCATCTTTAAGTTACCCGGCTCTTAAGCCATGACCAGATAATAATTCCCTCCGGTGACCACAGTGCACGTTTTCATGTCACTGGATCGCGTCTGACATTGTTAAGCATCATGTTCAACTTATTCTAATTATTATGGTTCTGGATCCCTCAGTTATAAGTGAATCACCTTTTACTCCTAGTTATAGACCGACTAGTGTTTCCATCTTTATGTATTAATCATAGTGTATGATTATAGACCGATCATCAGAATTAAATTAACACACTCAGATATAGAACCGATAACAATATGAAGAACTCATAAAACATGGATCTACGACAAACAGTAAACACAATCCAACAGATCTAACAAATAAAGTAAACTAAATAAACGTCTACATGATCATATCGATCCAAACAAGTATTCAACCTACTAGCCTAACATTATTAAAGGAATAACAAAGTCTGAAAAGATGAAAGACATTGTTTACCAACTGAAAGTAAATAAAAGAGATAGATCTAGGTAGAAGATGAAGATCGGAAGGTGTTAGAAGCTCCAAAACCTCCTTTGAATCTGCAAAGTCGACCTAGGGTTTGTATGTGGCGGCTAGGGCTGCTGAATCGGCTCTCTCTAGGGTTTTGAGGGCTGCTTCGACTTAAATAGAGGCGAAAGTCGGTTGTTGATCTGGGCCGCCCAGCAGCGCTGGGCCTATTGGTGTTGGGCCAGCGGAGCTGGGCTGCTGCACTCCGATTTGCTTCGTTCGACTCCCGAATTGCCTCCTTGTGTCTTGTAACTTCATAGGCCTTCATGTTGAGTTGATTGATGCCATTTACCCTCATTCGCATCTTCCGTGAACCTGCATTTGCATCGAATCCATTAAGTACCAATAGTTCTGGAATATTAACGCATTTAAGCATTGAAATGTGGCCTTTTGATAGGGGAATTTATCACAAAAAGAACGCTCATCAACTGCCCAGTTCAGCAACCGACTTTCGCCTTTATTAATACGAAAGAAACATTCAGTGTTCCATATGCTAGTGCTGTTGGTAGCATCATGTATGCTATGGTTTGCACTAGACCTGATATTGCACAGGCTGTAAGTGTGGTGAGCCGATATATGGATCGTCCAGGAAAAACTCATTGGGAAGCAGTGCAATGGATTCTTCGATATCTCAGAGGAACGAAAAATATTGGCCTAGTGTTTGATAGCCGTGGAAACACTAATGTTACCGGATTCATTGATTCAGATTATGCCGGTGATTTAGATCGAAGAAGGTCTCAGACGGGATATGTTTTCACTCTCGGCGGATGTACTATCAGTTGGAAAGCAACCTTACAGTCGACAGTTGCTTTGTCTACAACTGAAGCAGAATACATGGCAATGGCAGAGGGTGTTAAAGAAGCTATATGGTTGAGGGGCTTGGTCGGTGATCTTGGAATTCAACAAGATCAGACTGTTGTGCATTGTGACAGTTAGAGTGCGAGATATTTGACTATAAACCAGATTTATCATGAGAGAACCAAGCACATTGACGTACGGTATCACTTTATTCACGGAGTAATATCTAGAGGGATTATAATTGTGAAAAAGATCAGCACATCAGATAATACGGCAAATATGTTAACTAAGGTAGTTACTACAAACAAGTTCGAACATTGTTTGAACTTGGTTGGCGTTCACGGAATTTAAAAGTGATGAGCCCTCGAGAGGGGCTGATGGGAAGCGGAGATCGAATGCGGATAGCAAAGGCGTGGAATGTTCGTCAAGGTGGAGATTTGTTGGACGGTGGTCAATCCTACAATATATGACTCAATTCCAACATGGTTTCACACTCAAATAGGAGGCTACTATGTAGTAACTTTGTCAAAGATTGCAACCGACATATGGTGGGTGAAATAGTTGATACATATAGTCAATTGTTCAAGCTATGGGCCAACCAACATTACTTGGGATGGAGGCGAGGGGGGGGTGGATTGGGAGGGGGGAAGGGGGTGGGGGGTTCCTTTTTCATGTTCACAACATGTTATACTTGGGATTTTGGAATCAAAATTCAACTTGCACACATGCATCGGTAGTCTACCTTTTAGTCTATAAAAGGAAGTGAATTCAGTTTAATTGGCAGAGAGGATCAGAAGAAAAATACCAAGTATTTTATTCAAGAAGTTTTATAGTGAGACATTCCTTTATTTTGTGCAAAGTGTTCTATTAAATTTATCATCTGGAAATTGCATTAATCACAACATATAGATATAGAAAAAAGAATAATAGAAGTAAATGACCACAATTTTTTGGTTTATATGGGAAAACATCTTTCTTGAAAGCTATAAAATGATTTCTTGTGGATTTTACATCTTCATAATTCCTTCAAGTATCACATTCAAGTATCACATTCTTACAAACTGGAGTTATATTGCAATTTGATAAATAGACAAGCATGATGGTCTGATAATTCAACAGCTTTGTCTCACTTTCCAAGTGATGTTATTTTCATTCTTCGTTTTTTTATCTTCATTTTCGTCACCTTATGAATACGTACCATTAAGGGAGTGTAATCTGTCCATACTTATCATCATAGAGATATAGATATAGCATATAGACATAAAAAGTAAGACACAAAAAAGAGAATATAGAAAACCCAAAAGATTTACACATAAAGTAAAAAGAAATCGAGGCTTACATGTGGAGGTGGGTGTTCGGCGGCAGAGCAGCAGTGGTGGTGGTTGGCGCCGGAGGAACAGAAAGCGGAGCTGCAGTGGTGGTTGTTGGCGACTTGGCGCCGGGGGAACAGAGAGTGGACCTGCAGTAGTGGTGGTGGCTGATGGATTTAGGGGATGAATAATTTGGGATTTAGTGTTTGTGAGAAAAAAAAAAGAAACAAGAAAGTGAAGTGAATTTGGGGATATGCTTATTTGTCTCGTTTTTCCCCCAAAAAAAAGAAGAAAAACAACATAGAAAAGACGTTGACTTCCTTTGACCCGGTTCATAGCAGTCCGGTTTGCACAGTCCGGTTCTCACCGGTTTAGTCCGGTTCACTTTCCACCATTGGGCTACGGTCAATCTGACCGGAACACCTCAAACATCCGGTCAGACCGTGTCCAATCGCCGACTATAAAACATTGCTCTTGGTCACGTAACCTCCTTTAAGAACTCTTTACTCCTATTTTCTCAGCAAATATATTTTAATGTAACAAATGACAAGTTTTAATGATATAAACGAACGAAACACATCGAGATTGATATTCAATCTGTTTGTCACAAAGTTGCTACGTGACATATTTGAGTTCTTCATTTTTGTCACTATCAATTTGCTTACATCTTCACCAAATTACAGCCTCCACTCTCCTTTTACACGCTACAAGACAATACACCTTAGGAGTTAGGAGACAGATTAATTTTGCAACGAGTGATATAGTGTTGTCGCAAAAAGAAACACTAAACGACAAAATAAAGGTATCTAACTCCTGCTCGAACTGTGGGTTATATTGACACATAAATTAGTTACATATCAGTAAATGTATTAGCTTGGGTCAGAGCCGGTTGTATATTATTTATGGCAAGATCAATTATTAAGATCTAGAACCTTAGATTTGATCTATATATATTATGGTGAAACTAGACGTATGTCCGCATAATTTGGCGGCAATGGTGGTAGCGGCGTGGTGTTGGTGGTGGTGGCGATGGCGGTGGTGACGACAGGTAATGGCGGTATTATAAGTATATTATGTGGAGATGTTTAAATTAGTGAATAAAGGAGAGAGGTATTTTGGGTACATTAATTCATCTTTTGAGATTTTGGGAGAGGTGGTTCCCCTTTTATACGGTATTATAGATTAGGTGGATGTGTATTTACATGTATGTAGGTGAACACCAACTCGCCTAGGTGGTACCGGGGGGGGGGGGGGGGGGGCAAGATGGCACGGCTGTCTCATTACGTATCTCGTGTTTTCAAACGTTAAGCTCATTCCTAACGAATCTTTTGTCCGTTAACATTAAGTGTTTTGATACAATTATTATCTATGGTCCCTACCATTAATCTTTTGCTTTTTCTCTCATGTATTACTTCCTCAGTCTCGTTAAAAGTCTCCAATTTTGAATTTTTAAAGTTTGTTTTGTAACTTTGACCTTTTTTGTTTGTACTATATAATACTTGATGAAAGTTATATGAGTTGATTGAGGTTTAATCATTGTTTTCCATAAGTAACTTTCATCAAATATTATATATGTAACACCCAGAATTTACGTATCTCGTGTTTTCAAACGTTAAGCTCATTCCTAACGAATCTTTTGTCCGTTAACATTAAGTGTTTTGATACAATTATTATCTATGGTCCCTACCATTAATCTTTTGCTTTTTCTCTCATGTATTACTTCCTCAGTCTCGGTAAAAGTCTCCAATTTTGAATTTTTAAAGTTTGTTTTGTAACTTTGACCTTAAAGGTTTTTGTTTGTACTATATAATACTTGATGAAAGTTATATGAGTTGATTGAGGTTTAAATATTGTTTTCATAAGTAACTTTCATCAAATATTATATATGTAACACCCAGAATTTACGTATCTCGTGTTTTCAAACGTTAAGCTCATTCCTAACGAATCTTTTGTCCGTTAACATTAAGTGTTTTGATACAATTATTATCTATGGTCCCTACCATTAATCTTTTGCTTTTTCTCTCATGTATTACTTCCTCAGTCTCGGTAAAAGTCTCCAATTTTGAATTTTTAAAGTTTGTTTTGTAACTTTGACCTTAAAGGTTTTTGTTTGTACTATATAATACTTGATGAAAGTTATATGAGTTGATTGAGGTTTAATCATTGTTTTCCATAAGTAACTTTCATCAAATATTATATATGTAACACCCAGAATTTACGTATCTCGTGTTTTCAAACGTTAAGCTCATTCCTAACGAATCTTTTGTCCGTTAACATTAAGTGTTTTGATACAATTATTATCTATGGTCCCTACCATTAATCTTTTGCTTTTTCTCTCATGTATTACTTCCTCAGTCTCGGTAAAAGTCTCCAATTTTGAATTTTTAAAGTTTGTTTTGTAACTTTGACCTTAAAGGTTTTTGTTTGTACTATATAATACTTGATGAAAGTTATATGAGTTGATTGAGGTTTAAATATTGTTTTCAATAAGTAACTTTCATCAAATATTATATATGTAACACCCAGAATTTAAAAATATGGGCTTCTAAAAATTTTTACCTAACAGCATTAAAACAAGCGGAAACATTTGACAAAATGTTTACAATTTCCTACCGGAATTGTCATTTAATAAATATTTAGTGTTACTTATTGCATATCATAAGCATAGTAAAGGAAAGTTATAAATTACATTCGTTATTATAGCAACATAAGTAAACATCTCATCAAATATATCTGACTAATGGACAACTAATATCGTCTCATTTAAGCTTCTTTTATTCAAGCTACCCAGTCTCACAAGCATCTTATAAATCTTCATTCACTAACCTGAGGAACAGAACACATTTCAACAAAGCAAGTGCCAGCTAATTAAAGCAGAGTAAGATAGCAAGTTAGTTCGACAAAAAGTTCACCATTTAAAATATTTCATCAAATTCATCTCATATATACGTAAGACATATCACAACATACACGTCTACATAATAATCATCATAAAGGATATCAAATCCTCCAAGATACATATCAATCTCAATCATCTTATCCACTTATCTACTTTCTTTGGACTTCAGCTATTTTTTTATGGAGTATTAATTACCACCGCTCAGCTACTTTATTTATGAAGTATTAATTGTCTCCACCCGAATTCATTTCCTAAGAGTGCTACTAAGGATACACCGTCCACTGTTCATAGAAACACTACAAAAAACGGCCCGTTTTATGTAAAACGCTCCGTTGGTTACCACGTTTGACATTAAACGCCGCGTTTGGCCGGTGTGTAGATAGTAAAATTGCAGAGTGCAATTACAGGTGGTCTGACACACATGTCACATGTCAGGGGAATGACAGGTGTCATTCCATTGTTTTGGGTACCGTTTTACGAAAAACGTTACGTTTTTGGTTAAATTCTAAAACTGGCCATTTTACGTCAAATGAGTATATGCTAATTCCGTTTTGTAGACAAAACGAAGCATTTTATGCAAAGCGGAAAGAATTTGCCCTGGTACCAAAACGGTCCCTTTTATAAAATTCTTGGAAACACCCCTAAATATCAAACGACGGAGGCTGTGTAGAAATCGTGTCACTGTATTTCGTTGGACGCCAACCATGAATCGTTTGGTTGTCTTAGGATGGGAACCGTTGGGTATTATACACTCCCATTATTATATAAGAAAGTTATGTTTTTTTTGTTTTTCATTTGGGGGAAATCTTCTTAGGGTTGTTTCAACAACTTCCACATATAAACTCACCTAATCATGAATTGCCTATCGAAATAGGACCATAAGTGCATGCAGGATCGTTTCATCTTCAAGAGAAATGACAGAATAATGATGTTAATCGAGAAAGTCAAGAGGGTGATGATGCTTGACGAAGATTTTTTATGGGAAGTTTACAAGCAAGGGGATTCGAAGCCAAACCTATGTAACAAATACAAAGAACTGATGAGGGTGCTCAGACAAAGATTTGACCCCGGAACTATCAACATGGATGATTTGGCGAAGGAGATTGTTTGGTGGACTTTTCGGGTGGAACAACACACAAGAAAATTGCATATACAAGTGTTGTGGGGGAATAATTGTAACACCCGTCGTTTAAAATTATGGATTTCCAAAAATTTTCGCGTAACGGCGTCAAAGAAAGCGGAAGTAAACTTTAAAAGACCAAACCAACAAAATCTGTTTGGTTCATTTATTAATTGGTGTTACTAGCTATATCATCAAAACAAGTTCAAATGGAAACCCATCGGTTGCCCAACATTAAACAACCGACAACATAGTAAACGCAAATCATAAATGTCTAATCATAAAGCAATCATCTAAAGCGAGCAGCCACTATGGGTAACTATAGCCATCCTCATTGCAATCTACCCATGCCTCGCACTTCTCACATCTACCTGCTCTCTAATGTTGGACCTGAGGGCACAACGCGTTTAAAAAGAACAAGTGTTAGCTAACAAATTCGCTAAGTAAGATAACACATCATTAAAAAAACATTTGTCCATTTAAACTTTATGGAAAAGTCATTTGAATCGTTAAGGCACAAATCACATCATACATTACATCTCACATAACAAATCATCACATCAAACATCTTCACATAGGATGGGTCATCCTAAATGTGCCTAGTCATCTTTTGCATCTTCACATATAACATCTAACATCTTTGTATTTGTGACATAAGTCACGCATCTCATATAACATATACATCTTTGTAAGGGTGACATAAGTCACACCCGACTAGATGGACAAACCTTACGGCTGTACATCAATGTCATTAAGGAATGGCAAGCCAATCCTGGAGTAATCCGTATGTTCAAGACAAATGGGGCGGGTCAGACCTCACGTATTACTCTTCACATCTTTGACCATGTTGCAAGGAGCCACCCGAGCAACCACATCTACGCACCCGCCGGGCAAGGGCAAGTACGGGTTAAGCTTAACACTTTCTCTAAAATTACGAGCTCGATTTCACATCTCATATAGTTTAGGTGTTCATAATACCTAAACATTATCACATATACATCTTAACGTTTGGGCCCTTAAACATGCACGTGTCATGGCAACTTAATCAGTCTAGTGAGCTAGATGAACAAGTCATACATTCATGCACATTTCACATATCATCAACATATAATAACATTTCATTTCATCTCAAGACATTACATAGCATTTCAAAGCATATTGTTACGTCTCATATCATTGCATAACATTTCATAGCATATCATTACATTTCATATCATAGGGACTGCATTTCAGGCCTCAATAGTCATTTACATAGCCCATATCACCTCCCATGTAACCTCGAATACCCATAAGCAATCAAGATATCATTTGGGAAGTTATTATATGAAAACCATGTTTTTGTTGAACCCTCAGCGTGTCAAAGTAGTGTATCTTACCTCGTAGAAGCGTACAACAAATGATAACGTAAGTTACCAAGCTTTGTAAGTATTCCCGACTACCTATAAGCATTGAACGACCATAATGAGCTAAACAAGTACCTACTTACTTATATTCATGAATCAAGCCTAAATATCTATAAACATGACCCATGACAAGGCTTGATGCATCGGACATTCGATTAATACTTTAGAGCTTACATAACTCGACAAATTGGCATTCACTCACTAAATTAACCTTTCTGAAAACTTGACATCATAATCATCTTTTAAAAGCATTACCATTAGAAAGTAGACTCTCTCACGATTCCGTGGATAGCTTATTTGTCAAAAACGGAGTTACGGTTCAAAAGTTATGGCCTTTTGAAAATTCTGTCGCTATTGCGTCGCAATGGGATAATTGACGTCGCAACTTAAGTCACTGCATTTTTGTTGCGCCTCAACTAAGGAGTTGCGCCGCAACTAGCCCCGATTCTGCACAAACCTCATTGTTTAACCTCCAAAACTTAACCAAACACACCCCAAACGACCCCAAACCTTATGAACGACTTTTGTACCTCAAAATTCATCATTTTAAGACCATAATGATGCAATGAAATCATTGATTAACTCCTACTTGATTTGCATCACAATAACAAACGTTTTAGGTTACCGGATCGATCAAAACATAAGTTTTTGACATCAATTAATCCTCTAATGACCTAGACCAGTCATGGATCTGATTATATGATTAAAATGATATAAAATCAATGTTGTTATACCTTTACTACCTGGAGTTTACAAAAAGGATGTGAAAACTTGATCAAAACGCTCCCGAATCAACCAAACGATGAAGAAATCGAACAATAGAATGCTATGGAACCAAGGGGATGGCTAGTGCTTCAAAGGAAATGTATATTCTCTGTATTATGAGTCTAATGACAGGTTATTAGACCCTTAACCCGTTTTTTAGTTCAACCCTATGTCAAAACTAGTCCCTAAGCTTCCAAACGACTCATATTTAGCTCAAAACACCTATAGGGAATACTTTCAACTCGTTAAACACTTCAAGCACCTCTAAAGGCATATAAATACACCTTAAACACATTAGTACATCAATCATTAAGGCATTAAAGCCTCACACATATAGCACATTAAACACAACTAAGCATTAAATCTCCTAGAGACTTAACGGACACGTTGTGTTGACTTAACGACTCAAGTCAACCATTAATTAAAAAGTTCGGGATGTTACAATAATCAAAAGAGATGGTACCGGGCTAATGTTTTGTTGGCATCAACCGATCTAGACATGTTGAGGCAGATAAATAATATGAGACCCAACAACTGGGATCGCTGTCAGGAAATCATGCAGTTCGAACTTGACCTGGGCGTTAGGGTTGATGAGCTTGAGATGGAAGAGGAGAATTCTGGGCTAGGAGTCTACATGGAGTTAGACATGACTTACGAAGATATTTGGAGTTAAAACTGTGGTGTTCATTTTTTTTTTGTTTCCAATCATGATATATGTACTTAGATCTTTGCTCTTGATCAATTTGCTTGTTTTGGTCTTTATGTATGGGAAGTTTGTTATCAATGAATGGTTGTTTTGGTCTTTATGTATGTGTTATTTTGTATGTTAATTGATTTTTTGTTGTATGCTTCGAATAAAAAGTTTAACCTGTGGCGATTTCCTTGTGGAGGAAATGGATGTTCTGTTTGTCATACTTGATCGTCGGAACACACAAAGTATGCAAAACATGGAGTAGCGATAACACATCGTAATCTCTGAATCAAGGTAAAATGTGGATGTCCCAACTTAATGTCTATTTAAAACTTCCCCATCATCATCAGATGCATGGCAAGCTTTACAATTCCAACATTGCTAAAAAAACATATAATAATGATTCATTTGATAGCCAATAGTATTCTAAATTACCCCCGATTACATAACACAAGGGTCCTACAAGTATGTTGCTGCAAAACCATGCAAAATCAGCAAACATACGGTGAGATCGTTCAAGAGTTAAGAGAGAGACAATATATACAAAAAAGATTTTTCAAGAGCCAGTTTCTTCCAAGTTTAACAAACATCCAAATGAAGAGTATTATTTCCTTGAGTGGCATCATAATTCATTTGAAACCTCAGCCTTTCATCTACACTGATGCCTGTCTGGTCCATGAAGCATGTCCAATCCATTACCAAGTATATGCGAGTTCGCCATGCTTTCTTCCAAACTGATCTGAAAGTGTATCGGGAACATCAATTCACGGAAATGAAGAACTCTGGTGTCATAGTTGAAGACCTTGTTTGCACAGACAAAGGACTTGGGCAAAATCTGTAATCCATGAAAATAACATATTAGTCAACTATTTTCAAGTTGGTCAGTTTATGATTAAATAAGATATAAATTATTACCAGGTGTCATTCCCCCGTTTTATGTACCGTTTTACATAAAACGCTACGTATTAGGTTAAATCCCAAAACTAGCCATTTTACGTAAAATGTGTATATGCCAGTGCCGTTATGTAGACTAAAAGGAGCGTTTTATGAAAAACGGTCAGAATTTGCTCTTGTACCATAACGGTCCCTTTTACATAAAAGTAGACGGTCCAACACCGTTTTAGATAGAGAAAACGTACCGTTTAACGACAAACGGAGTCTGTGATCAAAACCCTACGTTGCAGACAAAACGGGTTTCCTAAAGTTGACATAACATGGCGATACTACTGACTTGCTGACTGCCCGTTTTTTGGCCAGTGGTTATGTTAAAACCCCTACGTTTTATACAAAACGGGTATCCTAAATTTGTCTTACAAATAAGGTGTGTCTTTCCATTTCGTTTCATACAACCTACACAAATACTTTTGCTTACCTTCGTTCCTTTCTATTTATGGTTTATCATGAGACGAAGCCAACGGATTGCACTTGAAGTCCATGAGGTGAAACCACCATATATCCGGCTGCAGATGACAGAATTTAAAAATATTGGGCATCAAATGATGGAATCGAGCAAAACAATAAAATTGAATCGAGCAGGTTTTTATCAATCCTATTATACACGTTCCTTCATTCCTCTAACCTATCTTTACTCTTTGCCCATACATAGACGAACCGTATGTTTGCTCTCCACCATTCCATCAGGTACATTCAACCAGTTGTTTTTGACTTGTACAACAATTGGTTGAAGTAGATTGATCTGCGTCTTCAATTGATGTTGTGTCATGCTATCCGTATACAAAAAATAATTTTATTATTAATTTCTTCTAACAGTGACTTATAGCTTATAGAAATGCTTAACAATTTTTTTGGGTTATTAGGGGCTTGAAAGAGTGCCATTAAAAACTACATCAGTGTGCTACTGTATTTATAGACAATTTGTCATATGTTGTGCCACCTAGAAAAATCCGACAACAAAACGCCCCATTTTAGGTAATATGCAGTGTATTGATTGATGCATATGGGATTTGAGTGCCAAATTTTTTCAATAAAACATTAAAAATACTATACAAATTGTAAAATTTTAAAAAAAAATTAACAATACTATCCTAATCTTACATAATACAAATCAACCAACTTATACTAAAAAGTGGACGGAGGAAATTGAAATCCACAACTTGGGGTCCGATTTTCCACTTTTGTAATCTCCTCTTGATGTTGAGTCATGCTATCCGATATTTATAAAACTTTGCACCTAGTCGAGGTGACTGTATAATTGTAACTATTGCGGTATGATTATGTGTAGTGAATTTCCCTTCCATTTTTGTGTGGAAGAAAGGTTTTCCCATGGCAACGTAAACCATCATACTCGTCTTTTCATAGTCACCACGTCCATGAGCATGTGCTGGTAAGGCAGCGTTTTGAATAAAACGTCTAAGATTATCTAAAAGTCTCCATTTTATTTAAAACGTCCCATTTTTTCCCTACATATGGTCTTAGATTCCCCTGCGACACCTAGAAAACAGTGTAACACATTGAAATATACAACATCGTTTGTGCCAGATAAAAAACTTCCACAAGAAACGCCCCGGTTTAGGTAAAATGTAGAGTATGGATTGCTGTCTATGCGATTTGAGCTACATTTTCAGAGATTTGTAAACTTTTATCATATACTAAAATGATTTTGCACCAGCCATCTTTATTGAATAAAACATGAATTTGAGGATATACAATTTCATTCATATCAAATATCGGATTTCCAATATTATTATAACTAAAATTTTCAATTTACATTATTGTACTTAACATCATGAATACAATACAAAATCATTTTTTGATCGATCAACCAATGGAAAAAGTAAAACAACTATACTATGCAAATCCTACATAGTATAAATCGATCAATGTATAAAAATAAAATAATAAAGGAAATCGAAATCCACAATTTGGGCTTTCTTTTTCCACTTTTGTAATCTTGTCTTGATGTTGAGTCACCCTATCCGATATTTTGAAAATTCTACCCCCATTCGAGTGTATAACCGTAACTATTGTGTGATGTATATGTTTAGTGAAATTCTGCTTCATTTTAAGTGTAGAAGTATTTTACATGGTAAAGTTAACAAAAATGATCATATATTTATAGACACTTTGTCCAGGTGAATGTGCTGGTAAGCCTCCATTTTACATAAAACGGTAAGGTTTTCCGTTTTAAATTAAACGGTACGTGTATTTCAACAAGTATTCTAGTTTACTTTTACATAAAACGGTAAGGTTTTACTTTTTTTAAAAATAAAATAATAAAGGAAATCGAAATCCACAATTTGGGCTTTCTTTTTCCACTTTTGTAATCTTGTCTTGATGTTGAGTCACCCTATCCGATTATATCTGATACAGTATATGAATGCATTTGAATGTCAGTCTACCACCCACTTACTTGTGTACAAAATGCTACGTTTTAACTAAAACATTTTATGTAAACGACAAATGCGCTAATACACATCCAGATTTTATCTGATACAGTATATGAATGCATGTGAATGTCAGTGTGCCACCCACTAACTTGTGTACAAAATGCTACGTTTTAACTAAAACATTTTATGTAAACGACAAATGCGCTAATACACATCCAGATTTTATCTGATACAGTATATGAATGCATGTGAATGTCAGTGTGCCACCCACTTACTTGTGTACAAAATGCTACGTTTTAACTAAAACATTTTATGTAAACGACAAATGCGCTAATACACATCCAGATTTTATCTGATACAGTATATGAATGCATGTGAATGTCAGTGTGCCACCCACTAACTTGTGTACAAAATGCTACGTTTTAACTAAAACATTTTATGTAAACGACAAATGCGCTAATACACATCCAGATTTTATCTGATACAGTATATGAATGCATGTGAATGTCAGTGTGCCACCCACTAACTTGTGTACAAAATGCTACGTTTTAACTAAAACATTTTATGTAAACGACAAATGCGCTAATACACATCCAGATTTTATCTGATACAGTATATGAATGCATGTGAATGTCAGTGTGCCAACCCACTAACTTGTGTACAAAAACGCTCCATTTTATACAAAACGACTGAAACTTTAGAATTATTTGCTATAATGTTTCTGTTTTTATTGATAGAATACTGTCATAGTGTCATTTACCTTACAAGTTGAAAACTATTTGCTATATATTTGTTTATTTAAATTTCGTATATATATGAAAATGATTATAAATGATTGTTTACATCTACATCCAAAAAGATTTTACATACCAAAATACACCATGAAACTACATAGTCTAGAAAAAAATAAATACAAAATGTGTTGTCGAGATAGTCACGGTATGAAGTGGCATCAACGACATTGACTTGCTACAAATGGAGCCTCATCAGGGTACACGATACACGCCAAAATCTGCAGAGTAAAAAAAATAAATAAATAGAAAAGGTGTTGCCGAAATCGGCACTGTATGGAGTAGCATCGGCGACATTTACTTGCTAAAAGTGGCGCCATGCTTACTCATTGGCGCCCTTTATTGTACGACGACTACCGTTTACAAATGATGTTGAGTCACGTTATCTGATTATATGGTACTTTCATGTATTGAAATGCATGTGCAAGCATCTACCTTAAACCACATTTTAACTCACGTTTTAAGCAATGGTGGGAGTAAAATTGGAGGTTTGAGTTGTTAAAGACCAGGAATGTAAAAGAAACTTATTTATACCACATTTTGAATACTACCGTTTTATGTAAGACGGGGGTTTGCCGACCTCCACACACTCTCTGACATCTTTTAAATATGTAAGACTTGTCAATCATTCTACATAACACAACACAATTAAACCCACGGACACATTATTGACAAGAATGAAACGCTACGTTTTAAGTAAAACTTTATCTGTAAAAGACAAATTCGAGTATACCCATGCAGGTGTTGTATGATACAGTATATCAATGCATGTGATTGTCAGCCTGCCACACACTAAGTTATGTACAAAGACGGTCTGTTTTATATAAAACGACCCAAACTTTCTATTTATTTGCTATAATATTTCTGTTTTTATTGATAGAATACTGTCATAGTGTCATTTACCTTACAAGTTGAAAACTATTTGCTATATATTTGTTTATGTTACAATTTTCGTACATATATGAAAATGATTATAAATAATTGGTTACATCTACATCCAAAAATACTTTTGATTCCAAAAATGGAAAAAAGACATGTGATTCAGCCTGAACATCAAGAAGAGGTATGTTCCATCTCGGTGTATGCACGCCTCTTTGATGCAAAGACAACAGTACTACTTACGTATGTTTATTAGTAGTAAACTATTGTCATCTTCGTTATCGTCTTCGTTACCGATATATTGGAGCTTGTGCATTCATTGTCTTCGATTGCGGGCAAAATATCAGGGTATACAAATGATGTTGAGTCACGTTGTCCGAATACAACGCTACTTGTCGAATGGTTCATAGTATGGATGGGGGATATGAAGATAATGTTTTTTTTTTGCCATTTTGGGTGGATACAACTTTTGGAATGGAAACTTTCTGATTAGAAGGTATGTACTTATAGTCATGATATAAACCCCGTTATACGTAAGACGCCGGTAAGTGCGTATACAACGCCCAGTATTACCTAAAACGCAAGATAATAAAAACCACATAAATCTACCCGTTTATTTACATCCTAATCAATTTTTGTATATAGTAAAGGCAAGGTATTATAAACGTTAAGTAAAAATAAAACTCTGTGTGTAAACCAATTGTTAGACAATAACAATACTATTTCAATAATAATTATTATACAACTTTGCATCTTTTTTAGGATTGTTTGCTAACGAAATTAATTTTGAAACTCCGTATGTAAGATAAGACAGTAACGTGATTGCAATCAACATCAAAAAGAGGTTTGTTCCATCTCGGTGTATGCACGCCTCCTCGATACAAAGACAACAGTACTACTTACATACATGTTTATTAGTAGTAAAATACTGTCATCTTCGCTATCGAGATTGTTTCATCATCATCGTCCTCGATACCAAGATATATGCGCTTGTTCATTCATTGTCAATGATTGCGGTCAAAATATCAGGGTATAAAAATGATGTTGAGTCACGCTGTCTGAATACAACGCTGCTTTTGGAATTGGATGGGGGGATATGAAGATAATGTGTTTTTTTTCCCATTTTGGGTGGATACAACTTTTGGCTCTGGAAATTTTATAATTATAAGGTATGTACTTATAGTCATGATATAAACCCCGTTTTATATTAGACGCCAGTTAGATAATGGGAGGACAGCAGAATGCTACATTTTAGATAAAACGTAGGTTTTAAACGACAAAACTGATGAGAATCATGCAGATCTTATCTGACACATTAGAGCACCCCCAATGTAGCAATACTAGCTCCGTTTGAACTTCGAATACGGTCCACACCATTGGGTGTGGAACGTATTGCTCCGTATTTGAGGGCGTATTGGGTCGGTCCGTGGTGGGGAATACGGAGATGCAAGGTGAATTTTTTATTTTTTTTTAACCCCAACGGCTAGTTCAAATAAAAAAAAATTGAATTTATTCTTTGTTTATTAAAATAACTTTAACAAAAAACAAGTTATTCAAAATAAAAACATTTTATTAAAAAAAACATTACATAAAACACATTACATAATTAAAAACACATTACATAATTAAAACAAATACATTACTTAATTAAAACAAACACATTACATAATTAAAACGAACACATTACATAATTAAAACGAACACATTACATTACTCATCGTCTTTTATTGACATACTTCCTATACCACGGTAAGCGCTTTCGTTGTAACATCCGTGAGTTTTGACCCGTTGACTTTTCGTGTAATATGACTAACAATATAAGTTAATGAAGTATTTGAGTCGTTTTATGAATTAAATGTCAATGTGTTATATTCGGGTCGGTAATATGTTTTTATCGGTGTTTAAATGTGTAACGATTGTAATTTGGCTTGAGAAGAGAAACGGGTCGGCCCGTGGGTAGTCCACGACCCACCAGCCACCATTGACCCATTTCTCTCCTTATCTCTTCCTCCCCTCTTTTCATTTCTTATCTATCTCCCTTTCTCATTTTCTCTCTAAGTAAAAAGGCCAAGGAACCCATTTCATTTCTTCATCTCTCTATCATCGACTTGGTGTTTGGAATGGATATAACACTAGAATCATCGTCATCTATACCACATTATCGTCTATACGAAGAATCAAAGGTTGAAGTTCTTGCATTCTTACCCATTTTGACCTAATTTCGGGTTTGAGCTCAAGAAGGAGTTTTGGTAAGTCAAATTCATCCCATCTTCACCTATTTATGCTTATTTATATGTTGTTGGTCAATTTAAAGTATTTACAAGTCTTAAATCGGGTCGAAATGAAATTATGGTTCAATTAGGGTTTTGGTTTGGGTTGAATGATTTGGAAGTGTTCTTGATGTTTTGGAATGGAAATTTGTAATGGGTTATGTGTATTTATGTTTAATGGCACTTAGTTAAGCTTCAAAATGAGTTTCAAACTCCTACAAATCATTTTGGTATGGTTTGGGTCGAGTTTTGGTAGTTTTGGCTCGTTTTCTTCACTTAAGAACTGCTAGTGCAGGTGCAGGAAGTTGTCCCACTGCGGCGCAGTGGCAGGACCTTGTCCCACTGCGGCGCAATGGAAAAGCACTGACCTTTTTCTTCGATTAGCCTCACTGCGGCGCAGTGGCAAGGCAATGCCTTGACTGCGGCGCAGTGAGATACTTCTGGGAATTTCGCGCGTCAGTTTTCAAACGTTAATAACTTTTGATCCGTAAGTCCAAATAAGTCGTATGACCTATCGTTGGAATCGTAAGAGAGTCTAGTTTCTCGTAGTAACCTTCATTTTGTATGAATCTTCGTACATTTCTAAAAATTTCTAGTCAAAGTGTTATGTTTCACACTCGGTAATGTTAAGAAAGTAATTGTGGGTTCGTGACTCAACTTAAACCTAAGGAACCAACTTATTTATGATTATAAAGTTGACATTATGATATATGACATGCTTTGATAGGTTGTGAACGCGTGGGGCCCAATACTCGCTATTAATCTTTTATTAACTCGACTTAAGCTTCTTTGCCGATCAAGGTGAGTTTCGTAGCTCCCTACTCGTTTGAGATTCGGGCTGGAAAGTGTAGGTTTGATGTGTTTACTTGCATTTGTTGATTGATTGGTTGATTGTTTTGATTGTTGGATTGATGTGACGGTTCATTTCGTTTGGTTGACTTGGTTTATGTTTTGGTTAAGTATTTCATTAATATTAGGATAGACGTACATACATGGAAGTCGGTTATGCCTTCAACGGGTTTTAGATGTGGTGGGAAGGCTGCGGGTGACCCTATATATAAGCATCTGGGACTCGAAGGAAGTAGAATCCTCTTAAGTGTATGTACGTATAGAATTGGTGTTAATATTGATTGTTGGCTCATGTTTGTCGAATATTGATTGTTGGTTCATGTTCATCGTATTATGATTGTTGAGTTATGATTGATGCATTTTCGATTGATTGTAAGCATGCATACATTGTTGATAATCCCTCGGTTGAGGATTGCATACATCCAAGTGTATAGATGTATACACTGATCTGATGGATGTCGAGTTCATGATCCCGAGTATATAGACATATATATATCTCGATGTTTTTGAGATGCAGCCTGTGTCATTGTTATGACAAGCGGGTATCGTTGCATATGTGACCTGAGTTCACACATTGGGCATACATGTTGGCATTTTATGCATTTAGCACATTCATTGATATTTTCATCTTTTGGTGCTCATTTATTACACGCTTATTTGTTGTGTAATCTTGTTGTTGGACATTATTGTGATACTTAGAGGCTCACTGTAAGTCTTGTTTCGCCTCTATTTGTATATTGTTGATACTGTCGATGGTCCCTTTTGGACCATTACTGCGAACTCACCAACCTTGTGTTGATTATGCTTAGTACACTTTTCAGGTAATCAGGTTATCCCCGGACGTGGAGTTTGATTGTTGCTTGCTGTAAAACCCGGGCTTTGGACTTTATGGATCAAGGATTCATTGGCCCTCCTTTTGCATTATACTTAGGATCGATTTGCCATCTTCTGGATGTTATTTTGTTAACTTGATGGTTATTTGCTCCTTATGTATTTTGGTACTTGTTTCGTATTGTAATGGATTCACTGAATCTTTATTTTCATTTAGTTCTTGTTCTATTGTAATTCCACCTTGTGCTATATGATTTCCGTGATATTTCGAGCCTCGGCTTGGGGTGTTACATTCGTCGAGCCACCACTTGTCGTGTTGGGGGCATTTGACTTCCCACGTACCTTTGTCTTCCCCGCAATTGTCGTGGTACGATTCGGCCCAAGTGCATTGGTCACCCAACGTGTGACCGGCGTTGAAAACATCATCGACTACCCTCTTGACCTTCTTGATCTCCTCCTGTAGAAACGAAGAATAGTGCTCTTCGTGCTTCGAGACCTTGCGGCCTGGTGCTTGTATTGCCTCAACCTGTTGCTCGCATCGTCGTCTTTTCTCTCGTAGGTAACCCATGACCCCAGAGATTTCAGTTTGAAGGAGGGTGTCCTCTTTGATATCAGCCATGATTCGTGTTTTCATCTCATCTTCGGTCAGACGAGGTCGGTGAACATTCTTTTATGATGATGAGGACTCCATTTGGTTAGAAAGAGTGTTTGAGTTTGTAGAAGAATGAAAATTGGAATGGTAATGAAACTAAATTGTGCTATGGGTTGGTATATATAGAGTGACATCCAGGCTAGCCGTTCAGGGACTGGAAGTGTATTTTGAATTTTTGGCCGTTTGAGGGACTGAAAGTGTAAATATTTTGAATTCGAACGTTTAAGGGACTGAAAGTGTAAATATTTTGAATTTTGAACGTTGGAGGAGCGTCTTTTAGTTTACCTATAAATACTGACTTCTTATCAAACATTTCTGATTAAATCACAAACTTGTATACATCTACAAACTTTCATACATCTTTAATGGCTTCTTCATCAAATGTCCCTAACCGAAAACCACCAATGACTGTCGATCAAGTTGCAGGAAAGTATCATGGCTGATATCCTCGACCAGGAATTGTTTAAAGAGGAACTTCTTAACTAAGTGCGAAGAAGCAATGGTGTCGAGAACAAATCGATTATATACAAATCGGGTATTGTACTGATCTTGAGTGTCAATACTTTACTTATTTGCAGGGGAAGATCGACAAGATTCAAATTGCTCTGGAACAACTTGCTTGTGCGGTTACCACCTTGAACCATCTGATCATATGGGCGAAATCAATGAATAATTTATGTTGTTAATTTGCTATGGAACACTATTATGTTGTAGGTTTCTCTTTAATAAGTTTGTAATGTTTTTAAATTATGAATAAATTTTTATATAATATTATGTATTTGTTTTATAAATTATATTTGTGGTTTTATTTATTAAAAGTTTGAAAATAAATATTATGTATTTGTTTTATAAATTATATTTGTGGTTTTATTTATTAGAAGTTTGAAAATAAATATGTTGTGTACATAAAACGCTCCGTTTCAACTAAAACGTTGCTATTTTTTGTATTTGGATTTAAAAAAATGTATGATTTTTTGGGAGGACATCCACTATCCTGGTCACTTTATTCAGAGGGCTCGCGTAAGCCACGTTTTAGGTAAAACGTTAATGGTAAACGACAAATATAGGGACAAATATTTTGCCACGTTTTAGATAAAACGTAGGTTTTAAACGACAAAACTGATGAGAATCATGCAGCTCTTATCTGACACATTATATCCATGCATGCAGCTGTGTGAGTGTCAGTCTGTCACCCACTAACTTGTGTATATAAAACGCTCCGTTTTAACTAAAACGGTACTATTTTCAAAACTATTTTTTGTATTTGGATTTAAAAAAATGTATGATTTTTTGGGAGGACATCCACTATCCTGGTCACTTTATTCAGAGGGCTCGTGTAAGCCACGTTTTAGGTAAAACGTTAATGGTAAACGACAAATATAGGGACAACATTTGTGGATATTATCTGATAGAACATCTATCCAATCACTGTTTCACCCATTTTCTTGGAGGTAATATTTTGCCACGTTTTAGATAAAACGTAGGTTTTAAACGACAAACAGATGAGAATCATGCAGATCTTATCTAACACATTATATCCATGCATGCAACTGTCTGAGTGTCAGTCTATCACCCACTAACTTGTGTACATAAAACGATCCATTTTAACTAAAACGTTGATATTTTCAAAACTATTTTTTGTATTGACACATGCATTGACAAACAAATTTATTTGAACCAATATTTATTTGCTATTTACTTTATATAATATTCTTCTTTCATAATAATAATTTACAAACAAATTTTTTTTATTTTCACAATAAATTTTTCATACATATATGAAAATGACTATAAATATTGGTTGCATCTACAGTTGAGGTCTCATGCGTATTCTAGCGTAGGTGCCGTTTCACATTAAACGGTGACTAAATATACATTATACACCATGAAACTACACCCACCAACAACAGTTGCTATCTCTTTGATTGACTAATAGTGGGGAAAAAGAACGTATTTTATCTTTTAGCCCCACGTATTCGTATTCGGACATAGCAAAGAGATTTTCCACGTAGCCGTTTGACCCGACACGTGTGCATCAATTAAAATGGCTGTCGTATTGTTGATGTTGAGTCACGCCATCTGAATGCATGATTAATTGTTGAATGATTTTACAAAGCAAAGAGTGTGTAGGGGATACGCAAATATGATGTAGTGAAGCCATATTATGGTGCCACAATGAATTGCAATGGGAAATTCATAAACTCTATCCATGTATTTATAGCCTTATAGGGACAGTTATCCCTGCGTTTTATCCAATACGTGGAAATTAAAAATTGTAATATGGTTTTAATATTTTGTATTAAATAAAGATAATACGTTACATAATAACGGAATAAATAGTCTACATATTGAAAGACGACTAAATAAAATTACTAACGAAAACCATCTTCAGCTAGCAATTGCCAATATTGCGCATAGTCGATTTTTTTATCAATCAACTTTAGCAATTTATCAAGTTCAGAAGTTATTTCATCGATGGTTGGTAATGTAGACCCGAGATATTCAACATGCATTTCTTCACTTGGGATGATTTTGCTACCCCTTTTGTTAATTTGTTTGATATTTTTCTCGTACTCAAGCTTCTTTTGTTTCAGCAGAATTTTACAATCATTAACTTTGTGGTAAAGTTCATACCCGTCTTCCATATCTTCTTTACATTGTGCTTTCAATGCATGAAATGTTATCATAGGTGGTGATGATGGGCCAGATGACGATGAGTCAGCCATTCTGTGTGTTTTATTAGAAATAGCAATTCCTTTATATATATAGAAAAATGGAGGGACTAGTTGTGTAATGTGTGTTAAAATGAAATTTTTAAAATTCCTTTTACGTTTTACATGAAATGGGGAGTTTTGTACCACATATAGTGGGTTACAGGTTTACCACTTGAAAGATATAGTTTGGTAGTGAAAAATCTTCTTTTCGTAGACTTGGCGTTTTATTAAGTATATCTACGTTTTACATAAAACGTAGCGTTTGTAGTCCTGACATGAAATTCGTACTCTATTTTTTTGGAAAGGATGAAATTCGTACTCTTGTCTCAATATCGTACAACGGTGGGGTCAAGTTCGTACTCTTGTCACATATCCCCAGGCAATTATTATAGTCTCAATTTCGGAAGCGTTTTAAATAAAACGGCGAACGTATAATCAAACAATCATAAACATCGAGTTTAAGAGTGATAATTTCCATCTATATCATCTGTGTGTAAGAATTAAATAACGCTACGTTTTATATAAAACGTAGCGTTTGTTGTCCTGCCATGAATATGGCCGACATGTCTCAGTCGTACAGTGAATGCCACAGGCTACAGTTGGGGTCAATGGCTTACTCTAGTCAAAAAGTGGCTGCCAATTATTTATAGCATGCGTTTTAGGTAAAACGGAGAGTGTATAACAAAAAGATAAAAAATGATCCAATTATATTAAAATAAAAAAAAGTATAGCAAATTTTATACGGCACATTTTATAACGTTTACAATCCATCGGACAGTTTTATGTTTCACGTTTTTTATAAAACGCACCGTTTTATACTCCTGCCATTAAAGTGGCTGAAATGTCACATTCGTACAGTGAAAGCCACAGGCTACAGTTGAGGTCCCATGCGTATTCTAGTGTTGAATACGCCACGTTTTATGTAAAACGGTGACTTTGTTTTTTTAATATAAATACCCACTGTATTCTTCATTCGAACAATGACACCAAAACCACACTTTCAGACGTTATGATACTCACTGTATTCCCTCAAACTGATGTTGTGTCACACTATCTGAATACGTGGGGGTGCGAATCTCATGGTACCCTAACAGTGTTCAGATATCATGACACACATCACTTTGAAGGCTTTTACAGTTTTGGAAATCCAAACAACATAAAAATATATTCATATAGCGTGACTCAACATCATTATGTTTTGGAGTTCAATTCATAGCCGGGGACGTAAATGTAACATAAGGGAGCGTGGAAGAAGTACTGTGGCGAAGAATTTGAACTTCACCTTTTTTTTTAATTTTATTAGTTTGATTGTATTCTTTCAAATTGATGTTTGTACACGATATATGGGTAGTTTTAAATAGCTCAATATAATGTTTTTGTATCTACAATTCGTCAAGATGTATAACTCATAATGTTATAACAAATTTGCATGTACAGAAGGAACTTATACAAATAGCCACAATGACTTGACTCATGAATCCTGAGGGGCTGACAGAATCTATGTCCCAATCATCGAAAAAACCCAAAACGCCAAGTCTTATATAAAATGTGGAACTTTAGTATACCAAGTGTACATATATATCTGATGACCTGGTAGTCTGATAGGCTCATGCACTTCCAAAGACACTCCAAAATGCTTCTTTCTATAGGTTGGTACACCATTTAAAAAAACATAATTTGTTACACTTCACCATATACATGTCGTGGTTGTACGACCATTTATTTGGAGAGGAGGACCCATGGCCGCCTAATATTAACCAGGCAAGTAACTTTTTACATATTTCTAGATATTCGACCATACCTTCGAAGAAAAAAATGTTGGTCACGTAATACATAAAACGTGGCATATTTTTTTGGTCGGCGTTATGAGTTTACACTTTACAGTTTAATGTACAATATTGCCAACATATATTAACGTAACTGTAAATGCACAAATTAAATTATATCAGGGACTTATAGATAATAACATACAAAATAAGCTTATTATAAAATGAATAATATACTAATACGTACCGTTTTATATAAAACAGAACATATTAGTATGTTAGCAGACCATTTGTTACGTTTGAAATATTATACCATATCATTCGATACGTATACTAATTAGTTATGAATATGCTACGTTTTTAGTATAACGGTGCGTATTACACAGGGACCTAATGACGCCCACAACATACCACAAGCGGCTGAAAGTTATTCGGATCAAGGAGTCCCAGAAACACCGCCGGAATATTATGCTAGGCAAAATCAGAATTCTACTTCAGAGCCGGACTGTGAGTCTGAGGGAGTACCTGACGCCCGCCAGAGAATATACACGGGTCCCAATGCAAGCAAGTGTCAATGTAGGTGGCACATATCCGAGAATATAGCAAAATATCACAAAAAATCTTTTGAAGGGGATAACTGGGCTAGATTCCAACACTACTGGAAAACCCTATGTGATTCCACCATAGAGACGTTATACGACTACAACGTGGGTGTGCTTAGGAACTTTCTTCACCAACTCGAGCGAGACCGTAAGTTATATACATGCTTAATATTGAAGTTTATATACATCCTAATATATAATAAATAGTCATGCTTTTATATTATCTACCAGCTTAGTGTTTATATTATATTTGAACGGATATATATAATTTTTTTTTTATTTCTCCTTTCAGGTGTTTCGGATTATGTGTATGACAATTGGTTAGGACTGTATAGAAACATGTTTGTATCCGCATGGACAGACCAACATTTAAACTTCAACCAACGGACCACCAACCGAGTGGAAAGCCAGCATGCAAACCTTAAAAAATTCCTTAAGAACGCAAACAACTCGTTGGTAAGGGTCGTCGATTTTGTCAACGAAGTCGTCATGTCACAGTACGTAGCGATCAGACACACGTTTGGCACCAGTCTCACAAAGGTAATGGATCATCACAGGCTGGTAAGGAACTGTTATGGCAGGGAAATGTTTTCCGATCTGTATCGAAAGGTGTCACTTATCGCTCTCGACCTTATGGAAAAGGAGAGCAAGCGTACACAGAAGCTGCAGGAGAATAACGAGAGCTGTAGTTGCCAACTTTACACAAGTTGTGGGTTACCATGCGCATGTCGGCTTGAACAAATGATGATTCAAGGTAACAAGAATAATTTTCCCGTATTTCGGTTGTTTTGTAGTGTATGCATAAAATGACTGTATCCATCCTTCCACAGGGACGACAATAAAAATCGAGAATGTTGATGTGTTTTGGCGGAAGCTTGATTTTTAACCTTCATTCGATGTGCTAGAAGATACTGACTATGTGCAACAGTTGGGGGCGACCACCCAGGAAATTCTTTTAGAAAAATCACCAGCAGTGAAAAAAAGCATGGTATCTAAGGTCATGTTAGTGGTATTTCCATCAAAATCAACAAGGAAACCTCCAAGGGTACAAGAAGACACACGCGGCCATTGATGTGTCGTATTTTATACCCATTTCCCACATTGTATTCAGTTGATTTTGCATGGTTTATGAGTCGTTTTAGTATACATTTGGTGCGTTTATGGTATTTGTTAGTGTTTCAGGTTACTGAAAGGTATTTAAGCGTAAATCCAGAGAAAACGACATTGTTGAGGTGAAGTAAGTGCTAACGGAGGATTTCGGAAGCATTTGGATGAAGATTGCAGAAAGTCAACAAAAGTCAAAGCTGACAAAAGGAAAGTTGCGCCGCAACCGAATTACAGAAAGTTAAGTTGAGCCGCACTCTTCTAGTTGCGCCGCAACGCCTTTTGTTCCTGGCCAGCCACGAGTCAACATTGGTCAAAGGTCAACGCGAGTCAACGTTCAATTGCGCCGCAACTAGTTGTTGCGCCGCAATCGAAAAGCAGAAGAATAAGTTGCGCCGCAATCATTTCGTTGCGCCGCAACGCCTTTTGTTCCTGGCCAGCCACGAGTCAACATTGGTCAAAGGTCAACGCGAGTCAACGTTCAATTGCGCCGCAACCGAAAAGCAGAAGAATAAGTTGCGCCGCAATCAATTTCATTGCGCCGCAATGCATTCAAGTTCAAGCCAGCCTTGG
Source organism: Erigeron breviscapus (assembly GCA_034093135.1). Classification (NCBI taxonomy): domain Eukaryota; kingdom Viridiplantae; phylum Streptophyta; class Magnoliopsida; order Asterales; family Asteraceae; genus Erigeron; species Erigeron breviscapus. Next base: position 6,193,860 of record CM067175.1, read on the forward strand.
TCAACGAAAATCAAAGTCAAACGCGAAGTCAAAGGAGATTGCGCCGCAATGAGCTTAATTGCGGCGCAATTGGGTCCGATTCTGGCAGATTTTTGGGGGAGTATATATAGTTTGCAAAAACACACCAAAACCTCTTCTTCTTTTCTACCAGCCGTTTTTGAAACTTTTTTCAGAGATATTTTCATCTATTCATCATATTCAAGGATTTCAAACACGATTGGATCAATTTCGTTTGTAGCTTTCGATTATTATCATTCGGTAACAATGAATTCTTCATATTTTCTTTGTTATTCTTATTTTAATATGAGTGGATAATCTCTTCATCATCCATCTTGATGGAGTGAGACATTATGTAAAGATTGCACGATTTTATTAATTCAATGTTGATTTCATTTAACGTTATATCGAGATCTTAGCGTATTTCTTCCTTATAATTTATCTTGAATTGATTGGTGATTTATGTGTGTCTTTAATGGTAATTATTGATTTCATATATTTCATTTTGATTGTTTGGGTACAAATAATTGGATCTATAACGGGTATGGTAGATAATCATTCAATGATAATAGGGGGAAATGTGTTAACGGTTGGGTACAATCGATAGGTATAATTGTTATCTCAATAACCAAAACAATTGTTTGATTAGGGAAGTTATAAAAGATGTCTTGGGGTACCGGTCTTTGTAACAAAACTAGTTTAAGCAAGAGAGTCAAATGATGTCATTAACTTGACGGGTACGGGGTTGGTGCTTTGTTTGAGTCTCGGTTATTTAATCAACTAATTTGGATTTGAACTTTATTTATGTGCAATCTGAGCGTATTGTTGAGCGAAATCAAGATGGATGCCTTTTAAATTATTGTCATAAAAAAACATTTTCAATATCGTTTGAGGACGATCCCTGCCCCGGTAATACCGGATTTCAGTTATTTACTTTTACTTGTTGCAAAGTGACAATTCGGTCACAAAACCCCTTGTTAATTAGAATTACTTAATGTCAACAATTACTTCATTTTAGTCCCTGTGTTCGATCCTGGACTTACCTTTTAGCTATACTATATACGAACGGGTCCACTGCCAGAGAGTGTGTAGTAGTCAGTTTTAGGGTATTTCTTGTTTTTAATTTTTAAACTCGATTTTGCACATCAAGTTTTTGCGCCGCTGCCGGGGACTTAATTTTAAGTAGTTGTTTAATTTTGTGATTCGATCCTTTTTCACATTCATTTGTGAGAAAGTTATTGCTTTACTAGATAGTTTGTATTTTATTTCATTTCAATTATACCACAGGTGCGGTTGACGGTTTGTTTGTGGTGATTGTGCAGGTTCTTGATAGTTGATGAACACAAGAGCTTCTGGCCGACCTTTGCTTAGTCCTTTGTCTAATCCAGGGAAAGTCAGACGTCGCTTAGTCTCAAGAGACGACCAGGAACCATCCACATCAGTCAAAATAGATTTAGAAACCGCAACCAGTGTTCCACCCGCCCAGAACTTGGAAGATCAGTTGGCCGATCAGTTGAAGAGATCATCGGAGCTTTTCAAAACAGGTGAAGATTCAGATTCAGAAGTAGAGGAGAAAATTCAGACACCTGAACCGAATAGTTTTCTCATACCTCGAACCAACATTAATATTAATCAACAACCAAGGGGTAGAAGAATGGGTGATGAACAACCGCAAGATCCGAACACCCGTCCTTACGGGGAGAGAAGAAGAAATATACCGGCGGACCGGGGCACAGCTATTCGCCCTCCGACTATTTCAGTAGATTTTTCTTTGAAAGGGAATCACCTCAAGAGTGTTGAAGAGGATAAGTTTGATGGGATTCGAAGAAATGACCCATATGCTCATCTTGAGAGGTTTGAGAAGATCTGCAGGTTATATCAGTATGGAACAGGGCAAGCTGAGGCTGTTAAGTTGGAACTATTTCCATTAACTCTCATTGGAGATGCAGCTGCTTGGTTTAAGGAGTTACCCGATAACTCATTCACCACTTGGGCCGAACTTCGTGAAGGATTTATTGATGAGTTTTATTCTGTGAGAACTCAAAGGCAATTAGAAAATAAAATCAGAGGTTTTTCTCAAGAAACCGGTGAAGATGTTGTTGATGCATGGAAACGGTTCAAGGAAATGCTCAGGATTTGCCCCGAACATAGTATGGGTACTGACGAAAGTTTTGAGATTTTCTATGATGGCTTGGATAGAAAGACCAAAAGGGAGCTCGGTTATGCATTTGGGGGTAGTCTAAACAACATTTCCCCGAATGAAGGATACAAGATCCTTGAAGATATGGCGAAAGAGTATTCTACAAGAGATGAGGACCGAGACAAGAGATCCAATAGAAGCACTGTGGCTAAAGTGGAAAGTAGTGAGGACTCAAAACTTGTTACTGAAGTCAAGGCTCTCTCGAAGCAAATGAATGAGAGGTTTGATAATCAAGATAATAGATTCAAGAACCTTGAAAGAGATGTTAAGGTTATGGCTGACGGTTGTAAGCATTGTGGGGACTTGCATTATACGGAGGATTGCCCGGATAAACCAGTGCAAGATGTTAGTTACGTTCAGAATCAAGGGAATTTCAACCAAAATACCGGTTATCAGAACCGGCCATCAGGTAGTTCTTACCCTACTTCTTCTTCTTTTAATGCTAACAGTTCTGGTTATGGTGGTAACAGGTTTAGTAGGTTCAACAATCAACGAGGCTCGGATCCAGAACTAAGACACATAGTATAGGATTTCATAAGTGCCCAGAAAGCAACTAATGAACATGTTGCAGAAGAGTCCAAGAAGGTGATTTCTGTGTTGGACGCTTTGACTACTCGCTTGGATGGGCTCGGACATAAGTTGGATCAAGGAGCAAAGAATCAAAAGCCACCATTAAGGATTTAGAAGGAAGGATTGAAAGGCTAGGAAACTCAAATAGGCAGCCCGGTACTCTACCGAGCAACACTCAGCAGAACCCAAAGCCTCAATTCAATAACCAAGGGCAAAATAATCAAGGATCAGGACAGAAGTATACCCCTCCTAATGCTCGAAATGAGCAAGTGAATGCCATCACTACGAGGACAGGTAAGACTTATGACTCTGCAAACCCTTTACCTGATGACTCTACCCCACTCGTGCAGGTTAATGAAGATGAAGAAACGGGTGATGAAGAAGTTGAGATGGAACCGAACCAAGTCGTGCCAATACCGGCCGTTCCATCCAAACCCGCTGAGAAACCGACGGTGAAGCCTTATCAACCAAAGATTCCATTTCCTCAACGGTTGAGGAAAGAAAAAGTCAAGGAACATTTTAAGAAATTTGTTGATCTTATTCAGTCTGTTAATATAAATGTTCCTTTAGTTGATTTGCTTGCAGGTATGCCAAATTATGCAAAGTTCCTCAAGGAACTTGTCAGTGATAAGAAGAAGCTTGAAGAGGCTAAGACTGCAGTTATGAGTGCCGAATGTTCAGCCATCATTCAGAATCAGATTCCTCCCAAATTGGAAGATCCAGGGAGTTTTCTAATTGCTTGTTCTTTTGGTGCTTTTTTGTGTGAGGCATTGGCCGATCTTGGGGCCAGTATTAATTTGATGCCTTATTCTGTTTATAGAAAGTTGTCCTTAGGAGAGTTGACCACTACCCGCATGAGCATTAGGCTCGCGGATCGTTCTTTCCAATATCCCATGGGGATAGCGGAAAATTTGCAAATTAAGGTGGGGCACATGATATTTCCGGTTGATTTTGTTATTCTTGAGATGGAGGCGGATGCTAAAGTCCCCCTCATTCTTGGCCGACCATTCCTTATGACCGCGGATGCTATCATCCGAGTTAAGGCTAAGGAAATTTCCTTAGGGGTCGGTGATGACCGAGTCATTTTTAATGTTGATAGAGCACTTAAGCATCCTTACTCTTGTGATGAAACTTGTTTCAGGTTAGATGTGATTGAAGAAGAAGATGCTTTGGAGAAGGAGCTCATGGATTTCTTGGACATGGAAGAGGGTGAAGCATTGCTAGCTTGCAGTGAAGAAGAGCAAGAGTTGGTTGGAGATATGATGCAAGAGATTATGGCATTAAGTGTTGATGAAACTTCACCGGAAGACGAGACCTTTGAAGAGATCACGGTTAGTGATAGCACTCGGGTGCTAACCTCGGTAGAGAACCCTCCTAGCGACTTGGAGCTCAACCGCTTTCGGACCATCTTGAATATGCATATTTGGAAGGTACATCTCTTTTACCCGTTGTCATCTCATCCTCGTTAATGGAGGATGAGAAATCTAGACTTATGACCGTCCTAAAGGCCCATAAAAAGGCATTTGCATGGAAAATTTCCGATATTCCGGGTATAAGTCCAGAATTTTGCAAACATACTATAAACTTTGTTGATAATGTTAAACCGGTTGTGCAAAGGCAACGAAGGTTGAATCCAAATATGAAAGATGTGGTTAAAAAAGAGATAATAAAGTTGCTTGATGCGGGAATCATATTCCCCATCTCGGATAGTTCATGGGTAAGTCCGGTACATTGTGTACCGAAGAAGGGTGGGATGACCGTAGTTTTAAATGACAAAAATGAATTGGTTCCCACTAGGACTGTCACGGGGTGGAGGGTATGTATAGATTATCGGAGATTAAATGATGCTACCCGCAAAGACTATTTTCCCTTGCCCTTTATTGATCAAATGTCTCGAACGGCTCGCCGGTAACGAGTATTTTTGCTTTTTGGATGGGTTCTCTGGGTACTTTCAAATACCCATTGACCCCAAGGACCAAGAAAAGACCACCTTTACTTGCCCTTTTGGCACTTATGCCTATAGAAGGATGCCATTTGGTCTTTGCAATGCCCTGGGTACTTTTCAAAGATGTATGATTGCCATATTTCAGGACATGATCGAAACGTCCATGGAAATTTTTATGGATGACTTTTCTGTTTTCGGTAGTTCTTTTGAAAATTGTCTTGAAAGTCTTGATAAAATGCTTGAAAGGTGTGAAAGGGCACACTTGGTCTTGAACTGGGAAAAGTGTCATTTTATGGTGAAAGAGGGTATTGTTTTGGGACACAAAGTTTCAAAAGCGGGATTAGAGGTAGATAAAGCAAAAATTGATGTTATAGCTAAATTGCCTCCACCCACTAATGTCAAATCAATTAGAAGCTTTTTGGGTCACGCCGGGTTTTACCGTCGATTTATAAAGGATTTTTCAAAAATCACCCGGCCAATGACCAAGTTGTTAGAAAAGGATGTCCCTTTCAATTTTGATAAGGAGTGTCTAAATGCATTCAACTTACTTAAAGACAAATTGACCAATGCACCCATTATGTCTCCACCTAATTGGTCATTACCGTTTGAGTTAATGTGTGATGCTAGCGACTTTGCTTTAGGGGTCGTGTTAGGCCAAAGGGAGGATAAACATTTCCGCCCTATTTCCTATGCTAGCAAGACCTTAAACCCGGCTCAACAGAACTATACCGTGACCGAGAAAGAGTTGTTAGTCGTGGTTTATGCCTTTGATAAGTTTAGACCCTATTTGGTTTTGAATAAGACTATTGTGTTCACCGACCACTCGGCTTTGAAGTAGTTGTTCTCGAAACAAGATGCTAAGCCTCGTTTAATTCGTTGGGTCTTACTTTTACAAGAATTTGATATTGAGATTAAAGATAAAAGTGGGGCTGAAAATGTGGCAGCCGACCACTTGAGTAGGCTCGAAAACCCTCACCTTGAGGAGTTAAAGGAGCATGATATTAATGATGATTTTCCTGACGAGTTTCTAATGCAGGTGGATGTGGAGGAGGATCCATGGTATGCAGACATTGCTAACTATTTATGTACAGGTGTTCTTCCTAAGGAAATGACTTATCAACAGAAAAAGAAGTTCTTTTCTGAGATTAAGCATTATTTCTGGGAAAAACCATATTTGTTTCGAATGTGTGCAGATGGCTTGATCAGGAGATGTGTGGCCGGTGCAGAAACCCGGAAGATTTTGGATGCATGCCACTATGGACCAACCGGTGGTCATTATGGACCATCTGTAACCGGTAAGAAGGTTTTTGATGCAGGATTTTATTGGCCTTCAATCTTCAAAGAAGCTCAAACATTAGTGGAGACGTGTGAAGTTTGTCAACGTCAAGGTAACATTTCAAAGAAGGATGAGATGCCACAGAACTTCATTTAGGTTTGTGAGGTATTTGATGTTTGGGGAATTGATTTTATGGGACCCTTTCCGCCTTCAAATAAGTGTCTTTACATTTTAGTGGCGGTTGATTATGTTTCGAAATGGGCCGAGGCTAAGGCCTTGCCAACTAATGATGCAAGGGTTGTCATAGATTTCTTAAAGCAATTGTTTTGTCGTTTTGGTTGTCCTAAGGCCTTAATCAGTGATCGTGGAACTTATTTCACGAATCACCAACTTGCTAAGGTGTTAAAGAGGTATGGAGTTCATCATTGTTTCTCTACTTCTTATCACCCACAAACGAGTGGCCAAGTAGAAAATACTAATAGGGCTTAAAACGAATCTTAGAGAAAACCATAGGTGATAATCCTAAGAATTGGTCTAAGAAGTTGGATAATGCATTATGGGCGTTTAGAACCGCATTTAAGACTCCAATTGGGACTACACCTTATAGGTTGCTTTATGGGAAGACATGTCATTTGCCTTTAGAAATAGAGCATAAAGCTTATTGGGCTCTTAGGAATTGCAATATGGACTTAGTTGAAAGTAGTGAATTGAGAATGTTGCAATTGCATGAGTTAGATGAGTTGAAGTTGAATGCTTATGAGAATTCTATGCTCTACAAAGAGAGGACTAAGGTTTGGCATGATCGTAGGATTAGAGAGAAGGATTTTTAAAGCCGGTGATAAAGTTTTGTTGTTCCTTTCCAAGTATAAGTTCAAGCAACCCAAGTTGACTTCTAGTGGACCGGCCCTTTTGTGATCAAACATGTCTATCCGTCTGGTTATGTTGAATTGTTTAAATCGGATGAACTTTTATTGTTAATGGTCACAGGTTGAAGCTTTATTATGAAGAAGAGGAAAATGTGGGAGTCGTCGTTGACGAGCTTCCATTTTTCGGAATGGATCAATGAAGAAAGGACTGTGAGTCGAGCTAAAGACTCGTAAATAAATTAAGCGCTTCGCGGGAGGCAACCCGTGTTTCTTGTTTTCATTATTGTTTTATTTGTCATTGGTAATGTGTTTTAATAAGAATTGCAGGTAGGAGCCGCTCTCATGCCTTCCGGTAAGTCGTTTTCAAGGAAGAAAACAAAGGTAAGTGTGGGGGAGGTGAATTGCGCCGCAAGATAAGTTGCGCCACAATGCTTCTGTTGGGTTGCGCCGCAACTATACAAGTTGCGCCGCAACCTATCTTTCTATTTTTCAGTTGCGCCGCAGGTAGTTGTTGCGCCGCAACGTGTCATGTTTTAGAAAAATCGAAAATAAAAAAAAAAACAGGCATTGCGCAGCAACTTGGTTAGTTGCGCCGCAACCCGGGTGAAACCGGGTCAACATAGTTACAAAAGGGGATCAGTTGGTGAGATTCACACACATCAATTATTGAGATCCTCCTTCTCCTCTCAAACCTTCCAGCCGACCCATCTTCTTTTCTTCCCTTATTTTTTTAATTTTCCCTCTTAATCTTTTATCTTAAATCATCATAATGACAAGAACCGGAAAGGTATGTGTTTCTTTAACCTCTATTCATTACTTTAATTCATTAATTTCATAGTGTTCTTAAATAATTCGAATCTATATGGGTTTATGCTTATTTTGCTTCTTAAATTTCGAATTTGATGTTGAATGGGGTTAGAACAATGAGGGTTTGGTTGTTTTGTTTGAAGGATTGATGATTTGTTTTTGTGGATTGTGTTATTCAAATTAACTTAGGGTTAATTAAAGTTTGTTTTTCTTAATTAAATGCTAAACTCTAAGAATTAAATTGTTATTTGAATATGGTGTGGATTTTGTGTTCATCCCTGCTGCTGCTCGTACTCAACCCAGAAAACAGGCCGTTGCGCCGCAACTCCTAGTTGCGCCGCAACTAAATTACAGACAGTGAAGTTGCGCCGCAATGAAAGTAGTTGCGCCGCAACTGACCCTTTTTCAGACCTTCGTTTATGCTTATATATACATGCTTATATGTCGGGTTTCAGTGTTTAATTGTTTCTTGTATGTGTAGGAACCCGCTTCCTCTAGCCGGGCAGGACGAGGCAAGGGAAGAGCCTCGTCGGCTGCTGCCCCAATTGAGAGTGGTCTTACTCCTGAAGCCACTGCTATGGGAATTCCTACCTACCCGTAGTTACGATTCCCTAGAGCTCCTCTAGAGAAGAAGGTTGAATATACCAACAGGTTGGCCACTATTTTTCAGAAAGACATAGTTGAACCTAGGTATATGGAATCTAGTATGTTGGATATGTTAAATGCTCGTGGGGGTATAAGTAGGTATATGCATTTGATGGGTAGTTCGAATGATATGGATGGTAATCCCGTTGCCAAGGAATTCAGTTTGTGGTTTGATATATTTCGGAATCGGGAGATAGTTTGTAAGGAGTGGTGTTTGGAGGTTTATTCGACTATTTCTGTTGAGAACATAGAGAAGGCAAAGGATGTGTTTGCGGATCAGGTCATTTTCTTTCGTTGTGGGGGTGTTAATAGAAACCTCACTATTGCTGAGTTTGGGTTGTGCACGGGGATGTACACCCAAGAGATGTTGGATGATCCTGCTTTCGAGCGTCTCTTAGCCACTGCTGTTAGGACTACTTCTGGTTTTAATAGGGATGCAGGTGATTTTAGAGACTACTACAACCGGGTGTCTGGGGGTCGCGCTTGGCGCGCAGCTTGTGGGGCGAATACACTTCAGTCGCCTATTTTGCGTTTGTTCCACAAGATGTTAGTCCATTCCTTTGTCCAAAGGACTAATCACCCGGACAAGTTATATATGGAGGATTTATGGTTATTGAGGTTGTTTGATGAAGGTGATGTTTATAGGAAAGCATGTGCTCCCTATGTGTTGGCCAAACATATGGGGACAAAAGGAGTTCGTGATAGGGGGTTAGTCTGTGGTCATTTTATTTCCAAGATGGTGAATTATTTTGAGGGTGCTGATAATGCAGTCGCTTTGAACTGCAAACCTATGAAGCCGTTCACTTGGAATGATTTGAAGCGTTGGAAATTGATTAAGCCTCTAGCTCATAAGAATGCTATTCCTGAGTTGATTGATTTTGGTGGTGCTGCCTCTGATGATGAGGAGGAGGCAGAGGCAGGTGATGATGATGATGCGGAGATGGCTGATGCACCAGAGCAGCCGCTAGAGCCCGCACGACGTACTAAGCGTCGTGCCACCACTACACCTACTGAGGGGCCATCTTCTTCTTCTGCCGCCCCTTCAGGTCCATGGGATTTTTCTTCTTTGGGGACTTTGGTTAGTAACATGTGGGAGTCTCAGCAGCACTTTCAGCATGCCCATGAGCAGTTCCAGCAGAGGATGGATAGTGATTTTAGATGGGTTGGTTCAGGTGTGGGGCGTGTGATGCATGATCAGCAGCGCTATCAGCCCATGTGGGAGGCCCAGTATACAGGTCAGGAGTTCCATCGACCTGATCCTATTCCCGACTACCGCCCTCCCAGTATATTCATTCTAGAGCACAGGGCTGGAGGTGGATTCTTCTATCCACCAGAGCGTCAGTATGAGGTGGCTCCTTCCCATGATCTTGGGGGAACGGGGCCCGATAACCCTGTTAGCTTTGGGTCTTTTGCAGGTACGCAGGCTGGTGCGGATGCTGGAGGATCAGGTTCGGCAGAACCATCGTTTGCTGAGCAGGTAGTTGGATCGATTTTTGGTACAGGACCTATGCCTGGTTACCCTCACCCTCCTCAGTGATATATGATGGGATGATGCTGCTGCCGTCTGTTGGTGATGATGGCTTGTACTCTTATTTCGTTTGAATAATTAGGGATAGGATGAATGCATGGTTTATTAGATTATGTTGCTCGTTAATTGTGTATTCATGTTGATAGCAAGTTGAATGTCATATGCATATGCTGGCAGTAAGTTCAGCGACATATTTTGTTGGCATCATATTCAAGCATGGAACATACGTCATACCCGGCAAGTTTTTCTTGTTCTTGATTTTGTTTTTGTTTACTTTTCCTATTTCCCATAGTTTGCCTTAGTTCATTGGACATTGAGGGCATTGTCCAACTCAAGTGTGGGGGGTGGTAAATAGGAAAAAGTCGGGTATTTTTGAGGAATTTTGAACTTTTGCATGCTTGTCCTTGTAGTTAATTGCTTTTGTCACTTAATTATAGAACTTAATAAGCAATTTGACTACACCCTTGGTACAAATTTTAATATGTGGAATGTGTTTTGACTGATTAATTAGGCAATCCCTTCTGGATTAATAATATGACTAGCACGCTCAAAGCACCAAAACACCAAATTGTGAGATTATTGATTCATTGCTAGTTATGATAGGTGTTACGGTTTTGGAATTATTAGCCTTGTTAATTTGTCCCTCTCGTAGGCTTTTGGATTTATTCAAGAGTAAGGGTTCTATTTAGAGCTCTGAACTATGATGTGCAAGTTTGAGGTTGATTTTCCATTTCCGGATTATTTCATTTGCTATGAGTGTGCCGGTGATTGCGTTGATTCTAGAACTTGTCCTGGTTGATCGTTTCGTGTTATTTATCAGAAGAGGCAAAATTAGGATAAAACCTTTGTTCTTTGTTTGATTCACCCCTTGTTTCGTAAAAAATTGTTATGTGCATGTTTTGTTAATGTGCTTAGTAGCTAACTACACTGGTTAGTGAATCCCCTGTTTTAAACCCTTGTGTTGCACTCATTTTTAGTGCAAGAAACAATAGAAAACTTGTTGTCATTAGCCTGTTCTTTGTTAAATCCACCCTTAATATACACCTTTTCCTAGCCATACCGATAGTCGAAGTCCTGGTGGGTCATTGGTTGCCTATGCTAGTGGATGGTTTGGGGTTGTCCTTTATGTCGGGGTGGGATATTCTCGGTTACTGAGAATAGATTGATTTCGTCATGTTTGTTTGGATAAAGTCTGGATCGTTCATTTAAGCATGA
>CM067175.1:6205908-6351542 GCA_034093135.1 Erigeron breviscapus
CTAAAAGTATATAATAATCCGTCGGATTACCGACGGATTACCTACGGATTTTCTTAATCTGTAGGTAATCCGTCAGCGACGGAATACCGACGGATTATTATATATATTTAATTTTTGGACTTAACTATCTAGCTAATAAACTTCTTGCATAAATAAAATGTCCGTCTTATATCCGAGTTGATCTTATCTCATTCTAAGGCTAAAAAACTTTAAAAAAAACATAGAAATTTTATCTGTTGGATATATTTATAAAAATGTCAATCAACTATTAGCTTACCTATCTTTTTTGATTTAGAATATGAAACCACTTATTTATTTGTGTTTTAGGACCGAAACATCAAAGCCCTTAATGGGTTCAAATTATTCTAATAACCATTTTAAATCTCATTTTACCACTTTGCAATTCACTAGTTCGGCTAGATTCATGACCATACGATATTACTCCCTCCGTCCCATTTTAGTTGTCCACTGTTGACTTTCAAAGTCTTTTTGTCTCAACTTTGACCGCAAATATTTTTGTTTATATTCTACAACACTTGATATAAAATATATAAATAAATTTGATTTTAAACGAACTTTTCAATGATATAACTTTTATCAAGTATTATATAATACAAACAAAAATATTTATGGTCAAGTTGAAGCAAAAAGATTTTGAAAGTCAACAGTGGACAACTAAATGGGACGGAGGGAGTAGTATTTTTTATTTCATTTTTTTTGAACGTTCGTGTCACGGGACGGCTAGCCGTTACATCCATTCGGGCAGGCAGTCACTAGCGACCAATCCACGAAGTCAGGGTCCACATGGGAGGGAAAACCACCAATTTAACCGCTACAGAAGGCACGGCGTTAAATTGGAGGTAAAACCTCGCCTGCTCAGACTCGAACCCTGGTCTCCCAGGATTCAAGCATCATTGCAGGACTTTGGAATGCCGCTGGGGTTTAAACCCATTGGCTTTTTTTGAATATAAGATTTTAAATCAAGTTAAATACTTAAATGAACCAATGGTGAAAGATAAAAAATTGGGCCATATTGAAAAACTTAACACTGATCAAACTAAAAGTCCAAAGCCCATGTGCATATAAAAGCAAAAATAGTTACCCTAATTCATTTGCCCCTCTTTCTCCCTCCCTTTATCTCTCGAGCACATGCCTACCAAAGATTTGCGCCGCTGCCATTTTAACAATTGAGGTAAATTGGTGATTGCATACAAAATTACAAACTTTCTCTATGTATTTACAAGTATAATATAAATTTTTGGTTAAATATTTTTGTTCGTTTGTTTTTTTTCTAGATCTAAAGACTCATCTTTGTTTGTTTTTGTAGATCTAAAAGTTATGTTGAAGCATGGTCGAAGATATGTGATTATGTTTGGTCGTCCATACTAAAAGTAGTAACACAACATATCTTTGTTGATGTTTATTCTTATTAACTTTTCTTTCCAATTTTTATTTTTGTTTTTTCGTTTCTCAGATTGTTGGATTCAAAGACTACATATTTGTAGATGAAATATAAAGAGATTGTATGCAGGTAATGTTTGTCTAAAATAGAAAATAACTATTAATTTCAAGTTCAACTTTTATTATTATGTTTTGTGATATTTAACTTGGTTTTATAATAATCATTTGGTTTCATGTTCTTGCTTCAGATCTGAAAAATCTTGGGTGTTGATGGAAAAGAAGAGAAAACTAGTAATGGCTTGTAATTTTGTATGTAGGTGTATAGATTTAGAATGAGATTTACATATTGATTTTGATTGTATTATGTGTTGATGTTATGAAATTCGGTTGTAATGGCTTATATTGCTTATTAAATTAACAGAAATTAATAAATGTTTACATTGATCTTAAGCTTAAATTAAGTTAAATTAATTATATATTATAATTTTTTTTTATTTGTCAAAAGTTATTTACCGACGGAAAGTCTGTCGCTATTTCTGTCAAATTAAACAATTTATTCCACTTCTGAAAATACCTGTAGCGTCAGATTACCGACAGATAATTCTGTAGGTAAATTTAGAGTTCCGTCGCTAAATCTGTCGGAAAATATTACCGACGAGGTTTTTACCTACGGATTTTTCCCGTCGGTAATCCGTCGGAAATAGCCGTTAGCGACGGATTAGCGACGGATTTGGCCGTCGGTGAAGCCCAGTTTTCTAGTAGTGCTCCTCACCATCATGGTAGATTTAAACTCTAACATAGCAACTAAGATCTCCTATTATTTCTATTAGTACAAAAATTATAATAAACTCGGTTAAGAAAATAATATTCTGAAAAAATAGGTAAAATTTTAACTAACAAAATAATTTCTAAAAAATTAAATAAAATTAGATTAATAATAAATATTATGAATTAGCTAATCTATATATATATATATTATATATATAGGGGTTGGGTATTGTAAAACAAGTATTAAAGTAAAACAAATAGGACAAGATCTTGACCCTTGGATCATGGTTAAATTGATGCACGAAGATTCACGAAGCAATTGATACACGATGATTTTCATGATGCACAGTGATTTTCAGTGAAGAGAAATCTATTGTTTTATTTGTTTTACTTTAATACTTGTTTTATTTTACCTAAAACCTATATATATATATATATATATATATTATAATAATATATATATATATATATATATATATATATATTAAGCTTACAAAAAAAGAGGGTAGGAGGGTTTTGTTCCCGGTGGCCGGCAGCAGAGATTTGTTCCGAAAGGGATGTGCGCGTTTTTTTTTCCGGTGAACAGCGGCAACTTGTAGCTTAAGAGAGATGGGTTTTCTTCCCGGCGACAAATAGGAGAAGAAGATGAAGAGGGTGGCTGCAGGTGAACCAGATCTACAACTTTTTGTGGATTTTCCGGCAATAGATCAAAGAAAACAATGAGAGGTTTTCAATAATATGAAGAAAAAGAAGAATAAGAAGAAGATGTGGACAGGGGATGGGATATATGAGATAGTTTTTAATTTTTGGGAGGGGATATATGGGTTTCAAACTTTTTAGAGAAAATATTGGAGGGCTTTCAAATTTTTTGGGAGTAAAGAGGATTTGATTTTTTTTAGAAAATTGTATAATTGCCGCCAAGGCAGATAGGGTGGGTTACATATATAAATTTTTATATTTTTATTTATAATAATACTACTAATTCAATTTTATGTTAAAAAATAAAACAATTTTAATAAATAACATTTATTATATTTGTTATTCTTTTAAAACTTTTATTATTTGCAGGAACGGAGCTAGAAATGCTTTTGCGAGGGGACAAATTTTAAATTTTTTGTCATATTTATTAAAGTCATCTTCAAAAATGTAAAAAAAAAAGACCCTGACTCGATTATATAGAATGGACCCTTAAAAGAATTTTGTTAACGTCGGATTTAGTCAAATTTGAAAAGAAAATAACTTTTTTACATACAACTATACTATTAATGTACTACACATTTACCCAAACAAAAAACAACTTTTTCTAACTTTTTTTTTCCATTAAAAATTAAGACAACTCAAGTTTTTTACTCTATTGATGGAGAATCTATGTCAAAACTAATGCTTCCAAGATCAATGACTTACAAAGAAGAAACTTATGACATTAAAGGTGACATTTATATGTACTTTATATTTATTTTTATTTTTTAGGACAAAATTATAAATATATATACTTTAATATAAAAAATTACGTTGTATCAAAATTGGAGTGGGGGCAGTTGCCCACATTGCCCCCACCCTGAATCCGTCCTTGATTATTTGTAAATCAATTAATATTTGTTATTTAACTATTGAATTAGAAGTCGGTATAGAATAACCATTATCGTATTTGAAACCAACCCAAATAAGTACCCTTAATTAGACGAACGCATACGACCCATTTGGCATATTTATAATTATACAAATGATGAACCTATTTTGGCCCAATAGGCCCAAATGATTAGACATATATACATACTTGGCCTGTTAGGGCCAAAACGAATGATTGAGAGATATATTGGGCTTATTAGGCTCACATGAGATAACAAGTGAGGTTTAAGCCCTATTGGCCCATTCGAGTGAAAGACACACACATACAACCCATTTGGCCCATTTTATACAATTGATGAAAGTATTTTGGCCCAATAGGCCCAACTAGTAAAACATATAGATATACTTGGCCCGTTAGGCCCAAACAAATGATTGAGAAACATATTGGGTCTATTAGGCCCATATGAGACAACAAGCAAGGTAGAAAGCCCAATTGTGTCATTCGATATAAAGTGTCTCATAATGCTTAACATAATGTTACTTAGATATAAAGTGTTCAATAAACTTATTATATTACAACCTATATAACAAGTGTTTCGTTATATAACAACATAATATGATCCCTCCAAATAAGTGTCTTATATACTAACTTTAATAGGGCTTACATATCAAGTGTTATAGAAGAGAATATAAGGGGACCCTAATATCCTAAAACCAGTTACTAGGGAATATCGACCAAATGAGTTTGTATGCCACTTGATTTCATAACAGTGCCATTATTCCCGGTTGGCATAGAAATCTCTCATGTGGGAGGTACTGTTAGATACTAAGATAATAAAACCCCTAACATTTAAGTGTTTATTAAACTACTCTGTTAGGACTTACATATTAAATGTCATATAAGTTATTACATAATATGACCAAACTAAAAAGTGTCATATAATATGTATTTATTAGCACACAATAATAAAATTGTCACATAGAAAGAGTCGTAACAACTCATGTTTGTTGTAGTGTTGCATGAATACGTACATGATGCATACATACATATGTATGTGTATGTATATATTGGTGTGAGTGTGTAGTATGTATGTCTGTGTTTGAGTGTCAAATACATATACTTACATACAATGTTTATGTGACACCCGCAAAGTTTCAGGTTAGCTAAACTTAGAAAGTTTACTATTCATGTGCTATTTATAGAAAGTTAAATTTAAATATGTGATATTTAAATTCTTATGTGTCAACATGATCAAACGTTGTTATGGAATAACGATGCCGACACACATTCATCGAGTTGATGAACCGGTCAAGGAGGACCTCCATAATATGCATTTTTGTGATATATGATTTTTATGTGACAATATGTATCTAGTTAAGATCTCTTTCGTTAGTAAAAGTGCCATATGAAATATATATCGTTATATATTTACTAAATTATTAAAGAACGCTCTTATGTAATAATAATAATTGACACAATTTATAAAAACATGAATTATAAAAACATGACATATTATTTTTAGTTTCCTAACTAATAATGGTTACAAAATAATATATAAAATATTTATAAAAACTCTTGGACCAACTAACTAGTATCATTAGTAGGCTAATGTAATTGTTAAACCAAGAATAAGCCCATACCCCTTTAGCCCATGTAATTTTCGGATAGCCCAAGCCCAAGACATGACCCAAACCCACTTGACTACCCTTATAAATCATAGAAATAATTCCCTGCTCTTTTTTTTGTTGCACATCACGTACACACACACTGACACACTTCTTATTCACCAACAAACAAACAACCCAAAAGACAAAAAGACTATTCATCTCCTCCCTCCCTCTTTCACCCTAACCGCCGGCCACCACTCCAGCCACCCTCAACCGCCGCCTGCCACCTCCCTCTCGCCGGAAAACAAACCCGGCAGCCATCCCCAGTCACCCCTAAGGTTTTCTGCAACCCTAAAACACCAAACACTCCATCACCACCGCGAGACCACCGCTGTTGCTGCTGCCCGCCGTCCAACCGCCGCCTGCCACCCTCTCCTCGCCGGAAATCAAACCCGGCAGCCATCCCCAGTCACCCCCTAAGGTTTTCTGCAACCCTAAACAACCAAAACCCCGTCACCACTCCTGCTCTGCCGTTGCTGCTGCTGGCCGCCGCTGCTGCTGCTGGCCGGATCTTCAACCACCACCATTTGACTCCATTAACGTCCAGGAAAGGTAAGGAACTTAGGTAAGGGTCTCCTACACAAACCCATTTAACCTTTCTCTTCAAAAACCCTAATATTCTCTTCTCTTTTTCTCCTTTCTTTCCCGTCGCAGCCGAGCACCACCGCGCCACCACCAACCCACGACGACCCATCAGAGAAGAGGAACGTTCCAGCTTCATATCAGGTCATTACATGGCTGCCCATGCTTAGTTATAGTGCCATAAACCTTCAAAAACGTTTTTGTAAATTTTCTTTCTTTCTCGCAGCCATCAACCACCGCTCCCCCACTACCTCACGACGGCCAGATCTGAAAGAGAGACATTCAAGCCTCACAACAGGTCGTTATAGCTCCACCCATGCTTGGTTCTTGAGCTTAAACCTTAAAAACGTTTTTCTTATTCGTTTTTCTAACTCACAGCCGTGAACCACCATATGCCGCCATCTCCCGCCACTGTCAACAGCCCAGGGACCCATTACACAGGTTGTTAAACTATCCTTAAGGCTTTCATGATGATTAAATACGGCTGTGCAAAGTTTTTAATGCTTTCTTTATGCTTTCGGTTCGAAACCACCGCGAACCGCCATGAACCGCCACCTTGAACCACCACAGCCAACCACCACTGTTACTTACTATTTTCCGAGCTGTGGTGTCTGTCCAAGGGTTGTCTAGATCAGAACCTATCACCGTTTTGGCCATAAAGTTGTGGCCGAACCTAAAACTAAACAAAAACAAGTTTTCGACATTTTAACTATAGTAAAACTTATGACTTTTTGGTTTAGTTAACGACTATTGTTTTCGATTAGAAAATACACACATAAAAATGTTAAGAGTTTATAAATTCCAATTATCTTAATTTGTTTATTGATTTTATTGATTTTAATTAAGTTATTTAATTCTTGATTAGTGATGATTACATGTACTTAATTGTTGTATATTTTCTAGGTAAATGTTCCCCCTCTTCCAAGTAATACCTTTATGACAATAATCCCAACATGCATAATGATTAATCTTTTTCTTGGAAACATGCAAGCATGCTTTAAGTATAATCATTGTTGTGATAATCGATGTTGGTGAAGCTTGGAAAACGTGCTAGTTAAATGCCCATTAAATGCCTATGTATGTATATATATATATATTATATATATTATATACGTATATATATATCTACTAATATAACTTGACCCACCATGCCCAAATCCTATTTAGGACGTCGGTGCAAAGTGTGCGGTGACTTAGCACGCTTCGGGTGCAAACATGACCTATATGATTATATTATATTTATATATAGACCCACCATGCCCATCTTCTATTTAGAATGTTGGTGCAAAGTTGTGCGGCGACATATTTATATTTATATACTTTTAATTCGTGGTTATTCCAACTCACAACCATACTTAATTGACAATTGCCCAACTCCTATTATGGAAACCGGTGCACTCGTATGGGTTGTGAGGGAGAATGATCGCGAATGCCATGATATGATTTATTTCAACACGCAACCATACTTCTTTGCCATTTCACGTGTATGGGTTGTGTGGGAGAATAGTCATAATATTGCTATTATTATTATTACTATTATATTATATATAGACCCACCATGCCCATCTTCTATTTAGAATGTTGGTGCAAAGTTGTGCGGCGACATATTTATATTTATATACTTTTAATTCGTGGTTATTCCAACTCACAACCATACTTAATTGACAATTGCCCAACTCCTATTATGGAAACCGGTGCACTCGTATGGGTTGTGAGGGAGAATGATCGCGAATGCCATGATATGATTTATTTCAACACGCAACCATACTTCTTTGCCATTTCACGTGTATGGGTTGTGTGGGAGAATAGTCATAATATTGCTATTATTATTATTACTATTATATTATATTAATATTATATATATGTTAATATATATAAACCCATGAAAAGACCAACACCGACTAGCATGTCGACAACCCTAACGATTATCACATAAGAAAACATTTTTGATAAAATGTATTACAACAATATTATTTGGAAGAATGAGGGAAATTCCTTAGGAACATAATAGCATAGATTGTTAAGACAAGTTTATATTTTATTTCTATAGGTTAACACATTCAAGAAGATTCTCTATTTGCAAATTGTTGCTACTCGAAACTAAGGTGAGTTCATAGCCCACACTTCCTTACTATTTTGTGTGAGATGCATGCTCTATATTTTACATGTGGAACACAAGTGCCAAAACTATGTATATGATGATTGTCTAAGTCGCTTGATCCCATTAAAGTCCTCCCATCATGAATTGCTAGTTATGGATTTAAACGAGATATGATGAATAGTACTATTTGAGTTGACACCCCCATTCGGGTTGGTCGCACCAACTTGACCGGTGATGGTCGAACGAATGCATTCATATTTGGATTCCCAAGTATTATGGATCAAATACTTGCCGAGGCACAATGTTACTTATTACCGTCGAGTTTCAATTCATGAGCTTAGTACAATGTATACATTATGTTTCCTAGCATTGTTTTTGAGCAATGGCTACACGACATTGCGGGTTGGCAATGGTCGCACTTAAATCTTGTGGTTCCATGGAAAAAGTATTTTATTACACCTATGAATTCACCAACATTATCGTTGACCCGTTTTAGCATGCATTCTCAGGTACTAGATGATCGCTTTATGTGTTGGATTGACTGACGCTACATGCTATATGAAGAACTTGCCCCACCCATCATGCCTTAGGAATGCTTCGTCAATTTGCTAAAGACATGCTTCTAATTATGTTATCCTAATGATAACTTAAAGTTTTTGACAAACGATTTCATATCATAGGTTGTTTCTAAATTCCTAAACAACGTTATCTTTCAATATATATTTTAAAATGACACGTTAAGTGATTGTTATATCTCAAGTACAATTTCCTTCCAAATACTTCGTCTCAACTTATCAAATAACGCTATTTTATAAATGTATTTTCAAACGACACCATTTAACGGTCGTTCATTATGAACTTGTGTTGTGATCTCATGAAGGTCGCGCCCCGTACCTTTCCGCATTTTTCGGGGTGTGACAGTTTATATAGTATATACACTAAACAAAATGATAAATTATTTGAATTTTCGACAAATTTCCCATAGATTACTCTTGAAATACAATAATCCGTGGGAAATCTGTACAAACTCTTCCCATGGATTTCCCACGGATAAACCAAAACAATTTTTACAAAAACTTTTCATGGATTTCCCACGGATTTCCTTCGGATTATGAATCTGTGGGTAATTTGTGGGAAATGTTTCCCACAAATTTTCCACGGTTTTAATCTGTGGGAAATATTTCCCACGATTTACCTACGGATAACACAACCCCATTTTTCAAAGTATTTGCCACGGATTACCCACAGAACTGATTCATCCGTGTGTAATCCGTGGGAAATGTTTCCCACAGATTTCCCACAGCTTAGATTAATCTGTGGGAAATATTTCCCATGGAAAATACACATTATTTAATGCAGATTTCCCACGAGTGCATCTTTTGTGGGAAATCCGTGGGAATAGATTTTCTAGTAGTGCTTTTCGCGAAGTTGATTCCATGTAGTGATGGTACCTTCATCGAGCTCATCGAACCAAGCACGTGCCTCTCCCGTGAGAGATGACGGAAATAAGCTAAGTTTCACATCGTCATCGGTGACGTCTCCTCCATATTTGAACATTTTGCACAAACTAGTGATCCTGCTTACATGCTTATGTGGGTCGGATTTGGCTCGGCCGTCATATTGGTTGTCTTGGATTAACTTAAGGTGGTGTCCTTTGACTGAGAATGAGTCTCCTAGGTTTGGGGGTAAAATCGCCGATCTCGGTGTAGGTGGGACGGCTCTCGTTCTCTCGATCATCGGTCGGTCAAAAGCCTCCATTCTAGGTGAATTCGGTTCGGTTGGTTGTTTAGGTGGGTTGGATGAGGCTCCTTCTAATTGGTGTATCCTAATTTTCGGTGGTGATGGTGCCCTAGTGTTCTTGTTCTTCGAGTTGTCCTCCAGCTTGGTTACCTAAGTAAACTGCAAAACTTCAAGAAAAACATCAAACGCACCAATATAAAAATGAAATGAAAAACTAAACACACTACTTAAACTAAAAACGATAAAAAGAAAATATTTTTAGATTTTTAAAATTTAAAGAAAATGAAAATACTACTTAAACTAACCTAAACTAGACTTAAAACTAAACCCTAAAATGATTTAACCTAAAAACTGAAAATTATCTACCTCGTGTCGAAACACAAGATAGGGTTGAACTACACTACTAAACTAAGAATGCGTCGCGTCCCCGGCAGCGGCGCCAAAAACTTTGATGTGTTGCGTAATTTGGAAAAATAATTTTTAATTAAGAAAACACTGTTTTAAATTTATAAAAAGTTGTACAAGTAAATACCTCAACAAAACGCACACTAACGAGCAGTGGACCCGATCAAAAGTAGATAGTGTTGTGGTAAGTACAGGATCGTTCGCAGGGACGCTTGCACTACCTAGTCTAATAATGTGTGTAATTCTAGCGGTTGGGGGTTGTCACGATTCCCTATTAGAACTAATAAAACTGAAAAGTAAAATAGAAGTCGCAACCGCTTATTCAGTGAGAGGCTTAATCTGAAAAGGAGTTTGAAAAAACAAATAACAGTAATAAAATTAAAATACTTGTTTGGCATCTCCGATCTCATGGTATGACCAGATTACTTATCCTACCCATTTCCTAGACTATTGGAAAACTTAATCACGGCTCAGATTCTCGTTAGATTCACTTTGCCTAAGTAACTAGTGTTGTCCCTAGACTCACACTACCCTTTAAACAAATTCTCGTTAGATTCATTGTTTAAGCTTTAATCACCTAAGTTTATGTTACTAATTCGTCTTTTAATATACCCGGCTCTTAAGCCATGACCAGATAATAATTCCCTCCGGTGACCACAGTGCACGTTTTCATGTCACTGGATCGCGTCTGACATTGTTAAGCATCATGTTCAACTTATTCTAATTATTATGGTTCTGGATCCCTCAGTTATAAGTGAATCACCTTTTACTCCTAGTTATAGACCGACTAGTGTTTTCCATCTTTATGTATTAATCATAGTGTATGATTATAGACCGATCATCAGAATTAAATTAACACACTCAGATATAGAACCGATAACAATATGAAGAACTCATAAAACATGGATCTACGACAAACAGTAAACACAATCCAACAGATCTAACAAATAAAGTAAACTAAATAAACGTCTACATGATCATATCGATCCAAACAAGTATTCAACCTACTAGCCTAACATTATTAAAGGAATAAGAAAGTCTGAAAAGATGAAAGACATTGTTTACCATATGAAAGTAAATAAAAGAGATAGATCTAGGTAGAAGATGAAGATCGGAAGGTGTTAGAAGCTCCAAAACCTCCTTTGAATCTGCAAAGTCGACCTAGGGTTTGTATGTGGCGGCTAGGGCTGCTGAATCGGCTCTCTCCTAGGGTTTTGAGGGCTGCTTTTGCTTAAATAGAGGCGAAAGTCGGTTGTTGATCTGGGCCGCCCAGCGGCGCTGGGGCCTATTGGTGTTGGGCCAGCGGAGCTGGAAGCTCCTGCTGCACTCCGATTTGCTTCGTTCGACTCCCGAATTGCCTCCTTGTGTCTTGTAACTTCATAGGCCTTCATGTTGAGTTGATTGATGCCATTTACCCTCACTCGCATCTTCCGTGAACCTGCATTTACATCGAATCCATTAAGTACCAATAGTTTCGGAATAATATTAACTCATTTAAGCATTGAAATGTGGCCTTATGATGAGGGAATTTATCACAAAAAGAACGCTCATCAAAGCTTTCATCAGCACTGTCACCTAAAACAGAGGAAGAGGTGGAGCACATGTCACGTGTTCCATATGCTAGTGCTGTTGGTAGCATCATGTATGCTATGGTTTGTACTAGACCTGATATTGCACAGGCTGTAAGTGTGGTGAGCCGATATATGGATCGTCCAGGAAAAACTCATTGGGAAGCAGTGCAATGGATTCTTCGATATCTCAGAGGAACGAAAAATATTGGCCTAGTGTTTGATAGCCGTGGAAACACTAATGTTACCGGATTCATTGATTCAGATTATGCCGGTGATTTAGATCGAAGAAGGTCTCAGACGGGATATGTTTTCACTCTCGGCGGATGTACTATCAGTTGGAAAGCAACCTTATAGTCGACAGTTGCTTTGTCTACAACTGAAGCAGAATACATGGCAATGGCAGAGGGAGTTAAAGAAGCTATATGGTTGAGGGGCTTGGTCGGTGATCTTGGAATTCAACAAGATCAGACTGTTGTGCATTGTGACAGTTAGAGTGCGAGATATTTGACTATAAACCAGATTTATCATGAGAGAACCAAGCACATTGACGTACGGTATCACTTTATTCACGAAGTAATATCTGGAGGGATTATAATTGTGAAAAAGATCAGCACAGCAGATAATCCGGCAGATATGTTAACTAAGGTAGTTACTACAAACAAGTTCGAACATTGTTTGAACTTGGTTGGCGTTCACGGAATTTAAAAGTGATGAGCCCTCGAGAGGGGCTGATGGGAAGCGGAGATCGAATGCGGATAGCAAAGGCGTGGAATGTTCGTCAAGGTGGAGATTTGTTGGACGGTGGTCAATCCTACAATATATGACTCAATTCCAACATGGTTTCACACTCAAATAGGAGGCTACTATGTAGTAACTTTGTCAAAGATTGCAACCGACATATGGTGGGTGAAATAGTTGATACATATAGTCAATTGTTCAAGCTATGGGCCAACCATTATTTCATGTTCACAACATGTTATACTTGGGATTTTGGAAGCAAAATTCAACTTGCACACATGCATCGGTAGTCTACCTTTTAGTCTATAAAAGGAAGTGAATTCAGTTTAATTGGCAGAGAGGATCAGAAGAAAAATACCAAGTATTTTATTCAAGAAGTTTTATAGTAAAATCCTTGTGCCTTTATTTTGTGCAAAGTGTTCTATTAAATTTATCATCTGGAAATTGCATTAATCACAACATATAGATATAGAAAAAAGAATAATAGAAGTAAATGACCACAATTTTTTGGTTTATATGGGAAAACATCTTTCTTGAAAGCTATAAAATGATTTCTTGTGGATTTTACATCTTCATAATTCCTTCAAGTATCACATTCAAGTATCACATTCTTACAAACTGGAGTTATATTGCAATTTGATAAATAGACAAGCATGATGGTCTGATAATTCAACAGCTTTGTCTCACTTTCCAAGTGATGTTATTTTCATTCTTCGTTTTTTTATCTTCATTTTCGTCACCTTATGAATACGTACCATTAAGGGAGTGTAATCTGTCCATACTTATCATCATAGAGATATAGATATAGCATATAGACATAAAAAGTAAGACACAAAAAAGAGAATATAGAA
The DNA here is from genome assembly GCA_034093135.1 of Erigeron breviscapus. Classification (NCBI taxonomy): domain Eukaryota; kingdom Viridiplantae; phylum Streptophyta; class Magnoliopsida; order Asterales; family Asteraceae; genus Erigeron; species Erigeron breviscapus. The sequence goes on from CM067175.1 coordinate 6,219,303, forward strand.
AACCCAAAAGATTTACACATAAAGTAAAAAGAAATCGAGGCTTACATGTGGAGGTGGGTGTTCGGCGGCAGAGCAGCAGTGGTGGTGGTTGGCGCCGGAGGAACAGAAAGCGGAGCTGCAGTGGTGGTTGTTGGCGACTTGGCGCCGGGGGAACAGAGAGTGGACCTGCAGTAGTGGTGGTGGCTGATGGATTTAGGGGATGAATAATTTGGGATTTAGTGTTTGTGAGAAAAAAAAAAGAAACAAGAAAGTGAAGTGAATTTGGGGATATGCTTATTTGTCTCGTTTTTCCCCCAAAAAAAAGAAGAAAAACAACATAGAAAAGACGTTGACTTCCTTTGACCCGGTTCATAGCAGTCCGGTTTGCACAGTCCGGTTCTCACCGGTTTAGTCCGGTTCACTTTCCACCATTGGGCTACGGTCAATCTGACCGGAACACCTCAAACATCCGGTCAGACCGTGTCCAATCGCCGACTATAAAACATTGCTCTTGGTCACGTAACCTCCTTTAAGAACTCTTTACTCCTATTTTCTCAGCAAATATATTTTAATGTAACAAATGACAAGTTTTAATGATATAAACGAACGAAACACATCGAGATTGATATTCAATCTGTTTGTCACAAAGTTGCTACGTGACATATTTGAGTTCTTCATTTTTGTCACTATCAATTTGCTTACATCTTCACCAAATTACAGCCTCCACTCTCCTTTTACACGCTACAAGACAATACACCTTAGGAGTTAGGAGACAGATTAATTTTGCAACGAGTGATATAGTGTTGTCGCAAAAAGAAACACTAAACGACAAAATAAAGGTATCTAACTCCTGCTCGAACTGTGGGTTATATTGACACATAAATTAGTTACATATCAGTAAATGTATTAGCTTGGGTCAGAGCCGGTTGTATATTATTTATGGCAAGATCAATTATTAAGATCTAGAACCTTAGATTTGATCTATATATATTATGGTGAAACTAGACGTATGTCCGCATAATTTGGCGGCAATGGTGGTAGCGGCGTGGTGTTGGTGGTGGTGGCGATGGCGGTGGTGACGACAGGTAATGGCGGTATTATAAGTATATTATGTGGAGATGTTTAAATTAGTGAATAAAGGAGAGAGGTATTTTGGGTACATTAATTCATCTTTTGAGATTTTGGGAGAGGTGGTTCCCCTTTTATACGGTATTATAGATTAGGTGGATGTGTATTTACATGTATGTAGGTGAACACCAACTCGCCTAGGTGGTACCGGGGGGGGGGGGGGGGGGGGGGCAAGATGGCACGGCTGTCTCATTACGTATCTCGTGTTTTCAAACGTTAAGCTCATTCCTAACGAATCTTTTGTCCGTTAACATTAAGTGTTTTGATACAATTATTATCTATGGTCCCTACCATTAATCTTTTGCTTTTTCTCTCATGTATTACTTCCTCAGTCTCGTTAAAAGTCTCCAATTTTGAATTTTTAAAGTTTGTTTTGTAACTTTGACCTTTTTTGTTTGTACTATATAATACTTGATGAAAGTTATATGAGTTGATTGAGGTTTAATCATTGTTTTCCATAAGTAACTTTCATCAAATATTATATATGTAACACCCAGAATTTACGTATCTCGTGTTTTCAAACGTTAAGCTCATTCCTAACGAATCTTTTGTCCGTTAACATTAAGTGTTTTGATACAATTATTATCTATGGTCCCTACCATTAATCTTTTGCTTTTTCTCTCATGTATTACTTCCTCAGTCTCGGTAAAAGTCTCCAATTTTGAATTTTTAAAGTTTGTTTTGTAACTTTGACCTTAAAGGTTTTTGTTTGTACTATATAATACTTGATGAAAGTTATATGAGTTGATTGAGGTTTAATCATTGTTTTCCATAAGTAACTTTCATCAAATATTATATATGTAACACCCAGAATTTACGTATCTCGTGTTTTCAAACGTTAAGCTCATTCCTAACGAATCTTTTGTCCGTTAACATTAAGTGTTTTGATACAATTATTATCTATGGTCCCTACCATTAATCTTTTGCTTTTTCTCTCATGTATTACTTCCTCAGTCTCGGTAAAAGTCTCCAATTTTGAATTTTTAAAGTTTGTTTTGTAACTTTGACCTTAAAGGTTTTTGTTTGTACTATATAATACTTGATGAAAGTTATATGAGTTGATTGAGGTTTAAATATTGTTTTCATAAGTAACTTTCATCAAATATTATATATGTAACACCCAGAATTTACGTATCTCGTGTTTTCAAACGTTAAGCTCATTCCTAACGAATCTTTTGTCCGTTAACATTAAGTGTTTTGATACAATTATTATCTATGGTCCCTACCATTAATCTTTTGCTTTTTCTCTCATGTATTACTTCCTCAGTCTCGGTAAAAGTCTCCAATTTTGAATTTTTAAAGTTTGTTTTGTAACTTTGACCTTAAAGGTTTTTGTTTGTACTATATAATACTTGATGAAAGTTATATGAGTTGATTGAGGTTTAAATATTGTTTTCAATAAGTAACTTTCATCAAATATTATATATGTAACACCCAGAATTTAAAAATATGGGCTTCTAAAAATTTTTACCTAACAGCATTAAAACAAGCGGAAACATTTGACAAAATGTTTACAATTTCCTACCGGAATTGTCATTTAATAAATATTTAGTGTTACTTATTGCATATCATAAGCATAGTAAAGGAAAGTTATAAATTACATTCGTTATTATAGCAACATAAGTAAACATCTCATCAAATATATCTGACTAATGGACAACTAATATCGTCTCATTTAAGCTTCTTTTATTCAAGCTACCCAGTCTCACAAGCATCTTATAAATCTTCATTCACTAACCTGAGGAACAGAACACATTTCAACAAAGCAAGTGCCAGCTAATTAAAGCAGAGTAAGATAGCAAGTTAGTTCGACAAAAAGTTCACCATTTAAAATATTTCATCAAATTCATCTCATATATACGTAAGACATATCACAACATACACGTCTACATAATAATCATCATAAAGGATATCAAATCCTCCAAGATACATATCAATCTCAATCATCTTATCCACTTATCTACTTTCTTTGGACTTCAGCTATTTTTTTATGGAGTATTAATTACCACCGCTCAGCTACTTTATTTATGAAGTATTAATTGTCTCCACCCGAATTCATTTCCTAAGAGTGCTACTAAGGATACACCGTCCACTGTTCATAGAAACACTACAAAAAACGGCCCGTTTTATGTAAAACGCTCCGTTGGTTACCACGTTTGACATTAAACGCCGCGTTTGGCCGGTGTGTAGATAGTAAAATTGCAGAGTGCAATTACAGGTGGTCTGACACACATGTCAGGGGAATGACAGTTGTCATTCTCGTTTTGGGTACCGTTTTACGAAAAACGTTACGTTTTTGGTTAAATTCTAAAACTGGCCATTTTACGTCAAATGAGTATATGCTAATTCCGTTTTGTAGACAAAACGAAGCATTTTATGCAAAGCGGAAAGAATTTGCCCTGGTACCAAAACGGTCCCTTTTATAAAATTCTTGGAAACACCCCTAAATATCAAACGACGGAGGCTGTGTAGAAATCGTGTCACTGTATTTCGTTGGACGCCAACCATGAATCGTTTGGTTGTCTTAGGATGGGAACCGTTGGGTATTATACACTCCCATTATTATATAAGAAAGTTATGTTTTTTTTGTTTTTCATTTGGGGGAAATCTTCTTAGGGTTGTTTCAACAACTTCCACATATAAACTCACCTAATCATGAATTGCCTATCGAAATAGGACCATAAGTGCATGCAGGATCGTTTCATCTTCAAGAGAAATGACAGAATAATGATGTTAATCGAGAAAGTCAAGAGGGTGATGATGCTTGACGAAGATTTTTTATGGGAAGTTTACAAGCAAGGGGATTCGAAGCCAAACCTATGTAACAAATCCAAAGAACTGATGAGGGTGCTCAGACAAAGATTTGACCCCGGAACTATCAACATGGATGATTTGGCGAAGGAGATTGTTTGGTGGACTTTTCGGGTGGAACAACACACAAGAAAATTGCATATACAAGTGTTGTGGGGGAATAATTGTAACACCCGTCGTTTAAAATTATGGATTTCCAAAAATTTTCGCGTAACGGCGTCAAAGAAAGCGGAAGTAAACTTTAAAAGACCAAACCAACAAAATCTGTTTGTTTCATTTATTAACTGGTGTTACTAGCTATATCATCAAAACAAGTTCAAATGGAAACCTATCGGTTGCCCAACATTAAACAACCGACACACATAGTAAACGCAAATCATAAATGTCTAATCATAAAGCAATCATCTAAAGCGAGCAGCCACTATGGGTAACTATAGCCATCCTCATTGCAATCTACCCATGCCTCGCACTTCTCACATCTACCTGCTCTCTAATGTTGGACCTGAGGGCACAACGCGTTTAAAAAGAACAAGTGTTAGCTAACAAATTCGCTAAGTAAGATAACACATCATTAAAAAAACATTTGTCCATTTAAACTTTATGGAAAAGTCATTTGAATCGTTAAGGCACAAATCACATCATACATTACATCTCACATAACAAATCATCACATCAAACATCTTCACATAGGATGGGTCATCCTAAATGTGCCTAGTCATCTTTTGCATCTTCACATATAACATCTAACATCTTTGTATTTGTGACATAAGTCACGCATCTCATATAACATATACATCTTTGTAAGGGTGACATAAGTCACACCCGACTAGATGGACAAACCTTACGGCTGTACATCAATGTCATTAAGGAATGGCAAGCCAATCCCGGAGTAATCCGTATGTTCAAGACAAATGGGGCGGGTCAGACCTCACGTATTACTCTTCACATCTTTGACCATGTTGCAAGGAGCCACCCGAGCAACCACATCTACGCACCCGCCGGGCAATGGGCAAGTACGGGTTAAGCTTAACACTTTCATCTAAAATTACGAGCTCGATTTCACATCTCATATAGTTTAGGTGTTCATATTACCTAAACATTATCACATATACATCTTAACGTTTGGGCCCTTAAACATGCACGTGTCATGGCAACTTAATCAGTCTAGTGAGCTAAATGAACAAGTCATACATTCATGCACATTTCACATATCATCAACATATAATAACATTTCATTTCATCTCAAGACATTACATAGCATTTCAAAGCATATTGTTACGTCTCATATCATTGCATAACATTTCATAGCATATCATTACATTTCATATCATAGGGACTGCATTTCAGGCCTCAATAGTCATTTACATAGCCCATATCACCTCCCATGTAACCTCGAATACCCATAAGCAATCAAGATATCATTTAGGAAGTTATTATATGAAAACCATGTTTTTTTGTTGAACCCTCAGTGTGTCAAAGTAGTGTATCTTACCTCGTAGAAGCGTACAACAAATGATAACGTAAGTTACCAAGCTTTGCAAGTATTCCCGACTACCTATAAGCATTGAACGACCATAATGAGCTAAACAAGTACCTACTTACTTATATTCATTAATCAAGCCTAAATATCTATAAACATGACCCATGACAAGGCTTGATGCATCGGACATTCGATTAATACTTTAGAGCTTACATAACTCGACAAAACTTGGCATTCACTCACTAAATTAACCTTTCTGAAAACCTAACATAATAATCATCTTTTAAAAGCATTACCATTAGAAAGTAGACTCTCTCACGATTCCGTGGATAGCTTATTTGTCAAAAACGGAGTTACGGTTCAAAAGTTATGGCCTTTTGAAAATTCTGTCGCTATTGCGTCGCAATGGGATAATTGCGTCGCAACTTAAGTCACTGCATTTTTGTTGCGCCTCAACTAAGGAGTTGCGCCGCAACTAGCCCCGATTCTGCACAAACCTCATTGTTTAACCTCCAAAACTTAACCAAACACATCCCAAACGACCCCAAACCTTATGAACGACTTTTGTACCTCAAAATTCATCATTTTAAGACCATAATGATGCAATGAAATCATTGATTAACCCCTACTTGATTTGCATCACAATAACAAACGTTTTAGGTTACCGAATCGATCAAAACATACGTTTTTGACATCAATTAATCCTCTAATGACCTAGACCAGTTATGGATCTGATTATATGATTGAAATGATATAAAATCAATGTTGTTATACCTTTACTACCTGGAGATTACAAAAAGGATGTGAAAACTTGATCAAAACGCTCCCGAATCAACCAAACGATGATGAAATCGAACAATAGAATGCTATGGAACCAAGGGGATGGCTAGGGCTTCAAAGGAAATGTATATTCTCTGTATTATGAGTCTAATGACAGGTTATTAGACCCTTAACCCGTTTTTTAGTTCAACCCTATGTCAAAACTAGTCCCTAAGCTTCCAAACGACTCATATTTAGCTCAAAACACCTATAGGGAATACTTACAACACATTAAACACTTCAAGCACCTCTAAAGGCATATAAATATACCTTAAACACATTAGTACATCAATCATTAAGGCATTAAAGCCTCACACATATAGCACATTAAACACAATTAAGCATTAAATCTCCTAGAAACTTAACGGACACGTTGTGTTGACTTAACGACTCAAGTCAACCGTTAATTAAAAAGTTCGGGATGTTACAATAATCAAAAGAGATGGTACCGGGCTAATGTTTTGTTGGCATTAACCGATCTAGACATGTTGAGGCAGATAAATAATATGAGACCCAACAACTGGGATCGCTGTCAGGAAATCATGCAGTTCGAACTTGACCTGGGCGTTAGGGTTGATGAGCTTGAGATGGAAGAGGAGAATTCTGAGCTAGGAGTCTACATGGAGTTAGACATGACTTACGAAGATATTTGGAGTTAAATCTGCGGTGTTCATGTTTTTTTTTGTTTCCAATCATGATATATGTACTTAGATCTTTGCTCTTGATCAATTTGCTTGTTTTGGTCTTTATGTATGGGAAGTTTGTTATCAATGAATGGTTGTTTTGGTCTTTATGTATGTGTTATTTTGTATGTTAATTGATTTTTTGTTGTATGCTTCGAATAAAAAGTTTAACCTGTGGCGATTTCCTTGTGGAGGAAATGGATGTTCTGTTTGTCATACTTGATCGTCGGAACACACAAAGTATGCAAAACATGGAGTAGCGATAACACATCGTAATCTCTGAATCAAGGTAAAATGTGGATGTCCCAACTTAATGTCTATTTAAAACTTCCCCATCATCATCAGATGCATGGCAAGCTTTACAATTCCAACATTGCTAAAAAAACATATAATAATGATTCATTTGATAGCCAATAGTATTCTAAATTACCCCCGATTACATAACACAAGGGTCCTACAAGTATGTTGCTGCAAAACCATGCAAAATCAGCAAACATACGGTGAGATCGTTCAAGAGTTAAGAGAGAGACAATATATACAAAAAAGATTTTTCAAGAGCCAGTTTCTTCCAAGTTTAACAAACATCCAAATGAAGAGTATTATTTCCTTGAGTGGCATCATAATTCATTTGAAACCTCAGCCTTTCATCTACACTGATGCCTGTCTGGTCCATGAAGCATGTCCAATCCATTACCAAGTATATGCGAGTTCGCCATGCTTTCTTCCAAACTGATCTGAAAGTGTATCGGGAACATCAATTCACGGAAATGAAGAACTCTGGTGTCATAGTTGAAGACCTTGTTTGCACAGACAAAGGACTTGGGCAAAATCTGTAATCCATGAAAATAACATATTAGTCAACTATTTTCAAGTTGGTCAGTTTATGATTAAATAAGATATAAATTATTACCAGGTGTCATTCCCCCGTTTTATGTACCGTTTTACATAAAACGCTACGTATTAGGTTAAATCCCAAAACTAGCCATTTTACGTAAAATGTGTATATGCCAGTGCCGTTATGTAGACTAAAAGGAGCGTTTTATGAAAAACGGTCAGAATTTGCTCTTGTACCATAACGGTCCCTTTTACATAAAAGTAGACGGTCCAACACCGTTTTAGATAGAGAAAACGTACCGTTTAACAAAACGGAGTCTGTGATCAAAATCCTACGTTGCAGACAAAACGGGTTTCCTAAAGTTGACATAACATGGCGATACTACTGACTTGCTGACTGCCCGTTTTTTGGCCAGTGGTTATGTTAAAACCCCTACGTTTTATACAAAACGGGTATCCTAAATTTGTCTTACAAATAAGGTGTGTCTTTCCATTTCGTTTCATACAACCTACACAAATACTTTTGCTTACCTTCGTTCCTTTCTATTTATGGTTTATCATGAGACGAAGCCAACGGATTGCACTTGAAGTCCATGAGGTGAAACCACCATATATCCGGCTGCAGATGACAGAATTTAAAAATATTGGGCATCAAATGATGGAATCGAGCAAAACAATAAAATTGAATCGAGCAGGTTTTTATCAATCCTATTATACACGTTCCTTCATTCCTCTAACCTATCTTTACTCTTTGCCCATACATAGACGAACCGTATGTTTGCTCTCCACCATTCCATCAGGTACATTCAACCAGTTGTTTTTGACTTGTACAACAATTGGTTGAAGTAGATTGATCTGCGTCTTCAATTGATATTGTGTCATGCTATCCGTATACAAAAAATAATTTTATTATTAGTGTCTTCTAACAGTGACTTATGCTTATAGAAATGCTTAACAGTTTTTTTGGGTTATTAGGGGCTTGAAAGAGTGCCATTAAAAACTACATCAGTGTGCTACTGTATTTATAGACAATTTGTCATATGTTGTGCCACCTAGAAAAATCCGACAACAAAACGCCCCATTTTAGGTAATATGCAGTGTATTGATTGATGCATATGGGATTTGAGTGCCAAATTTTTTCAATAAAACATTAAAAATACTATACAAATTGTAAAATTTTGGAAAAAAAAATTAACAATACTATCATAATCTTACATAATACAAATCAACCAACTTATACTAAAAAGTGGACGGAGGAAATTGAAATCCACAACTTGGGGTCCGATTTTCCACTTTTGTAATCTCCTCTTGATGTTGAGTCATGCTATCCGATATTTATAAAACTTTGCACCTAGTCGAGGTGACTGTATAATTGTAACTATTGCGGTATGATTATGTGTAGTGAATTTCCCTTCCATTTTTGTGTGGAAGAAAGGTTTTCCCATGGCAACGTAAACCATCATACTCGTCTTTTCATAGTCACCACGTCCATGAGCATGTGCTGGTAAGGCAGCGTTTTGAATAAAACGTCTAAGATTATCTAAAAGTCTCCATTTTATTTAAAACGTCCCATTTTTTCCCTACATATGGTCTTAGATTCCCCTGCGACACCTAGAAAACAGTGTAACACATTGAAATATACAACATCGTTTGTGCCAGATAAAAAACTTCCACAAGAAACGCCCCGGTTTAGGTAAAATGTAGAGTATGGATTGCTGTCTATGCGATTTGAGCTACATTTTCAGAGATTTGTAAACTTTTATCATATACTAAAATGATTTTGCACCAGCCATCTTTATTGAATAAAACATGAATTTGAGGATATACAATTTCATTCATATCAAATATCGGATTTCCAATATTATTATAACTAAAATTTTCAATTTACATTATTGTACTTAACATCATGAATACAATACAAAATCATTTTTTGATCGATCAACCAATGGAAAAAGTAAAACAACTATACTATGCAAATCCTACATAGTATAAATCGATCAATGTATAAAAATAAAATAATAAAGGAAATCGAAATCCACAATTTGGGCTTTCTTTTTCCACTTTTGTAATCTTGTCTTGATGTTGAGTCACCCTATCCGATATTTTGAAAATTCTACCCCCATTCGAGTGTATAACCGTAACTATTGTGTGATGTATATATTTAGTGAAATTCTGCTTCATTTTAAGTGTAGAAGTATTTTACATGGTAAAGTTAACAAAAATGATCATATATTTATAGACACTTTGTCCAGGTGAATGTGCTGGTAAGCCTCCATTTTACATAAAACGTACCTAGTAAACGACAAACGAGCTTTGATAAACATGCATATTTTATCTGATACAGTATATGAATGCATTTGAATGTCAGTCTACCACCCACTTACTTGTGTACAAAATGCTACGTTTTAACTAAAACATTTTATGTAAACGACAAATGCGCTAATACACATCCAGATTTTATCTGATACAGTATATGAATGCATGTGAATGTCAGTGTGCCACCTACTAACTTGTGTACAAAAACGCTCCATTTTATACAAAACGACTGAAACTTTAGAATTATTTGCTATAATGTTTCTGTTTTATTTGCTATCCGTTTTGAAGGTTTTAAATTTTAAAATTTCGTATATATATGAAAATGATTATAAATGATTGTTTACATCTACATCCAAAAAGATTTTACATACCAAAATACACCATGAAACTACATAGTCTAGAAAAAAATAAAATAATAAAGGAAATCGAAATCCACAATTTGGGCTTTCTTTTTCCACTTTTGTAATCTTGTCTTGATGTTGAGTCACCCTATCCGATATTTTGAAAATTCTACCCCCATTCGAGTGTATAACCGTAACTATTGTGTGATGTATATGTTTAGTGAAATTCTGCTTCATTTTAAGTGTAGAAGTATTTTACATGGTAAAGTTAACAAAAATGATCATATATTTATAGACACTTTGTCCAGGTGAATGTGCTGGTAAGCCTCCATTTTACATAAAACGTACCTAGTAAACGACAAACGAGCTTTGATAAACATGCATATTTTATCTGATACAGTATATGAATGCATTTGAATGTCAGTCTACCACCCACTTACTTGTGTACAAAATGCTACGTTTTAACTAAAACATTTTATGTAAACGACAAATGCGCTAATACACATCCAGATTTTATCTGATACAGTATATGAATGCATGTGAATGTCAGTGTGCCACCTACTAACTTGTGTACAAAAACGCTCCATTTTATACAAAACGACTGAAACTTTAGAATTATTTGCTATAATGTTTCTGTTTTATTTGCTATCCGTTTTGAAGGTTTTAAATTTTAAAATTTCGTATATATATGAAAATGATTATAAATGATTGTTTACATCTACATCCAAAAAGATTTTACATACCAAAATACACCATGAAACTACATAGTCTAGAAAAAAATAAATACAAAATGTGTTGTCGAGATAGTCACGGTATGAAGTGGCATCAACGGCATTGACTTGCTACAAATGGAGCCTCATCAGGGTACACGATACACGCCAAAATCTGCAGAGTAAAAAAAATAAATAAATAGAAAAGGTGTTGCCGAAATCGGCACTGTATGGAGTAGCATCGGCGACATTTACTTGCTAAAAGTGGCGCCATGCTTACTCATTGGCGCCCTTTATTGTACGACGACTACCGTTTACAAATGATGTTGAGTCACGTTATCTGATTATATGGTACTTTCATGTATTGAAATGCATGTGCAAGCATCTACCTTAAACCACATTTTAACTCACGTTTTAAGCAATGGTGGGAGTAAAATTGGAGGTTTGAGTTGTTAAAGACCAGGAATGTAAAAGAAACTTATTTATACCACATTTTGAATACTACCGTTTTATGTAAGACGGGGGTTTGCCGACCTCCACACACTCTCTGACATCTTTTAAATATGTAAGACTTGTCAATCATTCTACATAACACAACACAATTAAACCCACGGACACATTATTGACAAGAATGAAACGCTACGTTTTAAGTAAAACTTTATCTGTAAAAGACAAATTCGAGTATACCCATGCAGGTGTTGTATGATACAGTATATGAATGCATGTGAATGTCAGTGTGCCACCTACTAACTTGTGTACAAAAACGCTCCATTTTATACAAAACGACTGAAACTTTAAATTATTTGCTATAATATTTCTGTTTTTATTGATAGAATACTGTCATAGTGTCATTTACCTTACAAGTTGAAAACTATTTGCTATATATTTGTTTATGTTACAATTTTCGTACATATATGAAAATGATTATAAATAATTGGTTACATCTACCATCCAAAAATACCATTATAAATATAATGGAAAAAAGACATGTGATTCAGCCCGACATCAAGAAGAGGTATGTTCCATCTCGGTGTATGCACGCCTCTTTGATACAAAGACAACAGTACTACTTACGTATGTTTATTAGTAGTAAACTATTGTCATCTTCGTTATCGTCTTCGTTACCGATATATTGGAGCTTGTGCATTCATTGTCTTCGATTGCGGGCAAAATATCAGGGTATACAAATGATGTTGAGTCACGTTGTCCGAATACAACGCTACTTGTCGAATGGTTCATAGTATGGATGGGGGATATGAAGATAATGTTTTTTTTTGCCATTTTGGGTGGATACAACTTTTGGCAATGGAAACTTTCTGATTAGAAGGTATATACTTATAGTCATGATATAAACCCCGTTTTACGTAAGACGCCGGTAAGTGCGTATACAACGCCCAGTATTACCTAAAACGCAAGATAATAAAAACCACATAAATCTACCCGTTTATTTACATCCTAATCATTTTTGTATATAGAAAAGGCAAGGTATTATAAACGTTAAGTAAAAATAAAACCTTGTGTGTAAACCAATTGTTAGACAATAACAATACTATTTCAATAATAATTATTATACAACTTTGCATCTTTTTTAGGATTGTTTGCTAACGAAATTATTTTTGAAACTCCGTATGTAAGATAAGACAGTAACGTGATTGCAATCAACATCAAAAAGAGGTTTGTTCCATCTCGGTGTATGCACGCCTCCTCGATACAAAGACAACAGTACTACTTACATACATGTTTATTAGTAGTAAAATACTGTCATCTTCGCTATCGAGATTGTTTCATCATCATCGTCCTCGATACCAAGATATATGCGCTTGTTCATTCATTGTCAATGATTGCGGTCAAAATATCAGGGTATAAAAATGATGTTGAGTCACGCTGTCTGAATACAACGCTGCTTTTGGAATTGGATGGGGGGATATGAAGATAATGTGTTTTTTTTCCCATTTTGGGTGGATACAACTTTTGGCTCTGGAAATTTTATAATTATAAGGTATGTACTTATAGTCATGATATAAACCCCATTTTATATTAGACGCCAGTTAGATAATGGGAGGACAACAGAATGCTACGTTTTAGATAAAACGTAGCTTTTAAACGACAAAACTGATGAGAATCATGCAGATCTTATCTGACACATTAGAGCACCCCCAATGTAGCAATACTAGCTCCGTTTGAACTTCGAATACGGTCCACACCATTGGGTGTGGAACGTATTGCTCCGTATTTGAGGGCGTATTGGGTCGGTCCGTGGTGGGGAATACGGAGATGCAAGGTGAATTTTTTATTTTTTTTTAACCCCAACGGCTAGTTCAAATAAAAAAAAATTGAATTTATTCTTTGTTTATTAAAATAACTTTAACAAAAAACAAGTTATTCAAAATAAAAACATTTTATTAAAAAAAAACATTACATAAAACACATTACATAATTAAAAACACATTACATAATTAAAACAAATACATTACTTAATTAAAACAAACACATTACATAATTAAAACGAACACATTACATAATTAAAACGAACACATTACATTACTCATCGTCTTTTATTGACATACTTCCTATACCACGGTAAGCGCTTTCGTTGTAACATCCGTGAGTTTTGACCCGTTGACTTTTCGTGTAATATGACTAACAATATAAGTTAATGAAGTATTTGAGTCGTTTTATGAATTAAATGTCAATGTGTTATATTCGGGTCGGGAATATGTTTTGATCGGTGTTTAAATGTGTAACGATTGTAATTTGGCTTGAGAAGAGAAACGGGTCGGCCCGTGGGTAGTCCACGACCCACCAGCCACCATTGACCCATTTCTCTCCTTATCTCTTCCTCCCCTCTTTTCATTTCTTATCTATCTCCCTTTCTCATTTTCTCTCTAAGTAAAAAAGGCCAAGGAACCCATTTCATTTCTTCATCTCTCTATCATCGACTTGGTGTTTGGAACGGATATAACACTAGAATCATCGTCATCTATACCACATTATCGTCTATACGAAGAATCAAAGGTTGAAGTTCTTGCATTCTTACCCATTTTGACCTAATTTCGGGTTTGAGCTCAAGAAGGATTTTTGGTAAGTCAAATTCATCCCATCTTCACCTATTTATGCTTATTTATATGTTGTTGGTCGATTTAAAGTATTTACAAGTCTTAAATCGGGTCGAAATGGAATTAGGGTTCAATTAGGGTTTTGGTTTGGGTTGAATGATTTGGAAGTGTTCTTGATGTTTTGGAATGGAAATTTGTAATGGGTTATGTGTATTTATTTTAATGGCACTTAGTTAAGCTTCAAAATGAGTTTCAAACTCCTACAAATCGTTTTGGTATGGTTTGGGTCGAGTTTTGGTAGTTTTGGCTCGTTTTCTTCACTTAAGAACTGCTAGTGCAGGTGCAGGAAGTTGTCCCACTGCGGCGCAGTGGCAGGACCTTGTCCCACTGCGGCGCAATGGAAAAGCACTGACCTTTTTCTTCGATTAGCCTCACTGCGGCGCAGTGGCAAGGCAATGCCTTGACTGCGGCGCAGTGAGATAGTTCTGGGAATTTCGCGCGTCAGTTTTCAAACGTTAATAACTTTTGATCCGTAAGTCCAAATAAGTCGTATGACCTATCATTGGAATCGTAAGAGAGTCTAGTTTCTCGTAGTAACCTTCATTTTGTATGAATCTTCGTACATTTCTAAAAATGTCGAGTCAAAGTGTTATGTTTCACACTCGGTAATGTTAAGAAAGTAATTGTGGGTTTGTGACTCAACTTAAACCTAAGGAACCAACTTATTTATGATTATAAAGTTGACATTATGATATATGACATGCTTTGATAGGTTGTGAACGTGTGGGGCCCAATACTCGCTATTAATCTTTTATTAACTCGACTTAAGCTTCTTTGCCGATCAAGGTGAGTTTCGTAGCTCCCTACTCGTTTGAGATTCGGGCTGAAAAGTGTAGGTTTGACGTGTTTACTTGCATTTGTTGATTGATTGATTGATTGTTTTGATTGTTGGATTGATGTGACGGTTCATTTCGTTTGGTTGACTTGGTTTATGTTTTGGTTAAGTATTTCATTAATATTAGGATAGACGTACATACATGGAAGTCGGTTATGCCTTCATTGGGTTTTAGATGTGGTGGGAAGGCTGCAGGTGACCCTATATATAAGCATCTGGGACTCGAAGGAAGTAGAATCCTCTTAAGTGTATGTACGTATAGAATTGGTGTTAATATTGATTGTTGGCTCATGTTTGTCGAATATTGATTGTTGGTTCATGTTCATCGTATTGTGATTGTTGAGTTATGATTGATGCATTTTTCGATTGATTGTAAGCATGCATACATTGTTGATAATCCCTCGGTTGAGGATTGCATACATCCAAGTGTATAGATGTATACACTGATCTGATGGATGTCGAGTTCATGATCCCGAGTATATAGACATATATATCTCGATGTTTTTGAGATGCAGCCTGTGTCATTGTTATGACAGGCGGGTATCGTTGCATATGTGACCTGAGTTCACACATTGGGCATACATGTTGGCATTTATGCATGGAGCACATTCATGGTAGCGGGGCATACTTCTTTTGGATCTAAGCTAGATATTGGATCACATTTCTACCCCTCATTCTGCTGTTCTCTTTGTTGAGCTTCCGTATTTTTCTGTGATTTGTTTGGTATCGTGGTGTGGTACGGAGGGGGACTTTAGAGGGGGGCTTCTGTTGTCATCCTTCGGTTTTATTTTTGGAAGGCATGTTTCACCTCTACTTTGTATATTGTTGATATTGTTGATGGTTCCTTTGGACCATTACTGCGAACTCACCAACCTTGTGTTGACTATGCTTAGTACACTTTTCAGGTAATCAGGTTATTCCCGGACGTGGAGTTTGATTGTTGCTTGCTGAAAAACCCGGGCTTTGGACTTTATGGATCAAGGATTCATTGGCCTTCCTTTTGCATTATACTTAGGATCGATTTGCCATCTTCTGGATGTTTTTGTAACTTTGATGGTTATTTGCTCCTTATGTATTTTGGTACTTGTTTCGTATTGTAATGGATTCACTGAATCTTTATTTGCATTTAGTTCTTGTTCTATTGTAATTCCCACCTTGTGCTATATGATTTCCGTGATATTTCGAGCCTCGGCTTGGGGTGTTACAGTATTGATTGCTCGAGCCACCACTTGTCGTGTTGGGGGCATTTAACTTCCCAAGTGGTTTTGTCTTCCCCGCAATTGTCGTGGTACGATTCGGCCCAAGTGCATTGGTCACTCAACGTGTGACCCCTTAAAAACATTATCGACCACCCTTTTGACCTTCTTGATCTCCTCCGTAGAAACGAATAATAGTCTCTTCGTGCTTCGAGACCTTGCGGCCTGGTGTTTGTATTGCCTCAACCTCTTGCTCGCATCGTCGTCTTTTCTCCCGTAGGTAACCCATGACCCCAGAGATTTCAGTTTGAAGGAGGGTGTCCTCTTTGATATCAGCCATGATTCGTGTTTTCATCTCATCTTCGGTCAGACGAGGTCGGTGAACATTCTTTTTTGATGATGAGGACGCCATTTGGTTAGAAAGAGTGTGTGAGTTTGTAGAAGAATGAAAATTGGAATGGTAATGAAACTAAATTGTGCTCTGGGTTGGTATATATAGAGTGACATCCAGGCTAGCCGTTCAGGGACTGGAAGTGTAAATTTTTGAATTTTTGGCCGTTTGAGGGACTGAAAGTGTAAATATTTTGAATTCGAACGTTTAAGGGACTGAAAGTGTAAATATTTTGAATTTGAACGTTGGAGGAGCGTCTTTTAGTTTACCTATAAATACTGACTTCTTATCAAACATTTCTGATTAAATCACAAACTTGTATACATCTACAAACTTTCATACATCTTTAATGGCTTCTTCATCAAATGTCCCTAACCGAAAACCACCAATGACTGTCGATCAAGTGCAGGAAAGTATCATGGCTGATATCCTCGACCAGGAATTGTTTAAAGAGGAACTTCTTAATGCGAAGAAGCAATGGTGTCGAGAACAAATCGATTATATACAAATCGGGTATTGTACTGATCTTGAGTGTCAATACTTTACTTATTTGCAGGGGAAGATCGACAAGATTCAAATTGCTCTGGAACAACTTGCTTGTGCGGTTACCACCTTGAACCATCTGATCATATGGGCGAAATCAATGAATAATTTATGTTGTTAATTTGCTATGGAACACTATTATGTTGTAGGTTTCTCTTTAATAAGTTTGTAATGTTTTTAAATTATGAATAAATTTTTATATAATATTATGTATTTGTTTTATAAATTATATTTGTGGTTTTATTTATTAAAAGTTTGAAAATAAATATTATGTATTTGTTTTATAAATTATATTTGTGGTTTTATTTATTAGAAGTTTGAAAATAAATATGTTGTGTACATAAAACGCTCCGTTTCAACTAAAACGTTGCTATTTTTTGTATTTGGATTTAAAAAAATGTATTAATTTTTTGGGAGGACATCCACTATCCTGGTCACTTTATTCAGAGGGCTCGCATAAGCCACGTTTTAGGTAAAACGTTAATGGTAAACAACAAATATAGGGACAAATATTTTGCCACGTTTTAGATAAAACGTAGGTTTTAAACGACAAAACTGATGAGAATCATGCAGCTCTTATCTGACACATTATATCCATGCATGCAGCTGTGTGAGTGTCAGTCTGTCACCCACTAACTTGTGTATATAAAACGCTCCGTTTTAACTAAAACGGTACTATTTTCAAAACTATTTTTTGTATTTGGATTTAAAAAAATGTATGATTTTTTGGGAGGACATCCACTATCCTGGTCACTTTATTCAGAGGGCTCGTGTAAGCCACGTTTTAGGTAAAACGTTAATGGTAAACGACAAATATAGGGACAACATTTGTGGATATTATCTGATAGAACATCTATCCAATCACTGTTTCACCCATTTTCTTGGAGGTAATATTTTGCCACGTTTTAGATAAAACGTAGGTTTTAAACGACAAAACTGATGAGAATCATGCAGATCTTATCTGACACATTATATCCATGCATGCAACTGTGTGAGTGTCAGTCTGTCACCCACTAACTTTTGTACATAAAACACTCCGTTTTAACTAAAACGTTGATATTTTCAAAACTATTTTTTGTATTGACACATGCATTGACAAACAAATTTATTTGAACCAATATTTATTTGCTATTTACTTTATATAATATTCTTCTTTCATAATAATAATTTACAAACAAATTTTTTTTATTTTCACAATAAATTTTTCATACATATATGAAAATGACTATGAATATTGGTTGCATCTACAGTTGAGGTCTCATGTGTATTCTAGCGTAGGTGCCGTTTCACATTAAACGGTGACTAAATATACATTATACACCATGAAACTACACCCACCAACAACAGTTGCTATCTCTTTGATTGACTAATAGTGGGGAAAAAGAACGTATTTTATCTTTTAGCCCCATTCGTATTCGGACATAGCAAAGAGATTTTCCACGTAGCCGTTTGACCCGACACGTGTGCATCAATTAAAATGGCTGTCGTATTGTTGATGTTGAGTCACGCCATCTGAATGCATGATTAATTGTTGAATGATTTTACAAAGCAAAGAGTGTGTAGGGGATACGCAAATATGATGTAGTGAAGCCATATTATGGTGCCACAATGAATTGCAATGGGAAGTTCATAAACTCTATCCATGTATTTATAGCCTTATAGGGACAGTTATCCCTGCGTTTTATCCAATACGTGGAAATTAAAAATTGTAATATGGTTTTAATATTTTTATTAAATAAAGATAATACGTTACATAATAACGGAATAAATAGTCTACATATTGAAAGACGACTAAATAAAATTACTAACGAAAACCATCTTCAGCTAGCAATTGCCAATATTGCGCATAGTCGATTTTTTTATCAATCAACTTTAGCAATTTATCAAGTTCAGAAGTTATTTCATCGATGGTTGGTAATGTAGACCCGAGATATTCAACATGCATTTCTTCACTTGGGATGATTTTGCTACCCCTTTTGTTAATTTGTTTGATTTTTTTCTCGTACTCAAGCTTCTTTTGTTTCAGCAGAATTTTACAATCATTAACTTTGTGGTAAAGTTCATACCCGTCTTCCATATCTTCTTTACATTGTGCTTTCAATGCATGAAATGTTATCATAGGTGGTGATGATGGGCCAGATGACGATGAGTCAGCCATTCTGTGTGTTTTATTAGAAATAGCAATTCCTTTATATATATAGAAAAATGGAGGGACTAGTTGTGTAATGTGTGTTAAAATGAAATTTTTAAAATTCTTTTTACGTTTTACATGAAATGGGGAGTTTTGTACCACATATAGTGGGTTACAGGTTTACCACTTGAAAGATATAGTTTGGTAGTGAAAAATCTTCTTTTCGTAGACTTGGCGTTTTATTAAGTATATCTACGTTTTACATAAAACGTAGCGTTTGTAGTCCTGACATGAAATTCGTACTCTTTTTTTTTGGAAAGGATGAAATTCGTACTCTTGTCTCAATATCGTACAACGGTGGGGTCAAGTTCGTACTCTTGTCTCAATATCGTACAACGGTGGGGTCAAGTTCGTACTCTTGTCACATATCCCCAGGCAATTATTATAGTCTCAATTTCGGAAGCGTTTTAAATAAAACGGCGAACGTATAATCAAACAATCATAAACATCGAGTTTAAGAGTGATAATTTCCATCTATATCATCTGTGTGTAAGAATTAAATAACGCTACGTTTTATATAAAACGTAGCGTTTGTTGTCCTGCCATGAATATGGCCGACATGTCTCAGTCGTACAGTGAATGCCACAGGCTACAGTTGGGGTCAATGGCTTACTCTAGTCAAAAAGTGGCTGCCAATTATTTATAGCATGCGTTTTAGGTAAAACGGAGAGTGTATAACAAAAAGATAAAAAATGATCCAATTATATTAAAATAAAAAAAAGTATAGCAAATTTTATACGGCACATTTTATAACGTTTACAATCCATCGGACAGTTTTATGTTTCACGTTTTTTATAAAACGCACCGTTTTATACTCCTGCCATTAAAGTGGCTGAAATGTCACAGTCGTACAGTGAAAGCCACAGGCTACAGTTGAGGTCCCATGCGTATTCTAGTGTTGAATACGCCACGTTTTATGTAAAACGGTGACTTTGTTTTTTTAATATAAATACCCACTGTATTCTTCATTCGAACAATGACACCAAAACACACTTTCAGACGCTATGATACTCACTGTATTCCCTCAAACTGATGTTGTGTCACACTATCTGAATACGTGGGGGTGCGAATCTCATGGTACCCTAACAGTGTTCAGATATCATGACACACATCACTTTGAAGGCTTTTACAGTTTTGGAAATCCAAACAACATAAAAATATATTCATATAGCGTGACTCAACATCATTATGTTTTGGAGTTCAATTCATAGCCGGGGACGTAAATGTAACATAAGGGAGCGTGGAAGAAGTACTGTGGCGAAGAATTTGAACTTCACCTTTTTTTAATTTTATTAGTTTGATTGTATTCTTTCAAATTGATGTTTGTACACGATATATGGGTAGTTTTAAATAGCTCAATATAATGTTTTTGTATCTACAATTCGTCAAGATGTATAACTCATAATGTTATAACAAATTTGCATGTACAGAAGGAACTTATACAAATAGCCACAATGACTTGACTCATGAATCCTGAGGGGCTGACAGAATCTATGTCCCAATCATTGAAAAAACCCAAAACGCCAAGTCTTATATAAAATGTGGAACTTTAGTATACCAAGTGTACATATATATCTGATGACCTGGTAGTCTGATAGGCTCATGCACTTCCAAAGACACTCCAAAATGCTTCTTTCTATAGGTTGGTACACCATTTAAAAAAACATAATTTGTTACACTTCACCATATACATGTCGTGGTTGTACGACCATTTATTTGGAGAGGAGGACCCATGGCCGCCTAATATTAACCAGGCAAGTAACTTTTTACATATTTCTAGATATTCGACCATACCTTCGAAGAAAAAAATGTTGGTCACGTAATACATAAAACGTGGCATATTTTTTTGGTCGGCGTTATGAGTTTACACTTTACAGTTTAATGTACAATATTGCCAACATATATTAACGTAACTGTAAATGCACAAATTAAATTATATCAGGGACTTATAGATAATAACATACAAAATAAGCTTATTATAAAATGAATAATATACTAATACGTACCGTTTTATATAAAACAGAACATATTAGTATGTTAGCAGACCATTTGTTACGTTTGAAATATTATACCATATCATTCGATACGTATACTAATTAGTTATGAATATGCTACGTTTTTAGTATAACGGTGCGTATTACACAGGGACCTAATGACGCCCACAACATACCACAAGCGGCTGAAAGTTATTCGGATCAAGGAGTCCCAGAAACACCGCCGGAATATTATGCTAGGCAAAATCAGAATTCTACTTCAGAGCCGGACTGTGAGTCTGAGGGAGTACCTGACGCCCGCCAGAGAATATACACGGGTCCCAATGCAAGCAAGTGTCAATGTAGGTGGCACATATCCGAGAATATAGCAAAATATCACAAAAAATCTTTTGAAGGGGATAACTGGGCTAGATTCCAACACTACTGGAAAACCCTATGTGATTCCACCATAGAGACGTTATACGACTACAACGTGGGTGTGCTTAGGAACTTTCTTCACCAACTCGAGCGAGACCGTAAGTTATATACATGCTTAATATTGAAGTTTATATACATCCTAATATATAATAAATAGTCATGCTTTTATATTATCTACCAGCTTAGTGTTTATATTATATTTGAACGGATATATATAATTTTTTTTTTATTTCTCCTTTCAGGTGTTTCGGATTATGTGTATGACAATTGGTTAGGACTGTATAGAAACATGTTTGTATCCGCATGGACAGACCAACATTTAAACTTCAACCAACGGACCACCAACCGAGTGGAAAGCCAGCATGCAAACCTTAAAAAATTCCTTAAGAACGCAAACAACTCGTTGGTAAGGGTCGTCGATTTTGTCAACGAAGTCGTCATGTCACAGTACGTAGCGATCAGACACACGTTTGGCACCAGTCTCACAAAGGTAATGGATCATCACAGGCTGGTAAGGAACTGTTATGGCAGGGAAATGTTTTCCGATCTGTATCGAAAGGTGTCACTTATCGCTCTCGACCTTATGGAAAAGGAGAGCAAGCGTACACAGAAGCTGCAGGAGAATAACGAGAGCTGTAGTTGCCAACTTTACACAAGTTGTGGGTTACCATGCGCATGTCGGCTTGAACAAATGATGATTCAAGGTAACAAGAATAATTTTACCGTATTTCGGTTGTTTTGTAGTGTATGCATAAAATGACTGTATCCATCCTTCCACAGGGACGACAATAAAAATCGAGAATGTTGATGTGTTTTGGCGGAAGCTTGATTTTCACCTTCATTCGATGTGCTAGAAGATACTGACTATGTGCAACAGTTGGGGGCGACCACCCAGGAAATTCTTTTAGAAAAATCACCAGCAGTGAAAAAAAGCATGGTATCTAAGGTCATGTTAGTGGTATTTCCATCAAAATCAACAAGGAAACCTCCAAGGGTACAAGAAGACACACGCGGCCATTGATGTGTCGTATTTTATACCCATTTCCCACATTGTATTCAGTTGATTTTGCATGGTTTATGAGTCGTTTTAGTATACATTTGGTGCGTTTATGGTATTTGTTAGTGTTTCAGGTTACTGAAAGGTATTTAAGCGTAAATCCAGAGAAAACGACATTGTTGAGGTGAAGTAAGTGCTAACGGAGGATTTCGGAAGCATTTGGATGAAGATTGCAGAAAGTCAACAAAAGTCAAAGCTGACAAAAGGAAAGTTGCGCCGCAACCGAATTACAGAAAGTTAAGTTGTGCCGCAACTCTTCTAGTTGCGCCGCAACGCCTTTTGTTCCTGGCCAGCCACGAGTCAACATTGGTCAAAGGTCAACGCGAGTCAACGTTCAATTGCGCCGCAACTAGTTGTTGCGCCGCAACCGAAAAGCAGAAGAATAAGTTGCGCCGCAATCAATTTCATTGCGCCGCAATGCGTTCAAGTTCAAGCCAGCCTTGGTCAACGAAAGTCAAAGTCAAACGCGAAGTCAAAGGAGATTGCGCCGCAATGAGCTTAATTGCGGCGCAATTGGGTCCGATTCTGGCAGATTTTTGGGGGAGTATATATAGTTTGCAAAAACACACCAAAACCCTTCTTCTTTCTCCCAGCCATTTTTGAAGCTTTTTTCAGAGATATTTTCATCTATTCATCATATTCAAGGATTTCAAACACGATTGGATCAATTTCGTTTGTAGCTTTCGATTATTATCATTCGGTAACAATGAATTCTTCATATTTTCTTTGTTATTCTTATTTTAATATGAGTGGATAATCTCTTCATCATCCATCTTGATGGAGTGAGACATTATGTAAAGATTGCACGATTTTATTAATTCAATGTTGATTTCATTTAACGTTATATCGAGATCTTAGCGTATTTCTTCCTTATAATTTATCTTGAATTGATTGGTGATTTATGTGTGTCTTTAATGGTAATTATTGATTTCATATATTTCATTTTGATTGTTTGGGTACAAATAATTGGATCTATAACGGGTATGGTAGATAATCATTCAATGATAATAGGGGGAAATGTGTTAACGGTTGGGTACAATCGATAGGTATAATTGTTATTTCAATAACCAAAACAATTGTTTGATTAGGGAAGTTATAAAAGATGTCTTGGGGTACCGGTCTTTTTAACGAAACTAGTTTAAGCAAGAGAGTCAAATGATGTCATTAACTTGACGGGTACGGGGTTGGTGCTTTGTTTGAGTCTCGGTTATTTAATCAACTAATTTGGATTTGAACTTTATTTATGTGCAATCTGAGCGTATTGTTGAGCGAAATCAAGATGGATGCCTTTTAAATTATTGTCATAAAAAAACATTTTCAATATCGTTTGAGGACGATCCCTGCCCCGGTAATACCGGATTTCAGTTATTTACTTTTACTTGTTGCAAAGTGACAATTCGGTCACAAAACCCCTTGTTAATTAGAATTACTTAATGTCAACAATTACTTCATTTTAGTCCCTGTGTTCGATCCTGGACTTACCTTTTAGCTATACTATATACGAACGGGTCCACTGCCAGAGAGTGTGTAGTAGTCAGTTTTAGGGTATTTCTTGTTTTTAATTTTTAAACTCGATTTTGCACATCAAGTTTTTGGCGCCGCTGCCGGGGACTTAATTTTAAGTAGTTGTTTAATTTTGTGATTCGATCCTTTTTCACATTCATTTGTGAGAAAGTTATTGCTTTACTAGATAGTTTGTATTTTATTTCATTTCAATTATACCACAGGTGCGGTTGACGGTTTGTTTGTGGTGATTGTGCAGGTTCTTGCTAGTTGATGAACACAAGAGCTTCTGGCCGACCTTTGCTTAGCCCTTTGTCAAGAGACGACCAGGAACCATCCACATCAGTCAAAATAGATTTAGAAACCGCAACCAGTGTTCCACCCGCCCAGAACTTGGAAGATCAGTTGGTTGATCAGTTGGCCGATCAGTTGAAGAGATCATCGGAGCTTTTCAAAACAGGTGAAGATTCAGATTCAGAAGTAGAGGAGAAAATTCAGACACCTGAACCGAATAGTTTTCTCATACCTCGAACCAACATTAATATTAATCAACAACCAAGGGGTAGAAGAATGGGTGATGAACAACCGCAAGATCCGAACACCCGTCCTTACGGGGAGAGAAGAAGAAATATACCGGCGGACCGGGGCACAGCTATTCGCCCTCCGGCTATTTCAGTAGATTTTTCTTTGAAAGGGAATCACCTCAAGAGTGTTGAAGAGGATAAGTTTGATGGGATTCGAAGAAATGACCCATATGCTCATCTTGAGAGGTTTGAGAAGATCTGCAGGTTATATCAGTATGGAACAGGGCAAGCTGAGGCTGTTAAGTTGGAACTATTTCCATTAACTCTCATTGGAGATGCAGCTGCTTGGTTTAAGGAGTTACCCGATAACTCATTCACCACTTGGGCCGAACTTCGTGAAGGATTTATTGATGAGTTTTATTCTGTGAGAACTCAAAGGCAATTAGAAAATAAAATCAGAGGTTTTTCTCAAGAAACCGGTGAAGATGTTGTTGATGCATGGAAACGGTTCAAGGAAATGCTCAGGATTTGCCCCGAACATAGTATGGGTACTGACGAAAGTTTTGAGATTTTCTATGATGGCTTGGATAGAAAGACCAAAAGGGAGCTCGGTTATGCATTTGGGGGTAGTCTAAACAACATTTCCCCGAATGAAGGATACAAGATCCTTGAAGATATGGCGAAAGAGTATTCTACAAGAGATGAGGACCGAGACAAGAGATCCAATAGAAGCACTGTGGCTAAAGTGGAAAGTAGTGAAGACTCAAAACTGTTACTGAAGTCAAGGCTCTCTCGAAGCAAATGAATGAGAGGTTTGATAATCAAGATAATAGATTCAAGAACCTTGAAAGAGATGTTAAGGTTATGGCTGACGGTTGTAAGCATTGTGGGGACTTGCATTATACGGAGGATTGCCCGGATAAACCAGTGCAAGATGTTAGTTACGTTCAGAATCAAGGGAATTTCAACCAAAATACCGGTTATCAGAACCGGCCATCAGGTAGTTCTTACCCTACTTCTTCTTCTTTTAATGCTAACAGTTCTGGTTATGGTGGTAACAGGTTTAGTAGGTTCAACAATCAACGAGGCTCGGATCCAGAACTAAGACACATAGTATAGGATTTCATAAGTGCCCAGAAAGCAACTAATGAACATGTTGCAGAAGAGTCCAAGAAGGTGATTTATGTGTTGGACGCTTTGACTACTCGCTTGGATGGGCTCGGACATAAGTTGGATCAAGGAGCAAAGAATCAACAAGCCACCATTAAGGATTTAGAAGGAAGGATTGAAAGGCTAGGAAACTCAAATAGGCAGCCCGGTACTCTACCGAGCAACACTCAGCAGAACCCAAAGCCTCAATTCAATAACCAAGGGCAAAATAATCAAGGATCAGGACAGAAGTATACCCCTCCTAATGCTCGAAATGAGCAAGTAAATGCCATCACTACGAGGACAGGTAAGACTTATGAATCTGCAAACCCTTTACCTGATGACTCTACCCCACTCGTGCAGGTTAATGAAGATGAAGAAACGGGTGATGAAGAAGTTGAGATGGAACCGAACCAAGTCGTGCCAATACCGGCCGTTCCATCCAAACCCGCTGAGAAACCGACGGTGAAGCCTTATCAACCAAACATTCCATTTCCTCAACGTTTGAGGAAAGAAAAAGTCAAGGAACATTTTAAGAAATTTGTTGATCTTATTCAGTCTGTTAATATAAATGTTCCTTTAGTTGATTTGCTTGCAGGTATGCCAAATTATGCAAAGTTCCTCAAGGTACTTGTCAGTGATAAGAAGAAGCTTGAAGAGGCTAAGACTGCAGTTATGAGTGCCGAATGTTCAGCCATCATTCAGAATCAGATTCCTCCCAAATTGGAAGATCCAGGGAGTTTTCTAATTGCTTGTTCTTTTGGTGCTTTTTTGTGTGAGGCATTGGCCGATCTTGGGGCTAGTATTAATTTGATGCCTTATTCTGTTTATAGAAAGTTGTCCTTAGGAGAGTTGACCACTACCCGCATGAGCATTAGGCTCGCGGATCGTTCTTTCCAATATCCCATGGGGATAGCGGAAAATTTGCAAATTAAGGTGGGGCACATGATATTTCCGGTTGATTTTGTTATTCTTGAGATGGAGGCGGATGCTAAAGTCCCCCTCATTCTTGGCCGACCATTCCTTATGACCGCGGATGCTATCATCCGAGTTAAGGCTAAGGAAATTTCCTTAGGGGTCGGTGATGACCGAGTCATTTTTAATGTTGATAGAGCACTTAAGCATCCTTACTCTTGTGATGAAACTTGTCTCAGGTTAGATGTGATTGAAGAAGAAGATGCTTTGGAGAAGGAGCTCATGGATTTCTTGGACATGGAAGAGGGTGAAGCATTGCTAGCTTACAGTGAAGAAGAGCAAGAGTTGGTTGGAGATATGATGCAAGAGATTATGGCATTAAGTGTTGATGAAACTCTACCGGAAGACGAGACCTTTGAAGAGATCACGGTTAGTGATAGCACTCGGGTGCTAACCTCGGTAGAGAACCCTCCTAGCGACTTGGAGCTCAACCGCTTTCGGACCATCTTGAATATGCATATTTGGAAGGTACATCTCTTTTACCCGTTGTCATCTCATCCTCGTTAATGAAGGATGAGAAATCTAGACTTATGACCGTCCTAAAGGCCCATAAAAAGGCCTTTGCATGGAAAATTTCTGATATTCCGGGTATAAGTCAAGAATTTTGCAAACATACTATAAACTTTGTTGATAATGTTAAACCGGTTGTGCAAAGGCAACGAAGGTTGAATCCAAATATGAAAGATGTGGTTAAAAAAGAGATAATAAAGTTGCTTGATGCGGGAATCATATTCCCCATCTCGGATAGTTCATGGGTAAGTCCGGTAAATTGTGTACCGAAGAAGGGTGGGATGACCGTAGTTTTAAATGACAAAAATGAATTGGTTCCCACTAGGACTGTCACGGGGTGGAGGGTATGTATAGATTATCGGAGATTAAATGATGCTACCCGCAAAGACTATTTTCCCTTGCCCTTTATTGATCAAATGTCTCGAACGGCTCGCCGGTAACGAGTATTTTTGCTTTTTGGATGGGTTCTCCGGGTACTTCCAAATACCCATTGACC
This sequence comes from Erigeron breviscapus, assembly GCA_034093135.1. NCBI lineage: Eukaryota > Viridiplantae > Streptophyta > Magnoliopsida > Asterales > Asteraceae > Erigeron > Erigeron breviscapus. Next base: position 6,247,301 of record CM067175.1, read on the forward strand.
CCAAGGACCAAGAAAAGACCACCTTTACTTGCCCTTTTGGCACTTATGCCTATAGAAGGATGCCATTTGGTCTTTGCAATGCCCCGGGTACTTTTCAAAGATGTATGATTGCCATATTTCAGGACATGATCGAAACGTCCATGGAAGTTTTTATGGATGACTTTTTTGTTTTCGGTAGTTCTTTTGAAAATTGTCTTGAAAGTCTTGATAAAATGCTTGAAAGGTGTGAGAGGGCACACTTGGTCTTGAACTGGGAAAAGTGTCATTTTATGGTGAAAGAGGGTATTGTTTTGGGGCACAAAGTTTCAAAAGTGGGTTTAGAGGTAGATAAAGCCAAAATTGATGTTATAGCTAAATTGCCTCCACCCACTAATGTCAAATCAATTAGAAGCTTTTTGGGTCATGCCGGGTTCTATCGTCGGTTTATAAAGGATTTTTCAAAAATTACCCGGCCAATGACCAAGTTGTTAGAAAAGGATGTCCCTTTCAATTTTGATAAGGAGTGTCTAAATGCATTCAACTTACTTAAAGACAAATTGACCAATGCACCCATTATGTCTCCACCTAATTGGTCATTACCGTTTGAGTTAATGTGTGATGCTAGCGACTTTGCTTTAGGGGCGTGTTAGGCCAAAGGGAGGATAAACATTTCCGCCCTATTTCCTATGCTAGCAAGACCTTAAACCCGGCTCAACAGAACTATACCGTGACCGAGAAAGAGTTGTTAGCCGTGGTTTATGCCTTTGATAAGTTTAGACCCTATTTGGTTTTGAATAAGACTATTGTGTTCACCGACCACTCGGCTTTGAAGTACTTGTTCTCGAAACAAGATGCTAAGCCTTGTTTAATTCGTTGGGTCTTACTTTTACAAGAATTTGATATTGAGATTAAAGATAAAAGTGGGGCTGAAAATGTGGCAGCCGACCACTTGAGTAGGCTCGAAAACCCTCACCTTGAGGAGTTAAAGGAGCATGATATTAATGATGATTTTCCTGACGAGTTTCTAATGCAGGTGGATGTGGAGGAGGATCCATGGTATGCAGACATTGCTAACTATTTATGTGCAGGTGTTCTTCCTAAGGAAATGTCTTATCAACAGAAAAAGAAATTCTTTTCTGAGATTAAGCATTATTTCTAGGAAGAACCATATTTGTTTCGAATGTGTGCAGATGGCATGATCAGGAGATGTATGTCCGGTGCAGAAACCCGGTAGATTTTGGATGCATGCCACTATGGACCAGCCGGTGGTCATTATGGACCATCTGTAACCGGTAAGAAGGTTTTTGATGCAGGATTTTATTGGCCTTCAATCTTCAAAGAAGCTTAAACATTAGTGGAGACGTGTGAAGTTTGTCAACATCAAGGTATCATTTCAAAGAAGGACGAGATGCCACAGAACTTCATTCAGGTTTGTGAGGTATTTGATGTTTGGGGAATTGATTTTATGGGACCCTTTTCGCCTTCAAATAAGTGTCTTTACATTTTAGTGGCGGTTGATTATGTTTCGAAATGGCCGAGGCTAAGGCCTTGCCAACTAATGATGCAAGGGTTGTCATAGATTTCTTAAAGCAACTGTTTTGTCGTTTTGGTTGTCCTAAGGCCTTAATCAGTGATCGTGGAACTCATTTCGCGAATCACCAACTTGCTAAGGTGTTAAAGAGGTATGGTGTTCATCATTGTTTCTCTACTTCTTATCACCCGCAAACGAGTGGCCAAGTAGAAAATACTAATAGGGCTTTAAAACGAATCTTAGAGAAAACCATAGGTGATAATCCTAAGAATTGGTCTAAGAAGTTGGATGATGCGCTATGGGCTTTTAGAACCGCATTTAAGACTCCAATTGGAACTACACCTTATAGGTTGCTTTATGGGAAGACATGTCATTTGCCTTTAGAAATAGAGCATAAAGCTTATTGGGCTCTTAGGAATTGAAATATGGACTTAGTTGAAAGTAGTGAATTGAGAATGTTGCAATTACATGAGTTAGATGAGTTGAGGTTGAATGCTAATGAGAATTCTAGGCTCTACAAAGAGAGGACTAAGGTTTGGCATGATCGTAGGATTAGAGAGAAGGATTTTAAAGCCGGTCATAAAGTTTTGTTGTTCCTTTCCAAGTATAAGTTCAAGCAACCCAAGTTGACTTCTAGGTGGACCGGCCCTTTTGTGATCAAACATGTCTATCCGTCTGGTTATGTTGAATTGTTTAAATCGGATGGAGCTTCTTTTATTGTTAATGGTCACAGGTTGAAGCTTTATTATGAAGAAGAGGAAAATGTGGGAGTCGTCGTTGACGAGCTTCCATTTTTCGGAATGGATCAATGAAGAAAGGACTGTGAGTCGAGCTAAAGACTCGTTAATAACTTAAGCGCTTCGTGGGAGGCAACCCGTGTTTCTTGTTTTCATTATTGTTTATTTGTCATTGGTAATGTGTTTTAATAAGAATTGCAGGTAGGAGCCGCTCTTATGCCTTCCGGTAAGTCGTTTTCAAGGAAGAAAACAAAGGTAAGTGTGGGGGAGGTGAATTGCGCCGCAAGATAAGTTGCGCCACAATGCTTCTGTTGGGTTGCGCCGCAACTATACAAGTTGCGCCGCAACCTATCTTTCTATTTTTCAGTTGCGCCGCAGGTAGTTGTTGCGCCGCAACGTGTCATGTTTCAGAAAAATCGAAAAATAAATAAATAAATAAAAAAACAGGCATTGCGCAGCAACTTGGTTAGTTGCGCCGCAACCCGGGTGAAACCGGGTCAACATAGTTACAAAAGGGGATCAGTTGGTGAGATTCACACACATCAATTATTGAGATCCTCCTTCTCCTCTCAAACCTTCCAGCCGACCCATCTTCTTTTCTTCCCTTATTTTCTTTAATTTTCCCTCTTAATCTTTTATCTTAAATCATCATAATGACAAGAACCGGAAAGGTATGTGTTTCTTTAACCTCTATTCATTACTTTAATTCATTAATTTCATAGTGTTCTTAAATAATTCGAATCTATATGGGTTTATGCTTATTTTGCTTCTTAAATTTCGAATTTGATGTTGAATGGGGTTAGAACAATGAGGGTTTGGTTGTTTTGTTTGAAGGATTGATGATTTGTTTTTGTGGATTGTGTTATTCAAATTAACTTAGGGTTAATTAAAGTTTGTTTTTCTTAATTAAATGCTAAACTCTAAGAATTAAATTGTTATTTGAATATGGTGGGGATTTTGTTGTTCATCCCTGCTGCTGCTCGTACTCAACCCAGACAACACTCAATTGCGCCACAACTCCTAGTTGCGCCGCAACTGGATTACAGACAGTGAAGTTGCGCCGCAATGAAAGTAGTTGCGCCGCAACTCGACCTTTTTCAGCCTGCCATGGTTATGCTTATATATATGCTTATATGTCGGGTTTCAATGTTTTAATTGTTTCTTGTATGTGTAGGAACCCGCTTCCTCTAGCCGTGCAGGACGAGGCAAGGCAAGAAGCTCGTCGGCTGCTGCACCTGTTGAGAGTGGTCTTACTCCTGAAGCCACTGCTATGGGAATTCCTACCTACCCGTAGTTACGATTCCCTAGAGCTCCTCTAGAGAAGAAGGTTGAATATACCAACAGGTTGGCCACTATTTTTCAGAAAGACATAGTTGAACCAAGGTATATGGAATCTAGTATGTTGGATACGTTAAATGCTCGTGGGGGTATAAGTAGGTATATGCATTTGATGGGTAGTTCGAATGATATGGATGGTAATCCCGTTGCCAAGGAATTCAGTTTGTGGTTTGATATATTTTGGAATCGGGAGATAGTTTGTAAGGAGTGGTGTTTGGAGGTTTATTCGACTATTTCTGTTGAGAACATAGAGAAGGCAAAGGATGTGTTTGCGGATCAGGTCATTTTCTTTCGTTGTGGGGTTGTTAATAGAAACCTCACTATTGCTGAGTTTGGGTTATGCACGGGGATGTACACCCAAGAGATGTTGGATGATCCTGCTTTTGAGCGTCTCTTAGCCACTGCTGTTAGGACTACTTCTGGTTTTAATAGGGATGCAGGTGATTTTAGAGACTACTACAACCGGGTGTCTGGGGGTCACGCTTGGCGCGCAGCTTGTGGGGCGAATACACTCTAGTCGCCTATTTTACGCTTATTCCACAAGATGTTAGTCCATTCCTTTGTCCAAAGTACTAATCACCCGGATAAGTTATATATGGAGGATTTATGGTTGTTGAGGTTGTTTGATGAGGGTGATGTTTATAGGAAAGCTTGTGCTCCCTATGTGTTGGCCAAACATATGGGGACAAAAGGAGTTCGTGATAGGGGGTTAGTCTGTGGTCATTTTATTTCCATGATGGTGAAGTATTTTGAGGGTGCTGATAATGCAGTCGCTTTGAACTGCAAACCTATGAAGTCGTTCACTTGGAATGATTTGAAGCGTTGGAAATTGATTAAGCCTCTAGCTCATAAGAATGCTATTCCTGAGTTGATTGATTTTGGTGGTGCTGCCTCTGATGATGAGGAGGAGGCAGAGGCAGGTGATGATGATGATGCGGAGATGGCTGATGCACCAGAGCAGCCGCTAGAGCCCGCACGACGTACTAAGCATCGTGCCACCACTACACCTACTGAGGGGCCATCTTCTTCTTCTGCCGCCCCTTCAGGTCCATGGGATTTTTCTTCTTTGGGGACTTTGGTTAGTAACATGTGGGAGTCTCAGCAGCACTTTCAGCATTCCCATGAGCAGTTCCAGCAGAGGATGGATAGTGATTTTAGATGGGTTGGTTCAGGTGTGGGGCGCGTGATGCATGATCAGCAGCGCTATCAGCCCATGTGGGAGGCCCAGTATACGGGTCAGGAGTTCCATAGACCTGATCCTATTCCCGACTACCGCCCTCCCAGTATATTCATTCTAGAGCACAGGGCTGGAGGTGGATTCTTCTATCCACCAGAACGTCAGTATGAGGTGGCTCCTTCCCATGATCTTGGGGGAACGGGGCCCGATAACCCTGTTAGCTTTGGGTCTTTTGCAGGTACGCAAGCTGGTGCGGATGCTGGAGGATCAGGTTCGGCAGAACCATCGTTTGCTGAGCAGGTAGTTAGATCGATTTTTGGTACATGACCTATGCCTGGTTACCCTCACCCTCCTCAGTGATATATGATGGGATGATGCTGCTGCCGTCTGTTGGTGATGATGGCTTGTACTCTTATTTGTTTGAACACTTTTATTTCGATGAATGCATGGTTTATTAGATTATGTTGCTCGTTAATTGTGTGTTCATGTTGATAGCAAGTTGAATGTCATATGCATATGCTGGCAGTAAGTTCAGCGACATATTTTGTTGGCATCATATTCAGGCATGGAACATACATCATACCCGGAAAGTTTTTCTTATTCTTGATTTTGTTTTTGTTTACTTTTCCCTATTTCCCATAGTTTGCCTTAGTTTATTGGACATTGAGGGCATTGTCCAACTCAAGTGTGGGGGGGTGGTAAATAGGAAAAAGTCTGGTATTTTTGAGGAATTTTGAACTTTTGCATGCTTGTCCTTGTAGTTAATTGCTTTTGTCACTTAATTATAGAACTTAATAAGCAATTTGACTACACCTTTGGTACAAATTTTAATATGTGGAATGTGTTTTGACTGATTAATTAGGCAATCCCTTCTGGATTAATAATATGACTAGCACGCTCAAAGCACCAAAACACCCAAATTGTGAGATTATTGATTCATTGCTAGTTATGATAGGTGTTACGGTTTTGGAATTATTAGCCTTGTTAATTTGTCCCTCTCGTAGGCTTTTGGATTTATTCAAGAGTAAGGGTTCTATTTAGAGCTCTGAACTATGATGTACAAGTTTGAGGTTGGTTTTTCCATTTCCGGATTATTTCATTTGCTATGAGTGTGCCGGTGATTGCGTTGATTCTAGAACTTGTCCTGGTTGATCGTTCCGTGTTATTTATCAGAAGAGACAAAATTAGGATAAAACCTTTGTTCTTTGTTTGATTCACCCCTTGTTTCGTAAAAATTTGTTATGTGCATGTTTTGTTAATGTGCTTAGTAGCTAACTACACTGGTTAGTGAATCCCCTGTTTTAAACCCTTGTGTCGCACTCATTTTTAGTGCAAGAAACAATAGAAAACTTGTTGTCAATAGCCTGTTCTTTGTTATTAACTCCACCCTTAATATACACCTTTTCCTAGCCATACCGATAGTCGAAGTCCTGGTGGGTCATTGGTTGCCTATGCTAGTGGATGGTTTGGGGTTGTCCTTTATGTCGGGTTGGGATATTCTCGGTTATTGAGAATAGATTGATTTCGTCATGTTTGTTTGGATAAAGTCTGGATCGTTCATTTAAGCATATGAGTATATGATTTGTCACTGTTTCAAATGTTATTTAAGAGAATGCCAATTAGTCAGAGTAAAAGTAGCTCACAAAAAAAAAGAATAAAAGAATTGAAAAACAGAAAAAGAAAAAAAAATAGAAAGAAAAGAGCTTGGGCTGTCAGTTGGTATTTCTCACTTTTGGTCAAATCATTTTTGTAAGTTGGTACATCAATTACACCAACGAAAGGATCTGAATGCTATAATCTTAAGTTGTTATTTGTGGGTTGGCGCGTTTGTTTAAGCCAACATGGTTAGAACTGGTTGATTGAGTTGTTTAGTGTCATACACCACAATGGTGTCGGTTTTTAATCGTCTATTGGGGGTATTGTCTGGACAACTTCTCGGGTTTTGGACCGTTGGCAACTAGTGACATGGGATTTAATGGATTAGACTATTATGTAAAACTTTGTTAAATGTTGTGTTATTTGTTTTTAACACCCTTTGTTTACCCAAATTTCCATACCCTTTTAAATACCTTGTTTAGCCTCAGAAGTTCATTAAAACCCTTAAAGTCCTCTTTTGATAGACGTTGTGGTGCTTGCATCATGGCGGTGAAGGAACGAATCTAGTACAAGCCTATGGTTAAAAGAGTATGCATCACGACTAGGCATTGAGTGATTATTCAAATATTCAACCCCAAATGTAAGTCAGTTGGAGTAGGATAGACGAGATATCATTGATTCGATTCTTTTGTGCTTAGTCATGTTATTAAGGCTTGTGTATCAGTTAAATATTGTCAAACATTCCAGTTTTCATTTAAGATTAAAACTGCCTAACCATCTTTTCTCATTTTCATGAATGGTTGAGCTTCTTTTTGATTACTGTAATGTGGTTTCCATTATGTACCAAGGTTAATTTATTCTTTTCAGTTTGGAATTGCTTGAGGACAAGCAAAGCTTAAGTGTGGGGGGATTTGATGTGTCGTATTTTATACCCATTTCCCACATTGTATTCAGTTGATTTTGCATGGTTTATGAGTCGTTTTAGTATACATTTGGTGCGTTTATGGTATTTGTTAGTGTTTCAGGTTACTGACAGGTATTTAAGCGTAAATCTGGAGAAAACGACATTATTGAGGTGAAGTAAGTGCTAACGGAGGATTTCGGAAGCATTTGGATGAAGATTGCAGAAAGTCAACAAAGTCAAAGCTGGCAAAAGGAAAGTTGCGCCGCAACTTGGAGTTGCGCCGCAACCGAATTACAGAAAGTTAAGTTGCGCCGCTAACTCTTCTAGTTGCGCCGCAACGCCTTTTGTTCCTGGCCAGCCACGAGTCAACATTGGTCAAAGGTCAACGCGAGTCAACGTTCAATTGCGCCGCAACTAGTTGTTGCGCCGCAACCGAAAAGCAGAAGAATAAGTTGCGCCGCAATCAATTTCATTGCGCCGCAATGCGTTCAAGTTCAAGCCAGCCTTGGTCAACGAAAGTCAAAGTCAAACGCGAAGTCAAAGGAGATTGCGCCGCAATGAGCTTAATTGCGGCGCAATTGGGTCCGATTCTGGCAGATTTTTGGGGGAGTATATATAGTTTGCAAAAACACACCAAAACCTCTTCTTCTTTTCTACCAGCCGTTTTTGAAACTTTTTTCAGAGATATTTTCATCTATTCATCATATTCAAGGATTTCAAACACAATTGGATCAATTTCGTTTGTAGCTTTCGATTATTATCATTCGGTAACAATGAATTCTTCATATTTTCTTTGTTATTCTTATTTTAATATGAGTGGCTAATCTCTTCATCATCCATCTTGATGGAGTGAGACATTATGTAAAGATTGCACGATTTTATTAATTCAATGTTGATTTCATCTAACGTTATATCGAGATCTTAGCGTATTTCTTCCTTATAATTTATCTTGAATTGATTGATGATTTATGTGTGTCTTTAATGGTAATTATTGATTTCATATATTTCATTTTGATTGTTTGGGTACAAATAATTGGATCTATAACGGGTACGGTAGATAATCATTCAATGATAATAGGGGGAAATGTGTTAACGGTTGGGTACAATCGATAGGTATAATTGTTATTTCAATAACCAAAACAATTGTTTGATTAGGGAAGTTATAAAAGATGTCTTGGGGTACCGGTCTTTGTAACGAAACTAGTTTAAGCAAGAGAGTCAAATGATGTCATTAACTTGACGGGTACGGGGTTGGTGCTTTGTTTGAGTCTCGGTTATTTAATCAACTAATTTGGATTTGAACTTCATTTATGTGCAATCTGAGCGTATTGTTGAGCGAAATCAAGATGGATGCCTTTTAAATTATTGTCAAAAAAAAACATTTTCAATATCGTTTGAGGACGATCCCTGCCCCGGTAATACCGGATTTCAGTTATTTACTTTTACTTGTTGCAAAGTGACAATTCGGTCACAAAACCCCTTGTTAATTAGAATTACTTAATGTCAACAATTACTTCATTTTAGTCCCTGTGTTCGATCCTGGACTTACCTTTTAGCTATACTATATACGAACGGGTCCACTGCCCGAGAGTGTGTAGTAGTCAGTTTTAGGGTATTTCTTGTTTTTAATTTTTAAACTCGATTTTGCACATCAGCCATCCAACCACAAGTCGAAAAAACCAAAGGGCAGCGGATGCCTCTTGGCTACAACCGTCGGGCACAGGGTCACAAGGAACACCTGATCAAAGCAGACATAGCTACGCCGGAACTGTCAGGTCCCAATCAACAATGTCCCCTGATCAAGGCAGACATAGCTACGCCGAAACTGTCAGGTCCCAATCAACAATGTCCCCTGGTTTCAATCGTAGTAGATCAACCGCACAACGACAGGGCGACATCTCCGGCAACATCCTCGGGTTCCCCTTGATGAATCCAGATGTGGACGTCATCGACGTTATGCGTTTCGAGAGGTGGATACCATCGATTTTCCACCCATTCGTCGCACGCATAAAGGATGTCCCTGGAAATGGCCACTGCGGTTTTTCTTCGGTCGCTATGGGTCTGGGGTATACAGAGAAGGACCATTTTTATGTTCGACAAGAAATGCTACAAGAGTTGGAGGGTCCCAATTCGGGCTGGTGGAAGAATCGTATTGACTATCAAATGACAGGTACTTTTGATATTGTGCGTTCGCAATTGTACTGGGAATATCCACTTCAGAGGGCACCTCAGGAAAAGTATATGATGTTCCCATACGCCGGAACTCATCATCGCGCAAAGGTTTAATGCGGTTGTCCATTTTCTAACGACTACTGGTAGCGAAACTTTTCCCCCCCTTCGGAATGCCCCCCCTCAAGATCCGGAAGGGAACTACTACCCTCATCGGTACATCACAGTCTGCCTAGTCAGCAACTCTCATTTCATCAATGTTAAACTAGAAGGTGATTACCCCGTGCCCCCACTTAATATGTACTGTGCACATTGGCGGACACCAAAAGCCTGTGAATGGGAAATAATCTACCTTCATCGTATGGATGAGTACATACGGATCCGAGAACTCAACCGACCTCCGGGAACACGCCGTCAGCACATAGATTTGTGCGGCTAGTTATGCTGTGCGTTGCTGACCACAATTCATGTAATAAAATCTGTATTATATTTGTAATTTTCAAGTTTGTATTTCAAAAATAACATTTGGTATTTGTAATAAATTGTATTGTATTTGTATTTTGTAAAAAAAAAAAAAATTAAAAACAATACCGTGTTACATAAAACGGGTCATTTTGTACAGGTATATATAATCAAAAAAACGAATGCCTGATGTCACTTTCTCATTTTTACTTTTCACTCACAATAACCCTAAACCTAGCACGGAAACCAACCACCGCCTGAGATCCGTTTTCCATCACCACCGTCGGCGATCCGTTTTCCCCCACCACCGCCGCTGTTCTGCTCCTCCGTCGTTGTACTCCATCTCCTTTTCTTGGTAAGTATCTACTTAGATCCGTACAACACTCCATATACGGTTGCCATGCATTTTCAATCATATGTATTTACTTTGTTATATATATATATATTATATATATATATATATTCGTATGTGTCGATCTGTATTCAATCTATTCATGTAATCAATTAGGGTTAATGGGTATTTGATTTACAATTTCAACCTTTCATACGTATGTTGTTATAAATCATAAATGTATTTGGTTCGTTTGATTCGTGTGATAGATGTCGACGAGGTTTAGAAAGCAATTAGGGTTCATTGGATTGGTGGTCTAATAAAATTTTTTTGACCCTCCAGCACTGCTCACGTCTCATGTAAAACCCCAAGTTTTTATAAATTTAACTGGTGTACGGATTGTGATGAATTTGTATATTTTACCCCCTGGAAAATAAGAAAACGGAGATACTGTTGTAAAACGGCAAGATGGTCACAAAACGGGGAGGGTCACATAAAACGGAGCCCACTGGTCCCAATATATCAGATCAAATTTACTCTTGTACCCAATCTCCTCCTTTACCTTTACTTTCAATAATTCACATTACCTGCTTATTGTCATACAAAATCATACAATACTCCTTCTAATAAGATGATTGATAACCCTACCCACGATATCATTGACAACCATTGTGTCTCTGATATCAGTTCGTGTAACCAGTTGGCTGTTACAAACCCCAGGAAGGATTATGAATTTTATAACTTTGTACGTAACAGTTTGATGTAATTATTCTACCTGCCTACTTATTATTTACTTGATCCTAATTGTATATATTTTCTTTGTTTGTAGATTGCGGCACCCGAGAACCCCGACCAAATCAACCCCCAGGAGAACGTGGTCCCCCAATATGAAGAGGTCAACGCAGCGGCAGGTCAACATCAAGAGGAAGAAGATACGAATCCTGAAGGAGAACATGAAGAGTCGTATGATGACTCAGACGACACAGAGGAAGAGACCCCGACCAGTAAAAGACGACGAAAAGCAATGCCAAGGGCGAAGTAGCCTAAGACCGATAAAGATAAGCTGCTTGCTGAGTACCCGCACACAAAGTTTAAAGAAAAGACATGGAAGGCTGAAAGGTTTGACCGGATCAAGAGATTGGAGGTGGCGCCCGGTGGTGTGATTTGTTTTAATACACTTCAAGAGTTGAATTTAAAGGAAAGGGCCATGCATTTTCTCGGTGGAGAGAACACCCCGTGGTCTCGCTTGTATCAGCAGGAGCTGCCTGCGTATCGGGAGATGTGTTCAGAGTTCCTCTCCACGTTCAGGTACCGTCTAATGGTTAATGGAATACTATTTTTTTTCCCGAGTGATTAATAACATCATTTTTTTGTAAAGGTACAACGAGAAGAAAAAGCCGGAAGAACAAGGCGGCCGACCTGAGGTGCCGGAGCAAGAACCCCCCCGACATGAGGTGGAGTTATGTTTATTCGGTAAGGTGTAAAGATGGATCTGTGGGGGTTTAGGGTATGCGCCGGTCTGTACAAAGACAATGATGAGGAAGAGAGGAATCAGTTCAACATATCGTTGAAGGGTGCGCCAATTGACGAGTTGTCCGACTTTTGGAGGGCGATCGCTCCCAATACTGAAAAGACCTTCAAGAGGGAACGGTGACACAGATCAGGTAACGCTCGATGTTCACATTCATCTTTATGAATTTTAGTATTCTTTTATATAATGTTTTATGTCGAGTCTTGCAATGTTGTTACGACACAATGTAGCAGTTTCTTGTTTGTGGACTGCTTTGTTATATCGAAAGAGTGATACTAGAAATTTGTGAGACATTAATTTGCATTGTAATCTATCGTTACCGTTTTAATTTTACCATCTTTAGATTAAAACAAGAGTTGGATGATTAAAAAGGAAAAAGATACAATGTGAACAGTCGGGACTAAAAATGAACTTAATTTACCTTTTGAAAGAAAAAAATAACGAAAGAAGAAGGGGTTAAACGTGTCGGGTAGACTGGCTGGGATTTTTTGTCTAGTTTGAAGTTTGTAATCAGTTTGTACACGGCTAAAGCATAGGCCCGGCTAGTTGTTTTGGTTCCAATTTATATGATGATGCATTGCTACGCCATATATATATGATGATGCATTGGGCCATTATTGTTTTTTCCGTGTAAACAGGGACCCTTTGTTCCGCTACTTCCACCGCCTAAACACAAAGATGATAAACGGGCGTAGCCAGGGCGGAGAGCACATGTCCGTGACCGACCTGTTTCTCTGTACTGTCTTCTGATGCGCAAACCCTGCAACCTGGCCCATGTTCTTGCTCATTACTTTCACCGGTTTTACTCCAAGTACATTTCCCCGCTTCTTAGTATTTTCAATGCCTTATTATTTATGACGTCTTTATATATCAATTAGTAATATACATATCTGTTGCAGGAAGGCTTGCGGGAAGATTGTATGCGGGCATATCGTCACCATGATCACACAATCGTTGAACCTGCATCAGAAGTACAGTGAACTAAAGATCCCGGCGGTGCAACCAAAGGTGAACAACAGGAACACCCTGTATGGGATGGGCATCCTCCGGTGCATAGACAAGGTTCCAACTCTGATGACAGATCAGGGAAGAGAGGAGTGGAAGGGACCGAACTTGACGGAGATCATGTTGCCGCCGCCTTTACCGGCAGTGGAGATTCACCAAGTGCACGAGGGGGGTCACAGGGAGGAGGAAGAGCAGCGGGAGCCAGAGTACCGCCCAAAACGCTCATATCAGGTTGTCCGCCTCCCTAAGGAGACTACAGACAAGGTGGAGCAGATCTCGACACGCCTCGACGGTCTCGAGAAGCACGTTCGGGGACTGGCAAGGCAGACAGAGCATATGCAGGCCCTCTTGAAATGGCTCTGCACCGCAATCAGCCCGGTTGAAGGCACTTCTGCTCCTCCGAAAACGCCAGAATATGCTACTCCCCCGACTGATCTTCCAAGTGATGGCGCTGATGAAGAAACCCCCCCACCCCCACCCCCCGGGTTTTGGCGGCGCGAAATTCACTGATCCTCCACCTGAGACCCCGTTTTTTGAGACCAACTGCACTGGTCAATCCCTGTTTGATGCTACTCCTGTTAATGACTCCACCCGGTCTGATCACTCCACTGGTCCTCCGCCGCTTCATCAGTCCTCCCAGTTCAATGACCCCACTGGTCCTCCGCCGCTTCAGTCCTCCCAGTTCAATGACTCCACTGGTCCTCCGCCGCTTCAGTACTCCCAGTTTGATACTACTCTGGTTAATGCCTCCACCCAGTTTGATCGATTCAGTGTTACTCCGCCGCATCATCAGTCGTCCCGGTTCGATGACTCCACTGGTCTTACGCCGCTTCATCAGTCCTCCCAGTTCAATGACTCCACTGGTCCTCCGCCGCTTCAGTCCTCCCAGTTCAATGACTCCACTGGTCCTCCGCCGCTTCAGTCCTCCCAGTTCAATGACTCCACTGGTCCTCCGCCGCTTCAGTCCTCCCAGTTCAATGACTCCACTGGTCCTCCGCCGCTTCAGTCCTCCCAGTTCAATGACTCCATTGGTCCTCCGCCGCTTCATCAGTCCTCCCAGTTCAATGACTCCACTGGTCCTCCGCCGCTTCAGTCCTCCCAGTTCAATGACTCCACTGGTCCTCCGCCGCTTCATCAGTCCTCCCAGTTCAATGACTCCACTGGTCCTCCGCCGCTTCAGTCCTCCCAGTTCAATGACTCCACTGGTCCTCCGCCGCTTCAGTCCTCCCAGTTCAATGACTCCACTGGTCCTCCGCCGCTTCAGTCCTCCCAGTTCAATGACTCCACTGGTCCTCCGCCGCTTCAGTCCTCCCAGTTCAATGACTCCACTGGTCCTCCGCCGCTTCAGTCCTCCCAGTTCAATGACTCCACTGGTCCTCCGCCGCTTCAGTCCTCCCAGTTCAATGACTCCACTGGTCCTCCGCCGCTTCAGTCCTCCCAGTTCAATGACTCCACTGGTCCTCCGCCGCTTCAGTCCTCCCAGTTCAATGACTCCACTGGTCCTCCGCCGCTTCAGTCCTCCCAGTTCAATGACTCCACTGGTCCTCCGCCGCTTCAGTCCTCCCAGTTCAATGACTCCACTGGTCCTCCGCCGCTTCAGTCCTCCCAGTTCAATGACTCCACTGGTCCTCCGCCGCTTCAGTCCTCCCAGTTCAATGACTCCACTGGTCCTCCGCCGCTTCAGTCCTCCCAGTTCAATGACTCCACTGGTCCTCCGCCGCTTCAGTCCTCCCAGTTCAATGACTCCACTGGTCCTCCGCCGCTTCAGTCCTCCCAGTTCAATGACTCCACTGGTCCTCCGCCGCTTCAGTCCTCCCAGTTCAATGACTCCACTGGTCCTCCGCCGCTTCAGTCCTCCCAGTTCAATGACTCCACTGGTCCTCCGCCGCTTCAGTCCTCCCAGTTCAATGACTCCACTGGTCCTCCGCCGCTTCAGTCCTCCCAGTTCAATGACTCCACTGGTCCTCCGCCGCTTCAGTCCTCCCAGTTCAATGACTCCACTGGTCCTCCGCCGCTTCAGTCCTCCCAGTTCAATGACTCCACTGGTCCTCCGCCGCTTCAGTCCTCCCAGTTCAATGACTCCACTGGTCCTCCGCCGCTTCAGTCCTCCCAGTTCAATGACTCCACTGGTCCTCCGCCGCTTCAGTCCTCCCAGTTCAATGACTCCACTGGTCCTCCGCCGCTTCAGTCCTCCCAGTTCAATGACTCCACTGGTCCTCCGCCGCTTCAGTCCTCCCAGTTCAATGACTCCACTGGTCCTCCGCCGCTTCAGTCCTCCCAGTTCAATGACTCCACTGGTCCTCCGCCGCTTCAGTCCTCCCAGTTCAATGACTCCACTGGTCCTCCGCCGCTTCAGTCCTCCCAGTTCAATGACTCCACTGGTCCTCCGCCGCTTCAGTCCTCCCAGTTCAATGACTCCACTGGTCCTCCGCCGCTTCAGTCCTCCCAGTTCAATGACTCCACTGGTCCTCCGCCGCTTCAGTCCTCCCAGTTCAATGACTCCACTGGTCCTCCGCCGCTTCAGTCCTCCCAGTTCAATGACTCCACTGGTCCTCCGCCGCTTCAGTCCTCCCAGTTCAATGACTCCACTGGTCCTCCGCCGCTTCAGTCCTCCCAGTTCAATGACTCCACTGGTCCTCCGCCGCTTCAGTCCTCCCAGTTCAATGACTCCACTGGTCCTCCGCCGCTTCAGTCCTCCCAGTTCAATGACTCCACTGGTCCTCCGCCGCTTCAGTCCTCCCAGTTCAATGACTCCACTGGTCCTCCGCCGCTTCAGTCCTCCCAGTTCAATGACTCCACTGGTCCTCCGCCGCTTCAGTCCTCCCAGTTCAATGACTCCACTGGTCCTCCGCCGCTTCAGTCCTCCCAGTTCAATGACTCCACTGGTCCTCCGCCGCTTCAGTCCTCCCAGTTCAATGACTCCACTGGTCCTCCGCCGCTTCAGTCCTCCC
Organism: Erigeron breviscapus; assembly: GCA_034093135.1. Taxonomy (NCBI): domain Eukaryota; kingdom Viridiplantae; phylum Streptophyta; class Magnoliopsida; order Asterales; family Asteraceae; genus Erigeron; species Erigeron breviscapus. The sequence continues at coordinate 6,263,012 of CM067175.1, forward strand.
AGTTCAATGACTCCACTGGTCCTCCGCCGCTTCAGTCCTCCCAGTTCAATGACTCCACTGGTCCTCCGCCGCTTCAGTCCTCCCAGTTCAATGACTCCACTGGTCCTCCGCCGCTTCAGTCCTCCCAGTTCAATGACTCCACTGGTCCTCCGCCGCTTCAGTCCTCCCAGTTCAATGACTCCACTGGTCCTCCGCCGCTTCAGTCCTCCCAGTTCAATGACTCCACTGGTCCTCCGCCGCTTCAGTCCTCCCAGTTCAATGACTCCACTGGTCCTCCGCCGCTTCAGTCCTCCCAGTTCAATGACTCCACTGGTCCTCCGCCGCTTCAGTCCTCCCAGTTCAATGACTCCACTGGTCCTCCGCCGCTTCAGTCCTCCCAGTTCAATGACTCCACTGGTCCTCCGCCGCTTCAGTCCTCCCAGTTCAATGACTCCACTGGTCCTCCGCCGCTTCAGTCCTCCCAGTTCAATGACTCCACTGGTCCTCCGCCGCTTCAGTCCTCCCAGTTCAATGACTCCACTGGTCCTCCGCCGCTTCAGTCCTCCCAGTTCAATGACTCCACTGGTCCTCCGCCGCTTCAGTCCTCCCAGTTCAATGACTCCACTGGTCCTCCGCCGCTTCAGTCCTCCCAGTTCAATGACTCCACTGGTCCTCCGCCGCTTCAGTCCTCCCAGTTCAATGACTCCACTGGTCCTCCGCCGCTTCAGTCCTCCCAGTTCAATGACTCCACTGGTCCTCCGCCGCTTCAGTCCTCCCAGTTCAATGACTCCACTGGTCCTCCGCCGCTTCAGTCCTCCCAGTTCAATGACTCCACTGGTCCTCCGCCGCTTCAGTCCTCCCAGTTCAATGACTCCACTGGTCCTCCGCCGCTTCAGTCCTCCCAGTTCAATGACTCCACTGGTCCTCCGCCGCTTCAGTCCTCCCAGTTCAATGACTCCACTGGTCCTCCGCCGCTTCAGTCCTCCCAGTTCAATGACTCCACTGGTCCTCCGCCGCTTCAGTCCTCCCAGTTCAATGACTCCACTGGTCCTCCGCCGCTTCAGTCCTCCCAGTTCAATGACTCCACTGGTCCTCCGCCGCTTCAGTCCTCCCAGTTCAATGACTCCACTGGTCCTCCGCCGCTTCAGTCCTCCCAGTTTGATGACTCCACTGGTCCTCCGCCGCTTAGTAACATAATTCCATAATAATACAAACAATTGTTAGTTGATTTCATAAAGTATAAAGTTTGTATATTTTTCAAACATATACACAAAATTTCAATCTTTCATAAGCTTAGTAACATAATTCCATAAAAATACAAACAATTGTTAGTTGATTTCATAAAGTATAAACTTTGTCTATTTTTCAAACCTATACATTTTCAAATAAAAAATTTACTGTCTATATTGTAATTGCAAGTGTTATACAAATTTCTAAAAAAATTTACATTAAGCATAAGAAAACAGCTCCGTTTTATGTTAAATGCTCCGTTTATGCTTACAAAACGGCACTGCCATATACACACAGTTAACGTAAAATGACCAGGTTTGGAAGTTCACCTAATACGTACCGTTTTATGACAAATGGTACCAAAAACGGGGGAATGATACCTGTCATTCCTCTGACATATGTGTAAGACCACGTGTAATTCCCCTCTGCAATTTTACTATTTACACACCGGTCAAACGCGGCATTTTGTATATAACGGGGTGGTATACGTGGCGTTTTACATAAAACGGAGAGTTTCGGTAATGTTTGCTGGGAACAGTTGATGTGTGGAGATAGCCGCTTCCTTTCCTAATCGTCTTCCCACTTATAAATTACTCTAAAACTAATAGTGTAATTAATTCATCAGACTTCATCTTCATCACTAAAACTACATCTATGGAATATATATGTTTTTGAGTTTGGTTTTTTTCTTTGGAAAACGCAAACTTATACAATGTGGTGTTTGTCTTGTTTTTGGTTTTTGTTTCGAACACGCTTGAAGCATATCCAAGTTTTCATACATCATCACCTTGCTTTTCATGTTTAAATGGTATATCACTTTTATTTAGTTGCATTTCTGTACTATGTTTCTTTTGTTTTTTTTAAGTGTCTATTTTGTTTGCTTATTTTTGGAAATTCATCGCTAGAATGCTATTATACTTGCCTGTTTTCACTATTCGATACCGGTTCTTCCGTTGTTGATTCCTCTCCCTCTTTCATTCCTGTTCCGGGGACTCCTTCTTCAGGTTGTTGTTTTTTTCTTGTTGGATGATATGTCAGATCACAAAAATATATGTATCAATGCTTAGAAAGCAAAGTCGACTCCTGTGATTGGACAAAATAATTTTGCCATTTATATATTGTCAAGTAGAAAACACAAAAGTTTTTCAATACACACATTCACATTATTTGAATTTTTGTTATTTTTGAATCAAGATTCACTCTAAATCTATTCTTGTGTGTTGGGATTCGACTTTATTGAGTATATTGTATTAGTATTCTTATATCATAGTTATATCATAGTTTTTGAGAAAGGGAAAATCTAATATGATGTTAACATCATCTACCATAGATGATGTTGCTCTCACAAACCCACTAACATCATTTTCTACACATGTCAAAAAGCCCCCCATGAATTTTATGGTTTGTGAGAGCAACATCATCTAACCAAGATGATGTTAACATCATCCAAGTTATCTCCTTTGAGAAAATATCATATATCCTCTTTCTAAACCCTCTAAATATAATATATACCCAATGTACAAGTTTTTAATACATAATGTACGATGGTTTTGAAGCATGTTTCGGGTATATATCATATTTAATGTTTAGGAGGAGTATATAAGAAGGGGTTGGGTATTGTAAAACAAGTATTAAAGTAAAACAAATAGGACAAGATTTTGACCCTTAGATCATGGTTAAATTGATGCACGAAGATTCACGAAGCAATTGATGCACGATAATTTTCATGATGCACGGTGATTTTCAGTGAAAAAAATCTATTGTTTTATTTGTTTTACTTTAATACTTGTTTTATTTTACCTAAAGCCTATATAAGAAATAAACTCGTTTTGGAAAAATTGTTAAGGTTTGTTTGGAATAAAGAAGGAGTTTTTAGAGCTCAAAATTGAAAACAATTTTCCATTTTAGTTTTTGAATAAATTTTTTGAAATGAATATAAAAATAACAAAAAATAAGAATATATGTAGATGTAAAAGGATTTTTAATTTTGTATCAACCTATGGTTTTAAAATGTTTTTGCTTTGAATTTAAAAGATAAGAATAAGGGTGATAAAAAATATTGTTAGGCTTTCTTTTTTTTTAAAGTAATTAGCTTGTAAAGATTGTGATAAAAAAAATGTTATTCCAATCATGTTCAATGATAATATTCATTAATGGTTTTTTTATTTTATATTATATTTTATAGGCCTATGATTTAGGGGATGCTTGGTTCATATTAAGGAATGGCAATGGAAAAGACAAAGGGAATGACAAGGAATATAATGAGCATTCCTTAGTATTCCTTTCATTATTAATGTTGCTTGGTTTATAAATGTATATCAATTAAATACTAGTTAACTAAATTATAACTTTTATTTAAAAAATATTTATGAAATGCTAACGTCTCAGATTTAAAAAAAAAAATTATTCCTCTTGAAAAAAGTTAAAAGGAATTTAATTTTTATGAATGTTCACATTTATGTTAAGACATTATAGTAATTACATTTAACTATGACTATAATAACTAAACTATAATATATACCAAGTAGTTATTATAGTAATTACATTTAACTATGACTATAATAACTAAACTATAATATATACCAAGTATCTTATACACGATTACACGTAGTTGATTTTAATCATGATTAAAATATGTATTTTATGCTCTATATTATATTGGATATTTTAAAAATATTGTCATAAGTCATTTTTGGAAGTTACATAAAACATATGAATTCGGAAGTTACGAAGTGAATGCGGAAGTTACATAAAAAATGTGGTTAATTAGGAGGTTATTCATTACCTAGTTTTATTACTCCCAATTTAATGAGGAACGGAGTATTATATAGTAATAGGTAATGATTACTCAGTGAATAACAAACCAAGCAACATTAAAGATAATCATTTCCATTCCTTATCTCTAAATACATCTAACCAAGCACCCCCTTAGTTCTCAACTTCTCATCACTCACAACAACATCTCTTTTTTTTTGTTTTAATAGTCGGCAACATTTTACTCAGGATATCCAAGATTCCCATCGATAGTTTCTTTTTCACTAAAGAAAATTCCATAGAGGTTTGACTGCTATATGCCTATATCAATAAGGAAGAAGAAAGGGAACGGAGATGGCACGTAATAAAACATTAGTTCTCAAATAAAATAAATAATATTATATGTTTATTTTGGCTTATTAGGATATAAATATACTCTAACTAGGTGAAACCCGTGCGTTGCACCGGGCTTTTTTTATTTCTAAATAATTTATCGTAAATAATACATAGCAAAAACCATCATACTTGATGTGAATAAGTATATATAATAAAACAAATATTGGTATATGTTCAACTATAAAATGTAAACAAAACGGAAGGTATTAAACTTTATTACAAAGGAAAAGTTGCCAAAAATTGGAATTAAACATAGAGTACAAATATAAACATTAAGGCAGTTATATATGAGTTAAAACTTTCTTGAAAATAACATTTTTTGTTATGCATGTACCTTTTCATCATTGTCTATAATCAAAAACCTTAAAACCCTGTTACTTTTTACTCTTGAAAGGGCAACATTATGACTCGTCTGACTAAAGCTCGAAAATACTAACGTCTTGCAGCTATTTTACCTGCAAAACCCAAAACCCGAACTTATACCTATACATAAGATATAAGATACAAATATTAACTCAAGAGCAGAGAAAAAGTAGTGTAACTCTTGAAAACCCCACCTGCCTACAAATTCTAAAATTACTCTATTAAACAAAATTCAAAGAAAGTACGCAACTCTTGAAAACCCACTTGCAAAATCTTTAGCCACAAAATGCACACCAAATTTAAAAGATTGAAAACCAAAGAATAGGAGGAAATTTGGAAAAGCAAAACCACCAAAATGCTGATAAAAAACCTTTATACAGGAACAAAAAAACATCCAATTTTATTATTTTAACAATCAACACATGAGATTGCAAACAGATGGAACAAAAATAACCAAAACCTTCAATTAACATTCTTATAACCACGGAAATAGACAAAACCTTCAAGTAACATGATTTTTCGTTATAAAATTTAAAATCAAGTAACATATAAATCCAATAAAAAACACAAAAAGCAATTATTTTTTCGATTAGAAGGAAAACATACCGTGATCTTGATCTTGTTCTCGCTGAAGTTGTGAGGTTATGTGTGAGCAAAATTTTTTGATAAAAACTATTTAACTTAAACCCCCAAATCCTAATTCAAAAACGCCATCTGGGGTAATTTTTCTGATGATCAAGCTTGTTCTATTTTATCCCTATTAGGTCAAATGAATAAAATCGAAGACATTAGCTTACAACGAAACATGTCGAAAGGATTGAAAGTCACAATAAGTGTATTTTCAATGCATAGACGTTAATTATTTCAATATAAAAGATAAACTATTACTGAATCAATATAATTTTGGTAATAATACTTGACACTAAATGTCTATTATAAATTTGAATTAACTGGAAATTTAGTTTTCCAGATTAACCTGACAAAATGCATTCACAAAATCATGAAATTGACCAATTATCCAACCCACCCATTTTACCACATCTGACTTAAAGGAAAAGCTGACACATAAATAATAGATGACCTTTGCATTCACATTGTTGTACGGGAAGAAGTTCATATGGTATATTAAGATGAGCAACGTCACCTAACACGTATAAAACTTCTGCTTCAAAATTTCAAGTCTCCAAATTATACGCTAGAGAATACTTGTTGAAATCCACTTCAGGCAATCTTGAGTTTTAAAAAGACATTGGAGAAAAAACCTAAACAGAATTAACATGTACCTATATAGTTATAACAGTCCAGAATCAAATATCGGTCAAGGATCAATATTTAAAATAAACTTAACCATAGTAACATTCGACATCTAGTACCAAGACGAATGTTAGTCTAAGTTTATAATGCCTCCTTTTTTCATTTTGAAATAAACTAAATGACAAATTGACGTCTAAAGGCCAAGAGGCATACCGTGTTTCTCACTCACTTTCTGGGGAAATGTAATCATCATTCGTAGAGCTTAATGCTGTGATCAAGGCTGTTTCGAAGCAAACTATAGAAGTCTAAAAGCAAAAAAATGACTGATTAAAAGGAATATATAATATATATATATACAGTATGCCCATGCTATAATATGAATACCATATCAACTTTTCAATGACAATGGATCCACTATGTTAATCAAGAGCATAATAGTTCCAATTTTATCAGATGTCCTCGAAGGGACAAGAGCATAATAGTTCATAATTCAAGAAATCCATTTCACCATACAAATCACCATGAAACACTAACAATATAAGAATTCCATAAGAAAGCTCGAAAGGGTTTTCATAATACTGGATATCTTTCCCATCGCCAAACTCTTCCATGCATTTAATATATAAAATTAACATAATATTAAAAGCAGTTCTAAATAAATACTTAAAAGCAGAGACAAATACATAAAAATGGGTAAAATTCACATCTGATTTAAGTCATCTAATGATCTAAACAATGTGTCAATATTTGTACACGTATATAACCAGTTATCAGCTATGAGTGAGATACTTGTCCTACTTAGATTAAATTTGATAAATTACTTTAACTTAGCCCCATTCCATTGACCAACCAGTGAACAAAAAATGAAGTAGGCTAAAGTATAAATATGAATTGAAAGGTTATCATATAATAAAAATTTGGATGTCCTATTAAATTTGGCCACATACTATATCTTTGTGTCTAATGATCATCCTTTTTCTTTTCATTTTTTGTTATACTGAGGGTGTCCTATTAGTTATTAAATTTATTTACGGCCAAAGGGTATTAATTCGTATGGGTACAAAGCTCATAGTTACTAATCATCTTGTTGTACTAAATAGCTGATAACTGTTTGCATAAAAGCAACAATACATAACAGATATACATTTCTTGATCAGTCAGATATAAGAATCCATCTTCCAACTAATATATGAGTCATCTTAATCAGAAGTCAGAAACTTGAAACAAACCTTTTTTCTTGTTTGCCGCCACAATTACTAAAAATTATGTATGACGTTAGTAAATTATTATGAAAGAAATTGATAACTTTTTTCCAAGACAAATTACACTCAATTAAGAATTACCAAGTGCAGACAAACTACAACTAATATAAGTGGCTTAATGTTAGCTGGATGTTAATATTAGAAGTCACAAGGCCAGGGGGGTGGATTTACCCCAAAAATGAGTTTTCTTTTGCAAAAAAAAGTTACCCAACTGTTCCAGTTGTCAACTCACTCCTAGACTTGTACTAACATAAGTTTTCTTTTGTTCACTAATTCACTTATATAGATATCAAGCCGTTTAGCTTCTATTGTAAGATTTCGTTTACATTTTACCATAGTATGGTAGAGATATATTTTAACTTATCTCATTTTTTCAATTCCAAAGGATATGGATTTTGTGAGTACATGGATGAGCAAACAACTCTAAGTACCTAAACATAATCTACATGTTCATGATGGCAGACAGTTAAGTGTTGTCCGGTTATCCAACCCGACCATTTTGTCATGTCCTTTTCAAAATCAAATGAACTTGTAGCTTGATGATACTCTAACTACACTCTAAGTACAAACATAGCTGGTCTATTTTCACTTACTTTAAGTCCAAAAGCAAGGAAGTTCCTTTTGGAGGCCAACAAAAATGAAGTCACACGAAATGCCACTGAGATATAGTTTTCTTGCCTCGCATCGAAGCTGGCATTCGACCAACCTGACATATTAAATGAAACAAAAATAAGAATTATTGTTTTATATGGTAACAATTTTATAGTTTAGATCAACTGATAGTAACTTATGACAAACTTGTTAGTTTGATAAAATGAGTTCCAACATCGCATCCTTTCCAGCCGCATTAAACCACCAAGTATGTAAGACTCGAACTCTTACAGTGGCATTTCGTGCCCTAGGTGTTACATCAGTAAGCATGGTTGCCATGTTACTAAAAAAAAGATAACAAAGAAAACAAAGGTAAATATCTTTTTTTTACATATAACAAATCTAACAGGATCTTTTAAAAGGACTAAGAAACAAAATTAAAAAAATAATCAAGAATATAGAGTATGGATAATCTGTAGTGGCTTACTTTTTAAAACAAATTGCAATCTAGATACAAAACTCGAATAATCAATCTTATAAGATGTGAATTTTAAAATGATATATTCAGGCCAGCAAGAACTTTTATAAGATGCGTCAATCCTTCACATAGGGGTTGGTCAGGAGTATTTTCCCCTAAGGGGGAGGGCTCAACTTCATATACCAACCATAAAATGAATCAATACCATCTAGATCGATATGCTAAAGTTTAAGAAAACAGGTATACGTATCTATAAATATACAATTCAAGAGTATAAATAGTAGGCTTTAGAAAATGAACACGGGTTAGAAAACCACATGTAACAGACTACCACAAAGATGAGAAACATGGAGTACAATCATTTGAGTTAACTAATAACATGCTTAAATATGAACTCATGGGCCTGTACACATACCAAAAAACTGACACTGGTTATGTTTTATCTCTAACCTTAAAAAAAACACTAAATGTCAAGTAAAAGTTACAACAGGGCACAAATTATCCCCACTTTATAATGAAAACGGTAATCCATGGGCATACTCCGGAAGGAAGATACTTCATTTACTCATGTAAAAGGTAATCCAAGAGCATACAACTAAAGGAATTATGTGATGCCTTAACTACCCGCACAACATAGTTTTCCCTCCTCCAGTTGCAAATATAAAAAATAAACAATTTACACAAAAAATTATCAAAACATTATATGAAAAAAACATATACATATTCATAAAGAAATATAAATATCTAACTCATCCGGACTGACATAAAGAAATATAAATAACGTATAACACTCACTGCAGTGCATAGGGGAATGCATTAGGATTTCCAATTAGGATCGTCAATGGTCTTTCTTTCCAGGCTTAAACTTAAAACACTGAGGGCGCGTTTGGTTCACAGAATGTTTTTGGAAGGAATGGAATCTTTCAAAGGAATTGGATTTTGAAGGAATGGAATTTGACGGAATGTTTTTGATTTTTTGAAAATTCAAGTGACGGAAGGAATGAAATTCCTTCCTCCATCCCCAAGGAATGGAGATTCCATCAAATGATGGAATGTTTACATTCCTACGGAATGAGATTCCCTCTTCTTTGGACAACCAAACGCACTAAGGAATGAAATTTAATTCCAATTCCATCAAATTCCATCAAATTCTGTGAACCAAACGCGACCTGAGAGCATTCCACAGTGACTCAAGTTTATTAATAGCTCTATCCTGAGGATTGCTCCTGCAACCAAGCCGACAACCATATATCACTACTATTAAATAAAAAGAATATCACTAACAATAGAGTTTCAATTTTATGATACATCTTTGGAAATCTATATACTTTTTAGAACTTCTAGCATGTTGCCAGCTTAATCAAAATACTTGTTGATACTAATGAATATTTTTACGGACTTTAGTTATACACATTATACTAAGTATAATACAATTCATAGAGGCAAGACAACAAAAATGTCTAACCTGTTCGTCCGCTAAAATAAGTTCCAATATAGATAAGTAAAATATTTTTGTATAACGATATCCAACTCAACTATCTTTGACTTCTTAAAACATCGACAATATAAAGAGCAAAATTCATTACCTTTGAAGTCGATTAATTGAACGTATTGAACTATTGATTAATTGTAAAAGGTCTTAAGCAATGAACCAAATAATCATTGTGGGTCAAACCGACCTAAATGTCCAAAAATTTTTGACCAGTTTTAACCGAACCCGTTGCCAAACAGCCCGAACTATCCCTCGTCACCTCTAGTCAACCACATATACGGTCTAGACAGATACAATACCCGTCTTCTTGAAACTTAGTTTTGATCGAAAAATAATATAATTATCAAAAGAGTAGACGCACAACAAAGCTCAAAACCCGAAACGCAACTACTCTGTAGACCACCTTAACATTCCATAGAGAAAGAAAAAGAAATATCATCAAATGGCATAAATATCGTCCACCTTCTTAAAATATAACAATTATACAGTTCTATAAAAATATGAGTTAACAACACATAATCTTAATTCTGGAAGTCGGACTTACAAATATCTGTACACTTATTGTTTTTACATACATCAATATTGATGTGACCAATTTATACCCATCGCCCACATCGTTATTGGCCTTTTTATTATATGTTTCTAGTCGATTTTGCTGGCATTTGGCGCGTTTATGGGTTTTGTTAGTGGTTTCAGGTTCTAAACAGGTGACGTTTCCATTTGGTGCAATTTCGAGTAACTTTGAGGCCATGTAGTTGATTGGAGAGTTCGAGAGATGTTAAAGGTGAAAAGAGATAGAGAATATGCCAAAGTTGATGTGTGGCTTCGGACCAGTGTATTCACACTGCGACGCAGTGGTGAGGTTACTATCCCACTGCGCCGCAGCCATCCTTGGGGAATTATGCTTCGAGTCCAGTATATTTGCACTGCGACGCAGTGGGGGTGATCAAGGCCCACTGCGCCGCAGTCAGCCAGTGGAAGAAGGGGAGTGTTCAACCACCAAGATAACACTGCGACGCAGTGGGCAAGTTTGCCTTCACTGCGCTGCAGTCGGCTGTGACAAAAGAGCATCATTGGCAGTATGAAAGCACTGCGCCGCAGTGGGGGCATTACATGCCCACTGCGCCGCAGTGAAGGGACGGATCTGAAAGGTTTTTGGGCAGTTTTTGCACCAAAATGATGGGAGGTATAAATAGAAAAATAACCTAGTTCCCAAACTATCAAAATTTCTTTCTAAGGGCTGCACTTCAAGGAACTCTTTCAAGGATCAATTCAAGATTTCAACATCTTCCGATTCATTGAAGATTCACGTGCACCCACTTAGATCGTATCTATTTTATTGTCTTGCAATTTCTATTCCGCAAACAATTGGTACATCATGTTCTTCCTTTACTTTGATAGTTATTTCAATTTGATTATGAGTGGCTAATACTTCAATCATCCACCTTGATGTAACTAGACGAATTATGTGATTGCTTAATATTTTAATTCAAGAGTTATTTCAATTTGATTATGAGTGGCTAATACTTCAATCATCCACCTTGATGTAACTAGACGAATTATGTGATTGCTTAATATTTTAATTCAAGAGTTGATTTCAATTATCGTTGTGTCGTGATCTTGATGATTTAATTCCTTTATTTGTATTAATTTGATATTGGTGGCATGTGTGTTCTTCGTTAGTGGTACTAGTCGAATGCATATGTGATTTTCAACGGTTGCTTGTCTATGAGCAATTATCACTAGTTCATGGTATGATAGTGAATGTCATTTTAATAAAAGGAATAATTTTGTCAACGTGTTGAGAAACGGTTGGTGGTACCACGTTTTAATTCACATAGGCACGATTGGTAATGTGTTAATCAAGCAAACTAATTGTTGGTAAGGTTGTCTAGGCATTGGTGGTACCGGCTTGGGTAATTAAACTAGCAACTTAAGTGTTTGGGTGATTTGTGAGCGGTTGGTGGTACCACGCGAGCATTTTATTCTTTCACGATTATCTTGTCAACTCTTACTGAATTTGGTCTTAATTGTATGCAATCATGTTTGAAGTTTAGCGAAGTCAAGGTGGATGATCTTTACCATTATTGTTTGAGTTTACCTTTACTTTATGCGTTTTGTCCTTAAAAGTTATTGTTCGAAGAGAGAATCAAAGCAACACCCTTTTTCCAAACCATTTTACTAAACAATTGATTCAAACCAATCCCCGTGAACGAACCTGGACTTACTTTATAACTATATTGCATACGATCGGGTCCACTGCCCGATAGTGTGTAGTAGTGAGTTTCAAGGTATTTCTAGTTTTAATTTTTAAACTCGATTTAGCACATCAAGTTTTTGGCGCCGCTGCCGGGGATTGTGTGCCGTTTTAGTTGTTAATTTAGTGGTTTGATCCTTCCTCACGCGTGAGGAAGTTATTTGCTTTAATAGTTTAGTTTTTCTTTTCTTATCTTATCACAGGTGCAGTTGACGTGTTTGGTTAGTTGTGTTTTGCAGGCCTACTACTTGGTTGATGAACTTGAGGTCTTCTGGTTTACCACTTAATAGCCCTTTGAGAACACCAACAAGACGTAGGTTTAACTACACAACACCAATACCATTCTCACCTATTGCTAGACCCACTCCTGATTCAGACGAGGAGGGATTCTATTTGGAAGAATTTTTCAATCTTCAAGTTAAGTTAGAGGAGACAATGGGAGACGAAGAAAGGGACCCGAATGATATACGGTATGGCGAGAGGGTCCGCACTATTCCTGCCAACCGTGGTATCCCTATAAGACCTCCAGCCATTGGTCATGATTTCAATCTTAAGGGTAATCATCTTAAAAGCATTGAGGAGCAACAGTTTGACGGGAAAAGGAAATGGGATCCATATCAGCACTTAGAAAGATTTGAGAAGTTGGCACGGTTATACCAATATGGGAATAACCAAATGAATGCCGTTAAACTAGAGACATTTCCAATGTCCATTACCAGAGATGCTCTAGATTGGTTTAATGATCTCCCGGAAAACTCCATAGCAACTTGGGACCAACTAAAGCAAGCTTTCATTGGTGAGTTCTACTCACTTAGAACTCAACGGAAGTTGGAGAACTTGATTAGGTCTTTTGCCCAAGATGAAGATGAAGATGTGGTGGATGCATGGATCCGATTCAAGGAGATGTTGAGGAATTGCCCGGGCCATAACATGACTAAGGAGCAATATGTTGAGCTCTTCTTTGATGGCCTAGATAAGAAGTCTAAGCGGGAGTTAGGATATGCTTTTGGGGGTGGTTTCAACAAGATCACACCAAATAAGGGTTTTGAAATCTTGGAGTCCATGGCAAAGGACAATGCAAATATGGATGATGATAGATTTTTGAAGAATGAGAGAAGGTTAAAGAAAGGTACTAGCCAAGGTAGAGTTGCGAGGGTTGAGGCTAGTCATGATTCGGGGATGATAGGAGAGATTAGAGCACTATCGGAGCGAATGGAAAAGGGATTTGCTATGCAAGATAGTCGGTTTGGGGCCATTGAACGGGATGTGAAGGTAGTAGCGGATGGATGTGATCATTGTGGTAACATGCATTATTCAGATGAGTGCCCCAATCGGGGACCCGAAGATGTGAGTTACATCCAGAATCAACAACAAGGGAGCTACCCGCGCAATACCGGTTTCCAGAACCGCACTTCAGGTAATCCTACTTATAACTCTTCTTTTCCTACTAATAACTCTCGTTTTTCAGGAAATAGATGGCAAAGGGATAACTTTCAGAGTCAGCCACAACATCAAACTCAACAAGGACAAGGATCTGGATCTTCTTCTTCTTCTAATGCCGATCCAAATGCCGAGTTGAGGGAGATGATGAAACAATTGGTAAGTAATCAGGCTGAAACTAACACTAGTATTAAGATGATTCGGGATGACACGAAGGCGTTGAATGAGAGGTTGGATAGGATTGATGGCAAGGTTGAGATGAATATGAAGAATCAATGTGTCAATTTTAAGGATCTTGAGAGTAGGATGGCTGCACTTTCTAGGCCTCATGGTACTTTGCCTAGTAATACTCAACAGAATCCTAGGCCTCAGTTTAGCATGGGGCCGAATCAGGGACAAAATGTGGGGCACAAGTACACTCCACCTCAAGCTCGTAATGAGGAAGCCAAGGCCATTACAACTCGTACAGGTAAATCTTATGACCCTCCTACTATGCCTAATGTGGTTGTTTCAGATGTTCAGGATTCAGGAGCTATTGATGAAGAAGTGGAGGAGGAGATTGAGATGGAGGAGAATCCGACCGTGAAGACTCCGGTCACTCCCCCAGAACCGGTTGTGGAACCCGAGGTTAAAGCTTATAAACCAAAAGTTCCATTTCCACAACGGTTCAGGAAGGCTAAACTAAAGGAACAATATAACAAGTTTGTTCAAATGATTTCTAATGTTCATATTAATGTTCCTTTAGTTGATTTGATACAGGGGATGCCTCATTATTCCAAGTTCATTAAGGAACTTGTGACGGATAAAGGAAAGATGGAGGAGGCAAAAGCTACTTTTCTAAATGCCGAGTGTTCTGCTATCTTGCAGAACCGCATTTCGCCTAAGCTTGAAGACCCAGGGAGTTTTCTGATTACTTGCTCTATTAGAACCATTATTTGTAAGGCTTTAGCCGATTTAGGTGCTAGTATCAATTTGATGCCTTACTCGGTTTGGAGTAAGTTGGCCTTAGGAATCCTTCGCCCGACTCGCATGAGTATTAGGCTTGCCGACCACTCATTTCAGTATCCCATGGGGATTGCTGAAAATATTAGAGTCAAAGTGGGTCATATTGTTTTCTTAGTTGACTTTGTTATTCTTGAGATGGAGGAGGATGCACAAGTACCCCTTATTCTCGGACGACCTTTCCTAAATACCGCGGATGCTATCATCCGTGTGAAGGACAAGGAGATTTCTTTGGGAGTGGGTACTGATAGGATTGTTTTTAATGTCGAAAGGTCTATTAAGCATACTTATTCTAATGATGAGGCATGTTTCAGGATTGATGTGACTGATGATGCTTTGGATCAAGAATTTCAGGAGTTGATGGAGACCGAAATGGGAAATGAGGAGATTGGTTATCTAGGAGCTGGAGAAATTTCTGATGATGCTTTGTTTGCTGAGGTTATGGCACTTAGCTTGGATGAGACACCTCTAGTGGATGAGAGTTTTGAGAGAGTTGTCGCTGATGGAAGCTCATTGGTACCTAATTCTGTTGATGTACCACCTACAGATTTGGAGCTTAAGCCATTGCCTGCCCATTTGGAATATGCTTACTTGGCAGGTAAATCCTCTCTACCAGTGGTTATCTCGTCCTCCTTATCGAGTGACGAGAAGGGACTTCTTTTGACCGTGCTTCGAGCCCATAAGCGGGCTTTTGCTTGGAAGACTACCGACATTCCAGGTATTAGTCCAAATTTTTGTCAGCATAAGATTGATTTTATCGATGATATTAAGCCCGTTGTCCAGCGACAAAGGAGGCTAAATCCCAATATGAAAGAAGTGGTCAAGAAAGAAGTTATTAAGTTGTTAGATGCAGGGATTATTTTCCCTATTGCTGATAGTCCTTGGGTTAGCCCAGTTCATTGTGTGCCCAAAAAGGGGGGCATGACAGTGGTTGAAAATGAAAATAAGGAACTTTTGGCTACTCGGACTATAACGGGTTGGCGGGTGTGTATTGACTACCGAAAGCTTAATGACGCCACCCGAAAGGATCACTTTCCATTGCCTTTCATTGATCAGATGCTAGAGAGATTAGCAGGTAAGGAGTATTTCTGTTTCCTTGATGGGTTTTCCGGGTACTTTCAAATACCCATTGATCCAAAGGATCAAGAAAAGACCACTTTTACGTGCCCCTTTGGCACTTTTGCTTATCGGCGAATGCCGTTTGGTCTATGTAATGCCCCGGGCACCTTCCAAAGGTGCATGATTGCTATATTCCAGGACATGCTTGAAACCTCCATGGAGGTTTTCATGGATGATTTCTCGGTTTTTGGGGACTCATTTCGTACTTGCTTGCATAACTTAGATAAGATGTTGGAAAGGTGCGAGAGGGCACAACTTGTGTTAAATTGGGAGAAATGTCACTTCATGGTGACCGAGGGTATTGTGCTAGGTCACAAAGTGTCTAAGGCCGGGATAGAGGTTGATAGGGCTAAGATTGATTTTATCGATGATATTAAGCCCGTTGTCCAGCGACAAAGGAGGCTAAATCCCAATATGAAAGAAGTGGTCAAGAAAGAAGTTATTAAGTTGTTAGATGCAGGGATTATTTTCCCTATTGCTGATAGTCCTTGGGTTAGCCCAGTTCATTGTGTGCCCAAAAAGGGGGGCATGACAGTGGTTGAAAATGAAAATAAGGAACTTTTGGCTACTCGGACTATAACGGGTTGGCGGGTGTGTATTGACTACCGAAAGCTTAATGACGCCACCCGAAAGGATCACTTTCCATTGCCTTTCATTGATCAGATGCTAGAGAGATTAGCAGGTAAGGAGTATTTCTGTTTCCTTGATGGGTTTTCCGGGTACTTTCAAATACCCATTGATCCAAAGGATCAAGAAAAGACCACTTTTACGTGCCCCTTTGGCACTTTTGCTTATCGGCGAATGCCGTTTGGTCTATGTAATGCCCCGGGCACCTTCCAAAGGTGCATGATTGCTATATTCCAGGACATGCTTGAAACCTCCATGGAGGTTTTCATGGATGATTTCTCGGTTTTTGGGGACTCATTTCGTACTTGCTTGCATAACTTAGATACGATGTTGGAAAGGTGCGAGAGGGCACAACTTGTGTTAAATTGGGAGAAATGTCACTTCATGGTGACCGAGGGTATTGTGCTAGGTCACAAAGTGTCTAAGGCCGGGATAGAGGTTGATAGGGCTAAGATTGATTTTATCGATGATATTAAGCCCGTTGTCCAGCGACAAAGGAGGCTAAATCCCAATATGAAAGAAGTGGTCAAGAAAGAAGTTATTAAGTTGTTAGATGCAGGGATTATTTTCCCTATTGCTGATAGTCCTTGGGTTAGCCCAGTTCATTGTGTGCCCAAAAAGGGGGGCATGACAGTGGTTGAAAATGAAAATAAGGAACTTTTGGCTACTCGGACTATAACGGGTTGGCGGGTGTGTATTGACTACCGAAAGCTTAATGACGCCACCCGAAAGGATCACTTTCCATTGCCTTTCATTGATCAGATGCTAGAGAGATTAGCAGGTAAGGAGTATTTCTGTTTCCTTGATGGGTTTTCCGGGTACTTTCAAATACCCATTGATCCAAAGGATCAAGAAAAGACCACTTTTACGTGCCCCTTTGGCACTTTTGCTTATCGGCGAATGCCGTTTGGTCTATGTAATGCCCCGGGCACCTTCCAAAGGTGCATGATTGCTATATTCCAGGACATGCTTGAAACCTCCATGGAGGTTTTCATGGATGATTTCTCGGTTTTTGGGGACTCATTTCGTACTTGCTTGCATAACTTAGATACGATGTTGGAAAGGTGCGAGAGGGCACAACTTGTGTTAAATTGGGAGAAATGTCACTTCATGGTGACCGATGGCATGGTGAGGAGATGTGTAGCAGGAGCTGAGACTAGGGAGATTCTGGATGCTTGTCATTTCGGTCCAACTGGAGGTCACTACGGTCCTTCAGTTACAGGTAAAAAGGTGTTTGATGCAGGTTTCTATTGGCCCACCATTTTTAAGGAGGCTCAAACCTTGGTAGAAACTTGTGACATTTGTCAGAGGCAAGGAAACATCACTAAGCGGGATGAGATGCCCCAACAGAGCATACAGGTATGTGAGGTTTTCGATATTTGGGGTATAGATTTCATGGGACCATTCCCACCATCTAACAAGTTCCTATACATTCTTGTTGCCGTTGACTACGTGTCTAAGTGGGCCGAAGCCAAGGCTTTGCCCACGAATGATGCTAGGGTAGTGATTGATTTCCTTAAACAATTGTTTTGCCGATTTGGTTGCCCTAGAGCCCTAATTAGTGACCGAGGAACCCACTTTGCAAATAATCAATTAGCTAAGGTCATGAAACGATATGGTGT
Source organism: Erigeron breviscapus (assembly GCA_034093135.1). NCBI lineage: Eukaryota > Viridiplantae > Streptophyta > Magnoliopsida > Asterales > Asteraceae > Erigeron > Erigeron breviscapus. The sequence goes on from CM067175.1 coordinate 6,280,878, forward strand.
TGTGCATTATTTCTCTACTTCCTATCATCCACAAACTAGTGGACAAGTAGAAAACACCAATAGGGCTTTGAAGAGAATTCTGGAGAAAACGGTGGGAGATAACCCTAAGGCATGGTCAAAGAAGTTGGATGACGCCTTGTGGGCATTTAGGACGGCTTACAAGACACCGATTGGCACCACGCCATACCGGTTGCTCTATGGTAAGACTTGTCATTTACCCATTGAGATAGAGCACAAGGCATATTGGGCTTTGAGAAATTTAAACTTGGATATGATGGAAGCCGGTGACCTTAGGATGTTGCAACTTCATGAGCTCGATGAACTTAGGTTAGGAGCTTATGAAAATTCAAGGCTTTACAAGGAGAAGACTAAAGTTTACCATGACAAAAGGATCCGTAGAAAGGAATTTAAGGTAGGAGCTAAGGTTTTGTTATTTCTGTCTAAGTTTAAGATCAAGCAGCCTAAGCTTACTTCTAGGTGGATAGGACCTTTTGTAATCAAGCATGTTTATCCGTCCGGTTATGTTGAACTGTTCAAGAGAGATGGTGAAGGTTCCTTCATTGTAAATGGTCATAGATTGAAGTTATACTTTGAAGAAGAACAAGTGGATGGGATGATCGAGGAAATCCCCGTTTTTGAATACGAGGCTTGAAAGGTAGTCGAGTCTAGCTAACGACTCGTAAATAAAGTTAAGCGCTTCTCGGGAGGCAACCCGTGATATTTTTGTTGCATTTTATTTTCATTTTATTAGTTAGTTTGATTTTGTTTTGTCAAGAAATGTGCAGGTGCGATTTTGAGGACAAGCGGTTGGAGGTAAGTATGTTTTCGAAATTTTACTAAGGAAAAAACTGTGGGTTGAGACCAGTGACTTTGCACTGCGACGCAGTGGAAGTGATCAGGTCCACTGCGCCGCAGTCCGTTTATACTGGAATTTGGGAGCAAAATGCCCCACTGCGACGCAGTGGGGGAGCCTGATGTCCACTGCGCCGCAGTGGCCCCTTTGACCGGTCAACCAGATGTATATGTATTATTGCCAGTGAAAATGTGGGAGTACTTTTACCACTCATTTTTTATCAGCAAGTTTTGTTTTCCCTCTTCCTCTCAATACCGACCTCAAGACTTGACCTTTTGCTCTCAAATTCCCCCATTAATTCACCCATCTTGCATTTTTCTTCCTCTTCATCTTAGATTATCAATATTCTATCATCATCATGGGAAAAGAGGTAAGATTTCTTGACTTTTCTTTTTATTTTCTTCAATTTTTGATTTTTGATTTTTAGGGTTTTAATTTTCAAATTAATTAGTGAGTTGTGTTAGATATGGGCTATTGATACCAATGTAGTGTTTAATTTTTCGTGTCTTACACTTGTTCATCCGAATTTGAGATAACTTAAACTAGGGTTTTGAAAATTTTTTGGGGATTTTGATGGACAAGTGTGGGGGAGGTTAATGTTAGCCTAGTTGTTGTTACATTGCTGAAATCTAGTAGTTTGGTGGTTTGGTTGTAAACTTTTGCTGAAAGTCGTATGAACACCATTATCTTGCCCAGTAACCTGGCCACTGCGACGCAGTGGTGGTGTAAGTGTTCCACTGCGCCGCAGTGGAATCCTTCTGGCCTGGTTTTGTTGCAGGATCTGGATCGGGCTTTGGTGGTGGACCTTCTGGAGGAGATGTTGGCGCCTCTAGTTCTGGTCAAGAGGGGGAGCGAACTTGGGTAACCGATCTTTTTGATACATCCGGACTTCCCTATGGCTATCATGGCCAGTTTCAGTGACCGTGGGATGGCTCATATGTGCTTGGTTATGATTTGGATGACTGTTATTTATTTATTGATGTCTGGTATCCACCCTACGGGGTGATGAAATATTTGTATTCTTTTCTTTTCTTTTGTTTCTTTAATTTTCTGCATGAGACTGTAGATTAGTTTAATTTTTGTATGGATATTTGGTTGTGCTTGCTATTTGAAGTTGGACAGGTCTATCCGTTTGATGGCAATACCTAGTGGAACCCAAGTGTGGGGGGAGGATCAGTTGGATTTGTTTGATTGTGTGATCGTGTTAGTAGCTCACTTTGATGTCATGTGCATATGCTGGCAGTAAGTTCAGCGCTATATTTTTTGATTGGCATCTTTATTGACATTGTTCACACACAGTCCTTATTCCGGTATGTGCTCTGATTTTTCTATGTTGCTTACCCCTATTTACCTTTGTTTGACCGAATATGGACATTGAGGGCATTGTCCATCTTAAGTGTGGGGGGGGGGGGGTGGCAAATAGGTTTAAGCTACCGGGTACATCACTTTTGTTGTTTTGCCATTGAGATTTCTACCGGTTTTGTTGATGTGTCCCTCTCATGGGCCTTCGGATTTTATCCAAGGGTAGGAGTTTCTATTTTGAGCTCTTCACTGTGATGTGCATGTTTGGAATCGGTGTTGTCAATTTGGCGGGATAATAGAGGTTGATGTGGTTTTTGAAACTTGTGTTGAGCTTGTCCTTGTGATAAATTGCTTTTGTCACTTAATCCTTAATAATTTAATGAGCAATTTTACTACAAATTCTTTTCCTTGGTAAAAGTTTAATCGGCGAAATGTGTTCTGAACGGTTATTGGGCTTATCCTTGTGGATTGATAACATTACTTGCATACTCAAAATTTCCCAAACACCTAAAGTTGTGAGATTCATTGTTCATATATAGATGTGCTAGGTATTTACGGTTTTGGTTTAATTGCCTTGTAATTTGTCCCTCTCTTAGGCTCTTGGATTTATTCGGGAGTAAGGGTTCCATTTCGAACTCTGCACTAAGATGTGCGAATTTGAGGTTAATTTATTCCATTTCCGGGTTCTTCTCTTTGATTTGAGTGTGCCGGTGATGTGTTGAGCTAGAACTTGGCCTTGTGATCGTGACGAGACCGCAGTGAGATCACTTTTGTGATAAAAGTATATCGGATGATGAATTGGCATATAGGTTTGACCCATACTTTTCTTTCTTTCTTTATTTTTCACTTTTCCTTTTGTATGTTCATACCCTTACTATACTTATACTCACTTACATTTTCATCCTTCCTTTCTTTGTAAACCTTACTTATACATCCTTTTAACTTAGCCTTTTCCATTGTATATATCAGCTCATTTATGTAAACTTTACCTAATTATACCTTACTATTCCGATAGTCTAATCTGGGGGGCCATTGATTGTCATTGGTCTGTTTGGACGGTTTATGAGAATTTTGGTGGTGGATTAGTTGGATTGTGCTTTGACTTGGGAATGACGTAGATTTGTTAAGTATTCGGGAATATGTTGGATTGTTCAAAAGAAAGTAAGTGTGTTAGACATTGTTCATCACTGTAAGAGGGTACCTACTAGTAGAGTAAGAGTGGTTCAATAATAGAAAAAAGAGAAAAGTGAAAGATTAAAAAAAAAAAAAAAACAACAACAACTTGGGCTACTAGTGGGTACTTCTCATTTTTATATGTCTAGAGTTGTGATTAATCATTAAGATTGGAGGGTTTGGTTGTTTTTAAGTTGTTTGAAGTTGATACACCACATTGGTGTCGAGTTTGCTTGGTATTTTTGAGGTGTCTTAGCGGATGTGCAATTTATGGGTTCATGGTTTGTTGGCAATCAATGGTACGGGTTTTTGATTAGACTATTTTGTTCATATTTCATACACACCTTATACTTTTGATTGTTTCCTTTCATTTCTAACCTACAATCCTTACTCATTGTAAATATCCGTTACATATACCTTAGCCTAACTTTACAACCAACTTATATGCCATATTTTGATGATGTACTTGGTGCTTACGCCATGTCGGTGGAGCTATGATCCTTGTTCAAGCCTATGGTAAGATATGCATCACGACTGCGCTATGAGTGATTCTTGATATATTCAACCCCAAAAGTAAGTTCGTTGGAGTTCAATGATATTGATAGGTTCATTTGTTTCACTTGTGCATGGTCGTGTTATTGAGGCTTGTGGATTGTTCAGATATTGTCAAACATTTCGGGTTTTCATTTAAGATTAAAACTGCTTCACCCAACTTCTTTGTCATTGACATACTTGGTGTTGCTTCTTTTTGATACTCGTAATTGTTATTTAGCTTCTTTGCCAAGGATTACTTTTTCTTTAAATGTTGGATTTGCTTGAGGACAAGCAATGCTCAAGTGTGGGGGGGTTTGATGTGACCAATTTATACCCATCGCCTACATCGTTATTGGCCTTTTTATTATATGTTTCTAGTCGATTTTGCTGGCATTTGGCGCGTTTATGGGTTTTGTTAGTGGTTTCAGGTTCTAAACAGGTGACGTTTCCATTTGGTGCAATTTCGAGTAACTTTGAGGCCATGTAGTTGATTGGAGAGTTCGAGAGATGTTAAAGGTGAAAAGAGATAGAGAATATGCCAAAGTTGATGTGTGGCTTCGGACCAGTGTATTCACACTGCGACGCAGTGGTGAGGTTACTATCCCACTGCGCCGCAGCCATCCTTGGGGAATTATGCTTCGAGTCCAGTATATTTGCACTGCGACGCAGTGGGGGTGATCAAGGCCCACTGCGCCGCAGTCAGCCAGTGGAAGAAGGGGAGTGTTCAACCACCAAGATAACACTGCGACGCAGTGGGCAAGTTTGCCTTCACTGCGCCGCAGTCGGCTGTGACAAAAGAGCATCATTGGCAGTATGAAAGCACTGCGCCGCAGTGGGGGCATTACACGCCCACTGCGCCGCAGTGAAGGGACGGATCTGAAAGGTTTTTGGGCAGTTTTTGCACCAAAATGATGGGAGGTATAAATAGAAAAATAACCTAGTTCCCAAACTATCAAAATTTCTTTCTAAGGGCTGCACTTCAAGGAACTCTTTCAAGGATCGATTCAAGATTTCAACATCTTCCGATTCATTGAAGATTCACGTGCACCCACTTAGATCGTATCTATTTTATTGTCTTGCAATTTCTATTCCGCAAACAATTGGTACATCATGTTCTTCCTTTACTTTGATAGTTATTTCAATTTGATTATGAGTGGCTAATACTTCAATCATCCACCTTGATGTAACTAGACGAATTATGTGATTGCTTAATATTTTAATTCAAGAGTTGATTTCAATTATCGTTGTGTCATGATCTTGATGATTTAATTCCTTTATTTGTATTAATTTGATATTGGTGGCATGTGTGTTCTTCGTTAGTGGTACTAGTCGAATGCATATGTGATTTTCAACGGTTGCTTGTCTATGAGCAATTATCACTAGTTCATGGTATGATAGTGAATGTCAATTTAATAAAAGGAATAATTTTGTCAACGTGTTGAGAAACGGTTGGTGGTACCACGTTTTAATTCACATAGGCACGATTGGTAATGTGTTAATCAAGCAAACTAATTGTTGGTAAGGTTGTCTAGGCATTGGTGGTACCGGCTTGGGTAATTAAACTAGCAACTTAGGTGTTTGGGTGATTTGTGAGCGGTTGGTGGTACCACGCGAGCATTTTATTCTTTCACGATTATCTTGTCAACTCTTACTGAATTTGGTCTTAATTGTATGCAATCATGTTTGAAGTTTAGCGAAGTCAAGGTGGATGATCTTTACCATTATTGTTTGAGTTTACCTTTACTTTATGCGTTTTGTCCTTAAAAGTTATTGTCGAAGAGAGAATCAAAGCAACACCCTTTTTCCAAACCATTTTACTAAACAATTGATTCAAACTAATCCCCGTGAACGAACCTGGACTTACTTTATAACTATATTGCATACGATCGGGTCCACTGCCCGATAGTGTGTAGTAGTGAGTTTCAAGGTATTTCTAGTTTTAATTTTTAAACTCGATTTAGCACATCAAATATATTCTATAGTTTTTAAAATATAGATACAACATAAAGAAATATATAAAGAATCCGAAAATATCCCTTCATACAGCATAAAATCAAAATTATATAACACTTTGATATTGTTGTCAATGTAGTACCATATGAATCAAATATAGAAACAAACAAATAAAGATATAACTAATATGCAGATACTATACATTCAAACAAACAGAAATTTAGGTGAAAAAAATATACCTGGAAGAAAAGATTGCACGTATATTTAATATAAAAATCGGATGATCGATAGGTATATAGGAATTAGATCCATCTTATTTAAAATTAAAACCCTAAATCCTTAAAGTTTAGGAATTAGAGGTTATTATATACAACCAAATTGATGAGAAAAATTTGGGGGTTTAATTATATGTTTCGTTTAAAAATTGAGATAATATATCAATCAATATATAAATCGTATGGAGATGTCTATGCCTGTATGGGGCTGTATGTGTATATGTCACAAATAACTTTGTGACATAAGAGAAACAGACGATTTATCAATTATGGCTTTCCGTTTAAAGAACAACACTAATGGTAGTACAAGTGGTATGGAGGTTTACATGTGAATCCGGAGGTCACGGGTTCGATCCCACTTTCGGATTTTTTTTATTAAATATGATTTATTTGGCTGATATATGCTTAAGTGGACACTCCACATCACCGGATAAGTTGCATACGTGGCAGCTGACGTGTCACTCGGATCGTTCTGGTGACGCCACGTAAGAAATTGCTGACATGGCGGGCTAAGAGAGCGCCACCCGAGCGCTTTCTGATAGCCTTTTATATATATATATATATATATAACATAGAATAAAGACTAATTATCTAAATACTTTATAAATAACCATTAACCGTTCAAAACTAAAAAAACAAGTTAAATATTGATAATAAAAATTTAAAAAGAATTGTTTCAATAAACTTTAAGAAATGAGTTGGAATCAACACTATGATAATTTTGAAAATAGTGATAGTAAATTGTTTGACTTTGAAACTCCCGATGGCCTTTTTTCCTCTTTTCCATAATACGAAGTACTCGTAATAGCTTCCATTATAATATGGACGGTAGAGTATTACTATTTTAGATTTTTAGATACTTTCATAGTTTCATTCTCTCTAGCAAAAGTAGAAAAACATAACACAAAAACTGAAAAACATATATTATCTCACCTTCTATTTTCCATTTGAAGACAGAAGCTTGAAGAATTAAGGACATAAGTCGCCCCACTTCTTCTTATCTATACTCCGATATCCCCTACGAAGAAGCAACCAAAAAGAGCATTACACCGCCACCGTCATCTTATCAGATATGAAGTAAATTTCGGTGAAAAGTTCTACTACCGCGATGGTGAGGCAGAAGACCAGTGGAATGATGCCATAAAAGCTTTGGAGAAATTTACTGTCAACTTTTTACGAAAAAATAAGAAGCAAAAACCCGGTCCAACCACAGATTTTCCGGTTAAACCACCGGTTCCCGATCCAGCCGTCCGGCTATATGCACGTTCGGTCCAACATCCTCAACCGGATCGTTAAAGATTCCGGGTCACGGCCCAACCGGCTCAACCGGCCGGTCCGGTCCGGTCGTGAAAACACTGCTTACAATAAACGATAAGGTTATCAACTTGTAAGTTTTATTCGTAACATGTAGTGTCCCCACTTCAAACAGGATGAAATTGGCGAAAAGCAATTATCGAAATCATCTTGGTGATAAAACTGAAGACTTGGAACTATTATTCCGAAAGGCGTTTCCAAATCTATTGATGCCCTTTTACAAAGAACTAAGAAGTCAAAAATATGACAAAACCGATAAGCCGAGAAGCTTTTGTGAAAAGAAATGCTAGACTTACCATTATAGCTATTACCATAGTAATAACAATAGCTATTACGGTAAGTCTAGCATTTCTATTCAAAAATCTTCTAAGCTTATCGGTTAAACTTTCGACTTCTTAGTTCTTTATAAAGTGAAATCAATAGATTTGAAAATGCCCTTCGGAATCTCAAAGTCTTCAGTTTTATCACCCAGATGATTCTGTTGTCTCCACTTGAAGATGGTGACAGTACATGTTATGAATCTTACAAGCTCGATAACCTTACCACGTATATTATGAGACTTGTTCTTTGGACCATGGATTATCAGAAGCCCACACGTCTTTTCATAAAACGGATAGCCTAGCCTTTCTTATTATTAGTGTTCCAACATGTTTTGCGAAGCCCTCTGTCTAGTCATATAGTTCCCGTTTTTCAAAAGTGTTTTTATAATACTAAAAGTAATATATCAAAAGCATAAGATGATAATTATGACGTAATAATGTTATTTCATTTTTAATGACCTAAAATGTACTCGAATATAAGAAAATACAATAAAATTAGGAAAACTAACTTTCGGGTTCAATAAAGGATTAGATGTAGTTATGTTTCTTTATTTTTTTTACTACCATAACCGCCCCCCACCTTCTCAAACCTTCTAGAATAACAAAGTGTGTGTGTTTGAGAGAGAGAGAGCTAGCTGAAGAGAAGAGCATCAACAATAATTATCATCTTTACCAATCAACAATAATCCTCCATTTCCATCTCAAATCAAAAGATAGTTTTAGTGTATGTTCTTGGTGGAATGTACGTAAAAAAGGGGGCTACTACAAAAATTCAAATAGAGACCCACCTCATATAAAGGTGTTTTAGAAAAATTTGATAAAACCGGTTTCTATAAAACAAAGGAGACCGGTTTCACTTTAAGAGATGGTTTTTATGTGTAAAGAGGGGTTTAAAATAAAAAACACGTCTCTATAACTACAAATGGAGACCGGTTTTTGCTCCAAAACCGTTGTCCTTTTATATAGATCGGTTTTTGTAAAAAACACTTCTCTAAACTAATCAAATAGAGACCGGCTACTTTCCATCGATTGGGTATCATATCTCCATATCTTTACTAATTACTGGACTATTTACTTTTCAAAAAAACCTGGACTATTTATTGTTGAACATAAACAGATTACAATGAACGGATATGTACAAATTAAATCAATATATATACATAAACGAATATACAATAAAATATTTAGCTAACTTCTTCCATGTTAATCCAAAATACCTTAAAAATATATTGATCTTATGTACGTGATTGACAGTTTGTAGTTTATTTATAAAAATAAATGCATAGAAGAATGAAAAAAGTCAAGGTTGTCCATAACAAGTTTAATGATTTTTACATATTAAATATGATACTTATATATGTTAACTAGACAGATGCTCGTGCATTGTGGCGACAGGTGGTGGTAGCGGAAACTGGTGGTGGTGGTAGTAATGAGGACGTATATGTTATTGATGTAACAGTTTTAATGTAAAATGGGTAGTGCAGTTAATTTAAATGTTTAGGAATAGACGTTATAAATTATTTTCATTAAATGTATCATAGAAATCCAATGTTTAGTTGTTAACAGTAAACATAATAAAGGGGTAAATTTGGTACACCTAGCTCTTTTTTTTTAATATTAAAAAAAAGTTCTTTTTTAAACAAAAAAGGGGGTAAATGCTTTCTAATGTAGTATAGATAACAAGTTTAATGATTTTTACAAAAAAATAATTATTTATAGCATATATTATCAACCATAAACTAAAACATGATTGATACTCTATTTAATATATAAAAAAAAATTATATATTATAATTTATAGAAAAAGAAAGAAAGAAACTGCTCACTATCGCTTTTGCGGGTTTTGAGTCCCAATATCTCGACGGTGTATGGAGGAGGTTATGAAGTAGACAGACCTTACCGCTATCAAAGTAGAGAGACCGTTTCCAGGTTCTACTTAGATAGTAGAAAAGGAGCTCCAGCCTTTTGCATGGGATGAGGATTGAACCCTTGACCTCTGGGGAACCTCTGTCTCCAGAGGTTATGATGTTTACCACTGATCCAAACCACGCTGCTTAATAATTATTTATTCATCTACTAACATCACGAAACCTAGTTAGTTGTAGCACGCTACGAATTATGTTTTAACACAATGACTTTAGATTATGTGATACTATCGCTCTATATAACTACGATAGAATATGTTGTTCGTTATGTGTCAAGTATCTTTACTTTCTATCTTTGTAAAGTGGATTAATAGGACTTTTTAAAAGTCATGGGTTTCATCCTAAACATGCTATGATTTAAGTAAATTAGAATGTCATTATAAAATTATGAATTGAAAATAAAAATTTACATGGTTAACCTATACATCAAGTATTAAGATCTTGTTTGTTGGGACTTAACGGACTTAATAAAAATACTTAATTCATTAACTCGTAAAAAATGTTTTTTTTTTTACTTAATAAACAAAAACAAATGTCTTGACTTAATAAACAAAAACAAATGTCTTGACTTAATTCATACAGACATTATTTATAAATTTCGTTACTTTATCAATTTAGTAACTTAATGGTTAAAAACACAAAAAAAACACCTTAAACTAGTTAATTATAAGTAACCATGAGTGAAACCCATTAGTATCACCATCATGTGATCACATGGGCCTATAGATGATAGCTAGAGGTTACAGGTTCAAAACTTGTCAAAGGCAAGTGGAGAAATTATATCTTCTAATCCCATGTGTGAAGATGGTGACTTACCGTGCATGAACTCTATGCGGTGTGCACTCTAGGTACAAATAGGGTACATGAGACCAGAGGGTTCTCACTCATTAACCTCTTTTTTTTAAATAACCATCTTAAAATGGTGCAAGGAGGCTTTCCTCACAAGAGGTCAGGGGTTCGAGTCCTACCCTAGACATATTTAGGTGTGGCCACCGATATTTAATTTCCACCTATGCTGGTGTAACATCCGTGAGTTTTGACCCGTTGACTTTTCGTGTAATATGACTAACAATTTAAGTTAATGAATTAATTGGGTCGTTTTGTGAATTAAAAGTAAATGTGTTATATTTGAGTCGATAATATGTTTTGATCGGTGTTTAAATGTGTAACGATTGTAATTTGGCTTGAGAAGAGAAACAGGTTGGCCCGTGGGTAGTCCACGACCCACCAGCCCCCTTTGACCCATTTCTATCCTTATCTCTTTCTCCCCTTCTTTCATTTCTTATCTATCTCCCTTTCTCATTTTCTCTCTAAGTAAAAAGGCCAAGGAACCCATTTCATTTCTTCATCTCTCTATCATCGACTTGGTGTTTGGAATGGATATAACACTTGGATCTTCGTCATCTATACCACATTATCGTCTATACGAAGAATCAAAGGTTGAAGTTCTTGCATTTTACCCATTTTTGACCTAATTTCGGGTTTTAGCTCAAGAAGGAGTTTTGGTAAGTCAAATTCATCCCCTCTTCACCTATTTATGCTTATTTATATGTTGTTGGTCGATTTAAAGTATTTACAAGTCTTAAATTGGGTCGAATTGAAATTAGGGTTCAATTAGGGTTTTGGTTTGGGTTGAATGATTTGGAAGTGTTCTTGATGTTTTGGAATGGAAATTTGTAATGGGTTAGGTGTATTTATGTTTAATGGCACTTAGTTAAGCTTCAAAATGAGTTTCAAACTCTTACAAATCGTTTTGGTATGTTTTGGGTCGAGTTTTGGGGTTTTGGTTCGTTTTCCTGCACTTGGAGCTGCTGGTGCTGGTGCAGGGAGTTGTCCCACTGCGGCGCAGTGGAGGGACTTTGTCCCACTGCGACGCAGTGGAAAACCACTGACCTTTTGCTTCGATTAGCCTCACTTCGGCGCAGTGGCAAGGCAATGCCTTGACTGCGGCGCAGTGAGATAGTTCTGGGAACTTCGCGCGTCAGTTTTCAAACGTTAATAACTTTTGATCCGTAAGTCCAAATAAGTCGTATGACCTATCGTTGGAATTGTAAGAGAGTATAGTTTCTCGTAGTAACCTTCATTTTGTATGAATCTTAGTACATTTCTAAAAATGTCGAGTCAAAGTGTTATGTTTCACGCTCGGTAATGTTAAGAAAGTAATTGTGGGTTCGTGACTCAACTTAAACCTAAGGAACCAACTTATTTATGATTATAAAGTTGACATTATGATATATGACATGCTTTGATAGGTTGTGAACGCGTGGGGCCCAATACTCGCTATTAATCTTTTATTAACTCGACTTAAGCTTCTTTGCCGATCAAGGTGAGTTCCGTAGCTCCCTACTCATTTGAGATTCGGGCTGAAAAGTGTAAACCTTGCGTGTTTACTTACGTTGTTGATTGATTGATTGATTGATTGATTTGGGTTAAATGTTGGTTTGATGAGACGGTTTATCACGTTTGATTGACTTGGTTTATGTTTGTTAAGTAATTCATTAATATTAGGATAGACGTACCTACATGGAAGTCGGTTATGCCTTCATTGGGTTTTAGATGTGGTGGGAAGGCTACGGGTGACCCTATATATAAGCATCTGGGACTCAAAGAATGGATAATCCTCTTAAGTGTATGTACGTATAGGTGGTTTAAATTGTGATTATTGGTTTATGATTGACGAATATTGATTGTTGGTTCATGACAGACGATTTGTGATTGATGCATATACGATTGATTGTAGGCATGCATACATAGTACATAATCCCTCGGTTGAGGACTCAAACATCCTAGTGTATAGATGTATACACTTATCCTGTGAGATGTTGGTGACATGACATCCGAGTATATAGACATATATATCTCGATGATTTTGAGATACAGCCTTGTTCATTATGATGACAGGCGGGTATCGTTGCATAGGTGACTTGAGTTCACGCATAAGATAGGCATGTTGGCTTATTTATGCATTTGGCACTTGCATTGATACTTTTATCATTTGTACATTCCTGTTACACGCTTACTCACTTTGCGTAATCTTGATTGTTGGACGTTATTGTGTTACTTAGAGGCTCACTGTAAGTCATGTCTAGCCTCTACTCGTACATTGTGTTCCTGATGCCGGTTCTTTATGGACCATTACTACGAACTCACCAACCTTGTGTTGACTATGCTTAGTACACTTTTCAGGTAATCAGGTTATCCCCGGACGTGGAGTTTAGTTGCTTACTTGCTGTTAAACCCGGGCTTTGGACTTTATGAATCAAGGATTCATCGACCTTCTCTTTTGCATTATACTTAGGATCGATTTGCCATCTTCGGGATGTACTTTTGTAACTTTGATGGTTATTTGCTCCTTATGTATTTTGGTACTTGTTTCGTATTGTAATGAATTCACTGAATCTCTATTTGCATTTAGTTCTAGTTCTATCGTAATTCCACCTTGTACTATATGATTTCCGTGATATTTCGAGCCTCGGCTTGGGGTGTTACAGAATGGTGACCCATGCGAGGTCATAGAGAATTAGGTGGTTTGACGTAGACTACGGCTTAGGTTAAAACTCTTCATATAGCATGCATGGTTAGGAAATTCGTGTGCAATGTGAATTATGTGAATCCCCGCGTGAGTTCGTAGTTAGGACCACTTGTGTGATAGCTTGAATTCAATGTGATGAATGTGAGTAATATGGTTTGTTGTTGTTATTGGTTGGAGCTAATTTGATGATTTAGGGCAAAATGAAGTGATGACATTAACCTAGTATAATATTGTGGCGACCCTAAAAGAACCCGATCAACTCTTTTATGGTTACCCAACATTATAACAAGTTAATGACATCGTGGGTTGCGCATGTGTGGCTTAAAGTATAATAAGGAACCGATATGCTTAATGGAAGTTGATTAGGTGGAGGGTTAGCCATTGGTACACCCTGTATACATACCCGGTCAATAACTAGAGAGCATATCGAATTCGGATTATACTTTGAATCATTCGTGTTAGTTGTTTGATTGCATGATGTTTTGAGCATGATTACTTGAGTTAATAATGAACGATTGTAATGAAATTGACATGATGATATGCTAAGTAACAATCCCATAGGATTCTAGCGCTCTTGCTTTAGCTTAATGATATGAAATGAGTATGTGGTATCGGTATGAGAGCATTGACTACTTGTGTGACTAACATGTGAGCATTTGAGACTAACTCTCGGGTCAACGTGTCACTTGTTTTATAGAAATGGTGAGACCAAGGAGAGCCGGAACGAACTATAGGGCTGAATCGGAAGAACCTCAACAGGAAGCCCAACCGGAGGTACAAGGAGGTAGGGGCCGTGGTAGAGGTCATGGTAGAGGCCAAGGAAGGGGTCGTGGTGAAGTTCCTGAGCCAAACATGGCTGAGGTAATCGCTCAAACGATCGCCAATATCATGCCAACCATTATTGCTCAAGTCACGGCAAGTCTTGGGCAAAACAATGGGCCTCAAAACAATGAAGCCCCAGAAAATGTGAATAATGAAAATGCTCAACCTCAGGCCGTGGAAAACGAAGAAGAGGAACCAGTGGGAGTTGATAACCGCATGCCCATGTATAATCAACATGGAGGATACCGACAGGGGTGTATATTTAAGGACTTCAAAAGCTGTGGAGCACCGGAGTTTAATGGAAGAGGTGGACCCACTGAGTGTATAAGGTGGTTTGAAGAGATTGAGGCAGTGATTGAAAGAAGTCATTGCACATACGACGACCGGATTTCTTATGCATCCGGCATGTTTAGACATGACGCCTTGAGTTGGTGGAACCAAGAGATAACTTTGGGGCGGACTTATAACTTGGAATGGGTCGATTTCAAGGACAAAGTGAAGGCAAAGTTTTGTCCTCCCTATGAACTACAAAACTTGACCATTGAGTTTGCTAATCTCAACATGGAGGATACCGACAGGGGTGTATATTTAAGGACTTCAAAAGCTGTGGAGCACCGGAGTTTAATGGAAGAGGTGGACCCACTGAGTGTATAAGGTGGTTTGAAGAGATTGAGGCAGTGATTGAAAGAAGTCATTGCACATACGACGACCGGATTTCTTATGCATCCGGCATGTTTAGACATGACGCCTTGAGTTGGTGGAACCAAGAGATAACTTTGGGGCGGACTTATAACTTGGAATGGGTCGATTTCAAGGACAAAGTGAAGGCAAAGTTTTGTCCTCCCTATGAACTACAAAACTTGACCATTGAGTTTGCTAATCTCAACATGGAGGATACCGACAGGGGTGTATATTTAAGGACTTCAAAAGCTGTGGAGCACCGGAGTTTAATGGAAGAGGTGGACCCACTGAGTGTATAAGGTGGTTTGAAGAGATTGAGGCAGTGATTGAAAGAAGTCATTGCACATACGACGACCGGATTTCTTATGCATCCGGCATGTTTAGACATGACGCCTT
Source organism: Erigeron breviscapus (assembly GCA_034093135.1). Lineage (NCBI taxonomy): Eukaryota > Viridiplantae > Streptophyta > Magnoliopsida > Asterales > Asteraceae > Erigeron > Erigeron breviscapus. The sequence continues at coordinate 6,295,957 of CM067175.1, forward strand.
GAGTTGGTGGAACCAAGAGATAACTTTGGGGCGGACTTATAACTTGGAATGGGTCGATTTCAAGGACAAAGTGAAGGCAAAGTTTTGTCCTCCCTATGAACTACAAAACTTGACCATTGAGTTTGCTAATCTCAACATGGAGGATACCGACAGGGGTGTATATTTAAGGACTTCAAAAGCTGTGGAGCACCGGAGTTTAATGGAAGAGGTGGACCCACTGAGTGTATAAGGTGGTTTGAAGAGATTGAGGCAGTGATTGAAAGAAGTCATTGCACATACGACGACCGGATTTCTTATGCATCCGGCATGTTTAGACATGACGCCTTGAGTTGGTGGAACCAAGAGATAACTTTGGGGCGGACTTATAACTTGGAATGGGTCGATTTCAAGGACAAAGTGAAGGCAAAGTTTTGTCCTCCCTATGAACTACAAAACTTGACCATTGAGTTTGCTAATCTCAACATGGAGGATACCGACAGGGGTGTATATTTAAGGACTTCAAAAGCTGTGGAGCACCGGAGTTTAATGGAAGAGGTGGACCCACTGAGTGTATAAGGTGGTTTGAAGAGATTGAGGCAGTGATTGAAAGAAGTCATTGCACATACGACGACCGGATTTCTTATGCATCCGGCATGTTTAGACATGACGCCTTGAGTTGGTGGAACCAAGAGATAACTTTGGGGCGGACTTATAACTTGGAATGGGTCGATTTCAAGGACAAAGTGAAGGCAAAGTTTTGTCCTCCCTATGAACTACAAAACTTGACCATTGAGTTTGCTAATCTCAACATGGAGGATACCGACAGGGGTGTATATTTAAGGACTTCAAAAGCTGTGGAGCACCGGAGTTTAATGGAAGAGGTGGACCCACTGAGTGTATAAGGTGGTTTGAAGAGATTGAGGCAGTGATTGAAAGAAGTCATTGCACATACGACGACCGGATTTCTTATGCATCCGGCATGTTTAGACATGACGCCTTGAGTTGGTGGAACCAAGAGATAACTTTGGGGCGGACTTATAACTTGGAATGGGTCGATTTCAAGGACAAAGTGAAGGCAAAGTTTTGTCCTCCCTATGAACTACAAAACTTGACCATTGAGTTTGCTAATCTCAACATGGAGGATACCGACAGGGGTGTATATTTAAGGACTTCAAAAGCTGTGGAGCACCGGAGTTTAATGGAAGAGGTGGACCCACTGAGTGTATAAGGTGGTTTGAAGAGATTGAGGCAGTGATTGAAAGAAGTCATTGCACATACGACGACCGGATTTCTTATGCATCCGGCATGTTTAGACATGACGCCTTGAGTTGGTGGAACCAAGAGATAACTTTGGGGCGGACTTATAACTTGGAATGGGTCGATTTCAAGGACAAAGTGAAGGCAAAGTTTTGTCCTCCCTATGAACTACAAAACTTGACCATTGAGTTTGCTAATCTCAACATGGAGGATACCGACAGGGGTGTATATTTAAGGACTTCAAAAGCTGTGGAGCACCGGAGTTTAATGGAAGAGGTGGACCCACTGAGTGTATAAGGTGGTTTGAAGAGATTGAGGCAGTGATTGAAAGAAGTCATTGCACATACGACGACCGGATTTCTTATGCATCCGGCATGTTTAGACATGACGCCTTGAGTTGGTGGAACCAAGAGATAACTTTGGGGCGGACTTATAACTTGGAATGGGTCGATTTCAAGGACAAAGTGAAGGCAAAGTTTTGTCCTCCCTATGAACTACAAAACTTGACCATTGAGTTTGCTAATCTCAACATGGAGGATACCGACAGGGGTGTATATTTAAGGACTTCAAAAGCTGTGGAGCACCGGAGTTTAATGGAAGAGGTGGACCCACTGAGTGTATAAGGTGGTTTGAAGAGATTGAGGCAGTGATTGAAAGAAGTCATTGCACATACGACGACCGGATTTCTTATGCATCCGGCATGTTTAGACATGACGCCTTGAGTTGGTGGAACCAAGAGATAACTTTGGGGCGGACTTATAACTTGGAATGGGTCGATTTCAAGGACAAAGTGAAGGCAAAGTTTTGTCCTCCCTATGAACTACAAAACTTGACCATTGAGTTTGCTAATCTCAACATGGAGGATACCGACAGGGGTGTATATTTAAGGACTTCAAAAGCTGTGGAGCACCGGAGTTTAATGGAAGAGGTGGACCCACTGAGTGTATAAGGTGGTTTGAAGAGATTGAGGCAGTCGTGACCACTATCGTAATAATTGTCCTCGATGGGTAGGACAACAAGTGCAAGTGGCCGTCCACCCCAACCAACTACAAATGGTCGGGCCTAACCAAAACCGGGGACAACAAGGCCATCAAGTGCAACCACGCGGCCGAGCCTTTGCGACCAATGCAAATGAAGCCCGCAACGATCCCAACATAGTAGCAGGTACCTTTCTCCTTAATGGTCACTATGCAACCGTTCTATTTGATTCCGGGGCCGATTATAGCCTCGTGTCCTCTAACTTTGTTCCTTTGATTGATGTGCATCATTGTGCTCTAAACTATGTGCTTGACATTGAAATGGTAAACGGGTCACTAACTAGACTTAGTCAAGTACTTCGCGACTGTGTCTTGACTTTAGAAGACGTCGACTTCTTCATTGACCTCATGCCTCTTGACATTGGTAGTTTTGACATTATAGTGGGTATGGATTGGTTAACGATGGTAAATGCGACTATTGATTGTGGCGAGAGAGTTGTTAAGATACCTTTGACTAACGGTAGAATTCTTAGGGTTCAAGGCGAAATCTCTAATCCCTCAAATTCTAAAGTCTTTAGTGCTACCATCACAAATGTAGAATTTAAGACCGTCCCTATTGTTTGTGAATTTCCCGATGTTTTTTCGGATGACTTACCGGGATTACCTCCAACTCGTGAACTTGATTTTCATATTAATCTTATCCCCGAAGCCGCGCCCGTAGCAAAAGCTCCGTATAGACTAGCTCTAACCGAAATGCAAGAGTTACAAACTCAACTCAAGGAACTCCAAGAGAAGGGTTTCATTCGCCCTAGTCAATCTCCTTGGGGTGCTCCTGTTCTATTCGTCAAAAAGAAAGACGGGTCCTTCAGAATGTGTATTGATTACCGGGAATTAAACAAGCTCACTATGAAGAACCGATATCCCCTCCCGAGAATCGATGATTTATTTGATCAACTTCAAGGTGCTAAGCACTTCTCTAAAATCGATCTTCGCTCGGGTTATCATCAACTCCGAGTACATGAAGATGATATCCCCAAGACGGCTTTTCGCACAAGGTATGGTCACTTTGAATTCACCGTAATGCCCTTCGGGTTGACTAATGCACCGGCGGTGTTCATGGACTTGATGAACCGGGTGTGCCAACCATACTTGGACAAGTCTGTCATTGTGTTCATTGATGACATACTTGTATACTCAAAGACAAAGGAAGAGCATGTTGAGCACTTGCGCGAGGTGCTCGAACTACTAAGGAAGGAGAAATTGTATGCTAAATTCTCCAAGTGTGAGTTTTGGTTGGAAGAGGTTCACTTTCTTGGTCACGTAGTGAGCAAGGATGGTATTCACGTGGACCCAAGCAAGATTGAAGCGGTCAAGAATTGGAGAAGACCCGAAACGCCATCCGAGATCCGTCAATTCCTTGGATTGGCGGGTTACTATAGAAGATTTATTGAAAATTTCTCCCGTATTGCACAACCACTCACTCTCTTGACTCAAAAGGAGAGAAACTTTGAATGGGGCGAAAGACAAGAAAACGCCTTCCAAACTCTTAAAGATATGCTATGTGATGCTCCTATTTTGACACTACCGGATGGAATTGAAGATTTTGTTGTTTATTGTGATGCCTCGGGGCAAGGGTTGGGTTGTGTTCTTATGCAAAGGGGTAAAGTCATTGCTTATGCCTCCCGTCAATTGAAGGTGCATGAGAAGAACTACCCGACACATGATTTGGAATTGGGAGCGGTTGTGTTTGCTTTGAAGTGTTGGAGACATTATCTCTACGGCACCAAATGTGTGATTTATACCGATCACAAAAGTCTTCAACACATCTTTAACCAAAGTGAATTGAATATGAGGCAAAGGCGTTGGCTTGAACTATTTAGTGATTATGACTGTGACATCCGTTATCATCCGGGCAAGGAAAACATAGTAGCCGATGCCTTGAGTAGGAAGGAGAGAGTGAAACCAAGACGGGCTAGAGCTATGAGCCTCACGATGGGGCCAAATATCCATGACCGGATTATTGAAGCCCAAATTCAAGCCACCCTACCGGAAAACTTTGGAGACGAGAACCTAGATGGCATGGAACAACAATTCGACCGAAAGAGTGATAATGGGCTATACTTGGTTGAAAGACTTTGGGTTCCTATTTTCGGTGACTTAAGAACACTTATTATGAATGAAGCTCATCAATCGCCTTATTCGGTCCATCCCGGGTCGGATAAGATGTACTTTGATTTGAAAAACTTGTATTGGTGGCCGGGCATGAAGCGTGATGTGGCTAAGTATGTGAGTGAGTGTCTTACTTGCTTACAAGTCAAAGCCGATCACAAGAAGCCACCCGGATTGTTGGTACAACCGGTGATGCCCGAATGGAAGTGGGAACATATTTCAATGGACTTCATTACTAAACTACCGAAGACGAGAAGCGGTCGTGACACGATTTGGGTGATAGTAGATCGGTTAACGAAGTCGGCTCACTTTTTAGCCATTCGTGAAACCGATAAATTTGACACCTTGGCTCGTTTGTACATCAAGGAAGTAATATCTAAGCATGGAGTACCGATTTCTATCATTTCTGATAGAGATGCCCATTTCAAATCAAACTTTTGGGTAGCCTTTCAAAAAGCAATGGGTACTCGACTCGACATGAGCACAGCATTTCATCCTCAAACGGATGGACAAACCGAGAGAACCATTCAAACACTTGAAGATATGTTGAGGGCTTGTGCAATTGATTTTGGTGGAAGTTGGGAAGATCAATTGCCGCTAGTTGAGTTCTCGTACAACAATAGTTATCATGCTACCATTCAAATGGCGCCCTTTAGAGCATTGTATGGTAGGATATGTCGTTCTCCTCTAGCTTGGGCGGAAATTGGTGAGAGTCAACTCATCGGGCCGGAAATTGTGGTTGAAACGACTAAGGTAATATCTCAAATTAAGGAGAAGTTACAATTGGCCCGTGAACGTCAAAAGAAGTATGCCGATGTGAGGCGGAGACCGTTGGAGTTTGGAATTGGTGATTATGTACTTTTGAAAGTGTCACCTTGGAAAGGTGTTGTACGTTTTGTGAAGCGGGGAAAACTTGCGCCAAGGTATATTGGTCCTTTCAAGATTCTTGAACGGGTTGGAAAGGTTGCCTACCGATTACAATTACCACAAGAGCTTAGCGGTGTGCATGATGTGTTTCATATTTGCAACCTACGCAAGTGTTTGGCGAACCCTACACATCATGTGCCCATGGACGAGATTAGGGTGGATTCGAATCTAAATTTTGTTGAAGAGCCGGTAGAGATCTTGGATCGTCAAGACAAGAAACTCAAGAGTAAACGCTACACGATTGTTAAGGTTAGATGGAATGCTAGACGTGGAGCCGAGTTCACTTGGGAGCGAGAGGATCATATGAAGTCTAAGTATCCGCATTTATTTATTAATTAGTGTTTTGTTGAATTTCGGGACGAAATTCTTTCAACGGGGGAATAATGTAACATCCGTGAGTTTTGACCCGTTGACTTTTCGTGTAATATGACTAACAATTTAAGTTAATGAATTAATTGGGTCGTTTTGTGAATTAAAAGTAAATGTGTTATATTTGAGTCGATAATATGTTTTGATCGGTGTTTAAATGTGTAACGATTGTAATTTGGCTTGAGAAGGGAAACGGGTCGGCCCGTGGGTAGTCCACGACCCACCAGCCCCCCTTTGACCCATTTCTCTCCTTATCTCTTTCTCCCCTCCTTTCATTTCTTATCTATCTCCCTTTCTCATTTTCTCTCTAAGTAAAAAGGCCAAGGAACCCATTTCATTTCTTCATCTCTCTATCATCGACTTGGTGTTTGGAACGGATATAACACTTGAATCATCGTCATCTATACCACATTATCGTCTATACGAAGAATCAAAGGTTGAAGTTCTTGCATTTTACCCATTTTTGATCTAATTTCGGGTTTTATCTCAAGAAGGAGTTTTGGTAAGTCAAATTCATCCCCTCTTCACCTATTTATGCTTATTTATATGTTGTTGGTCGATTTAAAGTATTTACAAGTCTTAAATCGGGTCGAATTGAAATTAGGGTTCAATTAGGGTTTTGGTTTGGGTTGAATGATTTGGAAGTGTTCTTGATGTTTTGGAATGGAAATTTGTAATGGGTTAGGTGTATTTATGTTTAATGGCACTTAGTTAAGCTTCAAAATGAGTTTCAAACTCCTACAAATCGTTTTGGTATGTTTTGGGTCGAGTTTTGGGGTTTTGGTTCGTTTTCCTGCACTTGGAGCTGCTGGTGCTGTTGCAGGGAGTTGTCCCACTGCGGCGCAGTGGAGGGACCTTGTCCCACTGCGGCGCAGTGGAAAACCACTGACCTTTTGCTTCGATTAGCCTCACTGCGGCGCAGTGGCAAGGTAATGCCTTGACTGCGGCGCAGTGAGATAGTTCTGGGAACTTCGCGCGTCAGTTTTCAAACGTTAATAACTTTTGATCCGTAAGTCCAAATAAGTCGTATGACCTATCGTTGGAATCGTAAGAGAGTCTAGTTTCTCTTAGTAACCTTAATTTTGTATGAATCTTTGTACATTTCTAAAAATGTCGAGTCAAAGTGTTATGTTTCACGCTCGGTAATGTTAAGAAAGTAATTGTGGGTTCGTGACTCAACTTAAACCTAAGGAACCAACTTATTTATGATTATAAAGTTGACATTATGATATATGACATGCTTTGATAGGTTGTGAACGCGTGGGGCCCAATACTCGCTATTAATCTTTTATTAACTCGACTTAAGCTTCTTTGCCGATCAAGGTGAGTTCCGTAGCTCCCTACTCATTTGAGATTCGGGCTAAAAAGTGTATACCTTGCGTGTTTACTTACGTTGTTGATTGATTGATTGATTTGGGTTAAATGTTGGTTTGATGAGACGGTTTATCACGTTTGATTGACTTGGTTTATGTTGTTAAGTAATTCATTAATATTAGGATAGACGTACCTACATGGAAGTCGGTTATGCCTTCATTGGGTTTTAAATGTGGTGGGAAGGCTGCGGGTGACCCTATATATAAGCATCTGAGACTCGAAGAATGGATAATCCTCTTAAGTGTATGTACGTATAGGTGGTTTAAATTGTGATTATTGGTTTATGATTGACGAATATTGATTGTTGGTTCATGACAGACGATTTGTGATTGATGCATATACGATTGATTGTAGGCATGCATACGTAGTACATAATCCCCCGGTTGAGGACTCAAACATCCTAGTGTATAGATGTATACACTTATCCTGTGAGATGTTGGTGACATGACATCCGAGTATATAGACATATATATCTCGATGATTTTGAGATACAACCTTGTTCATTGTGATGACAGGCGGGTATCGTTGCATAGGTGACTTGAGTTCACGCATAAGATAGGCATGTTGGCTTATTTATGCATTTGGCACTTGCATTGATACTTTTATCATTTGTACATTCCTGTTACACACTTACTCACTTTGCGTAATCTTGATTGTTGGACGTTATTGTGTTACTTAGAGGCTCACTGTAAGTCATGTCTAGCCTCTACTCGTACATTATGTTCCTGACGCCGGTTCTTTATGGACCATTACTACGAACTCACCAACCTTGTGTTGACTATGCTTAGTACACTTTTCAGGTAATCAGGTTATCCCCGGACGTAGAGTTTAGTTGCTTACTTGCTGTTAAACCCGGGCTTTGGACTTTATGAATCAAGGATTCATCGACCTTCTCTTTTGCATTATACTTAGGATCGATTTGCCATCTTCGGGATGTACTTTTGTAACTTTGATGGTTATTTGCTCCTTATGTATTTTGGTACTTGTTTCGTATTGTAATGGATTCACTGAATCTCTATTTGCATTTAGTTCTAGTTCTATCGTAATTCCACCTTGTGCTATATGATTTCCGTGATATTTCGAGCCTCGGCTTGGGGTGTTACAGCTGGGTCTGGGTGAGTTTTCCCCTTCAGATATCTGGGTGATAGGGGTTTCTCATCGAGTGGTCTAAATTGGAGATCTATTCGCAGGGGGTTCTCTAACGTAAGTCCGATTAAGACAATGTAAATTAGACATCGCGATATTTACGATTAATTTACACCTTCAAAAAAAAGTTCTTAATTATAAGTTGTTTGAAAAAATTGATTAATTAGTGAATTGAACCGCCATATCTTTTTACCAAATCTATGAAATTTTAAATATCCCTCCAAAACAAATTACACCGCCTTAAATTTCCCAACACCAATTCAAACACTTTCAAGCTGCGGATAGGTATCCCAAAATCGCTTGTTTCTCTCTTACTCATTTGCAAAACCCGAACACTACCAATCCCCTATCACCATCACCGATGCACCAACACTCCTTACCACCGCCACATCAACCGCGACAACAGCCTCACCGCCCCTCCATTACCAATACAACCTTAACCTACCACCACCACAACAGCAGCCCAACCAAGGCCACATCAATAAATTGTATTGAAGTATTCTTTTATTGCGTTTAAATTATTTCTAGATTTTACAATCATACACGTATGTATATTTCTTAGTTTGTGTTAAAATTAGATTTCTATTAAGGAATTGTTACTTTAATTTGTGCTAATAGTTTTTAGGTTATAAAAGTATGTGTAAATGTATGTATTGTTTAGTAATTGCAGGATCTGTAAATGTAAATATTTATTGATATTAGTAATATCATTTAGGTTTTATTTATTGACTAATATGTGCATTTGTATGTAATTGATGAGTAACTTATGTATTCTAACATATTGTTATATGAAAGTGTATAGATCTTTAATATGATTTTAGTATGTGTTTTAATGTAAGAGATTATGAAGCACATTCTTTTTCTAGAAAAGTTATTATATGTGTGCAGATTGAATTTAACTTCGTTTTGTTTTATGGTTGGGATATTATGAATTTTATTTTTCAAGGAGAGTAGTCTAAGAAAGGATCACCCTTGAAGACATGGAAAGGATCACCCTTTAAAGACATAGAATTAACTATGTATTATCGACACAACACTAATATTTGTTGATTTTGTTGCTTACCGGGGCTAAAACTTGAGGCTGATAAAGTTAAACTGAAAGAGAGAATTCAAGCAGAGGTAGTGACTTATTATTCATGATTGTTCTTAAGCTTAGGTTTTTCTTTTCCTAAATAATGTCGGGTTTCTTCCGATTTGTTTTACTAGAGGTATGATGAAACGCAATTCTGAATCTATTCTGAATTTTCGACTTGAAGTGTAATCCAACCCTGTATTAGCCCATACCAAATTTTGTTCTTTGTAACCCATTACTCACCTATTCATTTCTCCATGTCTGTTATCTCATTCTATTGACTCTATAACTTCTTTTTACCCTTCTCATTCCAGATATGAATTCAAATTGAAAGAACAACAAAAATCTAAAAGAAATCAAAAGAAAGCTCAGGTTTGAAATATGTCCTCTTACTTAGTAAATTGCATCTATAACATTGAAATAATGTTGCATCTTTAATGGCATGTTGGTAGTGGCGCACGTGGAGAAAAGATCCGCACATACAGTTACAAGGTATCTCCCCAAGTTAGATTCAAACTACTAAGATTAATTAAGATAGAAGACAGTTTCTATTAGGACATGTACTTCTTTTTTGATGTTTGTACATTGCATTTGTTTGAATAACACACTTAAGGTTACTGATCACAGATTGAAAATGGACTTGGAGCTAACTTCATTTCTTGACGGTGACATTGAGACAGCCATTCAGGTATCAATTAGAGGTGGTAGTTCTTACGAATGTGCCCATTCGGGTCAAATGTGTAAAATTTAAATGATCAGCTAATATGGAAATAGGTCAATTAAGTCGCAAGTTGCCCATGGCTAGAATTATTTGCATAAAACCTGCTGAAAATTAAATATGATGATTACTACTGAAATGATATCGTGTTTAAATTCATATATAACAGCACTACCCATGTCACATATGTTTTGCAATTGTGTTTACTAGCTGCTGTTTGGAAAACTAATGGACTAAAAAATGTTGTTGTTGACAGGTTATTGGTAATAATAGTCTATCATGGATTATATGCAGAGAGTGAGAGTAAGGATGGACATATATGAAAGGTGCACATGGAAGTTCTATGAAGATCAAGTTATGTAGTAATACTAGAAAAAACATTAGGTACTAGAAGTTTAAACTACAATTACTGGGTTTTTAAGCTTTGTTTGTCATGTTTTTTACGCTTGGATTGAAGTAAATTATAACTATTTGATTATTGTGATCGAAATGTTTAGATTAGCTAGTTTTGATGTTACATTATATATTAATTTTCTACGAATTCAATTTCTGGATGAATGTGTTTTGATGTTATACAGATATAAATTACTAGTGGTATATATATGTTTTCGTATATATAAAACTGGTCTTTAAGCATGATAAAGAAACCAGTTTTATGCTGCAAATTGGTCTCTAAAGATGATAAAGAAACCGGTTTTATACTACCAATTTGCTCGTTTAGGACTTAGAAACCTGTTATGGTGACCGGTTACGTGATTCAAAACAGGTTTATATATCAGCTAAGGAGACTGGTTCTTTAGTAAAAACGGGTCTCTATAGGTAACATAGAAACCGGTTAGGTGATTAAAAAAGGGTTTCTATATCTATGCAAGGAAACCAGTTTTTACTTTCTAATAGAAACCCCTTTAATAAAAACCGGTTGTAAAAGGGCTCTCTAAAGCCCCTTAAAACAGGTCTCCTTTACTTATTTTTGGAGTAGTGGTGAGCATTTAGAATATGGTGATTAATACTTACCAGGAATAAGAAAAAGAGGCGGCGGCACCGTAGATGGTGGAGTGTTGGTGGCGGCGTCAATGGTGCGTGAAGGTGGATGGTGGAGTGGTGATGACAGTAGCGGGAGGTAGATCAGATCCGTAATACGTAGATGTGTGTGTAATGTATGTGAGAAGAATATCAGATCCGTGAAGGAGAGTTGCGTGAATTGTGTGATGGTTTTGATGGCTGCGTGAATGAGATATTAGGTTGTTTACGGCTAGGGGTATTTTGGAGATTTTGATGGCTGCGGGGTGGTTTGTTTTACATGTAAGGTTGACAAATTAATTACAAACAAAAATTTACAATCAAATCTTCCACCAATAAAAATAAGTCATTTTCCTCTTTCTTTCTATGTCGGGACTCTATCCACATCATATGCGACATATGTTTGTCTATGTACTCACCAACGAATATATGTATGTAGATGTGACATTCCTAGCTTTTCTCTAAAAAAGAAATGAATATATAGCCGTTTCTTTTGGTTTAACATATCCCTCAACTAATTACTGTTTTACTAGTTTTGGACAAGACAAATTAGTTGTAACTTTGATAAAATCAAATTTCTATCTAGTTAAGTATTTAATCAAGGGTTAATCCACAATCTTCTAGTCCTCTTAAACTTGGTGAGCCGCAATCCTATATATAATTTGAAAGGAAGTTGAATATCTTTGCATTGTATATGAAGCTATTTTCATGTGATTTGGATCACAATCTATGTGTAATTAACAAGCCATTCGTGCAGCAAAAATTTCATATCGTATCGGTTCACGTTGCCAACAATAATTAAGTATTAGATTTGTACACGGTTTCATAAATGTTAGCATTACAAGACAAGCTACACGTGGGCATACACTAATAAAATAGCCTTGTTTCTAACGTTAATTAGTTTCTTTATTTCTTTTCTTACCAAATTGCCATCGAAGATATCAGAAATTTGTAGGCCTAATTGGATGCAAGTTCAGCGGTTTGAAAGGATTCCACATGCGATTTCACATGTTTTTGTAAGATATTGTGATTAGTTTATGCCAACTTGGAGTTGTATATATAGGAAGAGATAGAAATGTTTTTGTTATCAAACCAAATAAATTTGTTTTTTTTTTTTGGCCACACTTTTACCTAAAGAATGGCTTTCTCTTCTTCTTTATTATCAATGAATCGTCAAGCGGTTCGATCGATTAGTTTGCCAACCCGATCACACCCGAGCACTCTTGCAAACTAATCGATCGAACCGCTTGACGATTCATTGATAATAAAGAAGAAGAGAAAGCCATTCTTTAGGTAAAAGTGTGGCCAAAAAAAAAAAACAAATTTATTTGGTTTGATAACAAAAACAAAAAAAAAAAAAAAAAAAAAAAAAAAAAAAAAAAAAAAAAAAAAAAAAAAAAAAAAAAAAAAAAAAAAAAAAAAAAAAAAAAAAAAAAAAAAAAAAAAAAAAAAAAAAAAAAAAAAAAAAAAAAAAAAAAAAAAAAAAAAAAAAAAAAAAAAAAAAAAAAAAAAAAAAAAAAAAAAAAAAAAAAAAAAAAAAAAAAAAAAAAAAAAAAAAAAAAAAAAAAAAAAAAAAAAAAAAAAAAAAAAAAAAAAAAGATGTGACATTCCTAGCTTTTCTCTAAAAAAGAAATGAATATATAGCCGTTTCTTTTGGTTTAACATATCCCTCAACTAATTACTGTTTTACTAGTTTTGGACAAGACAAATTAGTTGTAACTTTGATAAAATCAAATTTCTATCTAGTTAAGTATTTAATCAAGGGTTAATCCACAATCTTCTAGTCCTCTTAAACTTGGTGAGCCGCAATCCTATATATAATTTGAAAGGAAGTTGAATATCTTTGCATTGTATATGAAGCTATTTTCATGTGATTTGGATCACAATCTATGTGTAATTAACAAGCCATTCGTGCAGCAAAAATTTCATATCGTATCGGTTCACGTTGCCAACAATAATTAAGTATTAGATTTGTACACGGTTTCATAAATGTTAGCATTACAAGACAAGCTACACGTGGGCATACACTAATAAAATAGCCTTGTTTCTAACGTTAATTAGTTTCTTTATTTCTTTTCTTACCAAATTGCCATCGAAGATATCAGAAATTTGTAGGCCTAATTGGATGCAAGTTCAGCGGTTTGAAAGGATTCCACATGCGATTTCACATGTTTTTGTAAGATATTGTGATTAGTTTATGCCAACTTGGAGTTGTATATATAGGAAGAGATAGAAATGTTTTTGTTATCAAACCAAATAAATTTGTTTTTTTTTTTTGGCCACACTTTTACCTAAAGAATGGCTTTCTCTTCTTCTTTATTATCAATGAATCGTCAAGCGGTTCGATCGATTAGTTTGCCAACCCGATCACACCCGAGCACTCTTCAAGTCGAAGAGGAGCTAACCAGTTTCCGAACATGGGAAACATCTATTTCAAGTCATCGGTCTGATGATGAAAAAATTTTCAGTGGGCTTACAAGTCTAGATAGATTGTACACATGTGTTGACAATCTTCTTGCTTTGCCATTGACCCAACACGCGCTTTCTCGCCATGAACACGAGAAACTAGTTGACGAATTGCGTGATCAGTCTATGAGGCTCTTGGACATATGCGGCTCGGTTAGAGATGCTGTTTCACTAGTCAAGGAACATATAAGAGATGTTCAATCAGCTATAAGGAGAGGAAAGGATGATTTCGTTGTAGACGGCTCGTTTTTAAAAAAGTTAATGAAGGACGCCAAAAGAGGTGTCACGGATTTGAAGCAAATCGATCACACATACATTAGTAACGGCTTGAATCTTGATCCCCATATAACTTCTGTGTTTAAAGTTTTAAGTGAAGTTACTGAAGTCAGCATATCTGTATTTGGGATGCTGATGTCTTTTTTGTCTGCATCTATTGCAAAGCCGAAATCGGCTACTAAATGGTCCAGGGTCTCAAAGTTTATTCACAAAGCAACAGCAGGAGGCAAAGATAATCAACCACAAATATGTATTGATGTTTTGGAAAATAGTATTGAAAGCATAGAAAATGGTTTGGATTCAATGTTTAGGAGGTTGATCAGAACAAGGTCTTCCCTCTTAAATATAATATCTCAGTAATGAGATTTTTTGCAACACGTATGTGTTGTTATGTTGACCCAAGTTTTTGAGTATATATGTAAAGTGTATAGCTATATATATGTAGACATGTATATTTCAGTATGTAACCAATATACAAGACAGTTGATACTGATTTTTTTTTTATGATTAAAGACACTTTCCTTCGTAATTAACTGTGTTAATAACCAGCAACAATAGCAAAACATTGATAACTGGCAATGCTTGCAATAAATCACAGATTGGGATTCTTTAAAGTTGAAATCCTTACATTTGGTAAAGTTTAATTAACCAATCCAAAGCCTTTTCAAGGGTCACCAACAAATAATAATAAGGGCCACTATTTTGCTCTTCTCACAATTTTGAACTTAAAAAGACGATAGGTATTCTAACTTTAAAGGATCTCAATCCTAATTCACTCATTTGTTGCCTTTTGGACCCTTTCTCTCTGAACCAGTTCAAATTCATATGGATTTTCATACATCCCCAATGGTTTGGTTATCTAACTTTGAGGACCGTGTAGTGTACAAAAATTTTGTTTGCATAAGAACGAATGACCATATATAGCTTGCAATGAGAATGGAAAAAACATGCCATGAAGTTCATCTAGAACAAGGATTTGACAGACCTTAATATTCATGATGATGTTGATTGAGTAAGTAACCGAAGCAATGGCTATCAATCTATCATCTTTTAACCACGTCATCTCTCTACTTCTAATTTCTCGCAACTACTTTTTCTCTCATAACTTCCATTTCACCTATTAATCTCTATTGATTTATCGAATTCGAGGTTAGTTCTAATAGTATTTTTTTTAACGCATATGGACTGTTTAATTGGATCAGAAACTCTATTACTTGACATTTGGATAGGTAATTTCTTGTGGTTGACCCCTGTTTTTGGTGTTACTAATTTGTTGTTCTATATTTTTGAACTCATTCACCTATCGATCATGGTACAACACCAAGACACATGAATAATTAATAATGCATCTCACTGCTGAATTGCTCCTTAACAATTGCCATTGAAGTGTTGTATCCTAACCAGGAAACAGTGCCAGAAATATTATATTGAGCTGCACACGTACGCTTCTTCATTATTATATATAGGGATAATGGCATACGAATGTAACCACCTATGACAAAATGGTTATGTAATGTAGTGACCTACTCAGGTGGCTATATAATGTATGCACCTATGTTTTTTTGGCTATACTATGTAAGGACCTTTTTATTTGGGTCAATCAATGTAAGGACCTATGTATTTTTTTTTGGCTATACTATGTAAGGACCTTTTTATTTGGGTCAATCAATGTAAGGACCTATGTATTTTTTTTGGCTATACTATGTAAGGTCCGTACATATTTTACATAGTATAGCCAAAAAAACATAGGTGCATACATTACATAGCCACCCGAGTAGATCACTACATTACATAACCATTTTATCATAGGTGGTTACATTCGTATGTCATTATCCCTTGTATATATATGATAAATTCTTACAAGTTACAATCATCTAATGTAACACCCCGAGCTAGGCTCGAAATGCACCGAAAAGCATGACACAAGATGGAATTATCGTAGAACGAGACTATATGAAAATAAAAGGATTCCGGGAACCCAACAATTTAGATACATGCCACAAAAGCATAAGGAGCATCCAACCATCAAAAGTTTACAAAAATAAACAATTCAAAAGATGGCTCATGATCCTAAGCAAATCCCATCAACGGGCAAATGGATCGCGGATCCATGGTCAAGTCCAACATCTAGCAAGCACGTCAAGCTCTTGGGTTCTCTTGATTACCTGAAAAGTGTACTAAACAATGTCAACACTAGGTTGGTGAGTTCGTAGGAAAAGATGGACAAGAACACATACCAATGTCAACCAATCCATGATTTACGTTAACATGATCTAATAAATTGCACACTTGTAACCAATGTACTCATTTGCACGTAAATGTACTCATTGTACTCAATTGCACGTAAATGTACTCATTGTACTCAATTGCACGTAAATGTACTCATTGTACTCAATTGCACGTAAATGTACTCATTGTACTCAATTGCACGTAAATGTACTCATTGTACTAATTTGCACGTAAATGTACTCATTGTACTCAATTGCACGTAAATGTACTCATTGTACTCAATTGCACGTAAATGTACTCATTGTACTCAATTGCACGTAAATGTACTCATTGTACTCAATTGCACGTAAATGTACTCATTGTACTCAATTGCACGTAAATGTACTCATTGTACTCAATTGCACGTAAATGTACTCATTGTACTCAATTGCACGTAAATGTACTCATTGTACTCAATTGCACGTAAATGTACTCATTGTACTCAATTGCACGTAAATGTACTCATTGTACTCAATTGCACGTAAATGTACTCATTGTACTCAATTGCACGTAAATGTACTCATTGTACTCAATTGCACGTAAATGTACTCATTGTACTCAATTGCACGTAAATGTACTCATTGTACTCAATTGCACGTAAATGTACTCATTGTACTCAATTGCACGTAAATGTACTCATTGTACTCAATTGCACGTAAATGTACTCATTGTACTCAATTGCACGTAAATGTACTCATTGTACTCAATTGCACGTAAATGTACTCATTGTACTCAATTGCACGTAAATGTACTCATTGTACTCAATTGCACGTAAATGTACTCATTGTACTCAATTGCACGTAAATGTACTCATTGTACTCAATTGCACGTAAATGTACTCATTGTACTCAATTGCACGTAAATGTACTCATTGTACTCAATTGCACGTAAATGTACTCATTGTACTCAATTGCACGTAAATGTACTCATTGTACTCAATTGCACGTAAATGTACTCATTGTACTCAATTGCACGTAAATGTACTCATTGTACTCAATTGCACGTAAATGTACTCATTGTACTCAATTGCACGTAAATGTACTCATTGTACTCAATTGCACGTAAATGTACTCATTGTACTAATTTGCACGTAAATGTACTCATTGTACTCAATTGCACGTAAATGTACTCATTGTACTCAATTGCACGTAAATGTACTCATTGTACTCAATTGCACGTAAATGTACTCATTGTACTCAATTGCACGTAAATGTACTCATTGTACTCAATTGCACGTAAATGTACTCATTGTACTCAATTGCACGTAAATGTACTCATTGTACTCAATTGCACGTAAATGTACTCATTGTACTCAATTGCACGTAAATGTACTCATTGTACTCAATTGCACGTAAATGTACTCATTGTACTCAATTGCACGTAAATGTACTCATTGTACTCAATTGCACGTAAATGTACTCATTGTACTCAATTGCACGTAAATGTACTCATTGTACTCAATTGCACGTAAATGTACTCATTGTACTCAATTGCACGTAAATGTACTCATTGTACTCAATTGCACGTAAATGTACTCATTGTACTCAATTGCACGTAAATGTACTCATTGTACTCAATTGCACGTAAATGTACTCATTGTACTCAATTGCACGTAAATGTACTCATTGTACTCAATTGCACGTAAATGTACTCATTGTACTCAATTGCACGTAAATGTACTCATTGTACTCAATTGCACGTAAATGTACTCATTGTACTCAATTGCACGTAAATGTACTCATTGTACTCAATTGCACGTAAATGTACTCATTGTACTCAATTGCACGTAAATGTACTCATTGTACTCAATTGCACGTAAATGTACTCATTGTACTCAATTGCACGTAAATGTACTCATTGTACTCAATTGCACGTAAATGTACTCATTGTACTCAATTGCACGTAAATGTACTCATTGTACTCAATTGCACGTAAATGTACTCATTGTACTCAATTGCACGTAAATGTACTCATTGTACTCAATTGCACGTAAATGTACTCATTGTACTCAATTGCACGTAAATGTACTCATTGTACTCAATTGCACGTAAATGTACTCATTGTACTCAATTGCACGTAAATGTACTCATTGTACTCAATTGCACGTAAATGTACTCATTGTACTCAATTGCACGTAAATGTACTCATTGTACTCAATTGCACGTAAATGTACTCATTGTACTCAATTGCACGTAAATGTACTCATTGTACTCAATTGCACGTAAATGTACTCATTGTACTCAATTGCACGTAAATGTACTCATTGTACTCAATTGCACGTAAATGTACTCATTGTACTCAATTGCACGTAAATGTACTCATTGTACTCAATTGCACGTAAATGTACTCATTGTACTCAATTGCACGTAAATGTACTCATTGTACTCAATTGCACGTAAATGTACTCATTGTACTCAATTGCACGTAAATGTACTCATTGTACTCAATTGCACGTAAATGTACTCATTGTACTCAATTGCACGTAAATGTACTCATTGTACTCAATTGCACGTAAATGTACTCATTGTACTCAATTGCACGTAAATGTACTCATTGTACTCAATTGCACGTAAATGTACTCATTGTACTCAATTGCACGTAAATGTACTCATTGTACTCAATTGCACGTAAATGTACTCATTGTACTCAATTGCACGTAAATGTACTCATTGTACTCAATTGCACGTAAATGTACTCATTGTACTCAATTGCACGTAAATGTACTCATTGTACTCAATTGCACGTAAATGTACTCATTGTACTCAATTGCACGTAAATGTACTCATTGTACTCAATTGCACGTAAATGTACTCATTGTACTCAATTGCACGTAAATGTACTCATTGTACTCAATTGCACGTAAATGTACTCATTGTACTCAATTGCACGTAAATGTACTCATTGTACTCAATTGCACGTAAATGTACTCATTGTACTCAATTGCACGTAAATGTACTCATTGTACTCAATTGCACGTAAATGTACTCATTGTACTCAATTGCACGTAAATGTACTCATTGTACTCAATTGCACGTAAATGTACTCATTGTACTCAATTGCACGTAAATGTACTCATTGTACTCAATTGCACGTAAATGTACTCATTGTACTCAATTGCACGTAAATGTACTCATTGTACTCAATTGCACGTAAATGTACTCATTGTACTCAATTGCACGTAAATGTACTCATTGTACTCAATTGCACGTAAATGTACTCATTGTACTCAATTGCACGTAAATGTACTCATTGTACTCAATTGCACGTAAATGTACTCATTGTACTCAATTGCACGTAAATGTACTCATTGTACTCAATTGCACGTAAATGTACTCATTGTACTCAATTGCACGTAAATGTACTCATTGTACTCAATTGCACGTAAATGTACTCATTGTACTCAATTGCACGTAAATGTACTCATTGTACTCAATTGCACGTAAATGTACTCATTGTACTCAATTGCACGTAAATGTACTCATTGTACTCAATTGCACGTAAATGTACTCATTGTACTCAATTGCACGTAAATGTACTCATTGTACTCAATTGCACGTAAATGTACTCATTGTACCAATTGAACCAAAATTGACCCAAAACCTAGTTTTCGACTTATAAATCGTTTTGAAGAGTTCCTTGGCCCGTTTCTGGACATAACCAACTCATTTGGACATAACCCCCTCAAAAGTCCCATTCCAAAACATGGCTTTTGACCCAAATCACATTTTGACCTAATTTAGATAACTAGAAACCCTAATTTCGGATTTTGAAACTATAAGGACCAAGAGTGCCTAGATTTAGTTGAGAAACAAGTTTAATAACTAGAAATGATGAATTAGAGCTAGAAAACACTTACCAAAACTTCCACAAGGAAACAAACCCGAATTTGACCTAGATGAAGCTTTTTCTTGCACTTTGAGACTTGGATTTTTGATATGATGCTAGAATGATAATAAGGATGATAGTTTTGATACTATTCTACTTGAAACTACAATAAATGAACCAAGATCTTAGAGAGAGATGGAGAGTGTAGGTGCATTTAGTGAGAGAGAGAAGTGTAAGAGAATGGAATGAATGGATGAAGAAGGGATAAGGTGGGATGGGTTGGGTATCTCTTGGATGGGTCATGGGTTGGGTACAACCCACGGATAGGATCCATATTCATTTTACTAGTTGACTTAATTGTCACCCAAAAGTAAAGAACCGACTAGCACTAACCAATGGTCTCGACTTGCCCTTAAGTCTCTAGTTGCACAATAAATTGACCCATATAAAACACATTGCACTCAAATGACCCTTAGATTGCACTTGAACATATATTAATTAAAACAAAACTTAAGAAACGTACCCATAGTCAAAAGTCAAAATGCACGGTTGTTACATTATTCCCCCGTTAAGGGAATTTCGTCCCGAAATTCGATGGAACCCTAATCACTAAACAAATGCGGATACTTTGACTTCATGGAGTCTTCCCGCTCCCAAGTGAACTCGGCTCCACGTCTAGCATGCCATCGAACCTTGACTAACGTATAGCGCTTTTTCTTTAGTTTCTTGTCTACACGATCCACAATCTCTACCGGCTCTTCAACAAAGTTGAGCTTCTCATCTACTTGTATCTCGTCCATGGGCATGTGATGAGTAGGATCCGCCAAGCACTTCCTTAAATTACAAATATGGAACACATTGTGCACTCCACTAAGTTCTTGAGGTAGCTTTAGCCGGTAAGCCACCTTGCCCACACGTTCTATGATCTCAAAAGGTCCTATGTATCTTGGCGCAAGCTTGCCTCTCTTGATGAAACGAACAACATTGAACTCCAAGGGTCTACGCCTCACATCGGTGTATTTCTTTTGTCTTTCACGGGCCACTTGTAATCTCTCCTTAATTTTTGAAATTACTTTTGTTGTTTCGATAATTACTTCCGGCCCAATAAGTTGGCTCTCGCCTATTTCCGCCCAAGCGAGTGGAGAACGACACTTTCTACCATAAAGCGCCTCAAATGGGGCCATTTGGATAGTCGCATGGTAACTATTGTTATATGAGAACTCCACTAGCGGTAGGTGGTCTTCCCAATTTCCACCAAATTCGATGGCACAAGCCCTCAACATATCCTCAAGCGTTTGGATGGTTCTCTCGGTTTGCCCATCCGTTTGTGGATGGAACGCCGTACTCATGTCAATTTGAGTACCCATTGCACGTTGAAAAGCTTCCCAAAATTTTGATTTGAACCGGCTATCCCTATCGGAGATAATAGAAACCGGAACTCCATGTTTTGCCACCACTTCCCTAATGTACAAACGCGCTAGGGTGTCGAACTTATCGGTCTCGCGAATGGCTAAAAAGTGAGCCGACTTTGTCAATCGATCCACAATTACCCATATAGTGTCACGGCCATTTCTTGTCTTCGGTAACTTCGTAACGAAGTCCATTGCAATCCTTTCCCACTTCCATGCCGGTATCACCGGTTGTACCAACAAACCGGGTGGCTTTTTATGATCGGCTTTCACTTGTAAGCAAGTAAGGCACTCGCTCACATATTTAGCCACATCACGTTTCATGCCCGGCCACCAATAGAAATCCTTTAAATCAAAGTACATCTTATCCGACCCCGGGTGGACCGAATAAGGCGACTTATGAGCTTCATTCATTAGGAAAGTCCTCAAATTGCCAAAGATTGGAACCCAAAGCTTCCCCACTAAATATAACCCGTTGTCTTCCTTCCGGTCAAAAAGTTGCTCCATACCATCTAGCCCTTCATTACCAAAATTTTCCGGCAGGGTAGCTTGCACTTGAGCTTCTATGATACGGTCCCGAATACTTTGCCCCACCGTAAGGCTCATGGCTCTTGATCTTCTCGGCTTGACCCTTTCCTTTCTACTTAAAGCATCGGCTACGACGTTGGCTTTGCCCGGATGATAGCGAATGTCACAATCATAATCGCTAAAAAGTTCCATCCATCTTCTTTGCCTCATATTCAGCTCACTTTGATTAAAAATGTGTTGAAGACTTTTATGATCGGTGTATCACACATTTGGTGCCATAAAGGTAATGTCTCCAACACTTCAAAGCGAAAACAACCGCTCCCAATTCCAAATCGTGAGTAGGGTAATTCTTCTCATGCACCTTAAGTTGCCGGGAGGCATAAGCGATGACCTTGCCCCGTTGCATAAGTACACACCCCAAACCTTGACCCGAAGCGTCACAATAGACCACAAAATCTTCAATCCCATCCGGAAGGCTCAAGATAGGAGCTTCACATAACATGTCCTTGAGAGTTTGAAAGGCGAGTTCTTGTCTCTCGCCCCACTCGAATCTCTTTTCCTTTTGAGTCAAGAGAGTGAGTGGTTGTGCTATCTTGGAGAAACCTTCAATGAATCTTCGGTAATAACCCGCCAACCCAAGAAATTGGCGAATCTCGGATGGTGTCTCGGGTCGCCTCCAATTCTTAACCACTTCAATCTTGCTAGGATCCACATGAATCCCATCTTTGCTAATCACGTGACCAAGGAAATGAACTTCTTCCAACCAAAATTCGCACTTTGAAAATTTAGCATACAACTTCTCTTTTCTAAGCAACCCTAGCATCTCACGCAAATGCTCGGCATGATCTTCCTTTGTTTTTGAGTAGACAAGTATGTCATCAATAAAGACAATGACCGACTTGTCCAAATAGGGTCGACACACCGGTTCATCAAATCCATGAACACCGCCGGTGCATTAGTCAACCCAAACGGCATAACAGTGAACTCGTAGTGACCATACCTCGTACGAAACGCCGTCTTTGGTATGTCATCTTCATGAACTCTAAGTTGGTGATAGCCCGAACGGAGGTCAATTTTTGAGAAATACTTGGCACCTTGCAAACGATCAAAAAGCTCGTCGATTCTAGGAAGTGGATACCGGTTCTTCACTGTGAGCTTGTTCAATTCTCGGTAATCAATACACATCCTAAAGGACCCATCTTTCTTCTTCACAAACAATATTGGAGCTCCCCAAGGCGATTGACTAGGACGAATGAACCCTTTCTCTTGAAGTTCTTTAAGTTGGGATTCTAGCTCTTGCATTTCCGTCAAGGCAAGTCTATATGGAGCTTTGGCCACGGGTGCGGCCCCGGGAATCAAATTGATGCGAAAATCAAGTTCACGAGACGGGGGTAGACCTGGTAGGTCATCCGGAAAAACATCGGGAAAATCACGAACAACAGGAACGGCTTTCAATTCTACCTTTGTGATGGTAGCACTAAAAGCCTTGGAACTAGAGGAATCGGAAGTTTCACCTTGGACCCTAAGAATATCACCGTTTGACAACGGTATTTTGACCACTCTTTCACCACAATCAATGACCGCATTTACCGCCGTCATCCAATCCATACCCACAATGATGTCGAAGCTTCCAATATTGAAAGGCATGAGATTAATATAAAATTCAACGTCGTTTAAAGTCAAGATACAATCCCGAAGCACTTGACTAAGTCTAGTTAAGGTACCATTGACCATCTCAATATCAAGCACATAGTTTAAGGCACAAGGATGAACATCTATCAAAGGAACAAAACTATGGGACACGAAGCTATAATCGGCTCCGGAATCAAACAACACCGTGGCATAATGACCGTTAAGAAGAAATGTACCTGCCACCACATTAGGATCATTACGGGCTTCATTTGCATTCACCGCAAAGGCTCTTCCCCTTGGTTGCACTTGATGGCCTTGTTGGCCACGGTTTTGGTTAGGTCCGGTGATTTGAAGTTGGTTTGGGTGAACCGCTACTTGCACATTTTGTCCCACCCATTGAGGACAAGCATTTCGGTAATGTTCGGTGCTTCCACATTCATAACACCCACCCCGTTGACCCCTTTGATTGTTAACTTGAGGAGGATGTGCTCGGAGAGGAACCGCATGAGTAAGAGCCACTCTCGGGGCCCTACAATCTCTAGCAAGATGGCCAACTTGATTACAATTGAAGCAAGTCCCACAAGGAGTGGTGGGAACATGATGTCGGGAGCACCTATTACAAAATGGGTAAGGACCCACATAAGCCTTCTTTGCCGGTTCAACCGCCGCAAACACCTTTCCTTTGTTAGGACGTTTAGGGTCAAACCTACCCATTTTCCTCACCCCGCTTGACTCGGGTGCATCCTTCCTCTTTGATGATGACGCTTGGTTCAATTCACCACTTCTAAGTAAGTCCTCGGTAACACTACCGGCTCGGTTTATGGCTTCCGTCATGGTGGTAGGCATAATGTTGTTCACCAAGTGTCGGACCTTTGGAGTCAAGCCCATAACAAATTTTTGAATAGCTTGAGCCTCGGGAGACACCAAGTATGGAATAAGTGTTGACAACTCTTGGAATCGCCGAATGTACCCCTTATAGTCCGCCCCATTCATTTGGAGTTGAACGAACTCCAAGGTTAGAGCTTGAAGTTCATAGGGTGGACAAAATCTTTCTTTCACCAAAATTTTGAATTGATCCCACGGTATAGCATTTCCCGCCCCTATTTCCTTATTCCACCATTTCAATGCATCACCCCTAAACATGCCGGATGAGTAGATAACTTGGTCATCGTAAGTACAATGACTCCTAGCAATCACCGCTTCAATTTCTTCAAGCCACCTAATACAAGCCGTAGGACCCCCACTCCCATCATACTCCGGGGCCCCACAACCCTTGAAATCCTTAAAAGAACACCCTTGCCGATACACTCCGTGTTGATTGTATCTTGGGACATAGTTATCGTGCATCACCGGTGCCTCTTCTTCCTCTACCCCTACCGGTTGAACATTTTCATTGTTCCCATTCACTTGAGCTTGAACATTCGGCACCGTATTATCAGGTGCTTGGAGAGTTGCCGTGACTTGGGCAACTATGTTAGGCATAATGTTCGTGACCACTTGAGCGATCACAGTTGCCAAGTCGGGTGTTGGTGCTTCACCCCTACCTTGACCTCTCCCTTGACCCCTACCACCACCTCTACCTCTACCTCTACCACGACCACGACCTCTTCCACCACCACGACCTTCTCCTTGAACTTCCGGTTGTTGTTCCGGAGTTTGCTCTCTATAAGTAGTCCCGGCTCTTCTTGGCCTCACCATTACTATAAAACAAGGAAACGTCGACTCGAAAAGTTAGCCTCAAAATGCTCGCATGTTAGTCACACAAGGGGTTAGTGCTCTCATGTCAACATGCCACACATAATTCATATCGTTACGCTAAGGCAAACGTGCAAATGTTCTAGGGGAATTGTTATGTATCATGCCATCATACCATATTTCACAATAATTGTTCATCCATAAACCGCATGTCCATTTCAATACATCAACCAATCACACAACTAAACAAGTGGTCCAAAGTATAATTCGAATCCGATATGCTTCCTAGTTATTGATTCGGGTATGTATACAGGGTGTACCAGCGGCTAACCCTCCACCCAATCAACTCCCAAAAAGCGTACCGGTTCCTTATTATACTCTAAACCAACCGCGTGCAATCCGTGATGTCATTAACTTGTTATAATACCGGGTAACCATAAAAGAGTTGATCACGTTCTTTTAGGGTTGCCACAATATTATATCATGTTGATGCCATAACTTCATCTTGCCCTACATCATCAAATAATATCAATTCAATCCGACAATATGCACATGACCTCATTGACCTCAAGTAACCACATTGACCTCATGCACTTGACCATCATACGACAACACATTGATCACGCCAACCAATTGCACTCATGTTATCACATATAATGAACCTTCCTACGAACCCAAACGTACACTTATAATGCTCATATAGTTCACGTTGCATACAAGATTCCTAATCATGCATGCTATATGAAGAGTTTTACTTAAGCCGTAGTCTAGGTCAATCCGCCTAATTCTCTACGACCATGCGTGGGCCACCATTCTGTAACACCCGAGCTAGGCTCGAAATGCACCGAAAAGCATGACACAAGATGGAATTATCGTAGAACGAGACTATATGAAAATAAAAGGATTCCGGGAACCCAACAATTTAGATACATGCCACAAAAGCATAAGGAGCATCCAACCATCAAAAGTTTACAAAAATAAACAATTCAAAAGATGGCTCATGATCCTAAGCAAATCCCATCAACGGGCAAATGGATCGCGGATCCATGGTCAAGGTCCAACATCTAGCAAGCACGTCAAGCTCTTGGGTTCTCTTGATTACCTGAAAAGTGTACTAAACAATGTCAACACTAGGTTGGTGAGTTCGTAGGAAAAGATGGACAAGAACACATACCAATGTCAACCAATCCATGATTTACGTTAACATGATCTAATAAATTGCACACTTGTAACCAATGTACTCATTTGCACGTAAATGTACTCATTGTACTCAATTGCACGTAAATGTACTCATTGTACTCAATTGCACGTAAATGTACTCATTGTACTCAATTGCACGTAAATGTACTCATTGTACTCAATTGCACGTAAATGTACTCATTGTACTAATTGCACGTAAATGTACTCATTGTACTAATTGCACGTAAATGTACTCATTGTACTAATTGCACGTAAATGTACTCATTGAACTCAATTGCACGTAAATGTACTCATCCATGACCAACAAAGTCCATTCACAACCAAACACCATGTGTATATACTTCGTACGATACTACTTTTGAAAGGCCTTTGATGCTTATATATAGGGTCACCCGCAGCCTTCCCACCACATCTCCAACCCTTCAAAGGCATTACCGTCCTCCATATATACACAACTAACCTAAAACAACTAAAATACAATTTACGATAACCATACGACCAATCACTAAAATAGCACATCGACAAACGTCACACAACATGCACGTCACAAACATAACATCATGCCCGAGGTACACTTTTCAGCCCGACTCTTAAAAGAGTAGGGAAGGCTACGAAAACTCACCTTTGCCTTGATTTACCGAATTTAAAGTGATCTAGAACGTCAATTAATTGCCAAACGATCACAACCTATCATAATGTACATGTACATATCAATATATATATAGAATCACGTCCTCATTTAGCATTTTTGAACTTTAGAATTGAACCCGGGACTTGAACGCATATTAGAACTGAGTATGATAACTTAAGAGACAAGTAACGACTCGTCTGGAGTTTACGGTTTAAAAGTTAGTAACATTTGAAAATCGATGCTCATTTAATCACAGTAATTATCCACTGCGTCGCAGTGAGCCAGGACTAAGCTCACTGCGCCGCAGTGGCTAAACTGGACCAGACCAGACCAGAAACGATGCACTGCGCCGCAGTGAGCAAGAACCATGCCCACTGCGCCGCAGTGGGTAAACTGGACCAGTACCAAGGCCAGTAACACGGCACTGCGCCGCAGTGGGCCAGAGGAGGGCTCACTGCGCCGCAGTGACCACAGACTGCAGCCAGCACCTGCAGGTTATGCAGGAACCACGAACAAAACCCCCAAAATCTCAACATTTACGCCATGAAATCGACTTGCACAACTCCAAGACTCATTTTCAAACATAGTTAAACATAATTGAACATAACTAAGCAAGTTTCATCACCCAAAAATCAATCTCAAACACATTTTCTTACTAAAATTCGATCTTGACCCATTTGAACCAAAATTGACCCAAAACCTAGTTTTCGACTTATAAATCGTTTTGAAGAGTTCCTTGGCCCGTTTCTGGACATAACCAACTCATTTGGACATAACCCCCTCAAAAGTCCCATTCCAAAACATGGCTTTTGACCCAAATCACATTTTGACCTAATTTAGATAACTAGAAACCCTAATTTCGGATTTTGAAACTATAAGGACCAAGAGTGCCTAGATTTAGTTGAGAAACAAGTTTAATAACTAGAAATGATGAATTAGAGCTAGAAAACACTTACCAAAACTTCCACAAGGAAACAAACCCGAATTTGACCTAGATGAAGCTTTTTCTTGCACTTTGAGACTTGGATTTTTGATATGATGCTAGAATGATAATAAGGATGATAGTTTTGATACTATTCTACTTGAAACTACAATAAATGAACCAAGATCTTAGAGAGAGATGGAGAGTGTAGGTGCATTTAGTGAGAGAGAGAAGTGTAAGAGAATGGAATGAATGGATGAAGAAGGGATAAGGTGGGATGGGTTGGGTATCTCTTGGATGGGTCATGGGTTGGGTACAACCCACGGATAGGATCCATATTCATTTTACTAGTTGACTTAATTGTCACCCAAAAGTAAAGAACCGACTAGCACTAACCAATGGTCTCGACTTGCCCTTAAGTCTCTAGTTGCACAATAAATTGACCCATATAAAACACATTGCACTCAAATGACCCTTAGATTGCACTTGAACATATATTAATTAAAACAAAACTTAAGAAACGTACCCATAGTCAAAAGTCAAAATGCACGGTTGTTACAATCAATGTATTCATGTTCTCATATTTATGTATATACACACATGACACATGGCCACACACCTCCTATTGTCATTACAATGGATCCCCATTTCAATAATTTGAAATATTTATTTTATTAAGTTGGAGGCATACAAATTAATATAGACTAGATGCATTGTCCGGGCAATGCGACAGTATGAAAATATGACCGCAATTGTAACATTTGTGAATTTTGACCTAAGTTGACTCGTTAATTGTATGTTTGATTCGAGCTAATTAATTTAGTTATTTATATTGATCGAGGTTATTTATGACCTAAATTGTGTTCGCATGATATTCGAGGTTAATGATTGATTAATTTGAGTGTTCGATATTTGTCGATGATTAATTTGACTAGAAACTAGATGGGTGACCCATGGGTCAACCCAAACCCATGACCCAACCCATCAACCCAACCTTATCCCTTACCCTCACCCATCCTCTCATTCACTCATTTCTCTCTCTCTCTCTCTCTTAAATGCAAGAACAACTCTTACTTTCTCTCTCTCTCTCTCTCTAAAATTTAATACATCAAATTTATGTTTCAAGCAAGATTTAGTTAGGGTTTTCCATCTCTATCATCATCTTAACATCATATCAAAAGTTGGGTCTTCAAAGTGCAAGGATTCTCCCTTTTTAGCTCAATTTCGGATTTTTGACAACTTTGGAAGATTTTGGTAAGTAAATTTAATTCAAATCCACCAAATTATGTTATTTGACACATTCTTAAGTCAAGCCTTTGGGTTCTTTGGTCAAAATCGATTTTAAAGTGCATCTAGGTCAAAATTAGGGTTAAATGGGTCAAAAATGGATTTAATGCAAGAAATTGAGATTTATGGTCAAAATTATGATGTGGGTTATGTTTGTTCTTGGTAATCCATGTGATTTTTAGTCAAAACTAGCTTAGAGGGTCATTAAATCGATTATTGGTTAAGTCTAGGGTTCTTGGTGTTTTTGGTTTAATCTTGGCCGAATTTGGACTTGTAAATGGTGTGATGATTCTAGTTTACGAAGTGGGTAACGTTTGTTCAGGTGTTTTTTTAACCAAAAACGAGTTGTTAACCTTCCTAAATCAACTTCTAAGCTAAAATCGAGTCAATGGTTTGAAATGGGGTGGTGTTTGGTCCTTGAGCTGCTGCTGCACGTTTTTGATCAGGTCCTAGCATCTTGGACGGTCCCTTCTAGCGTCTGGGACGCTCGTGCTTTATGTGTGGCGTCTCATATTGTGAACCACCGTATGAGACGGTGGTCTCCTTTATGCCATTTGACTCTTACGCCACTCAGACGCCGGTACTCACTGGTTTACGGTGGATTTCATGAACCAAGACGCTAAAAGGCCACTTTGTGGGGCATCGTATGAGACGGTGGAGCCCACCATCTGGAACGCTAAACCACCTTTGGCACACCTTCTTGCACGCCAGACCTAGCGTGTCTTACGCTAGGCCAAATCTTGGTCGACGTCTCTTACGCCAAGTGTGGCGTCTTAGACGCTTTGCTCATTTGTTCGATTTTCAGATTTTCCTAGTTTTGTCTCCTACATTCTTGGGTCGGGTCAAGCTTTCTTTCTAGCCTTCGTTGGGGTTCTCTGGTTCTGTATGTGAGTCGTACGGGTCGTCTAAAGTTAAGAGTCCAACCTAGGGTTTCTTATACTCATAGGGAAAACTCACTTATATATATATTGATACCCATGCAATTTTAATGATAGGTCGTGGACACTTGAATATCAATTGACGTTGTAATCGATATTAACTCATTGTAGCTGAACCAAGGTGAGTTCGTAGCCCCTTGTCTTAATTGATTTTCGGGGTGAAAAGTGTACTTGAACTTGTTTTCATTGCATGATCGTTAAATATTTGTTTATTCGTTAAAACAAGATTGTATGATCGTTATTTATTGAATCAAGGTTTATATATGTTCGTTATGATCGTTATGCTCGTTTATTGATCGTTATAACCAAATGAAGGTTATATGTTCGTTATGATCGTTATAACCAAATGAAGGTTATATGTTCGTTATGATCGTTATGTTTGTTTATGATCGTTATAACCTAATAAAGGTTAAATGTTCGTTATGATGATATCGTTATATGTTTTTTGATCAAAAATCAAGGTTAAACGGTTGTTATCTCGACACTTATTTCTTATTGTCAAAACCTACGAACTCACCAACTTTATGTTGACGCATTTTAGTAAAGCTTTCAGGTAATCAAGTGATTCAGGGCCGTGATGGATAATCGTATTGCATGTGATAGGATTGAGCCTGGACTTTTGTGGATCCGTGATTCATTGCTCCCGTTTATGGGATTATGCCTAGGATCGTTAGCCATCATTTGAACCACTTCTTTTGTAATTATTGACGGTGTTGTGCTCGTTGTGCATTAATTGATCCGATACTTGTATTTTGCACTTGAATTATGTATGGATTACTCTAATCCTTGAATGCATTTAGTTGTCTCTACTTAATTTACATGTCACGCTGAGCTTTCTATTAATGCCCCATATTTACGCCTTGTTAGGGTGTTACAGCAACGTGCGGTGGTGGCGGGGATGAGAGATGGTGGTTGTGGCGGCAACGGTAGCCATAACAAAATAATTGATTTTTCAGATTTTGGATATCGAACTTCTAAGAAAAGAATCAGATATTGAGATATCCAAAAAGTGGTGATTTGTACATCACTCACTTTTGACCGTACAATAACAAAATAATTATATTGATTTTTTTGCCCTTTTACAAACTAGCCCTTAACTTTAAAGGGAATTTATTTAAAGAATTTGCCTTTCGATTTGTTTTGAATAAGGTAGACTTTACTATCAATATATAATAACCAAACATTACAATCAGGTGTGCATTACCAACAAAAAAAAATTAAGTTGCAACATGTGTATAAATAACCAGATGAAGAGAAAAAAAGAAAAAGACGATATATTGAATTAGTAACCAAATCAAAAAGTCACCATATTATATAACTTCAGGAAAAAATAATATTTATAAGGTTGACTTGTAACTCTAGTACGTGGTATATACCTTTTCTCTTGGTATTCATAAGTATTTGTAGTATTTGTTGGTTAGAAACTATGTATTTGAAATTTGAATGGGAAATTTAGATTATAAGTGTTATTTTTGCTTGACCCGACCTGAATTAGTGAATTACATGACCTTAATATAATGCCTAAAACATAGAAAATATTGTACGGATACTAACTTTTTCCGAAAATGTGGTGTAAATACGAACTTAAGCTTAGAAACTTGTAAAACTACGAAATACAGTGTCTTAGACACCGGTCTTGATTTTTCTTGACTAAGCCGGTGTCTCCAACACCGTTCTTAGCTGATGTGGCGTGCCTAAGCCGGTGTGTCAGACACCGGTCTTCCTTTTTTTGACATCGCTGGTAACGTAGCCACCGGTATTCCTAGTTTTTCGCTTGCCTGGCTACGCCGGTGTCAAAGACACCGGTCTTAAAACTCTTTTTTATTTTATGTTAACATCGAGTTATCGAACAGAGCCACTCATGAGTTTTGCTTGAGCTCCGGTAGTAGAAATGGGGGAGGAAAGAGATGGTGGGTTACGGGAAAAGAAAAAGGATAAGAGTGTTGTGTTGTTTGATTGAATAATGTTTGCTTTGGAAAGGGAAATAAAAGAGTCAACTCACAGTCATGGCCACATGGGTGATGGTTTTCATTTCCATTTTTTTTATTACTTTTCTTATGAAAAAGAATCCAATTTGTAACATTCGGGAATTTTGACTTATGTTGACCTGTAAATTTTATGTATGAATGGATTTAGATGATTTGGTTGATAATATATGATCGAGTTATTCGTGATTTAATCGTGTTCAAGGTGCATATATGATTTGATGATCGTTGTGATTAAATTATGTTCGTGTGCTAGTCATAGTTAATTGGTCGATTTAATTAATTGTTCGTTACTAGTCGTGGTATAAGTAAACTAATTATAGGCGATTTGGGTCAACCCATATCCTAAACCCAAACCCATGACCCAACCCTATCCCCTTGCATTCAATCACCTCCCACCCACCAATCCCATTTCCCTTATCCTTTCCTCTCTCTATACTTATTGTAAGAACAACTCTCTCTCCCTCTCTAGAATTTAATACACAAAATTTATGTTTCAAGCAAGAATTTGTTAGGGGTTTTCATCATCATCATCATCTTAACAACATATCAAAATTTTGGTCTCTCAAGTGCAAGGAAACTTCTCTTTCGGGTCAAATTCGGATTTAAGAGCTTGTGGAAGATTTGGTAAGTTAAAACTATCTCATTTTCACCAATTCATGTTTATAGTCATGTTTCCAGTCATAATCAAGTGTTTTTGGGTCTAATTTCGAGTCAAAACCGGATTTGGGTCTAGCTAAGGTTTCGAATTAGGGTTTGTTTGATTTCAAGAGATTTGAGTTATAGATTTGGTGATTGAATCGAATTTATGATAGGGGTTTTGTTTATTCATGTCAAATGATGTTTGTTTATGCTTCAAAATGTGTCTTGAACCTTCCTAGATCGATTCCTAAGTCAAAAATGAGGTTTTGTAGCATTTTGGATCGTGTTTGGCTTGTCTAGCTGCTGTCCTGAAGCCCCTCGCGCCGCAAGACCTGAGTTTTGTGTCCAGGGACTTTTCTCGCGCCGCGAGCCCATTTCCTCGCGCCGCGAGCCCAGTTTGCGCGTCAGTTTTCAAACGTTAATAACTTTTGATCCGTAAGGCCGTTTTAGGCGTATGACCTATCGTTGGAATCGTATGAGAGTCTATTTTCTCATGGTATCATCCATTTGGGGTGAATCCATCTCCATTTCTAAAAATGTCGTGTCAAAGTGTCCTTGTTTATGTTCGGTAGAGCCATTAAGACGTTTGAGGGTTATGACATGACTAAATCGAGTCCCGATTGTTATCCAAAGTTGATTTACCCTTCCAAAGCTCCGATTAGGGTTTGACTTGTGATTGTAATATGTGTACTTGATAGGTGGTGCACACGAAGCGGTCGTTGGACGTTTATAGTTTGACTTTAACTTGTTGTAGCTCGACGAAGGTGAGTTCGTAGCCCCTCACTTCACATGTTTTTGGGGTGAAAAGTGTACAATGTGTTTTCTTGGTTTGTTTGCTCGTTATGTGATCGTTTACTTAATTACTCAAGGTTGTATGCTCGGTTATTTATTGTATCAAGGTTATTTGATCGTTTGGTTATTTTGTCAAGGTTAAATGTTCGTTTAATCGTTTTATCAAGGTTATATGCTTGTTTCCAATATGGCAATAAATTGATGTTAGGAGAATATTTCAACTATTGAGAGGAGTATGTACAAAGGATCTTTGATCATATAACTAAACCATCTGATCCTATATTGATGACCATAGACAATGTGATCTTTTTATGTACACCCTTATATCTAGATATTACGGATTGGTAGCTGCCCTAGTCGTTGAAGCCAAATATGCCATCAAGGCTCTCTTCCTTTGTATGCCTCCAACATATATCTTTGAACGAGAAACCCTTGTCCATGAATTGTATCAGTGTCCTTACCTTTTCGGTTTGGTGAGGAAACACACATTTTACAAATCCAAACCTGGGTTGCCAGTTTTGACCAGTTTACATGTGAATATGGTATACCTTCTCATTCTTCCCATGAAGATTGATTTACGACACACATATACTTGTGTAGGCGAAAGGATAGGTGGTTGAGAAGGCATATGCATGATCAAGAATCTTCAGCATGATTGTGTGCACTGATATCATAAGTATGTTATTGTGATTAGTAGGTATTAACTTTTGCAGATTGAACTTCATATCTCAAGACAAAAACATCATTGGCAGTGAAATTAATATAGAAAGGCAACCAGTGAAACTGTGAAAGCATTGTTTCATATAGTCATATAATGAGATTTGTTTATCTAATTCAAAATTTATAGGCTCATCGAAGAACCAATTCAATACACAGTTCAATATGGTTATAGAGCTTAATACGTTATATTAGTCGTTTTGATTACTCAGGGATTCAAGCATAGACAATCCAAATTAAATTTGACTTTCCTTCTGGCACTGAATTGAGATAATGTGTTTATTGGTTTCCCTTACATCGAGTTCTCTTTTTTGGTATATTTTTATTCTCTGTTGTAGTCTTTTCTTTTGTTCTCGTTACATTTTCTCTGTAGGTCGTTCCCCATTGTTCTTAGATTTTATTTAATACTTTGATTTTTCGATTTACATACCCTGCCTTCGATTAATAAAAGGAAGAAGCACATGTAAGAATCAAGTGGGCATAGTTAATAAGGATATACAGCAAGCAAAGCACGGTTTTGACAGGCAGGCCACACGGTTGTAGAGAGAGATCCTTATATCATTGCTCAGTTCGAGAAAAAAATCAGTTGTATTATATTGAGGATGTGACTCATAGGTACCCTGACAACAACTCCAAGTAAACTGATGCAGCCAACGCATGAGAGAAACACATGTTACTACTTGAAATAACCAAAGCCAATATTAATGACCATAAACGATTAGACCCTGTTGTACACTTGTACTCATATACTTGCATAGGTAGAAAGGATGGGTGCTTGTGAAGGCATATGCATGATGAAAATGCTTCAGCATGATTGCTTTTTAAGAAACTGCACGTCTATGTTATAAGATGTCATAAGTTTAACCATTAAAATCATACTGTTATAAATAGCTCCTGAGGAAAAGAGTATGTTGTGTGCACTGATATCATAAGTATGTTATTGTGATTAATCAGATGACATTGCATACTCAGTAGGTATTAATTTTCGCAGACTGAACTTAATAATTTATGACAGAAAAACATCATTAGCAATGACATCAATATGGAAAGGCAAACAACTAAAAGCATTTGGTTCATATAGTCACATAGAGAAATTTGTTTATCTAACTCAAAATTTGTACGCTCAAATATACACGGGTGCAATTCCACACTTTCATTACAAAAATCTGAAGCATGAATGCTTACACATACATATAAAGATAGTATTTAGATAACTATCACATTTAACATATAACATTAACGAGAAAGAACATTTAGGAGAGAGGCTCTTGTTTTGATCAAACTCCTAAACATGCAGTCCAAACCATTTTCCATTTCTTGAAAAAGGCACACCATGTCGTCGTTTGATATTTCAAGATTCCCGTTTCTTTCCATTGTTGCTTTCTGAATCAGTTTTTGGACAAGTGACCATCTTGTTGGTTTCGGCTTTTCAACAGACCCGGACAAGAACAATAACAGCGATCTGTATACAGATGATCTCACGACTCCAACATCTCTTACAACTTTAATAGCTGATAAGAGGTGTTGATCTAGATCTAAGGGTTTCATGTCCCCAATCTTTTCATCTATTTGCTTCAAAGATGCAATCGCTTTTTTGGCATCTTTCTTCAGGTTCTTGATGAATGAAGTGGTTAAGCTTACCTCTCCTTTTCTCCTTCTCAAGGCCGACTGAACATTTCTGGCGTTTTCTTTGACTTGTGAGACCAAATCTCTTGTAGAGCCACATATATCCATAAGACTTATGGATTTATCCAACAACTCATTGACCAACTCTGTATATTGGCTTTGAGTAAGGGCTTTTTGGGTCAGTGGCAAACTGAGAACACTGTCTACACATTCATAAAGTACTTGCAGCCTCGTTAACGCACTGCAGATTGTAGCTGCTGTAGGAACAGACGATACGGATGCCTCCCATTGTTTGAATTTTTGGATCTCTTCTTGAGCCTGAAGAACTATTGGATGTGATCTTGTTGGCAAACTAGTTGATCGGGTATGATGATTATCGTCGGCTGAAGAAGAAGTAGAAGCCATTTTTGTTTCTTATGATGATATTGTCAAAAACAGAAAGGTTTGTGATAGTATATACATATCCAATGGCTTATATATATACATGCCAAGTGGAGATGGAGTGAATCACTCACACAATGTGAAGCCAACATGTGGCTTTCATTAAGAAAGAGTTGACCCTGCTTCCCACCTAGGCAACATCAGCTCCAATTTTGTTTTATTTGTTACTAATCCAATAGATGCTATTCTCTCATGGCCATGTCTCACTTCTGCATTACAAATGTTGTTTTTAGTGAAATTATCTATTGCTAAAATATTAGTTTGGAAGGATTTGCAAAATCAACTGCAGAACATAATAGCTGTCTAATCATTGTGATGACCCAACTTTCAAATCTAAACAAAACGATGGATATTGGCGAAAAAGCATCTCTTGAAACATTAAATTTGGAAATGTGCTGTATTTCTATATCGTGTTTGTTTCAAAATGTGCTCTTATGACCCACAGAATCAAAGTTAAATCAGATTTATAATACAATAATAATTAGCATGGTATTATGTCAATAAAAACTGGTCTCGACTCCTTCTCATTTGATTAATGACTAACACTTACCCAAATTACCCAATATATTAGTACTTCAGATCAAGTGGCCTTATAACTTTAGTTTTAGTAAAAGGAGGTAGTTAATTTTCTGATCATAATTTACAGGATTTATTAAGTCCAGTAGTAAATCCTTCTCATTTGATTAATGACTAATACTGACAAACCATGTGGGCATACAAATTTACAGGATTTATTTAAGTCCAGTAGTAAGGATTAATATATACATGTATTGGCGCGCTTTGGTGGATTAACGTTTTATCTAGAAGTAATGACGTGTTCTTGACAGGTAGGCGACACGGTTGGGTAGAGAAATCGATCCTCATTTCTCTCGAAACCTAGAAGAGGAGATATTTGTGGCACTAAAGATGCCATGTTGGGGTGGCAGGGGAACAAACTAATAGAAAAGTCCTGCATTCATAGCCTGAAAACAAAGCATCTTACTTCTTTATCTATAATCAATGGCAATAATTAAAACCACGGCTTTGTTTAATTAGGAAGCGATGCCAGCTAATTTTGAAAAGGTCACATGTCCTCACTATCATCATCATCCTTGCTTCAGTTAATTGATTGCCATATGCCATAGACATAAAAATAATAAACAGCTACTCTTGTCATGATATAAACATGTCGAACGAAAAAATATTCAACTCTTATATATGTTGGTATATGCCATATCTGATCCAACAGTTTACAGATGTCCTAGCAGCCACACTTTCAATTTGAAAAGGAACTCGTCACTGATTTCAAAGTATCGGAAATATTATTTTCTAGTATGTTCACTCAAAACCAACCAGGTTGGATTAAGTGGTTGGAGCAATTTCCTCTGGAGATAGAGGTCAAGGGTTTGATTCTGATGTCTGGCAGACCATTTCTGTTATTGGTAGAACTTGAAAGCAGTTAGGCGTAAGGTTGTCTACATCTTAACTTCTCCCATACAGAAGACGGTATTATTATGACCTAAAACTAGTGGAAGACGGCGTTGGTGTTACTTACTTACATTTTTTTGCTGACTTTGAAATTAGTTAGTGGTGATCTCAAGTAACAAGAAAACAGCACCAACTAAACCAGTGCCGTTGTAAAAAAATCATATGAAGTTACCTGTGAAATTAGTTAGATTTTTCTGATTTTCTGTGTTGTCTTGGTCCTATGAATGCTACGGAGTATTACATACAGAATTGTTATTCACTGGCTAGTTGAAGTTTTGATATGCCGGGATTGTGAACGATAAGAACCTAACTATAACCTATGTTTTTGTAAATCTTTTCTTTAAGGCTAATATCCGCACAGATCAGCCACACAAATATATCTATGTATAACTTATGTTGTTTTAAATCCAAGATTATGAAGACAATATGCTTTTTTCACTTGAGGGAGGTACTGTTTTATGTATACTCAACAATTTGCTTTATGTATACAAATTGGCCTTTGGCGTAGCAGCAGGGTTCAATCTTCATTGTATATTTATGGGCTTATGGCGATTCATTTAGTTCACAGGTTTAAAATAATGCTAATTACAATTAAGAAAATGAAAAATATGGAAATCTGAGTGAAGGTGAATGGATTCCCAGATCTTGGACAGAACAGCTTAGCTGTACTCCTGATAAAATATTAATTGGCTCGTTTTATGTATTATCAAATGTTTAATTTATCTTAAACTGATGTTTAGAATCTCCATTGACGTGCCACACGTGCATAATAATTGCAGAAATCGCATCATTTTCCTTTAAAAGACAAAGGTGTGGCGAAAGGATGTCATTAATGACGTGGCCCCATTTGTCTTTGTAGGTGAAAGACATAGTTGTTAAATTGATGTTTACTCACGAGTTAGGTGACTCGCATTAATATATTATATTTATTTACCTATATACTAAAAACCAACCTTCTTTTTACAACCAAATAAGCATATGGTACAACTTACAATAGGTGAAACACAAGCTACAACTCACGTATGCAGCTTGCCTATTCCAATTTTCTAGCTCCTTCTATTTTCTCCAATTTCCTTCGACTTCTTTCTTCTCCTGTTTCTCTGGTCACTGATGTGTTTAGGTTCTCAATTTTATTTATTTTTTCCCATTTCTTCTTTTAACAAAAGATATTTGTCATATGTATGATGTCATATCATTCAACTTTTAATTAAACTTTGATCCTTCTTTTAATCTTCATGTTGCAAAAAATATGACTTATAATACTTATGAATATGAATGGCGTGGAGGGAGCTTGGGAAAAAGGTTAGTCTTTTTAGTTCGATCTTTTCATTAGAAATAGTCAGCTTTATGTTCTTTGATTTATTTCAACTTCCGTGAATAGTTATCAATGTGAAAAAGTTTCATATTAATCAAGGATCATTAGTAGTACCAAGTGTTCGATAAAATGTCAAGCCTAAGGTAATTTATGTACGTATTTACAGTTTTACTCTATTGTGATCATCATTTTAAAAGGTAGAATTTGAACACAATTTTGCTCTATCGACTTGCTAACTCTCATTGCCCTGGGCTCATAGGCCAACTGTTGGGTTCCTTTCTTTTTTTCATTATTATTCACTTATATTACTTTAGTGTCTTGCATTATCTTAGGTTTGTGATGGGGTTAGATTTTTTATATGTTTAGATACCTTTTTGATTTAAATTCACATGATAGACCATGTAGAAGTTGAGTACATAGAGTAGCAAAACGTGACAAGTTGGATAAATGTAAGTGCTCTTAGCTACGGCAAATTATAGTATTATACTTTACCCACCATTGGTGTATGGATTTTTAGCCAGAGTTGGTTGTAAGGTTTTTAGACATCATTTATATATGTATGTGTATATGAGTTCAAAATCTCCATTGCCTTTAAGTGCTCATTTTATTGTTTCTGCGGTATTTTCAGTCGGTTTTTAAAATAGTCGATGTTATTTAAAATAAGCTCGTATATACTAAAAACCAATATGGATTTTACAAGTTCTTTAAGCATACTTGGTACAACTCTCTTACGCATAAAATTGGTACAACTTTAAAAACATAAAATACAACTCCATCAACTGTAAAACTCCATTTCCAATAGCAAATCAAACAAACATCATATAATGATAAGAACGGATGCAACACGTGTAAGACCAAGTCACCAAACTTTCAAAATTTCTTTTTTTTTTTTTTTTTTACCATTATCTACTTTTAATCTAAGATAGTTTGGAAATAAGTTATTATACTTTATACTCCTGGAGCAACGCCCGAGTTACAAAAACACTTTTAAAAGAGAAAAATAATTATATTTTTTGCCCCGGTAATCAGACAAGTAACTACAAAACTCTTTTAAAAAGAGAAAAATTATACTATTTTTTGCCCCAGTAATTAGACAAGTAACTAAAAGTCTAAAACAATTACACTATTTTTTTTTCTTTTTTTTTGCTCTATTTTTCCCCCATTTCTACAAAAACTCTTTTAAAAGAGAAAAATACTTATAGTTTTTGCCCCGGTATTTAGACAAGTAACTACAAAACCCTTTTAAAAGAGAAAAATTACACTATCTTTTGCCCTTGTAATTAGACAAGCAACTGAAAGTCTAAAACAATTACACTTTTTACCCTGGTCCGTAACGAAGCAACCATATACAGTGTTAAATATGATAATTATCGTTTTCCGCGGCAACGCGCGGGTAAAATTCTATATATTCTAAAAACCAATATGAAAATTACAAGTCCTTTATGCATAAAAGTACAACTTCATAATGCAAAATAAGAATACAAGTTTTCAAGCTTAAATTACAATACTTACTTTCATCTTTATAAATTTTCAATTTATACCCTAAACTTCTAACTTTTTAACTTTAACATGATATTTATTTCTTTTAGTTTTTGACCCCTAATTTTTTTATCTTTTAACTTTTGCCTCCTACCATATACTAAAAAACCAAGTTGTTTTTTACAACTTTCTATACATAACATGCAACTAGATATGCGTGCAACTAGATATGCATGTAACTTTTATCTCTTTATCTTTTATCCCCCTTAACTTTTATACTTATCCGCGATGTTACTATAAAACCTCCGCGGCAACGCGCGGGAGTCTATTTCTAGTTTTGTTCTATCAACTAACCCATTAGGTGACTCTTCTTTTAATACTATG
This sequence comes from Erigeron breviscapus, assembly GCA_034093135.1. Classification (NCBI taxonomy): domain Eukaryota; kingdom Viridiplantae; phylum Streptophyta; class Magnoliopsida; order Asterales; family Asteraceae; genus Erigeron; species Erigeron breviscapus. Next base: position 6,336,890 of record CM067175.1, read on the forward strand.
GTTATATATTACATATTATATTTATACCCTAAACTTCTAACTTTTTAACTTTAACATGATATTTATTTCTTTTAGTTTTTGACCCCTAATTTTTTTATCTTTTAACTTTTGCCTCCTACCATATACTAAAAAACCAAGTTGTTTTTTACAACTTTCTATACATAACATGCAACTAGATATGCGTGCAACTAGATATGCATGTAACTTTTATCTCTTTATCTTTTATCCCCCTTAACTTTTATACTTATCCGCGATGTTACTATAAAACCTCCGCGGCAACGCGCGGGTGTCTATTTCTAGTTTATACTAAAAACGTTAGGTGACTCTTCTTTTAATACTACGGTTATATATTACATATTATATTTATGTTTACATTATTTTGTGTGTTATATTTGAATTTTTGATTCTTTTATTTCGAATTTGGAGTTAGACTGTGTGTTTACGACACAAAACTATCGAATATGTAATCTTTTTGTAAATGTATTAAGATAATCAACTTATATTTTGTTTAAAAAAACATCACATATATAAAATTATACAATATTATGCACTATGTAAAAAATGTCATGACTCTTACGAGTCGTTTCGAGTCACGAGTCGATAACTATGGTCAGGGATACGATCTCATCCTTTACAAAATGGCTAGATACTCTCCAAATGCAAGGTTCCGATCCTCTCCCCCCCCCCCAATTCTCTCTCTCTCTCTCTCTCTCCATAGTCACGTTCTGAGTCACGAGTCGATAACTATGGTCAGGGATACGATCTCATCCTTTACAAAATGGCTAGATACTCTCCAAATGCAAGGTTCCGATCCTCTCCTCTCTCTCTCTCTCTCTCTCTCTCTCTCTCTCTCCCCCCATAATGGTCAGATATCGAATGAGCGACAAGTTCGAACAATGATATTAACGTGGATATGGTATGTTTACTTTTGTCTTACAGGTTTGAAAAACGACATTAACATGTTTAATTAATCAGATTATTTGATGACTTACTCCAACACATGATACATCAGCCATTGTATGCTATTTACAGTCAACAATTTACAAGGGTATTATCAAGCCGATGATATCTATACAGAATGGACCGACACTTGTGAAGTCTTTTAAATGTCCTACGGAACCGAAAACCACGTAATTCAAGTGATACAAAGAAACTGCAAGAAAAGACGCCGAATGAGCATTCATGATGCTTCAAGGTTGATGGGCAATCATTAAAAACCATTCCTGACCATACATTAACAACAAAATAAAATGCATTATGTATACTTATATCATTCTACACAACATAATTTTTGAAGATAACCGTCATGAAATTTCTAACCTTAATGGCGACTATCCGGAAAATCCAGCATATGTCCACGTATGCATGGGATGAAAGGGTTGCAACACAACTTCGGATGTATGGGGAGTTCTGTGATTGAATGGCGCACCATCGATTTGGCAATGCTACAGTGTAACACATGTGGAACCTCCCGGAAAACTACAGTCAACCTAAATGTATTTATGTAATTAAATGTGTTATTTTAAATTTTCGCAATGCTTTTTAGTTTTTAGAGTAATGACTTTTTCTTATTATCGTAATGTTTTTTTAATTTTTAGAGTCATGTCTTATATAATTTACTTAATTTTGTGTTTGGATAATAGGAAAAATAAAATATATAATAATGAGGCGGAAAAGAAGTCTTACACGAATGAGATGTTTACGAGGAAGAAATGTTGAGATGGTGTTCAATAGATAAGGAGGACTTTCCTTATTTTAAAAACTATTTTTTTTGTAAAAGTCATGAGAATTTTCAAATTATGTATTATCACATGTTTTTTTTGTTCATTCACATGTGAAATGATATAAAAAAGTATGTTGTAGAAAAAAAAATTAAAAAACCTTCAAAATAGCCTTTTGTGAACTTGTGAATGAATATGTTTACGTTTTCGTTTCACATGTGAACAAACGGCTATATATAAGGTTTTGAAAAAAAAATTCTTCTACAACATATATTTTTATAACGTTTCACATGTGAATGAACAAAAAAAAACATGTGATCCAATACATAATTTAAGAGTTCTCAAGGTTCTTACAAAAAAAATGGGTTTTCAAAGTTAGAGTCCTCTATAGGGAGGTACGTAACAAAATTATGATAATAATAAATTAAACTAGTTGATTTGGTAACATTCGACATACGAAAGCATTATATATGGAGTTTCTATTTCCACTTTTTCCCCCAAAAACGCTCAGTTTAAAATAAATTATGCATAGTACACACTTGTTTATTGCATAATGAGGGCGTATCTAGAAAAAAGTCGAAAATATATATATATATATATATATATATATTATATATATATATAATATATATATATATATTATATATATATATATATAATATATATATATATTATATATATATATAATATATATATATAATATATATATATAATATATATATATAATATATATATATAATATATATATATATATATAATATATATATATAATATATATATATATATATAATATATATATATATTATATATATATATAATATATATATATAATATATATATATATTATATATATATATTATATATATATATTATATATATATATAATATATATATATATATATAAGAGCAAATTAAATATATAGATCTGTTATATAAATATATATATATATATATATATATATATATATATATATATATATTTAACGTTAACATTTTTATTTACATCACCGTAAGAACTTCTAAACTATTTGTTTGATTACATGTTTTTAAAGTTCATTTACATGTGAAACGTTATAAAAATGTATGTTGTAAAACAAAACTTTTTTCAAAACCCTATATATAGCCGTTGTTCATATGTGAACGAAAACGTGAACAAATTCATCATAAGTTCACATAAGGCTATTTTGAAGGTTTTGAAAAAAACATTTCTGCTACTACATACATTTTTATAATGTTTTACATGTGAATAAACTTTAAAATTATATGATCCAATACAAAAATTAGAGTTCTCACGGTTCTTGAAAAAAAAATTGTTCTTGAAATAAAAAAAGTCATATATATATATGTAAGTAAACATGTTCATATATCAATCAACACATAATCTAAAGGTTCTTATTTGTCTTAAGTTCTTTAACTTTTGTTAATATCAAATCCAATACATAATTATAAAAATATAAGGCCGTCAGAAACTTGAGGCCAAAAGCTCTTGCTTCACTTGCTTTATCCTTGAGCCGCTAGCTACTTCACTCAACCCACCACTCACCACTCACTTTCAACCAATCCGCTTATGACCTCATTTACCCCTCACTCATACCATAATCCACTTTTTCATTGGCAACCCACCACTCACTATAATTTTTATTTTATTTTTAAAACTAAAATTCCATTAAACATACATAAAACCATTACATAATACTAAAAAGCATAACAAAAATAAAACTAAAAATAAAACTGATATTGACTATTTTATACATATTTATTTTACGCGAAATCATTTCTTATATTTATTTTATGCTTAATTGTCATTTTTATAGACTTTTTATACTTAATATGTGATTTTATATGATTATAGGTCTATAAGATGAAAGTTGAAAAATATTTATTGGAGGCTTGGAGCTGAAAAGACGAAGAATGTGACATGTATTAATATATGTGTTGCATATATATAAATTAGAAGGCATGGGTTAAAATGGCACGAGAGCTCGGCTGCACACTATATCGGCGATGGCTAGATATATTATTATTATTAGTGTCACACATAAAAGAAGAAAATTGAGAAGTGTGGGCTCTTGGGGTAATGGCCGAGAGAAGAGAAAAGAAGCCCAAAAAGAATAGAAAAGAAGGATGGTGGTCGTGTGGGCCGAGACTAAAAAGGAAACAAGTAAAGTCGGCTAGAATAGAACTTGGGAATCAAGTTTGATAACATGGAAACTTATTTGTTATATATATTTTACTCCGGAGGATCCATCGAGACATCATCGAAAAACATACATCTATCTATCTATCGAATTAATTAGTGTTAGAATTGGAATCAGAGTTGTACATGGGGTAATGGGGTATTCGGCAATATTGAAGTCGGCAGAGGAGGAGGTGTCGAATTAGACAAAAAGCCCAAGTTGAGTAAATTTCTTTCTTCATATAGCTCCTGGTACATTCGTATTGTTGTGAGACATAATAATCGAAGTATTTTAGCGTTGATTCAGAGAACTTTTTGAAGTGCGTATCTGCTGTAGGTTCCGTTTCCATGCCTTTTTTGTTCTTTATAATCGTTAGTTGTTTGCAGTTTATATATATATATATATATCTATAATATATATAACCTATATATATACAAGTTTATATATATATATAGAGTTTCCTTATTTTGAGAACCATTTTTTTTTGTAAAAACCATGAGAACTCTTAAAATATATATTTGTTCACATGTTTTTTTGTTCATTCACATGTGAAATGATATAAAAATGTATTTTGTAGAAGAAACTTTTTTAAGAAACCTTCAAAGTAGCCTTTTGTGAACTTGTGAATGAATTTGTTGTTCACGTTTTTTGTTCACATGTGACAAACGGCTATATATAAGGTTTTGAAAAAAAAATTCTTCTGCAACATATGTTTTTATAACGTTTCACATGTGAATGAACAAAAAAAACATGTGATCTAATATGAAATTTAAGAGTTCTCACGGTTCTTACAAAAAAATGGGTTCTCAAAATAAGGGTCCCCTATATATATATATATATATAGGGAAAAGATAAAATGAGTCCAGCTTATTTTGAATCCAATTTGAGTCCATTGATTTTCTTTCATCTCCTCAAATTCCAACCACCTCCTACCACCACCACCATCATCTCCGACCACCACCATGATTTTCCGGCGACGGCGACCACCGCCACCACGACTTACACATGTGTAAGTTAACTTACACATGTGTAAGTTAACTTACACATGTGTAAGTTACATGGATCCTTTTTGGACTCAAATTAAGCTGGACTCAATTTATCCCACCCTATATATATATATATATATAGGAAGAGTTATTTAAGAACTCACAAATAAAAAATAACGCGAGAACAATTCTGACCACATATTTCCCCCACTTTTCTCTCTCTTCAATTAAATAAGAAAATTCATCCAAATCATTCAAAATGTTTTATCTCACAAACCGTAAATCGTTAGATGGAAAAAAAAAGTATGGGTAGTCTTAAAATTTCGTTCTCTTTCATTAGAGATGCAATTCGATATACTTTTGACGACTTTTTAATTTTCGTTTTTTTTCCCTTGTACTTGTGTACCTACACATGTGTAAGATCTTCGTTTTCACATGTAAATTAGAAATTAAACATTTGTACACAACAATGAAGGTTAAGGGCGGAGCCCGTCAATCCATGGCGGAGCCATGGTGGCCAAGGGCGGAGCCATAGCGGCTAAGGGCGGAGCCCGTTAGGTAGATCACTCATCACCGATCACCCCCTATGACCTATCACCCTCTATGACCTATCACATTATGACCTATCACCCTCAATGACCTACCATTTATGAATATCCTTAAGGGCGAAGCCCATTCCGAATAACAATTTTCGTTCAACCTACACATGTGTAGGTTATGTGTAAATATCAAAAAGAAAACGAAAATTAAAAAGTCGTCAAAATGAAACGACACGACTCGATATAAGTAAAATAAGAATTTTTTTTTTTTAAATATGCACCGCATGGTTATTTTATGCACCGCATAAAGTTGTACGAAATCGTACAGGAAGTTTCATGCGAATGAATATGCACCGCATAAAAAGTCCATGCACCGCATAAATCAAAAACCCCATATGCACCGCATGACAAATCCATGCACCGCATAAATGGGTCTGACAGAACCAAAACCCATTTTGACACTTTTCATTGACTTACAAACTCTTCATACACAAACACAAGCTTAATTACGCAACATATATGAGTTCAAACATGTAAATGACACAATTACAAACATAGTTTTAATAACCATTTGAACCAACATTTACAAATACGACCAAATGGGTCTTTTACCCATTTTGACATCTTTCAAGTCAACAATCCGAGATCACCACATTCATTTAGTTATAAGAGACTATGACACCAACTGAAAATTTGCAGAATTATATGCAACAAATCTTTACCAAAAACACTTCAAATGTACCATGAGCCAATAGTTCAAAGGGAGCTACTACGGGTTTTAGTCAGAAGAGCATTTTTACCGCAAAGTTAACATTCCAATTCCAATTCAACTTTAATCTTCAAGCATTTAATCTTGTTCCACTTCCGGGACAACCTATAAAAAGGGTAACAACTAAAAGAATAAGCCAAAGCTTAGTGAATACCATTGCATACGCTTATACACACGAAGGAGGGCAAAAACACAAAGGACTATCACATGTAGCCAATGGCATCGTCATACCATCACTTGCATAGTTGCATACTCACCTTTGCGCTAACAAAACATACATGGATCCATATACGTTAAACAATAATCAAGAGGTTCTTAGGCCTCATCTCAATACAATCATGGGATTCTTAGGCCCCGTCTCAATACAACTATGGGGTTCTTAGGCCCCGACCTCATAGTTAGGCCCTAACACCAAATCGATTACCATACACGGAATCCACCATCATATGGTAATCGACCCAACGTACATATAATCGTATGTAAGAGTACTCACCTCCTTCGCGACAACCAAATCCATGATGACCGCAAGAACACAATTTACAAGCTTTCAATCTAGCAAATCAAATTCAAAACACGTACAAGGTCATCCACCATATTCAAGGCTATCTAACCATAGCCAAACACAAATAATTCACTAGCAATCTTCACTAATTTACATTCTCATCATTCTCTAAAGTTGGCTTCTTTCAAAATCTCAATTTAGTTTCACAACATCATGGTCATAACTCATTTTAATACAAAAGTCACCATTTCATTATCTCATCAATATGACCATACAACATTTTACTCAAAAATCATTATTTCCATCTTTTCATAATCACTTCTATATGGTCATACTACATTACTACTCAAAATCTTCATTTTCTTACTTTGTCCATAAAAACCACTAAAAACATTTTTATCAAAATATTCATGCAACTACAAATCAATATGCTCTATTACAAGCAAGAGTTTTAGAAAAGCATTACAATATAGCCAACTCAATTAAGATCCCCAAATTTATCCATTTTCATGAACCCTAGCTTGATTTTAAACAAATAACCCATTTTTAAGAAAACCCCCAATTCTTATAAATTCAAGAACCCTAAATTCGTCAATGGAAAAGCTCTAATGGCAAAATAATCATTTTCCGTAAAATTCTCAATTCAATTGGTTGTATGAACCCTAATTCTCAAGAACAAACAAAAGTAGGTTAATGGAATTGTTACCTTCAAGAAAAGAGTTTGAATTAAGATTTGGGATTACAAAATCTTCTTCCCCCTTTCTTGTTGATGTCGACACACACACACAACCCATGCACTCAATTCTTCCAAATTTAACTCTTCACTATGATATGATTATTATGATTTCTAATTGAATAATTTCTTAGTTGAATGGAAGATTAAATTTTGTTTGAAAAGGAATGGACAAGAAGGTGCAAGAAGAAAAGGAATAAGTGAGTGGAATGATGAATAGAAAGTTAGGAGGATGGCTGGCATCTCATCCTTGATGCCACGCCCCTTTCTAGTTTTGTGGGTATTTTGTCCGCTATCCGCTAAAGTTCCAACTAAATTAATCCCGTATCCAAAAATAAAATACTAGGAAATTATTTTAAAGGCAAAACTATAATAAAGGTTAATTTTTATTGGCCTAAAAATTTAAGATGTATTTGTTAGGTCCAGTTCACCTGGAACTGACCAGTCACCAGTTCACACTGACCAGTTCACCAGTTGCACCTGGTGACCAGTAAACTGGTGACCAAGAAGATTTGTCGAGAAATATATTGAAGTCCAGTTGCACCGTACAGTTAACGCAACTGAAGACTTCCTCCAGTTGAGAACTGACCAAGTTGAAGAAACATTCCAGTTGAAGTCGAAGACAACAAATGAAAGAAAGAGAATGACAATGGCAGCGAAGCCCAGTTGACATTCTAGTCAGTTACAAACTGGAGACCTTCAGTGGAAAGCCCTTACAAAGCTTTACACTGATTACGAGGAATTGACTTATATACTTTATGTACCTTTACCCGGATAATAAGCCTTATCTTATTATTTAAGTATTAAAAGGTACATAAAGGTGGTTGTGTAAAGTCACTTTAACATGCGACTTTACAACACTTTTAAGGAATTAAATGCTATTCCTTAAATGCTTCCAACCACATTTGTACGGCTAAAGTTAACATCCATATGTTAACTTTGCCTATAAATACAAGTCATTGCACAACCAAGAATCACAAGTTATTTCACAAGTTACTTCACACACAAACGAATAACTTCATACTTTGCAAACCTGCAATATTCTTGGTGAACTTGTGCAATATTCTCTCAATCGCTAAAAGGAACATTTCACTACTTTAAGTGTTTCGATTGTTGAAGAGAAATTCCGAGTATAGATCAATTGTATTTCATAGGTTGTTAGGATATTTACATTCGTGTATTATCTTGGTTCCGCATCAACCTTGTAATTTGTTTAATATCAATAAATAAATTACACTTTGAAAACTACATATTGTCTCATCAAGATTGTTTACAAGTTATTTGTATTATTGCATTGTTCTTTACTTATGTCTTTTATATAAGTAATCTATCTAGAACTTGGTATATACCTCTGCAACTGGTCGTCTCCAGTTCAGTAAGTATATTGCAAAGTAACTCTACCATCGACATAGAGGTGTCTTCAGTAGTACCATCTAACAAGTTGGGACTTACATAACTCTCCCCCACTTGGAACGGATCACGACCTCGTGATCCAAGCCGCATCTAGCAACGACTCTCAAATTTCATTAGCACATCGTCATCCATCCATGCTTTCATATCACTTTGTACTACCGTAAAACTTTAAATCATATTCTTCTTAAAACGTTTCTTCACAGAGGCAATAGGCTCCTCGACATTATCTTATTTTAATTCATTTTGAAGATTGATTTCTTTTAATAGTACACGTAAACCTTAACGATATAATACTTCATAAAACGAGAAACGTGAAAGGTAGAATAAATTCCCGGAAGTTCTGCGGGCAATTCCAAACAAATAGTAACCTTGTTGACTCGAGCAAGATTTTGAAAGAATCGTTATGCCGAGATCTTAGCTTTCCTCATATGCAAAAACGTAAAACGCCTCACCATGGAGGAACTCTTAATGTATTTCATAACCTCCCGCTTCATTTCAGGTCACTACTAATCTCCTCTTTAAGTCTTGACATATCTTTCTCTTACCGGGCAAAAGAAGTATTCAGATTTTATAAGTTCCCTGGAGCAAATTCGTTTTGGTTTCATTAAGGAGAGGATTCTAAGTTCTATTATGACGTCTAGTAACTCCGTAAAATTCTTTAGAAAATATTTCATATGATCCTAACTTCTCGTTGCTTAGGTTCTCGTTGCAAAGTTTTTCTCTTGAGCTTCCTCTATTTGATCGAAGAAATCAACTGTGATTAGCATGTACAACGGTGAAACACAAAAGAAAGAAGGGAACTTCATAGGCTCAAAACGTCCGCCACTACATTGACCGAGGTGACACTAAACTTCATATACGTAATCTTTCAAAAGAGTTAATCAACTCCTTCGACAGTGGTTGAGATTTCGTTGATCGATAAGAAAAAGAAAATACTTAATATGGTCGAATAAAAGCGATAAACTTGACACTATAGAGGTAAAAACACAAAAAATTTAAATTAGAAACAACTCCGATGGACTCCAAATCGTGAATGGAATGATTCTTCTTGATTTCATATTAATGCTTCATTCAACTTCTTATTCTTTTTCTCCAAGCTCACCTCACATTCTTTCTAATTAATTCGGTCAAACGGGAGACTATATTCAAAAGGCCGAAAATAAAACGACATTCATCTCCTGTCAAACACGAAACTTCTAATCTATGTTGATCATGTATGTTGTCCTCATTTCGTCACCACACTATTCCAAGTCGGGTCAACCATTCCCTCCTTTGGTAATCACAAGATCGAGATATTCGCACTCCTTCAAATCAACTGCTCATCCAACAAATTGACGTGAACTTTTTCCTTTTTATAATATCTCCAATACCTCTCGTAAAAGAACATTGTGGCCGAGTTGACTTTTAGAGTAAACATAACGTTATCAATGAAACAAAAAGTGGACTTATCACATAACCGGTGAGATTTGCGGTTTATAAATTCATGAAAGCTTCAAAATCTTTAATATAATTGAAGAGCATAACTAGGAAATCAAAGTGCTCATAACGACTCTAAATAACATTATTAAGAACATCTTCATCGGGCGCCTCAAGTTAATGATAAAAGAAACGAGAATTTATCTTAAAATAATAAGAAATGGTTTCCAACTGGATCGAGTAAAACACAAATCTTGACAACGGTTATTACTTCATTTAACTCATGAATAGATCAACACACGCGCATAGTGCCATCTTTGATTTCATCGAAAAGGATAATTATACCTCTCAGAAACGACTAGAACGAATAAAATTCACGAAAAAGACATTGAGAAAATCACGAACAACAGGATTATTCTCCCTATACCGTGGTTTCCTTTCGGCGTCGATGATTCAAACACATGAGACTATACTATCATACAACGGTTATCAAAACGCACGAACGAAAGCACGAATGGAATTCGACCGCTTGCCTCCTACCACCCAAAGGCAAATGTATTCATTTAAATAGGGATATTCAACTAGTCGCCTTCTCCTCCCACGAAACTTGACGTCGTTCACACATAACCCATCCATTTCTTAAACATTGTATCATACGCTCCCGTAGTAAAAGAAAAACAAACTGGCTCGGAGCAAAAGAAAAACAATCTTGTTTATAAATTTAAAACTCGATTTTGCACATCAACCCCCATTACCGATCACCCATATGACCTATCACCCCCTATAATCGATCACCTCCTATGACCTATCACACTTTATGACCTATCACCCATCATCTCACCGTCGCACCGCGTGGGCATTTGGCTAGTTATATATAGTGGGTTTTTCTCCTAATTAAAATTTTGGATTTTATATGTAGGTTAATTTGCAGTGATGTTGAATCCTGATGAAAAAGCATTTCTCCTTACTACGACCTATATGTTGTTTGGGATTTTTTATATCGTTGATGAGTATCAGGCGTCATGCAAACCAGGATTCGAGTAATAGTTCTTATCCCATCAATCGTTTCTATTGCCTCGTATGTTGCGTTGCATACAGACGAGGACAATAAGACATTGTTTCTCATCTTGGACTCCATCAAAGAATGCCCTGTTGGTCTGGTATATATATGTGACATGACATTCTCACCTTATACTCTTCTTTGTATTAACTTTTCTTGAATATGAATTTAATCGTATTGTTTTTCAAATATTTTGCAGGGTATTGCCATGTTTTTGAGTTTGATACATGCAATGTCAACACAGGACATTCTTACATTAGGGCAAAAAGTTACTATTTGTAATGTTTTCCCGGTTACTCTAATCCAAGTACACATGATTTCCTTCCTCCTTGTTTAAGGGTAAGGTTACTCTTAAATTAATAGGGGTTAATCTTGTTTAGGAAAATGATAATAAGTGATTTATACTTGTTGGCGGTTCCCTAATGGTGTGAAGTACTTATTAGCTTCACGCCACCAAGTGTGATATTTAGGTGTTTGTGTGTGTTTTTCATTAGGGTTTTAGGTGAATCCTTTGAGGGGTATTTATAGGCCCCTTGGGAAGGATCCAGAAGCTGGAGGTTAATGGTAATAGTAACGCCGGGAAATAGCCGTTATAGTTTGGACAGACGCGTAACGACTTCTGACCTAAAGGTACAAGTACGGGTCGTACGTACCAGTGCACGTTCTTATTTGTACTGTTTGTCTGTGGGCTGGTCGCAGCCTTTCTGGCCGTTCGGCGTTGCCTGTTGGCTTAACTTAACATTCTTAAGTTCCGACCGAAGCCTTAATGAAGGCTCCGGCCTGTCATTAGAATATGTAATCTGGAGGGTCAAAGGTTAATCCGAAGGGTCAAGGATGGTACATCATCAAGCCCCCCAGCCTAGCATTATGTTCTTACGTGATGGTAGGGTGAAACTGAGTGTGCTTTAAAAATTGTGATCACTTTTTATTTATTGTCTGGGCGTCGGGAGTAGGTCTGGAGGCTATAATCCGTAGCCTGTCGTGTATTATCATACACTCTTCCCACCTAAAAAGAAAATAAAAATAAAAATAAAAAGGGCACGATCTTTGATTATGTCGTTTCGTTTTTGTTTTATTCTCATTATGGTATTGTTAGTGGGGGCCACGTGTTGCATCCGGGATATTCGTAATAAATGCTGCCTGTTGGAGCGTTAGTGGGAAACACGTGTTCAATTCTTACGCTGCGTCGCTTCGACACGTCCCTCTTTATGAACAGTTGTTTCCTTTCAAGCCTATAAATACCTCGCCTTTTCACTTCATTTTCACCTTTTTCTTTTTTCTTTCAGAATCTCGCTCTCTATTTCTCTCTATTCCATAGCCTCTGTAGCCTTCTCTTTTATTTGGATCATCTGCAGGTGTGTTTTGCTTCCGAAATTATAATTTTATTATGGGTAATAGAAAGGATTTGTGTATTAGTTTTTGCTCCGTCAAGAGGGACGAATTAGTGCAATTTTTGTCCGACTATAGGTTTCCCCCTGGCTATCACTATACTCTTCCACGCCCCTCCGATAACGCGAGGATGGTTCCGGATGGAAAAATTGTCTTGTATATGGCCATGTTTGAGGTGGCTAACGTCCGACTACCGTTTACCAAATTTTTTCTTGAAATTGTAACACACTTTAAATGTCATATTTCCCAGCTAACACCTTTCGGAGCCCTTCAGATCACTATGTTCGAGGCCGCTTGTCGTGCTAGAAACGCGGAACCTACGATGGGTACCTTCCGAAAATTCTTTCGCTTAGGCTCCGATGGTGATTGGTATACGATCGAGAAACGGGCCGGATCGAAGCTTCCAGAATGTATTTACGGGGTAACTGCATCGATAAAGGGGTGGAAGAAAAGGTTCTTTTATGTGGACTCTTCTGTTGTTCCTTTGAAATATCCAGCTTTATTAAACATGAAAGACAACGCTCACGGCACGTTGGTTGATTCTACCAAGATTGAATTTGACAAGGAATTGTTGTCACAATTGTGTAAACCTCCGACATTGAGCCGGACGCTTCCAGAGTGTATCTTGTACTTGGCTAAGCTGAGTTCAGTCTGGTCATACCATCCGGCCGCTCCTAGGCTAATAAATAAAGAAGGGGAGGGTATGGAGCCTCCGACCCTTCTCATCTGGGCCTATAAGAACTTTTAATTCCTTATTTGTTTCTCTTAGCCGTAGCTTCCTTGTATTCTTTTGTGTACTTCAGATTTTTTTTGTTTTTTTTTGTAAGTTCTAACTTTATTTTATTTATTTTTCAGTTATGGATTTCATGTCATACATGGGCAGCGATGTGGAGGATATTGATGCTGTTCCGGATGTTCCGGAGGGGCAAGTTGTTCCGGAGGTTCCCCGCATTTCTCACGAGCGAGAGGTTTCAGTGTTGAAGGATACACTAGAGACTATTGCTCGTCGGAAGGAAATTGAAGAAGATTTTGCCAGGCAACTTTTGTTGAACAAGAAGAAAGGTGATGGAGAGGAAATTGGGACTAGTGAGACTTCCAGCAAAAAGGTGGCCAGAAGAGAAAAGCTGTGAAAAGAACAGCTCCGAAATCTCGCAAGAAGAACAAACCATTGGGTGGCATTCAGTTGGAGGAGCCTGCCGGAGGAAGTTACCGAGTGGTTGAGGAGGGAGAGTTTGTTGCGGCCCCTCCGAGACATGGGGCAGGTAAAGGCTCAATGGCTGTTAGGAAAATGAAGAAGAGTTTACCAGAAGATGTTCATGAGATTGAAGATTCGGACGATGAAGCCTCCGGCACTGGCAAGCACGAACCGGAGCATTCTGTAAGTGATGATCCTCCATCCCATCGCATTCCGGAAGTTCCTCGATCAAAGAGTCCGTACACTGTTGTGTTTTCTTGGATTACTTCCGACAGTTATCTGGACAAGGATGAGGAAAAAGAGGACTTTGTTAATGACATTATAGTTCCAGCATGTCGTCAGGAGGTAGCTTTGTTATCAATTGAAGAATTTCGCAGTTCCACAAATGAAACCACCATCCGCCATATTTCTGAGCAGGTATACTCTCCTTTACTTTAAATATTATATTATCGTTTAAGGCTCCGCCTTGCTTATTATTTTTCTTTCGCATTGTTAGAATGATTTTTGGCATCGTTGGGATGTTTTGGAAGCGGAGAGAGATGATTTGGAGGGGAAGAATAGGTCACTGCGCCGTAAGCTCCGGAAGTTTGAACTTGAAGATCCGGAGCTTCAAACACAAAAAGTTGCGGACATGGAGGCGGAGAATGTCATTCTCAAACAACAAGAGGAAATGGTGGAGCAGGAGGTGTCTGTTCATTGAAAAAAGTTTGAGGAGGTTACGCAGGAGAAAAATAAAGTGAGTGATGAATTATT